>CM055955.1:41829183-42429183 GCA_029490685.1 Schizonepeta tenuifolia
GGATAATTCAAATCGAAGCAATTGGATGTCCAACTCGGGCCTATATGACCGATCAATAGAAATACTCCACCTTTGTCATATATTCCATACATCACACTAGATAGATATCCTATTCATGGAATATGATGCACTTTCAAGATGCCTCGGATTGAAGATAAGAGCTTTGAGTTGAGTACCTTTAATCAAATACCTGGGAATCTACCCCTGCTTGCCTCCATAGCCCTTTATCTAGCTAGGTATGGATTTAGGAGATCAATCCTGTAATTATCTCTAAACTAAAGATCCCTTGTTCTTCGATTTCTACTTGTGAATAGTAGTCTAGCCAAATAAAGTAGTTGAATCAGTCAAATTAGGTTACCTGTTAGGTCTCCTGGAATTGCTCTAAAAACTAGTCATTTATGAATGGAAACTCAAATGAGTAAACTCTTTAGCCAAATGAAGTCTACGAATAAGTCAGATTAGCCTATCCTTTAGGAAGAATTAGAGAAAGAAATAGCAGTTTTAGCTCTTCCTTTTAGTAAAGATCTGGTAAATGAATCTGAATCCTTCCGATGACTGGAATCCCTAATAGCTTCTAAAGTATGGATCAATCTATCCTACCAGAAATCGGTGCTCGTAGGGCGGCCTATAAGGCGAGTTTGGTACCCAGATTGGACCTTTCGAGTTGTACAAATAGCAATCGGTGTTTAGTTGCCCAAATATGAGCTAAATTGGAGCTAGTTGCTCTTCATTGCTTTGCTTTCCATAATCTTCTTCTGTCCGAAGAAATGATTCATCGAAATAATGAGTCACGGTTGATATCGACACATCCGAGATCGCCAAATGTTCGGGAGTTCCTCTATTCAATCTTTTATCACACACAAGCACATTATCAAGACATATAAACTCATTCAAGACGAACTTAAAGACTTATAAAAGATCAGGGTATTACAAAAATAAGACAAGATTATATTATAAATAGAGTTTATTAACAAAAATGGCGACACTCTAGATAAAAACAATAATTTTGTCCACCAACTTAATTTACAATACAAAGGCCAAGTTTGAGTTGATAAAATACCCTTACCTTTCACCAACTACTCATATTTTCTCTCTCCTATTTTATTTCTCTCTCTTTTGTTTTCTCTCACTCAAACTCATTGCTCTTCTCTTTTCTCTATCTTCTTCTCTCGATTTTTTTTGCTCTCTTTTTGCAGCTCCATTCTTGTTCTTTCTATTTCTCTTTTTATTCAATTCGGTGATAATCCGACTTCTTCGTAATCTTTGTTGCTGTGATAATCCGACTTCTTTTTCTCTCTCAAAACCCACAACAATTCTCTCTTCTCTCACATTTTTTTATCTATTTTCTTTTTTTTCGGCGCCGGTAGCTGGACATTTTTACCCGTTTGTAGACGACGATGGAGGTATGGTATATTATCCCGATCATTTTTATGTAATTTCATATTGAATTTCACTTAGATCTGAGGTTTTAGAGCTTTAACATTTTTGTTCGTCTCAATTGTCCGATTTACAGTCATTGTTTAAGTCGTACAGTCGTAGAAAATATTAGTTGTGATCATGCAGGAGTTTATACAAGTGTACGAGTCAATATATCGTATCATGTCTTCTACGATTCATTGTACGATTTTGGTATGTCATAACTGATTTGTGTTACGATATATAATATATCGTAACTTATATTTGATGCAGACGAGGCATTCTTGTTTAATTGTTTCTCATGGTGGCGTATGGAATCATAATATCTATGATGGTGGAAGGAAAGAGTATATACCTATACCACCTTGTGGTATAACGTATGAAGATTTATTGAGTAAGTTTGAGAATCGATTGAAGAAGGACAAGACCATGTGTAGATATCGAAATTTAATGATATATTTTATTGATTTTTATATCTTATTTTATTATGGAATCTTATCATATCCATATTAATATAAGTTATTTAATTGATAAGTATGCCTTTATATGGTGATAAATATCTATTTCTTTGGCAACAAGTAAAGGGATATACATCAATATTCAAGAGCCAATGATATCGCGCCACCTAAGCCCTTAGAGCCCATGATGGAGTCCAAAGCCCACTCAACTTCTCTCTTCCTACAACTATAAATAGGGTCTCTACACAACTTTAAATTACACCTAAAAATCATCTTCAAGAGCTCAAGAATTGAAGAGAGAAATTCTCCAAGATTTCTCTCTCAATACTCAAGGTGTCCCAGCGAGATTCAAGGCGTTCTTCGTAGGAATCAACACGTTCTTCGGCGGAATCATATCAAGTGGTGTTTGATCCAGAAACAAGGCGGAAGTCCTCCACGTCAACGTTATAAAGCTCGACGCTCAACGTTTTCTTTGGAAACAAGGCGAACATCCTCCGCATCAACACCATCAATCCCAAAGCTCAAGTCAACGCCATCAACCCCGAAACTCAAGTCAATGCCATCAACCTCAAAGATCAAGTCAACGTCATCAAGTACAAAGATCAAAGCTCAACGTTTACTTCGGAAGCAAGACGAAAGTCATCCGTATCAACGTTACAAAGCTTGAAGATCAAGTCCAAGGAGATCTAGGAGGCATACTTCTACAAAAAATCTCAAAGGCTGCTTGAAGACCGTTCGAGGGTCAAACTTGAAGAGAAGAATCAGAGGATCAAATGGAGATTGAACTCGCATATTTGAAATTCTTATATTTGTATGAAATCTTGTGTTTATTTGAATAAATACAATATTTTGTGTTTACAGATTTTGGCACGCTCAGTGGGACAATCACTACCTCTCATCTCTTCTCTTCGCCAAATCCAAAGAAGATGTCTACAAGTCTTGAGGAGCAAATCGCGAAGTTGACAAAGCTTGCATAAGGACTTGCCAAACGCTTAGAAGAACGAGATGTTCAACTCACAAAGCTGGAAAATGCAAATACTCTGGATACGAGAAGCCAACAAGCAAAGGACGATCAAGAAGCTGAGCTTTTCATGGAGCCAAAAGATGGTGACAAATCTCCGACTAAGTGTCACAGCCCCAAATCCCGAGGGACGGCAGAAGCCGGGGTGCGACTGGGATTGGATTAAAGAAGCGGGGAAGAAGGGGACTGACTAAACATACATACACAAGAGACATCATACATTATATGAACAAGACTTTATTACAAAAGGAAGAGTAATTCTCGAAGGATTACTCGACAGAAGGTACTCAAAAGGAATCTAAGTTCAAGTTTACAGACATAAACTATAGAGTTTTACGTAATGTACATAACATCAAAGTACTTAGAGTTTTTCAGCGGAAATGTGATTCATACTAACTAAAGTCTTCCTAGACAACTTATTTCAAGCCTCGCCGCTTCCATCGCTTCAACCTGCACATTTAGAAAACATATGCAGGGCTAAGTACAAAAGTACTTAGTGGGCACGTTGCCGAAAACATATTCATAAGTATAAATAATCATGCATCTCATAATCGTAGCACATCGGGGTTTTATTGAAAATGGCCCGTGTCTACTAAATATTTTCTGACTCATTTATATAAATTAGCTTGTACAAGCATTTTTCTAGTATGTTACGTTCAAATCTTGACCAATTCTCATTCACCGTGGCTGGTTACCCCTCAACAGGATACCACATACACCACAGGTTACAAAGTGCACTAACTCTGGAAAGCACTTAATAGCTAACTCAGAGCCGATTGATAGTTAACATCCTAGCAGTTAACTAAAAATTTGGAAAACACGAATGTTAACTCAGATAGGTACAAGAGAACTCACATAAAATATTAAAACAGTTTATGCCATGATTATCACTTTGAAAACACAGTTATCAAAGCGATAAAGAAAGGTTTTCGAGCATTGCTCGTTTTGTTTCATATATAAAAGCCCACCTTTATACTTTACAGAACTTATTACTCGTACTTTCATCTTCTAGTCTTCCGTCCTTTCCTCACTGCTGACTTCCTCCTTCATCGTAAGATAAACATACTTTAAACTCGATCGAAAAAAGATTTAAGAGAATGGAGATTGGAATTAGGTTTTAGTTTCAGTCTTTTTAGTTCTCTAGGCATTTGCACGCTACTAATTCCTTTTGATTAACTGGGAACGAGACTTGAACAAATCTCGTTTAGAACTCGAAAGGTTCCTTACTCGACTCTTAGGTCAGAAGAAAAGATAGTCAATAACTCATTACGGCTTAAAAGATCAAAAGGAACTAAGTTGGAAAGGAATCAACTTAGGAAATTAAGCTTTAGTTCTTTAGACGATTTTGGCATTTGCATGCTTAACTACAATTCTTTACTTAAACGGATATAAGATATGAACTCATCTCGTTTAGCACTCAAGGCTCTATACTTGACACTGAGGTCAGTAAGAAAAAGGCATTCGTTAACTCATAACGACCTCAAAGATCGAAAGAAGTTAAGTTGAGAAGAAAACAACTTAGGAATTACAAATCGAACATACACTGCACGAAGTCAGTGAGTCTGTCCAGAACAGGGGATTGCGAAACAGGGGTCGTGCCTTGTACCAAAAGATAGCCTCGGGTGTCTAGTTTACTCTCCAATTCGCGGATCTCGATTCCAATAAACGAGCTAAAAGATATTGCAGTTTCCGTGGAACGTCGCAGAAACTGCCGAGTGAATCCCTAATGCTCTATAAAAATCGACGCACGTTCTTCTAGGTTCGTTCTATGTTATCGAACTTAAATTCTCATGAATTTTACACAACAAGGCAGTCAACACGTATTTCCATACGTGATAAACTCCTTTCCATTTCTCGTCTATAACCACGACGATCAAAACCTCGTCGTTTCAACTAAACAATTACTAAACCAAACAAGTTATCAATTATCGTCCTAACTTCTCAATTATAACATAAACTCAATATTTTATAGCTCGGATCAACACGACGTCAACTACAATTTCGTTCCCTCAACATTAATGATCATTAAAATCCAATTATCAATCTTACTCGACTTTCCTCTCATTAATTACTTACATTTGTTCGTCTCTTACGGATTTTCCAAAGTCATCGGATTTCATTCAAATTTCATGACAACGATTATTATCTAACGAGCATTCCTAACATGCAAATCATATTATCAAAACATTATCAAGCCTCGACTTATCACTACATCTTCATCTCTTACATTTTTCGTTTTATTTTTAGAAAAATCTCAATTTAATATATATTCATCCTCATGCATCGTATAATTCATTTTCATTAAACAATCGAGCATATCTCAATATTTACTAACCTAAATCGAGCCTTGTTCGTCTCTTAGGTTTTGGATTTTAGAAAAATCTAAAACAATTCATACTATCAATTAACGACATGAGAAACACTAATCTATCATCAATTCGACGAAGAAATCGAGCACGAATGAAACCCCTAAAATCTGGAATTTTTGGTATTAAAATAGGGCTTAGGGTTCTTGATTATTCCTTCATTTTTCGATCCGTAGAACTCGATTCTAAGCATCCTAGAACATGTATCGATTAAGAAATCACATACTAAGCCATTCCCTAATTTTCGAAAAAATGAAAGAGAGGGGAAAGAAGATTTGTTCGGATCAAACTAGAGATGAAGTTCTTACCTTTCAATATATGAAATCGGATTAGAAATTGATCGGTAGACGGAGAAGTTATCGGTCTTGGAAAAACTTGAACTTGTATCTCCAATGGAAGTGATTGGAGAAGAAAATGAGAGAGAGAGAGAGAGTGAAGAAGTGGCGGACAAGAGGGAAGAAGAAGAAGAGTGATGAGTCACAATGGTGACTCATAAAGTAGAAGAAAATATCTAACAAAGTAAGGTGAGTCGTTAGGGAGTGTTTGGCGAGGGAATTTTATACGAAATTTCTCGTTTCCGGCTCTTAAACGCCGTTTTAAAAGTCGAGAAATACTTTTCTAGTTAGTTACGGAATTAACGAAATCTAATTCGTCCGTTAGATTGGAAATAATTAACGTACTCGGAAAACCTAAATCGTTTTTCAAAATCCAAGAAAAAGTCGGGACGTCACAGTCCAAATTTCGTCCGGAAAATCACAAAAATGAACTTTTTCGGGCGAGTTCGTATCGCGATTTCGTGAATGTAAAAATCAGACGGAATTCGATTCCGAGTTTACGGGCGAAAAACTTAACGGACGCGAAAACCCTAAATACAGTAGTCGTTCGTCTGATTTCTGGAATTTATTTTTGGAAACGGATTTCACCGTAAATCTTAGAATTTAATTTTACGATCTTAGGCGTGCAAAGCCATAATTATTATTAACTTTAAATTTTTAAGTCAGTACGAAATTTCTGGGGTATTACATCCTACCCCCCTTGCGAAAAATTTCGTCCCGAAATTTGCTTATCCTCTTTAAACAGCTTGGAGTACTTCATACTCAACTCTTTTCAGAATTCTCACATGGCTTCCTCTTTGCGCTTTTCGATCCAAGATCTTTCCTAATAACTTAAGTTGATTTTAAGATCAACGTCTTGCTGACCAACTATGTGTATAGAAACGAACGTACATACTTCTTCTCAAAATGAGATATACTTAAAATAAGTATTTCATAAATTTGGCGATAAGGCCATAACTATTCGCATTGGAAGCTATATTTTTTCCAAGTTATTTGCTAATTATATAAATCTTTATCGAAGTCTGGACTTGCCACGATCTAGAATTTCTCATTAACAGAGAAATCTTAAGGAGCTTTATATTCCTTCTCGATTTTTTTTAGTTCGCATTGTCGTATATACTGAAGACTTTTGTCTTCTTTAAACTCCTTTTATTCTGACTCGAATCTATCGAATGATCTCGATCATTTCATTGACCGCGTCTGGTCCTAAATTCTTGCTTTCACCTACCTTATAATAATAAGGCAGCTATGTAAATCTTCTCCTTCTACAAGGTCTCGTAAGTCGTAATACCTATCGTAGCTTAATAATTATTGTTATAACAATTCAGTTGTTGGCTATGTGTTCTTCAATTTGCTCTTCGGCTAATCTTATCGTTCTTAGCATGTCAACGAGTATCTAAATTGTTTCCTCGGACTGTCCCTTCAACTGGAGGTGAGAAACGGTACTAACGTTAAGTTTGTCATCTAACTTTTCTGCCTTATGACCTACAAACATCTCGTTGTCATAAAATCGTAACCAGATCCTTCCATTTCCATTCCGGAATACCTTAACGGTTATCACAACTCGTATAGTTGTCAGTGAAAGGCTTTCACTTCCTTATAAGCTAAACATCTTTCTACCAAACTAGACAACGTCTCGTTTCACTCTATTCCACTAGAAATCCTTTCTTAAATCTTAAATTCTTCGTCATCGGAAAATACTAAGTCTACTCTTTAATTCCTATCATAATACTCATTGCTTCAGAGTCACTGTCTGGTTTATCCATTCTTATCCTTAGTCGAGACTTATCCATTGACTCGTCCTTTCTCTAGATACTTATAATCTTTCTCATAATTTGGCATAACTACTCGTGCCGCTATTTGCCCTGCGATCGATGCTGATGCATCTTGCATTTCTATATCCATCATCTCGAATCCTCGTATAAGCGTTTCTTTTCCGACGTAGAGATACCTAAACTTAGTTGGAGTCTTACGACTCAGCGTGTCTATTCTTACGCTTAGCTTTTCCTAGATGGTAATTTAATTTCATATTCATAATATTTTTACTAGTTCGAGCCATCTCCTTTGTCTTATGTTAATTCCTTTGCTCGAATACACACTCCAAATTTTTATGATCTGTGAAGATCTCATCCCTTACACCATATAGATGGTGTGTCCAAATTCCATTGCATGTACTACGGCTGCAAGCTCTAAGTCGTGGGTTGGATACTCAATTTCCTGAGGTTAATGTGTCGTGAAGTATACGCTATCGCTCTCTTATCTTACATTATCACTCATCTTAACCCGTTCTTCGTAACATTGGTATCTACCTCGTATTCCTTGTCGTTTCTGGAAGGGCTAAATCTGGGATGATGATCAACTTTTCCTTGAACGTCTGCGTACCTATCTCACACTTGTCTGTACATCTATACTTCTTTTCCTTCTATGTAGTTGTGTCATAAGTCTTAGTAATCATAGAAAATTCCTTAATGGAAACCTCTATTATAACTGTCCAACATAGGAAACTTCTTATTTCATTCAGACTGGTAAGCGATTTTTCATTTGAGTACTGCCTCTACCTTGGCATGAATCTATCTTAACATCTTCTGTCGACACTATATATCCAAGAAACATTACTTCTTCATTCGAGCTTGCTCTTACTGAATTTGGCATCTAACTCCTGACTCTAGGCGTTCTAGCACTATTCGCAAATGTTCTTCGTGTTCCTACTCATTCTTAGTGTATATGAAATTGTCGTTAAAGAATACTAAACAAATTTTTTTCTAGGTATATCGTTATTCATGAGGTTCATGAATACTACGGAGCACTAGCCAACTAAATGACATAACTAAGCATTCGTAATGGTCTCTGGTTTGGAAGATAATTTTGGGTATCTCACCAGTTTATCCTTTAACTAGTGATGCTTAGTCCTTAAGTCTATCCTCACATTTGCTCTTGTTTTTTTTTAAGCTTATCAAGGGGTCTTCGATTCTCACAAAAGGATACTTATCCTTAAGGGTTATCTTTATTTAACTTTTGACAGCCTATATACATCCTCGCAGAATCATCCTTCTTCGATGATGAACATCTCAAATGTTTTCCATGGTGAAAATGTTTGTCTAAAGAAATCGTCATCTAACAACTCTTGCAGTTGTATCTTAAGCTCCTCTAACTCTTTCGATACCATTCTACATAAGGCCTTTGATTTGGGAGCTGCTCGTAGTTCTAAGTCGATCGTAAAACCTACACGACAATCTGGTGATAAACCAGATAATATTTCTGAAAAGACATTTTCATTTTCGTCATAACCCTCACGTTTTTGAATGGTCTTCTTGGCTCCTGGATCTCCAACTAGGTATACGAGATAAGCTGTCGTATCTTTCTTCTTTATCAACATCTTGGCTTATAGGGCGGATATTATCAGTATCCTCCTGCCCGTTGAAATTTCCATAGAATTCTGTAGGTTCTCTACTCGGGGTTTTAAAAGAGATTTTTCTCTCGTTGTCGAGAATCGTGGTAATTCTCAAACAACTAGTCTATTCCTAAAATTATATATATCGTACATTTTATTACTTCCCAAACGATTGCTATGTTCTAACAGAAAGACCCTAAATTAAATTCTATGCTCAACGAAACTAAGGGAATAACACTATGAGATTATCGTCACTCCCTGAAGCGTAATTATTCCTATTTCACAATTAGAGCGTCCTAGTTCTACTCCTAAAGGTTAACAGGTACTAATTATAACCGAATATAAGGCTCTAAAACGAAGCAAAAATTATGGCAGGGTAATTTTTAAGGTTCGTCCAATACCTGCCAGATCCCCATTTCCTTCATTATGCCTCTCCTGCCTAATCATGCATGTGCTTGTATTCTGTTGTGATTGTATCAGCTATGGCTGTGACTGGACTTGAGTTGTATTTGATGGTTGAAGCTGGCCGTACTGATTTGGTTTTGTCGTCCGAAGCAGCGTTGGACAACTCCTCCTTATATGCCCCGTCTGCCCACAATTAAAACATCTATCTGTGTTTGCTAGACACACACCCTCATGCTTCTTATCACATCTAGGACATGCAGAAACTTCCTGTTTCTGTTCTGCCGCTTGCCTCAATTCTGGGCAATTCTTCTTAACGTGTCCCTTACGTCTGCAGTTGAAGCAAACACCAGAGTTTGCTAGACAATCACCGGGGTGTTCCTTACCACACTTAGGGCAAGCTGGATTAGTGATTTTTCCTTGGTTACCGTTCCTTGGCTGCCCCTGCAGCTGTCCTAGTAGATTGTTTCTCTTGCCCTGCCCTGACTGTTCATTTCTCTGTGGATTATTCCTTTACCCTGCTTTCTTTCCATAGTTACTTCCTTTTCCTGGCTGCTGGAAACTCTGCCGAGTCATATTCTGTTTTCCTTGCTTGTTGTAGTGCTGGTTACAATCACTGCTACTCCCCTCCCATTTCCTTTTTCCCTTATAGTTGATATTATTGTTGGGACGGTTTTGGGTTGAAGTCTGGTTTGGTGCTGGTGTGGGCATTACCATCTTTCCTTTATTAGGCACTAATGCCTCTATTTCACGGACTCGTCCTAGTAGTTCTGCATAACTCAGTCCCTCCTGTCTGGCTACTGCTTTTCCCAATTCATACTTAAGTTCTCCCTGAAGCGTCCTAGCTATTTCCTTCTCAGTTTCGACTTGATCGGATACATACTTTTCGTAATATGCCTCCTTAAAACCATTCCAGGTGGTTGGAGTCGCTTGCTCTACTGGCATAATTCTCTGTCTAGTCTTCCACCAATATTTAGCTGGTCCAGTTAGCTGATACCCAACACATGCTAGACGCTCCTCATCACTAAGTCTAATCGGCTCAAAGATTCTCTCTATAGAACGTATCCATTGCTCGGCCTCACTCGGATTACCAGATCCATCGAAATATGGTGGTTTACTTCTGAAGAATAAAGCCTCAATGCTATGACGTTGCGGAGATAGGGGAAATGAAAAGGTTGCTGGGTGTTTTTGCCCTTCCTCGCTTATACGTTGTTCTTGACCTCTCTCAGACTCTCTAGGACTATCAGGTCCTCTTCGATCGTTAACAGCTCTCAGCGACATTTTTAAAACTATAAGATACAAAAATTTTCTCATTAGTACTTGCTTTTAAGCCTTCATTTTCTCACTAACTCTTTTCTTTTCCCACTTAATACTTTCACGTAAACGAGAATAACAAATTAACTTCGACTCTATTTCTTTCAACTTTTAATCTCCAAGGTTAAATTAAACACTCGTTACACGAGTTCATTTGACATTCTGGTTTAGTTATACGATTCATAAGAAACTTTCTTGTGACTAAAACCCTCTCATGGGTCATGTATATTATATATATACATCAAAAAGAATATTAGTTTTGCCTTTAACAAGGACTTATACAAAACTAGACTACAACGAGTCTAAGCTAGGCTAACTGCCTACGTGTACAGGATGCACTAACATATTGCATTACTGTACTACTGGAAGTACTAGAACGGAAATGATTCATAAAATTTCGTATCCGTTGGAGTACTACAAAACTATCTAGTTACTGATCCGACTATGTACATAACAAAAGGCTACTATACTACTATGCGTCCCTGACGCCTTGCTCAACAAACTGCGGTCAAGTTACCACTGCCCTCTATGGCCTAATCCTCCTTGGGGTCCTTGTTCGGATCCTCCTCCGTGTCTCCTCCGGATCTTCTTCCTCTGACTCTGAACCGAAAGTAAACTGGAGTGCCTCGTCAACCCTCAAAGTAGTGCTGTCTGTAAGTGTAAGTGGTGGCGGTACAGGCACATCTGAAACTGTCGTCTCGGTATCCGAAACCAGGTAGTCCCAGCAGGTTACTAACGCCCGCTTCTTCGGAGGCAGCAGGTGGTCAGGAAGGGAACTCATCTCGTACTCCTCCCTGGAACGGACCCTGGATGGTCCTGCCTCAAACTCAGCCCGAACTCTGGCTAACTCCGTGCAAATCTCATCAAGGGATCTGTATGAGGATGGTAACTGTAACAGGGTGGTAAGCTCTGCGTCCGTGTCTAAGTACTCTGATCCTATCTCGAATGGTCCCTGAACTCTCGCAGAAGGCTCGGGTAGGATAGGAGCAGGTAATCCTAATTCATCAATTGTCTCTGCAACTAACTCCCCTGTGCCCTCACTGGGTACCATCACTGAAGGGATCTCCAACTGTGCAATCATCTCTAGACCTATCTCGTCATGCTCTAACCCTGAATCTGCCGGGAAGTGTGTGTAGGGAGGATGCGCCTGAACAGGATATGCTGCTATGTGCCTGCTCTGAAAGAAACGCCTGTGTATCTCTAAAGCAAATCCCTTGTAATCCCCTGTCGGCTCTGTATCGTCGCCAAACATCCCAAGATAGTACCATGCCGTATCGTGTGCCCAACCACGCCATTCCTCTGGTAGTCGTCTAATCAAGTCAATTATAGCCTGACCCTCTGTAATTGAACGTCGGACTGGATGATAAACTAACGAAAAGTAACTAATCCTCTGTCCTATGTCGTGTCTCGGGTTTGCCTCATAATCTCTATACCTATCCAATAACTGATCTGCCCAAGTACATTGTGGCGGGGACTGACTCTCCGAAGCCGTGTCACTACTGGAAGCCATCCTACAAAGTTTTTAAGAAACACAGATCAGTAACGGTAAGATGATATCTTATCTTACGGAAAATCTTAAATTACAAAATGAATATTTCTTATTCAATTGTAATATCACCACACTTAATCTAACAAACTTATCTTAAACATCTAGCAATTTCACAGAAAATTGCTCTCGTACTCACAATATATAGAAATAAAATTTCAAGATTTTATTTCCATTTCTTATCCTATTCTTTTAATTTCTTACTTAAATTCCTTATTATTTTCTATCATTAATCCTTATCTCTTTCTCAAGGAAAAATTTCTTATCGATTCTCATTTATTAAAACAAAGCACGTCTACTTTGTTCACGTTACTTATGCAAAAGTAACATTTATTTACAAAAGACTTTGTCGTTTACAACTCTTAATACTCATACGTGTCGTATTCTTCGCTCAAGGACGAAGTATAAAAATATAAATTCCAAAAGAGAAATGGAATATATCCTAAGAATAACTTTTTAGAACATAAGTTCTAGTCGTCGTCGCTAAAATCGAGCGATCGTTGGAAATTTAATCAAGCTTCGTGCTTGACTCCTAACAGTAAAAACAATTCCCTTTGCAAAGTTCGAACAAGGCGAACTCTACTGAAAAATGAAATGAAAAGAAAAGGAACGACGTCGTTACATGTTACTTATACGTAAGTAACATTCGTCTCTTTAAACCACTTATACTATACTAAAAAGGTTTTGCTAACGGGGCATAAGACCCATATTACTGAGTTTCTTATTATGTGGGTTGATCAAGTCCACATAACAGTCTCTCAATCACATGGAACTTCTGTCTCGTTCTATCGTTCACTTCATACAGAATTTTCTTTCTTAAATCGAGTAGCAATTTCTCGAATTGCGCACACAACTACTTCTAAAAAGAAACTTTCAGAAACTTTCCAATTTAGCTCGGAATACTCAATCTTCTCGAGGAAGATACAAATTTTAAGCTAATCGAATACTTGAACGGCTCCTAATAAGTAAAACAAAGTCATTTCCAAGAGACTTTGTTCATGCCACTTACAACAAAGGTAACATTCGGCTCTTCCGTTTATTTCAATTTATCCTCCTCGTTTCAACCTTTTCTCGAATAATTTGGAGTCACGTTTTTCTCACACGTCTATTTGTTTCTTTCGTTCGCTTCGTACATATTCACCTTATCGTTATTTATTTCATTTTCCTCGAAGGAAATTCTTATCGGTTTTTTTAAAACAAAGGTCGACTTTGCCGACTCTTTATTCATGTCACTATACGCACGTGACATTCATCAACAGAAATTCTTCTCGTGTTGTGGATCTCCTTTCGAAATCATTTGGACTAACGTTTCTTAAAAACGTCTAAGTTCTCGAGGTATCGGAAAAGACCTTAGATTTCAAGTCTACATTCTTATTGAACCGGGAAAAATCCCTAAATTCCTTCTAGGTTCTTGTGTCATGTATTTTTTGAAATAAAAGAAATTATTGCGCAAATAATTTCACATAAGATAGTACTCGTACTATCACAAAATTACATAGTCAAAACAAAGTATAAATTAAATTATACTTTCATAAAATTCTTATTTTTGGCACACAACTCATTCTCATTCTCATTTTCATTGAATACTTGTTCATAAAATTTCTTATTAAAAAGAAATCACCTCATTAAAATTATTTCCTTTCTTTCCTCGTTGAGTCGACGTAGTGGGAAGTTGAGTTGTCGTCTACACTCTAAATCTTAACATTATAACTTAACTCTTAATTTTACTTGAAAGAAGACTCTGATCTAGAGTATAAACAAATTATTCTATCTTACGACTCGAAAGAAGACTCGATATAGAGTACGAACGAATATTCTATACTACTACTCGAAGGAAGACTCGTATCCAGAGCAGAAACGATGACTCTGATACCACTCTGTCACAGCCCCAAATCCCAAGGGACGGCAGAAGCCGGAGTGCGACTGGGATTGGATTAAAGAAGCGGGGAAGAAGGGGACTGACTAAACATACATACATAAGAGACAACATACATTATATGAACAAGACTTTATTACAAAAGGAAGAGTAATTCTCGAAGGATTACTCGACATAAGGTACTCAAAAGGCATCTAAGTTCAAGTTTACAGACATAAACTATAGAGTTTTACGTAATGTACATAACATCAAAGTACTTAGAGTTTTTCAGCGGAAATGTGATTCATACTAACTAAAGTCTTCCTAGACAACTTATTTCAAGCCTCCCCTTCTTCCCCGCTTCTTTAATCCAATCCTAGTCGCACCCCGGCTTCTGCCGTTTCTCGGGATTTGGGGGCTGTGACACTAAGGAGCTTGAAGTCTCTTCCAATGGATCGATGCATGCCGATCAACTCAAAGCATTCATCAAGAAGACAATCAAGGACAAATTCGAAGGGACCTCCAAATCATCATGGACTTATAGCAAACCATACGCTCCAAGGATTGAAAGCTTGAAGATGCCGATCGGCTATCAGCCTCTAAAGTTTCAACAATTTGATGGCAAAGGAAATCCAAACCAACATATAGTCCACTTCATGGAGACTTGCAACGACGCTGGAACATATGGAGATCACATGGTGAAACAATTCGTGCGTTCTTTGAAGGACAATGCCTTTGATTGGTATGCTGACTTGCAGCTAAATTCAATTGATAGTTGGAGGCAATTGGAGCAAGAATTCCTCAATCGCTTCTATAGCACTCGAAGGACGGTGAGCATGGTGGAGCTTACAAAGTCAAGTCAATGGAAAGAAGATCCCGTCATCGACTACATCAATCGTTGGAGGGACTTAAGCTTAAATTGCAAAGATCGATTGTCTGAAACTTCTGCAATTGAGATGTGCACTCAAGGCATGCATTGGAGTCTTCAATACATCTTAAAAGGAATTCAGCCAAAGACATTTGAAGAATTGGCTACAAGAGCTCATGATATGGAGTTAAGCATAATCGCAAATGGAGTTGAAGATCTTTTGATTGAAGAGGATCACAACTTTGAAGAAAATCAAGAAGCAACCCATGGGGGCAAATCTCCTAAAGAAAGTTCAAGTGATGAAGATGCTACAAATCAATCTTCTGATACTTGGTATAATCCATAAAGTCAATGCTCCTTGATAAGAGCTTAAACTATCTAAAATGCTCCTAGATGTGAGTAAAAACCATCTAAACTTTTCAATCAAATAACTTCAAGTGCTCCTTGATAAGAGCTTAAACTGTCTAAAATGCTCCTAGATGCGACTAAAAACCGTCTAAACTTTTCAAACAAAATAACTTCAAATGCTCCTTGATAAGAGTCTAAACTATCTACAACGCTCCATGACGCATGAGCCTAAACTGCATGTTACTTCTGGCCCGCATGAGTATAAACTGTGTACGGCTCCCTCCTTAAAACCATAATCAAATTCTTTGAAGAAAGTCCAAGACTCATTGACACGAGTATAAAATGTCTACAAATTCAAATCAAGTGAAGACTCATTAACACGAGTATAAAACGTCAACACATTCAAATCAAGTGAAAACTCATTGAAATGGGTATAAACTTTCTAGCAAATCCAAGAACTCCTTGAAACGAGTATAAACTTTTTTTCAAATTCAAAGAACTCCTTGAAATGAGTTTAAACTTTCTAGCAAATTCAAGAACTCTTGAATATGAGTATAAACTTTCATAAGTTGAAGTTCAAGAACTCCTTGGTATGAGTATAAACTATCTAACAAATTTAAATTTATCGAGACTCATTCATTTTCATGACAAGTCGTCCATGAACAAGTCTCGAGGGGGCATTTGTAGATATCAAAATTTAATGATATATTTTATTGATTTTTATATCTTATTTTATTATGGAATCTTATCCTATCCATATTAATATAAGTTATTTAATTGATAAGTATGCCTTTATATGGTGATAAATATCTATTTCTTTGGCAACAAGTAAAGGGATATACATCAATATTCAAGAGCCAATGATATCGCGCTACCTGCGCCCTTAGAGCCCATGATGGAGTCCAAAGCCCACTCAACTTCTCTCTTCCTACAACTATAAATAGGGGTCTCTACACAACTTTAAATCACACCTAAAAATCATCTTCAAGAGCTCAAGAATTGAAGAGAGAAATTCTCCAAGATTTCTCTCTCAATACTCAAGGTGTCCCAGCGAGATTCAAGGCGTTCTTTGTAGGAATCAACACGTTCTTCGGCGGAATCATATCAAGTGGTGTTTGATCCAGAAACAAGGCGGAAGTCCTCCACGTCAACGTTATAAAGCTCGACGCTCAACGTTTTCTTTGGAAACAAGGCGAACGTCCTCCGCATCAACACCATCAATCCCAAAGCTCAAGTCAACGCCATCAACCCCGAAACTCAAGTCAACGCCATCAACCTCAAAGATCAAGTCAACGTCATCAAGCACAAAGATCAAAGCTCAACGTTTACTTCGGAAGCAAGACGAAAGTCATCCGTATCAACGTTAAAAAGCTTGAAGATCAAGTCCAAGGAGATCTAGGAGGCATACTTCTACAAAAAATCTCAAAGGCTGCTTGAAGACCGTTCGAGGGTCAAACTTGAAGAGAAGAATTAGAGGATCAAATGAAGATTGAACTCGCATATTTGAAATTCTTATATTTGTATGAAATCTTGTGTTTATTTGAATAAATACAATATTTTGTGTTTACACCATGTTTATTTTTGAGGTTGATGCTCTTAGTTAAATCTCCTGCTGGTGAAATAATGAGGATGAAAGTAACAGATGATTTTAAGTTGAATATTTTGATGGAAATGTTGGAGGTTCATAAAATTCATGTGAGTGTTTGCCCTAGGGATATCAAAGCCTTAACGAAGGTGTCTTATAGGAATTGTCTTAGAGCACGTGCGGAGATGCCGTCTTTTGATCACGTTGTTTGTAATGAAGATGATTCAGTTTTGGGGTTAGGCTTCGATGATGATGTTGTTATTTGTGATACGAACACGAGCTTAAATGATGATGTGGATGAAGGTGATTACCCGTTGGGGGATGATTTTGAAGTTTATGTTGATGAAGACCATGATTTGATGCCCCCATAGATGTTTTAATGGTCCTGGTGAGTATCTGGTGTGGGGGGGGGGGGGTGAGAAATATACCAGTTGCAATTTTTCTTGCTTTAAAATCTTCTCACTGAGTTAACTGCTCAGGTCAGTTTGCTCGACAACTGGAAAAGTCAGTTGGAGCTGCTCTACAACTGAGATGGTCAGTTGGAGCTGATCACACAATTGGGTGCATAACTGACTTCTTTGACTGAGAGTTAACTGTGTGGACCAACTGAGATTTTAAACAGTTTAGCGTTGCGGAAGTTGGTGGAATTAAAAGCTTGTTATATAAACTGAAACTTTTGTAAAAATGGGGAAGGTCAAGTTCCCAAAGTTAGTGCAGATATGATTTGGGGTACTGTTGTTACTGACTTGTTCAAGCTTGCTGCTAGTTGCTACAAGATTGTGGACTTTGAGGAGCATATGAACAATTTGATGGTCATGGAACCTCGTATTTATCAAAAATTGTTGAACTTGGATCCTTGTAGATGGGCTCGTTCGAAGTGTCCTGTGCGACGATATGAATATGGAACTTCCAATGGATGCGAGGTGTTGAATGCTCGATTGCGACGGGCTAGAAAATTGCATGTTTGTCCTCTTATGGAGAGTGTTCGTACGTTGCTCAAGGACTGGTTTTACGAGCGCTGCAGTCTAGCTGGAGCTACAACTACAGAGTTGACTTCGTGGGCTGCTACGAGATTGGGTAAGGCAGTTGAAGTTGGCCTATCAATGAGGGTTGAACCAATTTCGTCTGTTTTGTTTAAGGTTTTTTCTGGACAAAAAAGTTACCTTGTTGATGTTGCTGCCAGGGAGTGCTCATGTCTCGTATTTCATTTCGACTTGATCCCATACTCACATGCGTCAGCAGCTATAAGGTGAATTTTGATACAATAATCATTAAACTTGTATTAGAAGTGATTATGTATGATACGATTTATATATATCGTAACATTGTCACACCCTGACTTCCGAGGTGCGACTTACGAATAACAACATAACTTAACCATCTAACAATCAACTAAAATACGAGGAACATGCTCGGGGAAACATCAATAAAAAGCAGCAGTACTCGAATAAGGCTATCAAAGGCATAAAGAAGCAATAACCGAGCATTTTAAACTACATATCAATACGAATGTGATAAGTATTTCAGGTCAACGAGATTAAGATTCAACAAACATTAAACCCATCGAGCACATTGCTCGGAATAAAAAACAAGTATCAAAGGGTATATCAACAGACTTTCATTTCAAAAGAGTTGCAGCGGAAACTTGACTCAATTCCCAACATTCACACGTATGAAGACGTGCAAATGCCAGTCCGACATCCGACTCGACTCAACCAAAAACACCACACCATCACCATCCTGTCAACCTGCACGTTTAGAAATACACGCAAGGCTGAGTACTTCGTACTCAGTGAACATATGCCGAAAATATTTGAAAAAAGATGCTCTTAAAGCTATATCAATTGAACTTGCCTTGCCGAAGCATCACAAGTACTTAAGCAACTTAAAACAATTTTACTTGTGCATGCTAAAAACATTTTCTTTTAAATAGACTGCGCAGTCAAAACATAATATATACTCTACAGTATGCATCATCTGTCATAAATTCTCTCAATGTGCCGAGAAGTAGGCCTCCTTCTCGAACACTTTGACTGGCCTAACCAAAGCAAGGCTCACAGTCACTTCAACATTTAACATACCACACGTGGGTTCCTGCCTTTCACAGGATAATAATAATCTCAAGCAAACAGATGATAACACATACCAAACTCAATAAAAACGGCAAGTCAATCGCATTTTAAAAATCACATAATAATACTCAATAGTATAATAACATTCATCGATAGTTTTGGTTCAGAAAAGCCCACCTGACTTCCGACGTTCTAGCTAGGTGGTTTAAGGGCTATCTGTCCTCGCTTATCTTTCCGTCCGGCTTGATCCTTCACAGTTCGACATCGATAAAGAAGATAAGATACTACGCAAGACGGATATTAGACGTTGGTTTCGACTGAAGGACTTCTACTTGAGTCGTTTCTTTCTAAGCTCTTCTTTTCTAAGACAATTTCGTATTCTCGTCTTTAAGCCATTAACACTACTCGATGATTGGTTAATACTACTAACCAATGTCTTAGCACTTCTCGCTTTAATTATGAAACGGCGTCTATCTAAATTCTATTACTCGAGCTTTCTTTTATAAACCTAATCAATTCTTGATTTAATTAACAACTCAATAGCTCAATTACTTTGTATACAAACAAACTTAATAATTCTTCACGTTATCACCAAATAATATCATTCACTCAAACATATTAATTCAATTGCATAATAAATCAAATAAATCAAACACATTGTTTCAAATTCAATCACATTTCAAGACACATTAACATTTATTCAGTTTTTATTTTAGAACTTAATTCAAATAAAAACTCAAACAATATAATTTATCTTTCTCGACTTATAAACAACACTTTTCCAAATTCGTTGTCTTATGAAACCTATTATAAATTTTTACTCAATTAATAAAAATTCTTTTTATTTTTATTAAACTCTTATGAAATAGGAATTTCATTTTTATTTATAACTCGATTCTCATTCTTAACTCAACTATTACTCTTCTAATTATTATCTCGGCAATTCTTCTCGGTTTATTCTTAATCCACACGGTTTGAAAAACAACTTATTTAATTAATTTTAATTAATTACTTTCAAAATCATTACTCGATATCTTATTCCGTTATTTCCTTGGTTAAACTATACGAGTATGTAAACTTAACTCGTCTAACATCTTTTTCTCGACTCGATTAAAACTTCTCTTTATTTTCTTATCATTTTATTCTCTTTATTTTAACTCGATTTTCTCGACTCTTATTTATTTAATTAATAAATTTCTTTTCCTCTTTTATTTATTAAATTAAGACTAATTTCTTAATTAATATATTTTCCTTTATTCTTCAATTAATTTTTATTTCAATAAAAATCTAGATTATTTTATTAATTTGATTACAAACTTTCTTTTTAATTTAATCGAAACTCAAATCTTCAAGATTTATTTTATGAACACTTAAAACATTTACTAGATATATTTTTCTATGTATTTTTCAATTCTCACACTTTTAAAGCTTTAAAACTTCATTCTTTTATCACAATAAATCCTATTATCATCTAGGATTCAAATTAACACTTTAATACACATTAATAACATTTTAACATCAAAATTACTAAATCATCATATAACTATTTTTCAAAAATCACATGCATGTGTCGATTTTTCTCATACTTAACAACATAAAGATTAAATCATCACATTTCATAATAATCTCATGCTCAAAACATCACTTAAATCATCAACAAAATAATTCCTTCTTTTCTTCCCAAAACTCACGGCATTTAGGTCAATTTTTAGGGCAATTATTTCTCAATTTTTCATGCATATATATTCATTTACAACATGTTCAAAAACATAAATCAAGTATCAAAGTAACAAAAATTCAAGAAAATCATTTTTCCTTATTTTTCTTGCTATTTTTCGGTATTATCCATATTTTAGGGTTTTTAATTTCTTTTTCTTCTCTTAATTCGTCGATTAAATCCTAGAGTTCGATTCTCCTATCGATTTCTCCTCACTTAATCTTCACATCGATAACCTAGGTTTGCCTAAACATAAAATAAATACCATGCATGCATGTTTTCTTTTTTTTTAGAGCTTAGAGAGATACATATATACAAGAAATCAAATGAATCATACTTTAGAAAATAAATGGGATTTCCTCCTCTTGATCTTCTTGAAATCGAAATGATGGGAGAAAATGGGGCTCAACTTCTAGCTTGGATGTCTCTTGGAAGAACTTATCTTGAATCCTCAAGAAAAATACAGAACAACAATTAATCATCCATTTTTTTAGGGCTTAAGAGCCGAAAATGAAGAAGAATGGAGGATGATTATTGGATTTTAAACTCAAAAACTTGGAGAATTATTACCTTTCAACTTGGGGCTTGGAAGAACTAAGATGATGATGATGATCTTCTCTTGATTTTCATGAGATTGGAGCTTGAATACAAGGCTTTAATGGAAGAAACTCCAACTATGAATGTGTGTGTGTATGTTACGGTAATGGGGGAGAGGGAAAGAGAGGATTTTTTCTTCTTGGCTTTCTTGAGAGATTTTGGAGAGAGAGATAGCTTGAATGAGAGAATGTCTCCTTTTGTATAGAGAGAGAGATCGAAAGAGAGAGATGGATTTGTTTGCATGCACTTGATTAGTTTTCCTTTCCAACACATTAGAATAAAAATGATGATGTTTGGTGTTGGAACTTGTTTGATAGATGGAATTGATGTGATGGGATCTTGCATGCAATCTTGATTACACAATTTACTAAGATTTGCTAAAGAATAATCATGATGAATTCCACTTAATAGGTTGAGAGAGATTAGGGAGAGAGATGAGTGGAATTTGTCTCATTATTTTATTACGGGTATTATTTACCCGGTCGTAAAAAGTTTTCCGGATAAAACGTCCGTATTATTCCATTTATGCTCAAAACGGGTCTAATCTCTCTTCGTCTCGTTTCCGACATTAAAAACATCTCAAACCTAATTCACATCTCAATAGATAAATTATGAATTCCGATTATCTAATGTTTAAGTCTAGATTCCATATAACGAAGAAAACTTAAGAATTAATCGGCTTATTAATCCGTTAATAATTCAATTCTTATAACCTTCTCAAAATAATCTCGGATAAGCTTCTATCTTATCTCAATGATCTTAGAATTAATTCTAGGTTCAACGATTTTAATTAAAATCTATTCTAAGTTCATCGGCGTATAACGATTTTTCGGTTATCAACATTATTCACTTCCAATCAAAAATCTTCGGAGTTTTTCTGAAAATCATACTCGTACTCATTCTCATATAAACAAACTCAAAATATGCATCACATTATCATTTCAAGAAATAGACACAGATAATCTCATGTAAAAACACATAAGGGCATTTTAGTCGTTTTACTCATTTCTATTTATTTAAAAAAAAAATTATTCTTCAAATCTCATCATTTAAACTTATAAGGTTATTTAATACGCTCTCTAATGTTATAGAAGTTCGGGGTATTACAAACATGATGGCCCCATTTTCTTTTACGAGATTATCACCTCGTTGCATCGCGTGTTACGATATATAGCAATCTCGTAGCAATGTGCTTGCTACTGATACGAGTAACATGCAACTCGTATCTTCGGAATGGCTACAGTTATTTCATAAGTGATACGATTATTACTATGTTGTAATATATATTTTACACACTTGGATACGTTTATGCATTTTTCGTACATGCACTTTGATACGTTTATTTTGTTAATTTTCTAGTCATAAGAGGCAATCATCTTTGTCATACATGGACGACTTCTATACCACTCAGACGTGGCGAGATGTGTATGCGGGTGAGGTGATGCCAGTTCCTGATAAAGAAGATTGTCATGTCCCGCCTGAGGTCGACGCAAGGGTAATCTTAATGCCGTGAAATCCAAGGCAAGTTCGACGTCTATGTACTAGAAGAATATCGTCCGGATCTAGCAAAATAGAAACGGGTGTGTTTGCGATGTCATCAGAAGGGTCACTACATGAATACGTAGAAAACTATTTTGGAAAGCATTGTCGAAGAAGAAATGAATAGCAGCCAATCAAGTGCGAAGAAACCTTGGAAACAGAAGAAATGCGGCATTTGTGATGTACTTGGCCACACTCATTCAACATGCAAGGATTCAAATAGGTTTGAATGATCATATTCGTTCTTATTTATTTAGTTTGGGATTGTTATCATATTCGTAGTTACGATATTCATTTCTGATACGATATTCATCAAAGTCGTAACGAGTTTAGATGAAATTCATGAAAATCGTAACAAAAGTTTATTCGAACATCGCTCTACTTGTAACGAAATTCTGGAATTCATAGTTAGAGTGCTACGATTTTATATGAATGCATGTACGTAGGTTGTTACGAGATTGATAATGTCGTGCAAAAAATTACAATTTGTATGTGCATATGTTGTTACGATATTCAAATAATCGTATTTGACGTGCTATGATTTTGCTTAACTCGTACATGATTGCAGATTTGACAACTTTCTTTGTATGTGGCTATAAATATGCAGTTTTTGTAAATGCATGTAAGTAGGTTGTTACGACATTGAGAATCTCATACAGAAGTGTACAAATTGTACGCGTGTATCTTATTACGATATTCCTAAACTCGTACATGATTTGCTACGAGTATGTTTGTTTTTTATTCGAAAATCATTAATGTCGTAAGTGTATACGAGATTATCTAATATCGTACAAGTCGTAGCAAAAATAAGTGATACGATTTAAAGCAAAGTCGTAGCAATCATATTTACAAAATGCAGGATATCGTCTACTATGAATACATAACTACCAGGTTTTTTTTTACAAAACATATATATACAGAATTTCTGGCTATATACTAGCAAAATAGACAAAATAAAACAAGTGTTCAATATAGCAATATAGACAAAATAACCTAACAAGTGGTCAATCTTCTCACTCCAAATCCATCTCTATCGGGAGCGTGTCTTCGTCGGTGCTGTTTGCATAGATGCTCCATGCTATGTGGTGGCGATATTGTTTGAGCTCGGCTGGATTCTTCAGACTCTTTGGCAGCTGCTTCCTTGATAATCGCTCCATATACTTCAATGAGTATAGACCACAGCTGACACCATCCGTGGGCTTGTAGATACCCTTCCCGTTTTCTCTTGGAAAGTACAACTCTCACTGCGTGTAGTTGATGTGACCGTTGTTTGAGTCACGTGCAAAATACATTTATAATTTTCCTATGCCCACAACTAAGAACAGTTAGCGGTAAGTATAGGGTCGATCCCACGAGGAGTTGGTGTAGCTTTCTCTTGGTAAGGGTGTCACTAAAGGCTTTAGGTTCTGCATAAAAATGTCTTGGGCAAACAGGAAAATAAAAGTTAAACTAAAACATATATAAAAGATAAAGACAAACCTGAGTTTGGGTGTTGAGTCAATCTACACAAACAAGACATATTCATTAATGCATGGATATATGGTGCGCATGCGTGTCAGTGGTTATAGGCTAAGACTATGCAGGGTCCCCATTTTCACTTCGCCATGTACGCAACATAGCCCATCCAACTCCATCCTTAAGTTTAGATCTTGACAGGGACACCCTAGCCAATCCTTTGCTTGCCCAAAAGTCCCCGGCATAACACCTTATAGAGCGTATGTTGGTCAAGCAGCATTTGGTTCTAGATGGGCCCACTCTGGTGCAGGTAAGATAGCGAGGATCATCGTCCGACATTCACCAGCATTGACACATCTTTGTAGGTCTAGGCCAAGCCATACAACCAGTTCTTGCCGCTCTCAAGGAACGTAAGACAAGTCCGACCAGCACTTGATAACCCTCCGTATGATGTAGGAAGCCATACATGCCCAAGGCTCATTGGTCTTCCGAGTTATCCATAGCCACTGAACTTCTTTGAAATCATTGCCCAATGCCTCAGGAACACACACATATATGCTTTCCTCTTTGCCCGAATCAACATCCATATTTAATGCTTATGCAGCGTCATCTTGCCCAAGCATAGATTCGTATAACTACCTATGCATAAACTAAAGAATAAGAAAAGAAAGAACGAAATAGGAAAAGTACTTGAATTAAAATAAAGCCGAACGACACCAACATTGTCGGAAACAAAATACAAAGATCGTTTGCCCCTGAAGGGGCAAACTCTCGAAAACTATAAAGTAAACCCTAGGCTAAGTATTACAAGAGCAAAAGATTCAAAAGATAATGAAAGATGGAAGATATTGAAAGATACATCTGGTTTGCTATCTAGGAGTATTTATAGATGTGAAATTCGTGGGTCTTGGGGACTAAGCTCATTAGGTAAGTCGGTTGGTAGCTAGGGTTAGGCGAGCTATCTGCCAGCTGTCTTCTAGCAGCTTCTGTTGATCAAGAGACTTTCCTTATTTAGCAGATTTGATTTGGACGAATCTTCATGGATAAGGAAGGAAATAATCCATCCTTATCGGCTACTTGGATAAGGTTGATCTCTTACTTACTCCCCACTCTTCCTCTTTGGTTGATCTCTTTCTTGTTCCGCACTCTTCTCTTGTAAATTCTTGACTGCATACGGCTCTGTGCCCAAGACGTGCTCTTTTTCTTCTCTGCTCTGCCTTGCGCCTTGCCTTCTTCACTTCTCTCCTTGTCCAATGTCCAGATCGGGCGCGGTACAAGTTGTGAAGCGGAACAACTTTAGTGTTGAAAATGTGTGCTTCTGCCCAAGGTGCAAGCTCCATTTCCTTGCCCAAAGTGCATTGTATCTGCGCCCAAACCTCTCACGGAATATGGTCATATCTTGCCTTTTCATCTTTATTTCCTCATTGTTTGCCCTATTCATCCCTACCTTCACAAATGTGTCCTCCCAGACACTAAAGATACACAAAAAGATACAAAATAACTCGATCTAGACCTATAACAAAACTTGAAAATAGCATAAAATTTGGGCTCGTCAATAGTTCGGATTAACTATTCCATGTTTTTCATAGTAGCCAATTTTCTTCATTATTTGTGGCAGCAATCTGGCCATGGGCAGGAAGTGTTGCAATCTATTATCCTTGTGATGCTTCTTAAATTCCCATGATTTGGGGTCGTAAAGCCACAACTTCTGTGCTACGAGATCCATGATAATCATTGCCCAGTGGTTGCTGAAGTACGCAACCATGACAACCTCGAAGTGGGTGCAATTTAGAGATACAAAAATGTTATTAGTATCCGGGATTATGATAGTACGATATTTGACAAATCATACCACAAATATGTTATGATTGTACGAGATTAGGTAAATCGTAACAAGAGCATGCAGAATTAATTTTTGTTACTTTTTCGTAGTTGATCCATTCTTTCAAGTTCAGCCCCCAACATGGTATTCTGCACTGTGCAAAGTGGACCAACCTTTGGAGCTCCAGTTCTGGAACGATCTCTTCTGTATGAATATTAAATAGAGAAGGTTCGTATGGATCAAATCCTACCCTTTTCTCCTTATGCATTGAATCAAATACATCTTCCAGAGCATCCTACGAATACAGATAAAAGAACATCATAGTACAATATAATGAAATAAAACGTCAAGATGACATGATATAGAACTATAATATCAATATGATACGATATAATGAACATCGTAACATCGTTCACGATGACATTCGTTAGAGGATGTACGATATTTGAAAAATCATAATATCGTACAGTGGTATAAGATACAATGTTTCAAATTTCGTAGTATGATGTTACGATTTATACAAATCTTGTAACATCGTACCAGATCACAAAAGTTTATAGCATGTATGATATTACTTTAATCGTAACATACCATGGTGGTCGTAATGGCAATATTCTCGTGAATATCTTCCAAGCCGGCGATGGTTGGATTCGGGACCATAACAGCTGAGTAGCAGTTGATGTGATCGTTGTAGAGCATTTTTGCTGGATTTATCAAGCTCTCCAAGAATTCAGTGTCGACGGCCCATAGCAATCTGACATTCCTCTTGTTTTTTTGTTATATTTAGCAATGCATAATTTTATAAGGCTTATATTTATAACATAAAACTTGTAAATTTAAACTTACTTTTCAGCCTTAGCTTTAAAGAATGCTTCGAACCCATCATGCTTTGGGCGTACATCATCGACTAGGAATGGACTCCGACAAGCTGCTAACGGGAATCTCTTCCCAATAGGTCTAACATCCAAATTTGGTGCCTGCACTTGTGGAGCTTGAACCGAGGCCCCAAATGTGGTCGCCGACCCCGTTGGTGGAAGAATTTAAGCTTTTGTTGTTTTTGGCGTTACAGTATGCAGCAAAGACTCAGATGTGGTCGCCAACAAAGAGTCATATGCAGCATTCATCTGTGTGTCACTGACATCTTGTTGGGTACCATATTGTGTAGGGTCCTGCTTATAAAATGTTATACTAATATTTATATAATTTTATGTAACTTGTATGCTACGAATTTATGTAAGTCGTACCAGGTGTAGATCAAAGCTCGGACCATCGTCCAAAATATCAAGTGCTGCCGCAGCCGATACTGTTACTAAGTGTAGTATTTTCTCATCTTCTGTATGAGGAAGTTCTTCCGTTCTTCTTGGCAGGTAGATCTTTGGGAAAGACGTAGCAATGCAAATCAATGGTACTAATAGTTGTTTTATATGATACGACTTATATAAATATCGCAACATAATAGCACCAATCTTGTTACGATTTGTTTAAAAGTCGTAGCTAGAGCGGTTGTTCCTCGTAACATGAACATTAATTCGTGCTACGATATTAATCAAATTTGTAACGATATTAGATGAGTTTTGTTACGAGATTCATGAAAATCGTAACAAAGTTTTTTCAAACATCGCTTTACTTGTAACGAAATTCTGGAATTCGTAGAGAAAGTGATTGTGCGTGCTATGATTTTATATGAATGTCATGACAAAAGTTTGCAATCTTGCTACGAGTAACATGAATCTTGTAGCAAGACTGACAACAGATATCAATGCTCGTGTTACGAAATTCATGAAAGTCGTTCCAAAAGTGGTACGAAATAGCATTACTTCATACTGCATAATTTACAAATTTTAAAGTAAATACCGAGATCATTATCATTGTTTAAGTGAAAAAAAAAAACAGAAATAAGAAAATTTGTTTTTGACCATCACACAAGCAGTAGATACATGTTTATGCATTGTCTATTTCTCGACATGCATTTCCTTTACCTGTTCGTTGTTTGGCTCAGTCATGACATCATCATCAGTCCCGACATCTACATTCTCCAGTGCTGCGTCTGCTACTGGATCCTCCATTTGTGTTGCATCCTACGCTAGTGCTGGATCCGCTGCTGCATCCTCTACTAGTGCAGCATCCTCCACTGGTGCTGCATCATCCGTTGCTGCATTCTCATCCATTGGGTTTCCTTTCTCTTGTGCAGCAATAAGGTTCGAGTGTGGGGACTGCGGCAGGATTTGCTAGGATGATCGGATGTCCTTAGATGGCTGTTGCTAATGCTGTTCAGATGGTGGGGGCATGCTGTGCTAGAATGGCTGGCTCATCCTACCAAAGTAATCTTGTTTCGGAGGACCACATACTTTAATCATCTTCTTAAATACATACTCTCCAACTCCAATCACTAACTCGTCCCTGATGGCCTCGAAGAATGCCTCTGCTTCTAGCCTTGCCCGTTTTACTGCAACCTCACCCGCGCATTCATCGATCTCTTTAATCAATGAAGCTCTCTATGCATCGGTGAGTAGGCCTTCAATTCTATGACTTGTTGCAGCGGAATAGGGAGCCACATGCTGAGCAACATCACTCGGCCCTTCATCATCATCATCATCATCATCACCACCATCATTGCAAGACCTCTTCTTCTTCTTTGTGTCATTAGCATCGTAAGTGAAGGCAAATGGCTTTCCTTCAGGATCTTGCTCCAGCGATTTCCAGTAGGGAGTCTGCGACTCGGTCCGACTTGGTTCAACACGTCTTTAAGGTCCTACATGAGAAATTAGACAAGTTAGTTGTGCATAAAACTGATACGAATTTAAATAAATCGTACTATACTGGCACTAAATCACTTGTACGATATTACTAATATCGTACATTGGTGCAATCATAAACATTAAATCAAATTGTAAGTAATGTACAATATTTCCAATATCGTAACATTGTATAGACTTCCAAAACGAGAGAAGTGGCTACCAATTGTAATCTCGTAACATGCATAACAAATTCAAAGCAAATAAAGTACGATATTGTGTATATCGTACACATGCAAGCAAAAAAACTTATTAAACTCGTAGCATGAATAACAAAATCGGAGCAAATAAAGTACGATATTGTGAATATCGTACACATGCAAGCTCAACAACTCAGTAAAAATTTAATATCGTACATATGCAAGCTCAACAACTCATTAAACTCGTAGCATGGATAATAAATTTGAAGCCAAGGAAGTACGATATTGCGAATATCGTACACATGCAAGCTCAAAAACTCATTAAAATTTTACATTAGCTTGAAGACCTTCTGGCATGTCACTGTTCTTGACATAAGTGTACCTAAGGAATCGTGGTATCTTCTTCTTATTCTTGTCATTCTTCATGCCGATGCCTTTTCCGACAGCTGGTAGAGCGCAAAAAATCCATGCCTCTAATATCAACATATTTTTGGTCACATGAGTGTACGACTTTCATATAAATCGTACTATGAATAGCAGAAAACTTAACAAGAAGGCGAGTATGTTTCCTTTCAGATGATATCCAGGCGATGTTCTAGGGGATCTCTTTGTCGTCACTTTGTTAATGTTGTCCATCAGAGCTTGAAATGATATACTTCCCCATGGAAATTTTGTCCCAAGCTTCCTTGTCCTCAACCAGCACCCACATCCACAACGGGATCTTATTCCGTGCTTGTCCAAACCCAGCACGTAGTGGGTGGCTAACAACAACTTTACCATTTTGATGGCATCTTCGGTATCTCCATACTTCACCTTGTCAACAAAAGTAGTATGGAGCTTGGCTGTAGTGAGTATGGGGTTGCTGTTGAATAGCCTCACATAGATTGAATTATTGGAGAGAACAAGCCGTGAGTAGGGATTGAAAGTAGCTGGTACGAATTTGAGTCCATTGACCAAAGCATACTCCACCCGGGAGAAGTGTAATATCTTGCCCTCCACCTTGAACCATAGTGCAATGGTGTTAACATTCTCTCATTCAGCTTTACCTGACGCGACAATATGTAGTTTAGCGCTAGGCCTGATCGTACATTGAAGTCCTCTAGTTGCATGAAAGCTCCTAGAGCTGAATATATAAAATCGTGCCATAAATTGGTCACCCTCACATACGAGATTTATAAATTCGTAATATACTAAGTATGATATTGGGAATATCGTAACAATATATCCACATGCAATCACTCTCACGTACGATATATATGCAACTCGTAACAAACTACACTCATGCATCCTTATTTTGTGGCATCAATTATTCTTCCTCACGTATGGGATAAACAATATCGTATCTACAGAGACATTATTTTTCACACATGGCAGCCCCAAATCTCAAACAAATCTCAACCAAATGATAAAATTGAACCAATCTCAATAATGATGTCACCCCCAAATCCCGAGGGACGGCAGAAGCCGGGGTGCGACTGGGATTGGATTAAAGAAGCGGGGAAGAAAGGGGATGAATGAATAAACATACATTAAAATGACAGAATACTTCTATGAACCTGACTTCATTAGATAAAGAAAGAGTTGATCTCGAAGGATCACTCGACATAGTTCTCCAAAAGCAAACTAAGTTATAGTACAGAACTTAGACTACAGAGTTATATACAAGATAATACAAAAAGGTTTAGAGTTTGGCAGTGGAAATAACGTAGAATGTGACTCTATTCTTCTTTCCTATCACTATCCTACTCAACCATCACCGCTTCTGTCGCTCAACCTGAATTTAGAAAACATATGCATGGCTAACTACATAAAGCACTTAGTGGGCACTTTGCCGAAAACATATATTAAGTATTGATAAATCAGGCATTCTTATCTCTGTAGCACATCGGGGTTTTCTTCTAAAATGCATGTGTCTACTAAAACATTTTCTTATCATTTTCACAATTTAGCTTGGCCAAGCATTTTTCTGACAGATGTTACGTTCAATCTTGCCCAATAAGAATCACCGTGGCTGGTTACCCCTCAACAGGATACCACATACACCACCGGCTATTGTGTACACTAACTTTGAAAAGCAAGTCAGCTAACTCAAAGTCCGATCGTTTTAGTTAACAAGTCGGTTAACTAATAAATTCTGGATAGTAGGTCGGCTAACTCAGAAGGGTACAAGAGAACTCACATAAAACATAAAATAAATTATGCCTGATAACCACTTTTGATAAACACAGTTATCAAAGCTATAAATATCACTTTCGATTTGTGGAAAAACCCACATTTTGTTTGGTATATATAATAGCCCACCTTAAAGATTACAGAACTTCTAATCAAGCTTCCGTTCTTCAATCTTCCGTCCTATCCATGTGCTGACTTCCTCCTTCATCGTACATAGTCATACTTTGATAAGTCGTCGATACGATAAATGAAAATGGAAATCGAAAACGATTTAGTCTTTTATGTTTTTAAGCTTTTAAGGCCTTTGCACGCTAAACTAAAACTCTTTTAATTAAACAAGAAACGAGATACGAATACATCTCATTTGACACTCATTCGGTTCTGTACTTGACACTTAGGTCAATAGAAAGAAAGTAGTCGATGACTTGAAATGACTTAAAAGATCGAAAGAGTTCAAGTTGAGAAGAATTTCAACTTAAGAATCTAGCTTTTGAACAATTTTGCACAGATCAGTAAGTTTGTACAGAACAGGGGATTTCAAAACAGGGGACGAATCTTATACCAAAAGAAAGCCACAGATGTCTAGTTTACTCTCCAATTTGCGGATCTCGATTTCGTTAAGTGAGCTAGGAGATATGACAGTTCCCGTTAAAGGTCGCAAAACTGTCCGCGGCTAACCCTAATGTTCTTTAACTCGATGTACAACTTCCTAGGCTCGACTTACGTTAATCCACCTTAGTTTCTACGAAATTACTGACCCAAGGCAGTCAACACGTATCCTCATACGTGATGAGCTCCTTTTCATTTCTCGATCACAAACACGACGATTAATTCTTCGTCTTTCAAACTACACAATTACTAAACCAAAACAATTCAAACTTCTCGTTTCTACTTCTCGTTCCCAACTATAACTCATCATTTCTTAACTCGAATGAAAAAGCCGTCAACTACAAAGTTGTTCATTCATCATTAACAATCATTAATATCTAATTAGAAACCTCATTCGGCTTTTCTATCATTACTTAGGTTTGTTGCTTCGTTTCTTACCAAAATTCCAACGTCTTTAGAATTCGTTCAACTTCTACAATATTATTCAACGTCTATCAAGATTCATTAGTATGTGAATCATATCCTCGATTCATTAACTAAGCTTGACTTATTAATGAACCTTTCCCTCTTATATTTTTTTTATTATTTTTAGAATAATTCCAATAAGTTCAAGTCATCATCTAACATCAATTATAACACTAATCCATCATTATATCATCAATAAAATCAAACTACACAAATCCCCTAATTGCCTTAACATTTTCGGTCACAACATAGTAATTAGGAGGGATGTTTTCTTCATCAATCTAATTCATAATATCATTTCTAAGCTTACTACAACAATTATTAATCAAGGATTAAACTTCTACATCACTAATTTAATTCCAACACTTGAAACCCTAACCCTAGAATCGATCCACATCAAATTTTAGGGGAATTAGTTTCTTCTTTGCATCAATCATCAATTAAATCCTTTCTAAGATTAATCATTCAAACAATTTTAAGATCAAGACATCCTATCTCACTTCCCCCAAATTTCGGTCCAACCCTAGACTAAGGGGTTTTTGATTTCTCTCTTCAATTCAATCATAGGATCAATTCCAATCCATCTAATAACAAGTATTAAAGCTTAAACATCATACTAAATACTCCCCAAATTTTTGGTTATAATTAAAATAAAAGGATGAAAAATCTAGATGGATAGATTGATGAAGGAGATGATTACCTTGAAGATTATAGGATTAGAAATGATATTGAATGGATGATAATAAAGATGTGGTGCTTGGGAGCTTGAAGACCTTGAGCTTCAATGGTGGAGAGAAAATAGAGAGAGAGAGAGTATATGTGTGTGGCGGTTTTGGGGGTGTTGGGAGGGAAGAAGATGACTAATAAGATAGATACATAAAGTGAAGAAATATCTAACAAAGTGTATGGTGAGTCGCTAAGGTGTGTTTGGCGAGGAAATATTTGACGAAAAATATCTCGTTTCCGGCTTTAAACGGCGATATAAAAGTCGAGAAAAACTTTCCTAGATAGTTACGAATCCGACGAAATCTAATTCGTCCGTTAGATTGGAAATAAATCACGTACTCGGAAAACCTAATTTGTTTTTCAAAATCCGAGAAAAAGTCGGAATTATACAGTCCAAATTTCGCCCGGAAAAATCATAAAAACTAACTTTCTCCGGTGAACTCGTATCGAAGAAAAAGTGAATGTAAATTCTGAGTTTTCGGACGAAAAATTTACCGGACGCGAAAACCCTAATACAGTAGTCGTTTGTCCGACTTCTGGAAATTATTTTCTGAAACGGATTTCACCGTTAGTCTTAGAATTTAATTTCATGATCTTAGGCGTGCAAAGCCATAATTATTATTAACTTTTATTTTTAAAGACAGTAGAATTTTACTGGTGTATTACAAATGAATATCGTAATATTTTGCATACATATAGTCACAACTATATCAAATCGTACAATTATATGAAAATATAATATTTGCAATATAGTAACAACATTGATGAATATCGTACAATATCGATGAATATAGCTACAAAAATGATGAATATACAAGAAATTGTTTCAAATTCTGCAAATAACACGCAACAAGCACCAAACAATGTTTCATGATATTTATCACAAACAAATCGTACCAAGCCTGCGAAATTCAAGAATTCAATTTTTTGAGCCAAAAACCATAAATGATTTCCAGATCTGGAAAATTTTGTTGTAATGGTTGTGAAATTATCAGCATTTCTTCGTTGGCGGCGGGTTGTTAGGTCTTTTTGGTGCTGGCAGTTTTATGGCGCTTGAAAGGACCCGCACGTCCTGCTATTTTTTCCGGCGGGTGTTTCTTCTACTTCGGGTTTGGTTTCGTTGGTTGGTGGTGGCGATTTCCTCTAGAGTGATGGCGGCGAAGATGGTTGCAGAGAGAAGGCGGTGGGGTGGCGGAGAAGACGGTGGGAAGGCGGAGAAGACAGTGGTTTAGTTGGTTGATGGTCATGGAGAAGACGGTGGGAGGGGGAGAAAACGGTGAGATAGAGAGAGAGAAAAAGGTAGAGAGAGAAAGTTGAGGGGAAAAAATGGTAAATAGTGTACATATATGAAAGGTAAAAAACTGAAAATAACCACTCCTACCCTATTAAGGTATTTTCATCTTATCAAGTCAAATATGACCTCTTTTATTGTAAATTATCTTGGCAGATAAAATTATTGTTTTTCCTCTAGAGTGGCCTTTCTACTACTTGACTCTTATAAATAAATAAAACAGGAAAGAATTTCAAACACCTGGTGGTCAGGACACCAGGGTCGAACATGTAATTTACTTCATCAATGAACTAAACCGGTTTAATCCATTAAAAACTGGAAGTATGCTTTCCCTTTTTTACCCTTTTCAATTTTAAGGTACGAAAAATTAGGATATGGGAGGGAAATATAAAATCCAAATATAATCCCTATTAATTGAACAAAAGAAAATTAGGTTATGGTAGTGTTGGAAAAATTAGTAAAGGTTTCGAATGATACCAAAACTCCAACTGATACCAACCGAGTAGATGAATGCCTTCAGTCTGAACTTAGCTAGAGCTCACTATTTGAGCTTAGGGGTTTTATCTTTACAGGTTTCAAGCAGAAGAAGACAGCCGGACTGAAGAAGGCAGTTCGTGAAGAACTCAGCTGAGACCCAAACTCAGTTGAGACCTCAACCTCAGCTGAACTACGGACTCAGTTGGACAACAACTCAGTTGACTCCTCAACTAACTCATGCAGCTGAAGCATTAAGAAAAGTTGTGTCGAAGTAAAACGTCGCAAAGCGGAGAAGAGAAGACTTTGAAGACGTAGAAGGCAGAAGAGTTGCAGTCCAGATTCAAATCTACTCGGAAGCACAAGTCAGCTGAAGAACTTACTATAAATGGACCGACAATAACGACGTGCATAAAACAAAGGTCGGAGTTACCATTTTAGGAAAGTTTTCAGAAAAGCAGGGGGAGTATCATGCTTTTGGTAGATATCAAACGGATCTTTCCAACGGCTAGTTAGATCTTCCTCTATAAATAGAGGTCTCCAAAATTGAAGAAATAGAGTTTTAGGAGTGCGCAGATAGATAGAAGAGAGAAAATTATCAGCGCAGAAGAAGCAGCAGAAACTCCCACTCTCCAGCAAGAAGACCTCAGTTGAAGACCAATCGAAGTCGAGTGTCCATCCCTCCTCCTGATATTCCATCTAGCCTCTCAGAAAGTCATTTTTTTGATTGAGTCTAGAGCGTAAGATCTTGCAAAAATTGTGTCCAAGCAGACTCTCTCCCAAAAGATCGAGTCTCTAAGCCTTAGGACAAAGCTTCCACATCTCTCTGTGTTGAAGGCTTCTTAGTTGGAAATTACTCTTCCCCCAATCCTTAGGTCCGACTTTGAACCCGTAATCAAAGTCACCAGGTCCCTTGGAACCCACAATCTAAAATCAGGTCCCTTGGAACCCGCAATCCAAAACTAGGTTCCTTAGAACCCGGAATCTAAGACCCATGTTGTGCACTTGCTCGGAAAAGTATTGTAAGGTCTTGTTCGAACTCGTAATCGAACTGGTTAGGTTTGCTTGGTACCCGAAAACCAAGTGGAGTGTTTGATAAGCACGTTTAAGCTTATCTAGTGGATTACTTCCCCATAAAAGAAGTTATGGACGTAGGAGGTCAATCTCTGAACTACGTTAAAATACTGTGTCCTTTGGATTCTGTATTTACATTCAGTATTTTATATTCAGTTTCCTAACCAACTGACCCAACATACAGTTTGCATACAAACTGCACAAACACACAACTGCACTAACTTTGGGAACTTGATCTTCTCCGTTTTCACAAAGGTTTCAGTTTTTGTAACGATTTTAAACTCCACCGTCTTCCGCAACGCAAAACTGTTTAAAAGCTCAGTTGGTCTATATAGTTGACCTTCAGTCATAGGAGCCAGCTGTGCCGCCAACAGTGTGATCAGATCCAACTGACAACCTCAGTTGTAGAGCCACTCCAACTGACTTTCCCAGTTGTCGAGCAAACTGACCTGAGCAGTTGATGAACCCATATTTGTGTTTATTTTTCGTGTCTTTTTGTTATGTTTTGTGCATCGTTTTCGAGACTTTATGTATCTAGGAGGACACAAGTAGTAGGAAGTGGGTGCAGGGCAGAACTGGTGCGAATGTGGGTATAATATGGCGGAAAAACTGCTTTTCTGGCGTTGGGCAACGATATGATGCAATATGGGCATAAGGCTGAAGTCTGTAGCTGGGAATGAAGAGACATATCTTGAGTAAACTACAGGTGAAGGAGTACCACCCCATAATCTTTAGCCAAAGTAGCAGAGTACCCAGACTAGTGCGCGTTGAGGGAAAGACTGATGCAGACGTGACCAAGGCAGAAGGATGTAGCAGTGGGCAAGGGATATCACTTGATCTCCAAGGAAGAAGATAAGGAAGGAAACTTCCATCCTTATCATGATGAGACCGGTTAAAACCAAATTCAACAAGGAGAAGGAAATAAATCCAAAGTCAGAAGTTGAATATGACGTGTAACATCGCTCAATCATTATCAATCATTATCACTCAACACATCAAGCAATCACAAATACATTTTTATCTGACATATAACACCGCTCGACTTTCCAACTTGAAAATCATAAGTTCTCGGTTTTCAACATTATTAATTTCATTTTTCTTATAAAATTTAAGGAATTCAAATATGAACTCCAATTTAAATTCCGAAACCTTATACAAAATTTCTCGAGTCAAAGTACAACATGTTTTTCGAGATAAATATATTGATGTGCTCGGAAAATTCTTAAATTCTTATATTCCACTTCAAATAATTCCAATTGAACGATTTCTCATTCGACTTCAACTTTTAACTCAAGAATCGGGAAAACTCTATTTCAATTCTTTTAACTTTAGATTTTCACCCTATTTCATTCTTAAGGGTTCGTTTCACTCAATTCAACTTCTAACACGTTTCATTTAATTAGTTAAGCTCTTTTAATTCTTCAATTTACTTAATTTAACTTAATTTGGTTTCCTCCTCCTTGTTGAATTTGAATTTAACTTAATAAGGAGAAAGGTTTCCTCCTTAACGTACCAGTAACTGAATATGACGCTGAACTGGTAGAGCAATTCCGTCCCGAATACAGCAAAAATGGGCATCAAGGTTGCCTCAGGGAACATACCAATCAGCTTACGGAAGCAGTAGCTTAGCCTTCCTTCATATTCAGCCAGGATCGCCTGGCGGTTGGCTTCTTCATCAATTGGTGGGGGTTCAATATCGAAGGCAACAGGTTCGATGGTTTCATCAACGTTGGCCAAAGGAATGGTCACAACATTGGCATCAAGCGAGAGGCTCGGAATATTTGACTGAGGACAAGCTAAGAGAACTGGATCCTCTTTGGGTGGTGAGTTGGCTGGCACAAGTGTTTCATCAGACACAGGTGGGATTACCTGGCTGGCATCAGCTCCAGTTGGTCTGTCGTGGGACTCCTCTGATGAAGAAGAGTCATTTGAGGAGGAACTGGAATCCTCCACGTGGATCTCCACTCCTTCAGCCACTTCCTCCTGACGAGGTTGAAGAACAAACCCAGCTGGGTCAACCGACTGGCTTGATTCAGTTGACTCCTTCTCCTCAGCTGGCTTTACCACCACTGGGCTCGTTGTAGAAGGTTGAGCCGCGGGCTGGATGATTCGAATCCTGGGCCTCTTCTGGAGGGGTTCCTCATCTTCTTCTTCTTCATCTTCCTCTTCCTCAGCCACCTCCTCCAGCTGGCGCTTCGCAGGCTTGGACCTAGAAGGGCGGCGTGCTGCTGAGGCTGACTCCACAGCTGGCTTGGGGGCACCCTTGGGAGTGTAAACGGCCTCCACAACGTCCCTGGCCTTTTTGGCTGTGGGGAATAGCATCAGCTTGCTGAACGCCGGGTCCTCACTCCCTTCCCAGGTCAGCTGCTGTCCCTCGGTGGCTTGGAGGATTAGGGCAGAAATTTTTGTGCCGAAGTTGAGTGTCCCATTGACACTCAACAACTGCTCTCCGGACTCAGCTGACGTCTCGGAGATTTTCTGCTTCTCCATCAACAGCTGGCTTTCAAGATAGCCCAGCCAGTCGACCTGGTGCTGTTCCTCCAGGGCTTTTTGCTGCTTAAGCTTCAGTCGACTAATATCACCGAACGCTCCTCTATACGCGAAGGCGCATTTAGAGATCACATCGAAAAGAAGTCGGTGCGCCGGCTTCAGTTTTGTCCTTTGCATGCTCCCTTCAATGGTTCGGGAACAAGAAGGATTGTTTGAAGGAAAGCATCAACTTCCTTATCGGTGAAGTTCCCCAACGCGATTTCTGGGGATGATCTTCTCCAGTTCTTTGGTTATTTTTATTTCCACGGCGGTGACTTCTATCGTATGGGAAGAGCTATTTCGTTGCTTGCACGGGATGATGGTGACAAGCCCGTCTTCTGCAACTCGCTGCAAATTCCTGTAGAAATGTACGACTTGCTTTCTGAGCAACTTGGATGGAGAAAGGGTTGCCCAATCGAGCAGACTGTGGTCGGAGAGAATGGCGGCGACTGGAGCGAGTTCCGGCAAGGTTAGAGCCGCTCTGGATAGAATCTATTCAAAATGAATCTTCGACATCACCATGTCGAAAGATTCCTGGAATGTAGCAGGCTCTGTGGAAACCATCTTCTTGGAAGCTTTAGATTTAGGCGCCATCTCAAAGAGAAATATAAGCAAAGAATTCATTACTGAAAATGGCGAAACAAATTTGGAGAGGATGATGAATAGTTAGTAAAGATATGCACGAAAAGAGAAGGTAAGGATCACTTCCTGATTTGCCGTATTATATAATCTTTGACTCGGATGAGATCAACGGCTGGGGTTAAATGGCGCGAATCCATCAACGACTGGGATTACGCGACTGTTGAGTAATTTTGACTGATGCTCCACGCGCGCAAGTGAGAAGGTGAATAGTTTAAGGTGTCAGCCTAGTCGCACTATAAAGTAAGGCTATAGGAGTTCAGCCAGACTTTACATTAAATGCGATATGATGGCTTGTTTAGTTTAGCTGACATTTTCAGGAATGTTTGAATTTATTTCAAACATTCTCATTGAATATCATAACACCTTCAGTCATAAATGATACCTGTCAGCTGATGTCGAGATCAGCTGTATACCTCAGTTGAGTTCCTCAGTTGCCTCATACCATCAGCTGACTCGAGTTCGTCTGTTCAGCTGACATCTGATCCATTGTTGCAGCATGCCATCAGCTGACTCGAGTTCGTCTGTTCAGCTGACGTTTGGTGTCTTCAGATGGCAATCCGTATCTGAGATTCCCTCTTCATCTGAGCTTTCCCCCTCAGATGGATATCTGACTCTTCAGCTCGGATGGATCTTCATCAGCTCAGATGAGTCTTCATCTGATGGATCCAATAGTCCAAGAAGATAACATAACATCTTGAACCGGGCTTCAGGTAGAGGTTTGGTGAAGATATCAGCTCTCTGAATCTCAGTTGGAATCTTCTCCATGGACACATCCTTCTTCTCAATATGATCTCGGATGAAATGATGACGAATGTCGATATGCTTTGTCCGAGAGTAGTGAACAGGATTAAGTGAGATAGCTATGGCACTCGAGCTATCACAATAAATTGGAACATGTCCAGTTGTGACTTCATAGTCTCTCAGCTGTTGCTTCAACCACAACACTTGCATGCAACAGCTTCCGGCAGCCATATACTCCGACTCGGTTGTAGATGTAGCAACACATGCTTGTTTCTTGGAGAACCATGAAACCAGCTTGCTACCCATGAATTGACAGTGTCCAGAGGTAGACTTCCTGTCCAATCGATCTCCTGCTAGGTCTGCATCTGAGTATCCAGTCAGCTGGATATTGTCATTAGTTGGGTACCACAATCCAACATTAACAGTTCCCTTCAGATACTTGATGATGTTCTTTGCTGCCAACATGTATGCTTCTCTTGGCTGAACTTGGAATCGAGCACACACTCCAACTGCGTATGATATGTCTGGTCGGCTGGCAGTTAGGTATAGCAGCGAACCGATGATCCCTCTAAACTGGCTGGCATCTACGAGCTTTCCCTCAGCTCCGGGTTCAATCTTCCAGTTAGTATTCATTGGGATCCTCGTGGTTTTACTTGTCTGCAATCCGAACTTGGTGATGAGCTCCTTTGTATACTTAGACTGATTGATGAAAATTCCTTCTGGTGACTGCTTCACTTGTAATCCAAGGAAATAATTCATCTCGCCCATCATTGACATCTCGAACTTCTCCTTCATGAGATCTGAGAATTTCTTGCACAGTTCCTCTGACTTGGAACCGAAGATGATGTCATCGACGTAGATTTGCACAACAAGTATATCTTCTCCAACTTTGATGGTGAACAGGGTTTTGTCAACTGATCCTCGTTTGAATCCCGAGTTCAGTAGAAAACCACAAAGAGTGTCATACCAGGCCCTTGGTGCTTGCTTTAGACCATAGATAGCTTTCTTCAACTTGTACACTCTTCCATCTCCAGTCTCAAAACCTGGAGGCTGTTCAACATATACATCTTCCTTGATATCTCCGTTGCGGAATGCACATTTCACATCCATCTGATACACTTTGAACTTGTGATGTGCGGCATAAGCTAGAAAGATTCGGATGGCTTCCAGCCTTGCAACAGGCGCGAAAGATTCTTCAAAGTCGATTGCTTCTTGTTGGCAGTATCCTTGAGCTACCAACCTTGCCTTATTCCTCACTATGAATCCAATGGCGTCTCTCTTGTTTTTGAAAATCCACTTCAATCCAATCACCTTGGCACCATTTGGTCTTTCTACCAACTCTCATACACAGTTGCGTAGAAACTCATTCAATTCTTCTTGCATAGCTGTTGTCCAGTGAACACAGTTGAGAGCTTCCCCAACATTCTTCGGTTCTGGTACATCAGCTACAAAGAAAGAAATCATGGCAACATCTCCAGCTTGCTCGAACTCCTCTAGAACTGCCAACTCCTCAGCATATTAGGCATAAGTGTTGGAGTTTTCTTCAGTTGATTCTGGATTTACAACTCGGCTCCTTGTACGCACACTCTCGGTTGGATCGAGATGATGTTGTCAGTGGAATGAACTTCATACCATCTTCGGTTGCGTCTTCCTTCTTATTCCAACTGTGGTTGTTCTGAAATCTGAGTTGGAGTCTTTAGAGCTGGTGATTGATCAGCTGTTGAGTCTGGATCCTCAACGTTGGTATTAGGTTGAACCGGACTCGGTTGGGCTTCGGATGCTGAAGCAGTTGGAGGAACATCAGCTGAAGTTCCCCCTTGGGATGTGCTGGGGTCTTCGCATTCATCTTCAGAGGAGTATGGATCCTCATCCTCAGTTGCCCAAACCAGTGGTTCAGCTAGGTTCTTTTCCCTTAGAGCTTGCGATCTGGTGAGAACTGGTGGAACAGTTGGATCTGCTTGTTGTCCTTTAACCTGTTCTCTGCACTCAAAGGTAGATTCATCAAACTAACATGATGTGTTATTTCCACAACACGAGAGCTGTTGTTGAAAACTCTGTATGCCTTGATTCGAGCAGCATATCCAAGAAATATGCCCTTCGAAGCTTTGGCATCAAAGGTTTTCAACTGAGTCTTCCCATTGTTGTGAATATAACACTTAGAACCAAAGACGCGAAAATAAGAAATATCTGGCTTCCTGCGTCTCCATAGCTCATATGATGTCTTTCCCAATCGCTTGGTTAGAAGAGACCGGTTTTGAGTGTAGCATGCAGTGTTGATCGCTTCAGCCCAAAATCTCTTTGGTAGAGCTGAGCTGGCTAACATGGATGTGGCTGCATCCTTCAGCGTTCTATTCCTTCGCTCAGCTACTCCATTTTGTTGCGGAGTACGCGCGGCTAATGTCTGATGGGTAATTCCATTTTTCTCGCAATACTCGATGATGGTTTCATTTAGAAACTCAGTTCCACGATCTGATCGGATAGAAATGATCTTCCTCTCTTGTTGGTTCGATATCCGATCCATCAGCTTGGGCAGCTCATCTCGGGTTTCACTCTTTTGACGCATGAAAATGGTCCACGTGTACCTCGAGTAATCGTCAGTTACAACCAGTGTATATTCGTTGCCATTTATGCTTTTTGGTGTAACTGGCCCGAAGAGATCCATATGGATCAGCTGTAACACTCGATCGGTTGAGGGAGTTGACTTCAACCGGAAGGAGGCTCTAGCGAGCTTTCCCAGCTGGCATGCACTGCAGATGTGTGTTGTTGAAAACACTCGGTTAGGTATGCCTCTTGCATGTTCTTGTCTGGCGAGTCGGTTCATCGTCTTGAAGTTCAGATGGTTGAGCCTTTTGTGCCACAGCCAACTCACATCAGAACTGCTCTTTGATAACAGGCGGGTGTCAGGGAGGCTGCTGTTCCAGTTAGCGTAATAGACATTCCCTGTTGGTGATCGATTTCCCAACAATATCACCTGTTTTGATCCGACATCTTTAACTCTGCAACCCCGTGCATCAAACTTGACAGAGAAACCATTATCACAGAATTGGCTGATGGAGGGCAGGTTATGCTTCAATCCATCAACATAAGAGACATTAGAAATTGAAACATGATTGGTTTCAAGGGTACCGTAACCTCTGGTATAACCTTTTGAGTTATCACCAAAAGTAACTGATGGACCTTCTTTCTCCACGAAACTTCCAAGCAAATCCTTCAGATTCGTCATGTGTTTCGAGCATCTACTATCCATCACCCACATTGTAGCAGACGCCTTCTTCTTCCTCAGCTGTTTCTCCTGCACCTGCAAAGAGAAACTCGCTTAGGTCCCCAATTTCAGTTGGGTCCTGGAGGGTTAGAACCAGTTCCCGCTGGAACTGCGTCGCTTTTCCCTGTAAACTAGGATGGATTTATCATTCCAGATTACTTTTCCTTCATCATCAACTATAACAACACCTCGATTATCCTTAGGCTTGTTGTTAGTAGTGATGTTCTATTTCTTGGGAGGAGTTGGATTTCTCCCATGTTGAGCTTTAGGAGGTGAGGTTTTTCCCCTGTTTTGATGGCGATTCTTATCCTGTTGAGTTTGTCTGTGAGGTCGGACGCCATGTTGGAATCTTTGTGGCTGATTATGATTCCAACTTCCTGAGGGTTGTCTGTACCTATTCATGCCCTGATGATGATTCATATTATGGCATGAATATCTCCAGTTGTTTGACCAGTTCCTCATTGGTTGACTCGGTTGGAACCTTTGGTCGGACTGATGTTGGAATCGCTGTTGATTCAGACGATTGAACCCATGTCTGTTCTGAGGTCGGTTCCATTCCTTCTGACGTTGACTTTGAGGTTGATGCAGAGGTCGGTTCTGATTCTGAGATCGGTTGCGGTTGTGCCTTCGATACCTCTGATTCCTCTTCTGACTTTTGGAACATTCCCCCTCGGTTGATACCTCAACCGATGGAACATTTTGTCCTACATCTGCTACTCCTTTTCTCTTCTCAGTTGTAATCCTATTGGTCGTTTGAACTTGTTGAGAGGTAGAGGTTGAATTAGCTTCAGGAGACTCAGCTGTGTCTGGCTCGACAGCTGTGACTTCTACAGCTTTGATGAAGGTTGCTGGTGGAATCCCAGTATCCTTGACAACATCATAGCCGAGACCTGGCACGTCATCCATCTGTCTACTATAACTGATAAGATTCTCTATGATCTTGGATGACTGATACAGCTTAATTAGATTGTCCTTCTCAGTTTGCAACTCTTTGACGAGTACAGCTATCTGCTCGGTTTGTCCATCTGACTTCTTTATCAGCTGTTCGATCTGAGCATCTTGATTTTTCAACTGATCTTGCTGTTCCTTGTTCTGTTTTGTCAACTCCTCATCAGCTGGAGCCTTAGCCTTGTTCAGTTGACTCTTGAGATTCTCAATCTCCTCGGTTTGGCTTTTGATCAGATCGTCCTTTTCGGTTAAGAAATCTTCAAGTTTGGCGAACTGAGCTTGAAGACTCTTAAACTCAACTGATTGGTGATGCAGCTCCTCACTGAGTTCTTGAAAATCACTCCAGGAGGGTTCCAACTCATCGTTCAGAGATTCCTGCATGTTAGAAGTATTGGAAGAGTTTAACTGAGCAGGATTAGATTGTACCTCAATATCATCTTGGTTGGTTCCAAGTGCCATGAGGCATTGATCCTGACTGATGACGTTGTTGGTAGAAGTCAGCTCATCTTCATCTTCGGTGTCAGTGAAGATATCCATATCGTCAGCTGCTTCTTCTGCAACCATGGCCTTGTTCTTTCCAGCTTGTTTGGCCCTTAGAGCATCTCTCTCTTTCTTCGATAGATCTGGCCAGTCAGCCTTGAAATGACCTTCCTTTCCGCATTCAAAACAACTGTTGGTGACAGGCTTTGAGCTGTCTCGAGTTTGGTTTGATTTGTAGAATCGTTTGTATTTCCCGAACCGAGTGTCCATGTCGACTAGCTTCTTTGACAGAGCTGCAATGTTCTGTTGTAGTTTCTCTCTGCTTGGCTCCTTTGCAGTCGTGTCAGCCGATCTAGTTGGCCTCGATGATCTCGATTTCGAGTAGTCAGCTCGAAGAGCAACTGACTTTGAGGCTGAGCCTACATCCTCAATTCTACTTGTCTGACCTGAGGACTGCGATCTCCTCCTGTTGACCTTATACTCATTTCCTTTTAAGATTGAGAACAATCTTTCAGTTCCCATTTCACCAAGGTCAGCTCGGCTCTCGTGGATATTGGTGAAAGTATCCCACTCAGCCGGTAGAGCTTGCAACACTTTGAGATTGATTTCTCTTAGTGTGTATTTTCCTCTTCGGATGGATTTAGTTGATCAATAGTCTCATCAGGTCGCAGACTGAAGTTGTCGAAATCTTGACATGCATGTGAGAACTTGTTTTCCTTCGTCTCATCGCTTCCTTCACTTAACGATGCCAGGATGTCCCACATCTCTTTTGCAGTTTCACACTCCTCTATCCAAGGCAGATAATCTTGTCCAACTGTGGACATTATTGTGCTCTGAGCCCAGATATCCAACTGGCTCACCTTGGCCTCCTCTGGAGAGTAGTCTTCTGGCCGTTTCTCCACATACTCTACCACTGTATCTCCATCGTTAGGATTTGTGGAAGTGCGAGCTATTCTTTCTTTAATGACGATTGGTCCGGAAGAGAGAACTTGTTGCATTCTGTGATGCTTTGACAGAAGGATCTTCTTCATTCGAGTTCTCCATGATGTATAATTGACTACTGAGAACATGACGACGATCTTGTCCTTGACGTCCATCTGCACACAAAAAAACAGGACAAATATGCCAGCAAATATGCACTAGCGTGAAAAGATCTGTTCAGTTGACCACTGAAGAAAATTTCTCGAATTCACACCTTGTGAAACAGAGTCAGCAGTCTTTTGAACCACTGCTCTGATACCACTTGATGGTCTCGAAACGAGTTACTGGTGTATGGAGGGGGGGGGGGGGAGGGAATACACCAGTTAGGATTTTAAAACTTAACACTTAAAAATACTTCAACTGAGTAAAACTGACTCAGTTGGAATCTCACAGCTGAGTAAACAATCTCAGCTGGAAGAGTGGTGCTGTGCGGAATGTGGTGGAAATTAAACTCGTTAAAACAACTCACGCTTTTAGCACGGTTGGTCAATAACCAAAACAGTTGAGAATGTGCAGATATGCAGATTGTATGCCAGTTAGTTTGGTCAGTTAACAATGCAATAAGTAACTGAATAAAATAAACACAGACAAACAGGATTTAACGTGGTTTGGAGATAACCCTCCTACGTCCACGGGGAGATGTGAATCCTCACACCTCAGTCCAAGTTCTTCTGGACAGTTCCACACAGCTTACCCGGGCTGTGCAACCGTTGCAATAGTTTACGGGTACTTATCAACCTTTACAGTTAAGTTTGCGGGTACTTAACAACCTATGTCAAGTTTGCGGGTACTTGACGACCTAGATACTCAATTACAGGAAGAGTATGATCCTAACAAACACTTTTTAAGGTGTGTATGTGGGTGGATTTTCCAACTACAGCTCGATCACGAAAGAGAGATGGATCTATGGCTTGAACGAATAAACACTCAAACTAAGATCTAAGACAGATTATAACTCTATGAACCCTCAGCTACTGATGTTCTATCACTCTTGAACTCTCAGCTGCTGATGCTCTTAGAATGTGATTTTTTTTACAGATTTTTCTTGCGCTTGTTTCTCTTGTGATTACACTTCTCTGTCTCTTGTCTCTTGTCTCGTGTAACTCTTGAATGAGAGAATGCCTCTATTTATAGGCGGAGAGTATCAACTAGCCGTTGGAGGAGCTGTTGATCTCTGATCGTTGAAAGCGATGGCTTGTCTCTCATCTCTGCAGACTTTCCCGATATGGCATCTGTGCTCTTCTGCTTTTCTTCTGAGACAGCCTTGTATTGGGCCAGATGGGGTAATGACTGAACGGTCAAACCCTCATGTGACTTCCTTTTGAAATTCAAATCTTAAACCTTTCTGACAGTCAACCTCGATTAGTTGGTTGAAAATCTTGATCTTTATCTGAGTGGTCTTCAATTGATGTTCTGACTGAACTGTTGAACTCTCAGCTGACTTTGAACTTCATGCTGTTGATCTTCTTGTTTGAGGTCTACAACTGAGGTTCTGAAACTGAGCCCTCAGTTGTCTTCCTTGTATTTAGTCAGTTGAGTTTGAACCTTCAGATGACTTCCTTTTCATCTGATGTTCTCTTCCTCTCTACTGCTTCTCATCTGATGAACCCTCAGTTGGTTTCCTTCACAACTGATGTTCTGAAGACTTCCCCCTCATTCCATCTGAACATATGAACTCTCAGTTGTCTTTCATCATAACTGATGTTCTGTCTGAGTGATGCCTTGTTGCCATCTTCAGCTGGAGATCTGTAAAGATAAAATCTTAACTTTGCTCAAACAGCGAGCCTAACTTCTAACATTAGGTTCTGGCAACATTTACTTGGTTGGGGTCAGTCGGTTTTGGAATTCATCAAAACTTTTACTAATAAATTTCCCAACACCAGCCCATGAAAGGAACCGCCATACCTCTCTTCATTGCCTATATATATGGCTGCATGTATTCTGAAAATTATTGGTTCAATTTCTTGAGAGTTTGGAGAGGAGAAAAACAAGTCCTATGGGTAAAACTTTAAATTTTAGTTTTTACTTTAGTTTATTTTCTACTGGCATTGTGGCCAAAACGTACTGCTTTTGTTTTGCTTCCATTTAAATTCATGTCTAGCTAAATTCTTATACTTGGATTGGATTAGATGAAGTGATTATTAGTACTTTGATTAATCGTGAGGCCTAAATGTTTAAATTAAATCGTGTTCTTTTATTCCCAAAATACTTAGGGCGTAATATTAGATTCGGGCAAGATAACGAATTGCTTTATCACCAATAAGTTAAGGAGTCTAGATCACCAATACAATCGGGGACAATACGAGAGTGTCTCTTGTGCTCGAATAGATATTAAGTATTGGAGAGCAGTCGATACCTTGGGCATCTCTTGGCTGATTTGGGTCTAAAAGAAATTAGTGCCTCTTGGGCAATACATCTGCTAAAGGGTCTTCGTGGGTGTGTTGATTAAGAGAGAAGTTTTGTCTAGAGTGTCTCTGGCATACTCAAATTTAAAGGGATAGATATAAGTGTAAATTGTTTTTAGCCGTGACTTCGTCATCGTAGGACATGAATTAATTTACTCTTTAAACTAGATAGTAAAGTTGTGCGATTGAAAATCATTGAGCCCATGATCTAGTAAAAATATTAATATTCATTGATTCGAAGTCCAGTCCAAGTTTCTTTTATTATTGATCAAAGTTACTTTTAGTTTTAGTTATAGTTTTCAGTGCTTGTTGACCAAGACAAGTGAGTGCAGACCAAAACCCTTTTTAGTGACACCGGTTATGTGGAAGAGAGACTACACCAATTCCCTTGGGTACGATCCTACTTACTGCTGGCTATCGCCTACTGTGGGCATAGGAGTTATAAATTTATTTGCTCAAAGTGTAAAATACAGCTTCGTCAGTAATTTTACTCAGTGAAAGGATTTCAAAAGCAAATCGAAAATTGCTACTGGTGTATCTCGTTACCTGGACCATCATGCAGGAAAATATTATCACATTTATTTAGGAACAAATTTGTGTGAGAGAAAAAAAATATATGTTTGGAGGGAAATAAAATCCAAATATAATCCCCACTAATTGATATACAATCATGTGACTATGGGAGGAAAATATCATCCCATTAATTGTCACAACCCGATTTCTAGGGTATTGAAAAGACTAGATTTCAAAGGGCAGTGAGGGTGAAACAACTAACATTTACTGATAAAACATGCTCGGGAACAGAGGAATTAGATATTGAAAACGGTAACAATCAATTCATGCTTTCAATAAACGAGCAAATAACAATAAATTTTGAACTTATCATGCCAAATAAATAAACATTGGTGGGCAGATGTCAATAACTTCGGTTTTAACATGTTATTTTGATGAATATGATTGGGCAATCCTTGATTACAATTTATTTCGTCAATTAGAAACCAAGGACAGTTGATGCAAGACATATCAAATGGAAAACTCGGTAGTGGCAATGAAATATAGATTAGAACTTAAGGTTCGGTGCATCAATTCATCATAGTATAAGGAATCAATCATGCTCAAAATGGTTGCAGCAGAAATATTAAACATAATGTCCCAAGGTTACATGTATGAAGACATATAACCTTAAGCTTAAACTTAACAACTTGACTTATAACAACGAAGTCGTCCAAGCACATCGTACCATTATCATCCGAGCTAACCTGCACATTTTAGAAATAATATGTAGGACTGAGTACGAAAGTACTTCGTACTCAGTGGACACATGACAAAAATAATTGAAAACTTGCTCTTTAGAGCTATGAATTAAACTTGCCTCTTTTGCTGCATCACAATCGTTAGTAATATAATCGTTTGAAAATAAACGACTTCTGACAACCTTAAAACATTTTTATTTTTTTTCTAAATCGACTGCAATCATTTATCTTAGGTATCAATCAATCTACGGCTCATCATCTTGTATTGCCGCGAAGTAGGCCTCCTTCTCAAACACCATAACTGGCCCAATCAAAGCAAAGCTCACAGTCTGATTATTGTTTCACCTATTTTTGGTCGTATTTTCTATAGGTTCTTAGGTGTGTTTTTGACGTTAGTTTGTTTGATTGCGTTATGTTAAGTCAAAAATTACACTCATGTTTCGTCCAAGTATTTTCAGTGGAAATGTAGGTTTTGAGCCGGTTTTGCAAGATTAAAGATCAAAGTGGGCTTAATCCGATCTTGAAACTAAGAGGTATGGAGGAGAGTAGAGCTGAAGTAAGGGGCAGAGCTCCCTCGCTAACTAGGGATCCCTGCTGAAGTGAGTCATTGCACGTCCAGGGAATGGAGGTAGAGCTCCCTCGCCAATCAGAACTCCCTGCCCTATTGATGGTTTCTCGATGGTTTTTCGCAGTTCGATACATGAACAAGTGGCAGAGCTCCCTCGCCGACTAGAGCTCCTTGCAAATAAGTGGCAGAGCTCCCTTGCCGACTAGAGCTCCATGCCCTTAAGTGAGTCAATGAATATAAAACACTTACCACGTAGGAAAAGAAGACGGATGCCTTTCACTTTTCTTTTGCTAGGGTTTTCTTTTATTTCTTTGTGACGGCTAGAGAGACTCCTCTCCTTAGTTTTTCTTCTACTTTCATCTTGTAATTTCATTTTGGGGGGATTTAAGAACAACATCACCACGGATTATTTTCAGATTCTTTTTCAATGTTTATATGCAATTTTCATTAAAACTTATGAGTTCTTTAATTCTTGTCTTTATTTTCCTCTGCTTTAATTTTTTAAGATTATTTCCTTTGAGTTTATGCTAGGATTATGATTTATTAGTTCTTGCTTTTAATTTCTTCTACTCCAATTTTTCTTAGATTAATTTCATTCTTGCCTAGGTTTAATTCGTGTTTAATTTCTCTTTTCAATTTGCGTCTAGAATTAATTTGTTTTAGATTTTATTTCAATTCTTGCATAGGATTAATTTATGCTTAGTTATTTCTTCTGCCTAGTTATAACAAACAAATCTTCAATTTTTATTGCTTTATTTTCTTTTCCGTCGCAATACAAATAATTTCCCTGCTAAGTTTTCCTTGTGAGACGATACTTTGGTTAACTTGCTTAATCTACAGAGATCACATTTAATTGCGTGCAACTTACGATTAAAATAGTTGAAACAATTATAATCGGCCTAACCGAAGCAAGGCTCACGGTCATTTATCGACCGGCTAAGCTAAAACAAGGCTCACAGTCACCTAGCTAATGCATGCATTGTCCCGTCTCGTATAGGACGTTCACAGGTCATTCTCATAACAACAAGTAGATGATTGCATACCAAAAACATCAAGAATTCAGGAAAGTCAATTAACTTTTGTTGGGAAATTTAAGTAATGTTTTGATTGATTCCAAAACCAACTAACCCCAACCGAGTAGATGTTGCCATATCCTAATGTTAGTATTTAGGCTCGCTGTTTGAGCAATGTTGAGATTTTATCTTTACAAGACTCCAGCTGAAGACGACAACATGGCTTTACTCTGATAGAACTTCAGATGGAAACTCGGATGGAACATCAGATGTGAAGCCAACTGATCGGATGAAGAACATCAGATGTAAGAAAGACAACTGAGCGTTCAAGCCAACTGTTATGATATAGAACATCAGATGGAAGAAAGACAACTAAGCGTTCAAGCCAACTGTTCTGATATAGAACATCAGATGGAAGAAAGACAACTGAGCATTCAAGCCAACTGTTCAGATGAAACATCAGTTGCAGGACTCAATCTGTTATATCGACAACATGAAGTTCAAGACAGCTGAGGGTTCAACTGTTCCTATTCAGACAGAAGGTCAGATGAAGATAGCGATCAGATGGAACATCAGCTGAAGACCACTCGGATGAAGACCAAACTTCTCAACCGACTAAACAATGTTGAAAGACAAAGGTTGAAATTTGAATTTCAAATAGGAAGTCACGTGAAGGTTTGACGTTCTGTCATTACCTCATTTGGCCCAACACAAGGTTGTCTCAGAAGGAAAGCAGAAGTTCACAGTTGTCAAATCGGGAAAATCTGCAGAGATGAGAGACAAGCCATCGCTTTCACAGAACAGAGATCAACGGCTCATCCAACGGCTAGTTGATTCTCTCCGCCTATAAATAGAAGCCTTCATTCATTCATCAAGATATAAGAAGACAGACAAGTGCAAGAAGAGACTAAAGAGAAAAAGAAAGACAATATCCTGCACACAAGCAAAACTGCAATTATTCTCTAAGAACATCACTAGTTGAGAGTTCATAGAGTGTTAGAATCTGTCTTGGTGTTTTTGATCTTAGTTTGAGTCTTCATTTGTTCAAGCTTAGATCCTAGCTCACTTCTTTGTTAGAGCTAGTAGTTGGAAACCCCACCCTTATACACATCCCCTAAAAAGGTTGTTAGGATCCTGCTCTTCCCGAAATTGAGTAGAAAGGTTGATAAGTACCCGCAAACTTATCTGTAAGGTTGATAAGTACCCGCAAACTTATCTGAACGGTTGCAAAGCCCGCGTAAGCTTTGTGGTAGCTGTCCTAAAGAACTTGGACTGAGTTGTGTGGACTCACAACTCCCCGTGGACGTAAGAGTTCTCTCCGAACCACGTAAATCCTTTGTGTGTTGTGTTTTCAATTCAGTTACTTTTTGCATTTATAACTATCCAACTAACCAGCACTCAAAACTGCATCTTTGCATTTCAACTGATTTGGTTATTGACCGACCTTGCATCTGAGCGTGAGTTGTTTTATACGAGTTATCATTATTTCCACCACTTTCCGCACAGCACCACTCTTCTAGTTGAGTTTTCTTACTCAGTTGTGATTTCAGCTGAGTCCTTTTACTCAGTTGTGGTTTTTATCAGGGGGTTGTTTTTCAAATTCTTATCTGGTGTATTCCCCCCCATACACCAGAACTTGTATCGGGACCATCAACTTTAATAAAAAGCATACATAATAGATAATAAGTGCATTCATCATTTGATTTTAGTTCAGAAAGCCCACCTGGACGTGGCGCAACTCAGTCTATCTCTTTATCTCGCTGCTTCTACCTCTCGTCTCCATTCGTGCCTTCAGAAATTAATACTTATAAGGACGAGTTTTAATTTTTTAAGAAACAACATATATTTAGCCTTTTCATCGAACTTTTACTCGACTCAGATTTCTAATTCTCGGTTTAACTTAATGAATACTCGATTTTCCGATTCTACCTATATACTTTACCAACATACCTTTTTCAAACTCAAGAATTCACTCTAAGCATCAAACACTTGTCACTTATAGCATGATCATCAATCTCAATCGACATGAAAGTTCACACATTTGAAAACAGAGCAGGGTAGCCTTGGCTAGCTGCCAGCTGTGGCTACCCTAACAGGCTATACTCAAGACTAGCCTCAGCTGGATTCACTTACTACACTGAAATGCAGCCTTGGATAAACTTTAGCCGTGGCTAGGTTTATATTTTTCAAAGCCTTACACAATTTTTTTTATTGAAATTCACTTAGTCATATATTTTTGCTCCCACAACACATAATCAATCATTATCACTCAACACATCAAGCAATCACAAATACATTTTTATCTGACATATAACACCGCTCGACTTTCCAACTTGAAAATCATAAGTTCTCGGTTTTCAACATTATTAATTTCATTTTTCTTATAAAATTTAAGGAATTCAAATACGAACTCCAATTTAAATTCCGAAACCTTATACAAAATTTCTCGAGTCAAAGTACAAAACGTTTTTCGAGATAAATATATTGATGTGCTCGGAAAATTCTTAAATTCTTATATTCCACTTCAAATAATTCCAATTGAACGATTTCTCATTCGACTTCAACTTTTAACTCAAGAATCGGGAAAACTCTATTTCAATTCTTTTAACTTTCGATTTTCACCCTATTTCATTCTTAAGGGTTCGTTTCACTCAATTCAACTTCTAACACGTTTCACCCTATGTCATATGAAATCCGAATTTATTTAAGTTGCTAATATACTTTTCTTTTTATTTCAATTTCATCTTAGAAACTTCAGTTACATCATTTAATTATCAAAATCTCACCAACTCTTCTTTAAATTTTCTGCACACTTCTAATTTACTTATACTTGATCTTTTTTAATAATTTCAAGTGCTATTATGCTTAAAATTACTTTAATTGATCACTTATAACATTAATTGATTCAAATTTGATCAAGAACAAAAGTTCTCAATCTTAAATCTATATTATTTTCGAAATTTTTAGCAAGTATATCAATTCTTGCTCAAATTCATTAATTCAAATAACTATTATACTTATAAAAATTTCAATTGCTCAATTCTTCCATCAATTTCATCTTTTATCCTTAGAAATCAAAAAAACATTATTTATACCCTATTAAATTAGGGTTTTCATTATAGAGTTTCGTTTCCTTCATTTTAATGTACAATTATACTTCAGATAATTCTAATTTCATTATTTTATAGTCAATTTATCTTATTGAACTCTAAAACATCAAATTCTTATTTTGCTTCTCATTTGGTTCAAACAAATTAGGATTTTTCCCTTTAATGTTGAAACTATTGATTTTAATACATTTTTCTTACTCCAACTAATTTGAATTTCACTATCCCATGTCCAATATATCAATTTGGACATAAGAATTCAAAAAGCATAATTTCTTATATTTAATATATTTCCAAAATTTTATGCATAAGAGATTATTTCTTCAATTCCTCTTCAACTTGTGCTTATTTCATCTCTAATTTCATTTCTATAATATCAATTCATCTATATCATTATAGGAATTCAAATTTCTAATTTCTTATACATATATATTTCGAAAATTTGGGTGTATGAACAAATAAATTCATTTCTTTCATTTGATGATATTTTCATCCATAACTTATCTTCAATTTCACAATTAAACTATCAATCTATCATTTAAAGCAAAAGAACAATAAAATCACAATTTATGCATATAGTTTTCGATTCTATTAGATTATAGCTCAAATAAATTTATACTTTCAATTAAATCATATAATCATGCTTATTCATACTTAAATTGATAGAATCATTCATCAATTTAATCATAGAGCTCATAGATCAAAATATCCGAATTACTATTCATCATCTTTCCTAATTTTCTTATTCATGATATTGTGTTTATTTCTTCATTTTGATCATTCAAGCATGCTTAAATATATTCATATAACTCATATGAAGCATCAAATTCATCACTTAAATCAAAACACTTAAAAAACCCTATTTATACCTAAACCTTCAAAAATTCATGATCACCATACATATGGGTTTATTTCCCTCAATCGATTATTCTAATAAGCTTAGAATAACTCCTAGAACTCATTTAAATCATCGAATTCAAGATATATATCAAAGCAGAAAAAAATCCTAAATTTCCCTAAAAGTTTCGAAAATTTCAATATCAAAGGAATCAAGGATTTCTCTTCTTGTTTTAATGCATGGAAGACATGCAAGATCGTGGATTCAAGCTCAAGATATCAAGATCAAACTTCCTTCATACATATATGATCATAGCCAAACATAGAGGTGTAGAGAAAGAAGGAATTTCTTGAGTTCTTACTTGAAAATTGAATGAAATAAGGTTTGTATCTTGAATCCTTGCAACTCTAGGTCCTTCCCAAGCTTAATTGAAGAGAAATAATGGAGGTTTGGAGCTGATTAAGGCACGAAAATGGTGGAGAAGAGAGGAAGAAAGAGAGAAATTGTAGAGAGAGAGATGGAGCGTGAGATTAAGAGAGAGTGGGAGAGAGATGGAGAGTGAAATTTGTGTGTTTATAAACCGAGAGTGGGCAAGGTATATAGGGACAGAGAGAGTTCTAGATACAAGTTACTTGGAAGAAAATGAATTCACTTGGGGTAAAAATCTTCGGAAGAAAAGATTTTATTCGATACAATATATCTCTCTTAAAACATTAATATTTAAAAAGCTTTAAATCTCTTCTCGACACTTTCTCGACATCCGATTTCACTTTAACTCGCGTCAATACTCATGAAATAATTTATAAATTTTAGAAACTCAATTTTCGGATCAAAATTCCGAATAACGAAGAAAACATAAAAATTCACTATTCATATTAGTTTCTATCGAAATAAAATTGAAACTTGTCTCAAACGTTCTCAGAAAATTCTTGTATCATTGGTCTTAGAATAAATTCTAGATTCCAATGACACTAATTAGACAAAATTTGGAGATGGTAGGTGAATAGTGATTTCTCGGTGATTGTTACTATTCACCGAAAAATCGATTCTCTCAGAAAATTCCGAAATTCAAACTTGTACTTTATTTCACATTCTCATGCTCATATAACTCTTTAAATCATTTTGAATCAACGGAACGAGAAAAAAAATATGTTTTTGCCCTTCAGGGGCATTTTCATAATTTCACGAGAAAATTTATTGCTCGAAAATTTTTATCACATAATTTCACACATAATCACTTATAATAACAATTAATATGAACTTAAACACATTTAGGCACATTTAGGATGGCTAATTTATATTAGAAAGATTAAGGTATTATATTAATTTAGGAACAAATTTGTGAGAGAGAAAAATAATATATTTTGGAGGGAAATAAAATCAAATTTCCTATTATTTATACTCTACATGTTTTTTTTTGCAATTGTTATATATGTACTATAAAAATTAACTTCATTTAATTCAAATTATTTTAATATTATACTAGTGGTCGATATTAAGAATATTATGAAATATAGTTATTTCAATTTTAATCAAGTTAAATAAATTAGTTGAGAAAATAATATATATTTTTGATGAGCCCATATTTTATATGCTCATCGTGTGTTTTTAGGTGTAGATCGGTCTAGTTTTGTATCTTTTTAGTCTGTTTTAGTGTTTCAGAGGACACTTTTGGTAGTAGGCAGGGAAGGATAGGAACTTAGGCATTTGGAGTGGATTTGCGCGTGAAAGTGAGCACTTTGATACGATACAATGGTCAAAGAGCTTTGCTTGCAGCTAGAGATACCGAGGGTGGAAGTCCAAACACATAGAAGTTGCTCCGTACGAGTCGACATGACCAATTCAAACCGCGCGTCATTCCAAATAGGTCAAGATGGCAGGAGGACTCTAGGCTAGGAGAAGAAGAAGTAGAAGGAAGAAGAGTACAAAGGTTCTAGGTGTTGCAGCTGGCATGACATCATCCGGAAGACCAACAAGGAAGCAATTCGTGCTTTGGAGGTGAAGAAAACGTGGAGATAACTTCTACCCGGATTAGGAAGCAAAGGGATAAGGAAGCAGTGTTACCGATAAGGAAACAAATCTTTCCTAGTCCTAATCAGTAAAGGAAGCCGCCGGGTGTCTCGAAGGTCCGCCTGTGGGTTTTTGGGGTTCAAGCCCATGATCTTTGTACTCTATAAATAGGTTCATGCATGCAGCCTCAAACACACAAGCTTTACATCTTTCTTTTCGCACAATTTACTTTCTTGCAAGATACAATTTACTTTTCTGTTGTTAAGTCCCAGTTTGGGCAGACTATCGTTTAAGTATTTATTCAAGTATGTTTTCTCCTATCTCTTTTGTTAATGTTATTTACTTTATGTCTAGCTAAACTTTTAGATCTGGGTTTGGGTAGAGGATATGTGATATAAGTGTCTAATAACTCGTGAGGTTTAATTGGGCAAGATAGCTATATATGTGTGTTCCCAAGGGGTTAGGCAATGATTTCAAAGCAGTCTGTTTGTGCCAAGAGTTCATATGGCCAGTGGGTGATTAGAGGGAGGCAGATTCCTTAAAAGGGAGGTAGCTTAGACCAACAGGGACCGTGAGCGGTTTGCCTCACACTCCTTGAGGGCGACAAATCTCAGGTTGAACTTGGGCGGAGTCGAAGAAAGTACGCTGATGCTGGTGTAAATTCAGAGCGAGATCCTCGTATCTCATTAGGTCGGAACGAGTTCGTCTAGTGCCCAAAGCTACTTATTTCAATCTTTGCCCCTTGAGGAATGCTCGGGGGTGGGTTGGGCAAGTTAGGAAGCCTGGGGTGAGAATGTGTAATACCCGATTTTTTGAGTCTTAATTAATCGTCCTAATTATGCTTAAATGTGCCTAAGTGCTAATTAAGTATGTTTATATGTGATTATGTGTGAAGTTTTTGTGATAAAAATTTTCGAGAAACAAATTTTCTCGAGAAATTACCAAAATGCCCCTAAAGGGCAAAAATGAAATTTTCTCATCTCGGTGATTCGAAACAAAGATGTGAAGAGTTATATGAGTTTAAGAATGAGAAATAAAGCATGAGTTTGAATTTTGAAGAATTCTGAGACAGTTGACTTTTTAATAAATAGTAACTTCTACCCGGATTAGGAAGCAAAAGGATAAGGAAGGAGTGTTACCGATAAGAAAACAAATCTTTCCTAGTCCTAATCGGTTAAGGAAGCCGTCAGTTTTCTCGAAGGCCCGCCTGTGGGTTTTTAGGGATTAAGCCCATGATCTTTATACTCTATAAATAGGTTCATGCATGCAGCCTCAAACACACAATCTTTTACATCTTTCTTTTCACACAATTTACTTTCTTGCAAGATACAATTTACTTTTCTGCTGTTAAGTCCCAGTTTGGGCAGACTATCGTTGAAGTATTTATTCAAGTATGTTTTCTCCTATTTCTTTTGTTATTGTTAATTACTTTATGTCTAGCTAAACCTTTAGATCTGAGTTTAGGTAGAGAAGGAATGATTTCAATGTAGTCTGTTTGTGCCAAGAGTTCATGTGGCCAGTGAGCAATTGGAGGACAACAAATTCTTTAAAAGGGAGGTAGCTTAAACCATCAGGGACCATGAGAGGTTTGCCTCACGCTCCTTGAGGGCGGCAAATCTCAAGTTAAACTTGGGCAGAGCCAAACGAAGTACGCTGACGCTGGTGTAAAGTCGGAGCGGGATCTCGTATCTCATAGGGCCAGAACGGGTTCGTCTAGTGCCCAAAGCTGCTTGTTTCAATCTTTGCCCCTTGAGTAATGCTCGGGGGTGAGTTGGGCAAGTTAGGAAGCTTGGGTGGGAATGTGTAATACCCCGATTTTCTGAGTCTTAATTAATCGTCCTAATTGTGCCTTAATGTTCCTAAGTGCTTATTAAATATGTTTATATGTGATTATGTGTGAATTTTTTGTGATAAAAATTTTCAAGAAACAAATTTTCTCGTGAAATTACCAAAATGCCCCCTAAAGGGCAAATATGAAATTTTCTCGTCTCGGTGATTCGAAACAAAGATGTCAAGAGTTATATGAGTTTAAGAATGAGAGAAAAAGCATGAGTTTGAATTTTAGAGAATTCCGAGACAATTGACTTGTCACAGCCCCAAATCCCGAGGGACGGCAGAAGCCGGGGTGCGACTGGGGTTGGATTAAAGAAGCGGGGAAGAAGGGGGCTAACTGACTAAACATACATGATAAACATCGATAAACCATGAACAAGACTTGAATATAAAAGAAAGAGTTAATCCCTAAGGATTACTCGACAAAAGTACAATAAAGAAGCTAAGTTCATATGTACAGACTTAGACTACAGAGTATTGTTCAAAAGTACATCTCAAAAAGAAATTCAGAGTTTGGCAGCGGAAGGGTTCTAACTAAGCATCCTATCCTTTAACTCAACATCAACCGTCGCCGCTCACCGTCGCTTCAACCTGCACATTTAGAAAACAATGCAAGGCTAAGTACAAACGTACTTAGTGGGCACGATGCCGAAATCATAATCATAAATATAGACAAATATGTCATTTCATAAGCATAGCACATCGGAGTTTTATTGAAAGAATCCGTGTCTACTAAACATTTTCTGACTTTTTCTCATAAATCACTCGCGCGAGCATTTTCTGACTAATGTTACGTTCAATCTTGACCAATTCTAATTTACCGTGGCTGGTACCCCTCAACAGGATATCACATACACCACAGGTTACAAAGTGCACTAACTCTGAAAAGCACTTAGCAGCTAACTCAGAGCCGATCGTTAGTTAATCTAATTAGACTAACTCTAAATCTGGAAAACACGAATGTTGACTCAGATAGGTACAAGAGAACTCACATAAAACATAAAACAGTTCATGCCATAATATCACTTTGAAAACACAGATATCAAAGCGATAAAGAAAGATTTTCCGAGCATTGCTCGTTTTTATTTTGTATATAAAAGCCCACCTTGATTTACAGAACTTAAAGCAAAAGCTTCCAACTTTGGATCTTCCGTCCTTTCTTACAGTTGGCTTCCTCCTTCATCGTAAAATAAACAAACTTAAAAACGGGTCGTAAAAGATAATCGATTAAAGAGAATCGAAGCAAGTTTTAGTTGTTTCATTCTTTTAGCATTTGCACGCTTACTAGATTCGTTTTACTTAAACGGGAAGCGAGACTCGTACCAATCTCGTTTAGAACTCGGAAGATCTCATACTCGACTCTTGGGTCAGTAGAGAAGGTAGTCGATATCTTAATAAGACTTTAAAGATTAAAAGAAACTAAGTTGGAAAGAATCAACTTAGGCGATTTACGTTTTTGTTCATTGAACGATTTATGAAATTTCTCGTTTATTACTTCTTTAATGAAAGGATAAAAGATAAGATCTCGACTGGTTTTCATCACTCAAGGTCCTATACTTGACTCTAGGGTCAGTAGGGAGATGTTCGTTAGATAAAACGGCTTAAACGATCGAAAGAAACTAAGTTGTGAACTAAACAACTTAGAAAACAAGAAACTGAAATTTTCACTGCACAGTCCAGTAACTCTGGAGGCTGTCCAGAACAGAGGATTTGGAAACAGGGGGTGAGCCCTGTACCACTGGAAAGATTGGGATGTCTAGTTCGCGCTCCAATTTACGGATCACAAATCCGATAAACGAGCTAAAAGTTATTACAGTTTCCGGCGAGAGTCGCAAAACTGCCGTGAAAACCCTAATTGCTTGATAGGTTCGACGTATAACGTCTTAGGTTCGTTCTAAGCTCTCGTATTCAATTTTTTTAGAAACTGGACTCTCAAGGCAGTCATCACGTACTTCCGTACGTGACGTACTCCTTCTCAAAACTCGCTCAAAAGCACGACGTTCTAAACGTCGGATTTCAACTAACAATTACTAAACCAACAAAATTTAAAACGCGTTCTAGTTCTCGACTATAACTATAGCCCATATTATATCAACTCGAAAGCTTATGACGTCAACTAGAAAGTTGTTCTACATTCCATCATAAACAATAATATCAAATTAGAATTTTCATCCGACTTCTCGATTATTAGTTACGACTAAATGTTCGTCTCTTACGCGATTTTTCAAAGGTTGTTGGATTCTATTCAAATTTCACGACGTTAAACTACGTCTAATGTGAAACACTTTCATGCATGCAAACATATCATAACGTCATTATAACTCAACTTATAAGGTGATCTTTATCTCTTATGTTTCATTAAACATTTTTAGAAAATTCTCAATTAAATTCTATAATCAACTAACATGATTTGCAACATAATTTAACCAACAATTCATCACTTATATCAAACATGTGGAAACCTCTAATTACTCTATAAAATTCTGTTTTTATAAAGATATTAAGGGGGTGATTTTCTTCCCCAATTAACTACATTTATTTACTAATCAACCTCTTATATCATCAATTAATCAATTGCAAAACAATTATCAACTAACATGCATAAACCCCTAAATTCAACTCAAATTTTAATTGAAATTTCACAAACACACATAGGGCTTTTGATTCCTTTTCATTCCAATCACTAATTAAACATCTATTAAACAAGAATCAACCATCAAAAGAAGAAAATTAAAAATCCTACAAATTACCTAAAAATTTCGGTATTAACACAAGAGATAGGGTTCTTAGTTTTGTTCCATTTTAATCCCTAATTATCCTATCTAATGCATCCAATTTCATTATTCCAAGATCAAAATATCTAAATCATAGCTCAAATTTTCGATCACAAAAAGAAAATTAAGAGATGAGAAATCCAATTGGATAGAAGTATAGAGGATCATCATACCTTGAGTTCTTGTGAAGGAATTAGATGAAAAGATGGATGAATGATGATCTAGGAGGATTTTCTTGTTGTAGTTCTTGAAGAACAACAATGGTGATTGAAGGAATTTTTGAAGAGAGAGGGGAGAGAGATGCCGAGAGAGATAGTGAGTGTGAGAGAGTTTGAGGTTGTTTTGGTTGTTTAAGAATTTTGATATGATGAAAGGTTTGAAAATGTAAAAAGTGAAAATTAGGTGTCATTTAACTAGACCTCATTAAACATGCATGTCTTCCACTAATTAACTAAAAAAAATAATAAAAAAAAAGAAAAGTCGGCTGCCATGCAGATATTTTTTGAGGGATATACGTTTTTCCGGCGCGATCCGACGTTACGGAAAAACGAACGACGAAAAACGTTGCTCGGTACAAAATCGTCGCGATTTGATTTGACCTTAAATTCTAACGTATGAACTTAATTGGAAAATAAATTTACAAAAAATTATTTTGACAAGAACTCGGGACGACAAGTCCGAGTTTCGTCCGGAAAAACATAAAAACGAACTTTCTCGGGCATGTTGGTATCGTGATTGCGTGAAAGTAAAAAATTAGACGGTTTTCCGTTCTGAGTTTACGAACTAAAAACTTTTCGTACGCGCTAACCCTAAATACAGTAGTTATCTAGCTGACTTCTGTAATTCATTTTCAGTAACGGATTCGACCGTTAGCCTTAGAATTAAAAAATTATAAACTTAGGCGTACAAAGCCATTTATTTGATTTAACTTTAAAATTTTAAGAATGTAAGGAATTTACGGGGCATTACATCCTACCCCCCTTACGAAAAATTTAGTCCCGAAATTTGCTTACCTTCTGCAAAAAGATGAGGATATCGCTCCTTCATCTTCTCCTCAAGTTCCCACGTGGCTTCTTCTTGCCCGTGATGGTTCCATAACACTTTAACTATTGGTATCGATTTGGTTCTTAATTCTTGAACTTTTCTATCCAAGATCGATATCGGTTTTTCTTCATAGCTTAGGTCAGATTCAAGAACTACGTCTTGCTGACTAATGACGTGCTTAGGATCATAAACATATTTTCTCAACTGAGAAACGTGAAAAACGTTATGAACGCTTCCTAGACTTGGCGGTAAGGCCAATCTATACGCGACTGATCCTATTCTCTCGAGGATTTCATAAGGTCCTATAAACCTGGGTCTTAACTTACCCTTAACTCCGAACCTAAGGATTCCTTTGGTCGGGGATATCTTAAGAAAAACTTTATCTCCTATTTCGAACTCCAGGTTGGTTCGACGATCATCGGCATACGACTTTTGTCGGCTCTGGGCCTCCTTCATTCTATCTCGAATCTGTCGAACTATCTCAATTATCTCATTGATTGCATCTGGGCCTAAGTTCTTTCTCTCACCTACTTCGTCCCAATAAAGCGGTAATCTACACTTTCTCCCATACAAAGCCTCAAACGGTGCCATTCCTATTGTGGCCTGATAGCTGTTGTTGTAGGCGAATTCGACTAAGTGTAGAATTTCTTCCCAATTCGCGCCTCGGTCCAAAACCACTGTTCTTAACATATCGACCAAAATCTGAATCGTTCTCTCTGACTGCCCATCTGTCTGTGGGTGAAAAACTGTACTGAAATTAAGCTCTGTTCCCAACTCTTTCTGCATCGTAATCCAAAATCTCGAGGTAAACTTAGCATCTCTGTCTGATATTATGACCTTCGGTATTCCATGCAGACGTACAATCTCTCTGACATACAACTGAGCTAGTCTCTCTGATCCATATGTAGTCTTAATCGGTAAGAAGTGAGCTGACTTCGTAAGTCTATCAATTATCACCCAAATCGCTGTGTTTCCTCTTCTTGATTTAGGCAAGCCTGTGACAAAGTCCATAGCTATGTCTTCCCATTTCCAATCTGGGATGTCCAATGGTTGTAGCAATCCATACGGTCATCGGTGTAAAGCCTTAACTTGCTGACATGCTAGGCATCTTTCTACAAACGAGGCAACGTCTCGTTTCATTCCGTTCCACCAAAAGTTTCTTCTCAAATCTTGGTACATTTTCGTACTTCCTGGATGTGCTGTGTAAGGTGTATCGTGAGCCTCACTCAAGATTTCGTTCTTCAATTCGCTGTTCTTGTCGGGAATACAAATCCTGTCTTCATAAAGTATTGCATTGTCTGGAGCCTCAGAATATCCTTCTGGCTTATCTGTCCTTATCCTTACTCGTAACTTTTCCATTGACTCGTCTTTTCTCTGAGCACTAATGATCCTTTCTCTCAAATCTGGTGTAGCTTCTAATACTGCTATTTGACTTGTTATCGTTGTTGGCGTGTCAAGCACTCTGATATCCATTTTCTCGAATTCTCGTACTAAAGTTTCTTCTTCTACGGAAAGACATCCTAACTTCGTTGGAGCCTTGCAACTCAATGCGTCTGCTACCACATTAGCCTTTCCTGGATGGTAGTTAATTCCACAGTCATAATCTTTGACTAATTCGAGCCATCGTCTTTGTCTCATGTTCAGTTCTTTTTGCTCGAAAAAGTACTTCAGGCTCTTGTGATCGGTGAATATCTCAACTCTTACACCATAGAGATGGTGTCTCCAAATCTTTAGCGCATGCACTACGGCTGCAAGTTCTAAATCGTGGGTTGGGTACTCAACTTCGTGGGGTCGAAGTTGTCGTGAAGCATAAGCTATCACTCGTCCGTCTTGCATCAAGACACAACCTAATCCATTTTTCGATGTGTCAGTATAAACCACATATTCTTTGTTTGTGTCTGGAAGTGCTAGTACTGGCGCTGTAGTTAACTTTTTCTTAAGAGTTTGGAAACTCTTCTCGCACTCATCCGTCCACTTAAACTTGGTATCCTTCCTGAGTAGTTGCGTCATCGGGCGAGCGATTGTAGAAAATCCTTCGATAAACCTTCTGTAATAACCAGCTAATCCCAAGAAACTTCTGATCTCATTCTGACTTGTTGGTGCCTTCCAGTTGTGCACTGCTTCTACTTTGGCTGGATCCACCTTGATTCCTTCTGTCGATACTATGTGTCCAAGGAACATTATTTCCTTCAGCCAAAATTCGCATTTACTGAATTTGGCGTAGAGTTTCTCAGCTCTTAATGTTTCCAACACTATCCGTAGATGTTCCTCGTGCTCTGTCTCATTCTTAGAATAAATGAGGATGTCGTCGATGAATACTAAAACAAATTTATCCAAGTAGGGGTGGAAGACTCTGTTCATAAGGTCCATGAATACGGCTGGAGCGTTGGTCAAACCAAATGGCATCACTAAAAATTTGTAATGGCCATATCGAGTTCTAAAAGCGGTCTTCGGTACATCCTCAGGTTTGATCTTGAGCTGATGATACCCTGACCTCAAATCTATCTTGGAGTAGACTCCTGCACCTTTAAGCTGATCGAACAGATCCTCGATCCTTGGCAAAGGATATTTGTTCTTGAGAGTGATCTTGTTCAGTTCTCAGTAATCGATGCACATTCTCATCGATCCGTCCTTTTTCCTAACAAAAAGCACGGGTGCTCCCCAAGGTGAGACGCTTGGCCTGATAAAACCAAGGTCTAATAATTCCTATAATTGGATTTTGAGCTCTTCCAGTTCCTTCGGTGCCATTCTGTAAGGGGCTTTAGACTTAGGAGCTGCTCATGGTTCTAAATCGATCGTAAAGTCCACATGACGATCTGGTGGCAATCCTGGTAGTACTTTCATAAAAACATCTTCATATTCATTCATAACTTTTACGTCCTGAATGGTCTTCTCGGCTCCTGGTTCTCCAATTAGGTACACAAGATAGGCTGTGGTACCTTTCTTTTTCATGAGTTTCGTGGCTTGAAGGGCTGATATAATTGGTACGCTTCTACCCATTGAAATTCCGTAGAATTTGGTTGGTTCTTTACCCGGCGGCTGAAAAGAAATTTTTCTCTCATTGCAGAGAATCGTGGCGTAATTCTCTGACAACCAATCCATTCCTAGGATTATATCTACGTCCCACATTATCATAACATTTAGGTTGTTCGCTATAACCTTATGAGTTCCGATTTCTAGTTCTAGGTTAGAGCAAACATGCGTGGAAGTAGTGATCTCTCCTGAAGGTGTGGCTACTCTCATAGATTGTGCAGCTCTTACAGGTCTAATGTCTAAGTTATCGGCACAGGAGCCAGCAATGAAAGAATGCGATGCGCCAGTATCAAACAGTATCTTAATGGGGATGTTGTGGAGTTTTCCCATACCTGCTAGGTTGCCTTTTCCTTTGCGCTGACCGCTTTGTTTGATAGCGCATGCCCTCGCATTCTGTTGCTGCTGTGCATGCTGCTGAAACTGCTGCTGGTTCATAGGTGGCTGCTGTGGCTGTGCTTGGATGGCTCGGAGAGGTACTGCTTGAAGCGGTTTAGGGCAGTCCTTTTTCATGTGTCCCTTCTGTCCACAGTTGAAACAGTTAGGGGTGCCTATCTGGCAGACTCCAGGATGGGCTCGGTTGCACTTCGGGCAGACAGGGATGGTAACCCTCCCTGGGTTATTCGCTCCCTGGTTAAAATTCCTCTGTTGCCCTTGCGGCTGGTTCAGCTGATTATTGCCCTTCCACGGCGAGTTCTGCCTGTTCCCTTGAATGAACAACCCCGATTGGTTGTTTCCCTGCCACGGCCTCTTGCCATTGTTGTTGTTGTTGGCAGGCTGCTGATAACCTCTTTTCTGTCCTCCCTGATTGTTGTAACCCTGACTGTAGCCTCCGCTACCTCCTCCGTTCCATTTTCTCTTCCCTTGGTAGTTGCTACTGTTGTTGTTGTAGTAGCCTCGATTCTGACTCTGCGCTGGTGCTGACGCAGTTGGTACAATCTTTTTCTCATCAGGCACGACGGCCTCCATTTCCAATGCTCTTCCCAGTATGTCTGAATAACCTAGTCCTCCATGACTAGCCAAAGCGATTCCCAATTCATGACGTAAACCTCCCTGAAATTTCTTTGATAGCTTCTCCTCAGTGTCGACCAATGTCGGCGCATACCTCATCAACTCGCAGAACTTGACGTCATATTCCGTCACAGTCAGCTTTCCCTGCTTCAGATTATAAAATTCGGCCTCTTTCTGTGCCCTATACGTCTTGGGGACGTACTTGTCAAAGAAAATCTCCTTAAACTCTTCCCACAAAAAACGAGCCAGATGCTCAGCAGGTATCACCTTCTGTCTTGCTTCCCACCAGTAATCTGCCGATCCCATCAGTTGAAAAGCGACACACAGCATTCTCTCCTCATCAGTGCATCTGAGGAGTTTGAAAATTTTCTCAGTCGACCTCACCCATAGCTCAGCATCGCTAGGGCTTCCAGTTCCATTAAACATTGGAGGGTTCCTTTTGAGGAAAAGATCCTCAATATCTCTACGGGGCGGTGGTGAAGGTGGTGGTGATGGTGACGGGGGTGGAGATGGGGATGGGGTGATATTCCGCTCATATTCCTGTTCTTGGTTATTTTCTGGCTGATGTCTACCACGTCCTCTCGGCCTTCCAGGTCTTCGACCTCTCCTGTTGTTAACATTTCTCGGCGGCATTTTCTTTAGTCTAGAGAAGAATTGAAAATTCTCATTAGTTTCCTTTTGTTAATTACACTTAGTACTTACTAGCTCATTCTCAACTTAATCAAATTCATGGAACAACATATCAAACATAGCTTTGATATCATTTCATTAATCTTTTAACTTTCGGATTAAACTCATTTCCCGTTACACGAGTTCATTTAACATTCTGATTTTAATTACTCAATTAATAAGAAATTTTACTTGATTAAAAACCCTCTTTACGGGTCATATATATATATCCAAAAAGAATATTACTTTTGCCTCTAACGAGGACTTATACAAAAGGGTTAGACTATTATTAGTCTAAACTAGGCTGACTGCCTACTATTTACTGGGTGCACTAACAAGCTGCACTCTGTATCTACTAGAGTACTAGAACGGAAACGATTCATAAAATTTCGTATCCGCTAGAGTACTACAAAAATTAACTAGTTACTGATCCGACTCTATACAGGACAAAGAGCTACTACTATTACTGATATTTACCCATGTCTATAAAGCACTGCCTAACTAAACTGCAGAAGAAATCCAAAAACTACCCCGAAGTCTGCAAGATCCTAACAACCCTCCCCTGGGTTCTCCTCAGGGTCCTCCTCCGGATCCTCCTCCTCGGACTCCGAACCAAAAACCAGCTCGAGTGCCTGGTCCACCCTCAGAGTAGAACCGTCGTCAAGTGTAAGCAGGGTGGGTGAGGGTACCTCAGAAACAGTCTCCTCCAAGTCGGAGACCAAGCCGTCCTCTCTGACCTCTCTCGCACGCTTCTTCAGGGGAAGAAGGTGCTCGGGAATTGAACCTGAACCCGACTCGAACTCCTCCCTAGAACGGACCCTGGACGGTCCTGGCTCCATCTGTTGTCGGACTACTCCCCACTTCGCGCAGATCTCCTCGAGTGGCGTAAGTGGAGAAGGCAACTCTTACATGGCGGCGAGCTCCTCGTCGATCTCTCGGTGGTCTAGTCTCTCTCTGTACAGTCTCGTCTCCAACGGTCCCCTGATCCTAACACAAACGTCAGGCACAAACGGTGAAGACAACCCTAACAATGCGGCTGTCTCAGTGTCAACCTCTACAAAACCCGGGCCTGGGATCAACTCCTCAATCTGCTGTCCAACCGGTGGTGACTCTGGTGGAACTACCGTCTCCTCGTCCTCCTCTGGCTGCTCTAACTCAGCCTCAGATTCCTCCTCCAGTACACCGTCTGGTGGCAACTCTAACAAAGCCAAGTACTCCGGGTCTAAGTCAAGCTCCTCAAGCTCCGTCTCGGCTGGAAAGTGACTGTAGGGGATGTGTGGCTCTAAAGGAATGGGAAGCATAAACCTGCTCTCAAAGAAACGCCTGTGCACACACAAGGCGAATCTGGCGTAGTTGCCGGTCGGCTCCATGTCGTCGCCGAAAATCCCCAAGAAGTACCAAGCTGCACGGTGCGCCCATCCGCGCCACTCGTCCGGTAGGTGCACGATCAAATCTAGTATCGCCTGACTCTCCCTAATCAGGTGTCTCACTGGGTAGTAGGCTGAAGAAAAATTACTAACAATCTGTCCCACATCCTCTTCTCCATAGTCTACCTCGAACTCGTAGTACTCATCCTGCAACATATCAACTATGGTGCGCTCGCATGAGGCCAAAGGCTGGCTCTTCCGAGCCGTTACACGAGTCCTAGCCATCCTACAAAAGTTTTAAGGTAACACGGATCAGTAACAGGTAGGAAACGAAAATAACTTATCTTAACGAAAACATAAATTTCAAAATGAATATCCCTTATTCAATTGTAACATCCACACTTAAGTCAACCACTTATTAAGACTTCTAGCAATTCAAGAAATTGTACTCAACAACATATATATATATAAAATTAAAGATTTTATTTTCATTCTTTTCCTTTCACCATATTATTACTCATTTTAATTCTTCTATTTCTTTTATTTCTTAACTCACTAACTCTTAACGATTTTCACTTATTAAAATAAAGTATATTTACTTCGTTCATGCTACTTATTCAAAAGTAACATCCATTTTCAAAAGAATTTATCGCTTATGACTCTTGATATTCGTACTAATTGTAGTCGTCGCTCAAGACGAAAATATGGAATTTAATTCCATAAAAAGAAAATGAAATATAACTTAAGAATAATTTCCTGGAAAACTAAGTTCCAGTTGTCGTCTTGTTCATATCTTTCTTAACTCGAAGTCGAAAGCTTCTCAAACGTCTAATCGCTTCTTTCTTTTATTAACACGATTTATTAAATCATTTTTATTCATTTTATTTCTTTTTCCCTCGTAGGAAAATTCTTAGACGACAAGTTCGACTTTGCCGAATCTTTATTCATGTCACTAAGCGCACGTGACATTCATCAGAGGAAGTCCTTCTTGCGTTAGGGATCTCCTTTCGAAATCATTTCAAAACAACGTTTCTTAAAGACGTCTAAGTTCTCGAAGAACCGGAAAGTTCTTAGGTTCCACGTCTACGTTCTCATTGAACCGGGAAAATTCCCTAAAATCTGACTATATTCTCGTATCCGCATAATTTTTCATAAAAAAAGAAATCATTGCGCAAATATTTTCACATAAGATAGTACTTGTACTATCGCATAATCACGTAAGTATAAAAAATTATACTTCTGTAAAATTCTCATTTTTTTTAAAACACAACTCATTCTCGTTTTCAAATTTTTATTGAATACTTACTCATAAATTCCTTATTTAAAAGAAATCTCATTATAAAATTCTTTCACTTTTCCTCGTTGAGTCGACGTAGCGGGCGGTTGAGTTGACTTCTACGTTCTCAATCATAGCATGATAGTCTAACTCTTATCTCATACTTGGAAAGACGACTCTGATCCAGAGTATACACAAATACCATGTCTCATGACTTGAAAGAAGGCTCGATATAGAGTACAAACAAATACTCTATACTATTTCTCGAAGGAAGACTTGTATACGAATACCACTTTATGATATTACTTACAAGAATGACTCGTACTTGAAAGAATGACCCACACTAACTCATACTAGAAGATTGACTCAAAAGCAGAGCAGAAAACGAATACTGCTCTGATACCACTCTGTCACAGCCCCAAATCCCGAGGGACGGCAGAAGCCAGGGTGCGACTGGGGTTGGATTAAAGAAGCGGGGAAGAAGAGGGCTAACTGACTAAACATACATGATAAACATCGATAAACCATGAACAAGACTTGAATATAAAAGAAAGAGTTAATCCCTAAGGATTACTCGACAAAAGTACAATAAAGAAGCTAAGTTCATATGTACAGACTTAGACTACAGAGTATTGTTCAAAAGTACATCTCAAAAAGAAATTCAGAGTTTGGCAGTGGAAGGGTTCTAACTAAGCATCCTATCCTTTAACTCAACATCAACCGTTGCCGCTCACCGTCGCTTCAACCTGCACATTTAGAAAACAATGCAGGGCTAAGTACAAACGTACTTAGTGTGCACGATGCCGAAATCATAATCATAAATATAGACAAATATGGCATTTCATAAGCGTAGCACATCGGAGTTTTATTGAAAGAATCCGTGTCTACTAAACATTTTCTGACTTTTTCTCATAAATCACTCGCGCGAGCATTTTTTGACTAATGTTACGTTCAATCTTGACCAATTCTAATTCACCGTGGCTGGTACCCCTCAACAGGATATCACATACCCCTCAACTAACATGATTTGCAACATAATTTAACCAACAATTCATCACTTATATCAAACATGTGGAAACCTCTAATTACTCTATAAAATTCTGTTTTTATAAAGATATTAAGGGGGTGATTTTCTTCCCCAATTAACTACATTTATTTACTAATCAACCTCTTATATCATCAATTAATCAATTGCAAAACAATTATCAACTAACATGCATAAACCCCTAAATTCAACTCAAATTTTAATTGAAATTTCACAAACACACATAGGGCTTTTGATTCCTTTTCATTTCAATCACCAATTAAACATCTATTAAACAAGAATCAACCATCAAAAGAAGAAAATTAAAAATCCTATAAATTACCTAAAAATTTCGGTATTAACACAAGAGATAGGGTTCTTAGTTTTGTTCCATTTTAATCCCTAATTATCCTATCTAATGCATCCAATTTCATTATTCCAAGATCAAAATATCTAAATCATAGCTCAAATTTTCGATCACAAAAAGAAAATTAAGAGATGAGAAATCCAATTGGATAGAAGTATAGAGGATCATCATACCTTGAGTTCTTGTGAAGGAATTAGATGAAAAGATGGATGAATGATGATCTAGGAGGATTTTCTTGTTGTAGTTCTTGAAGAACAACAATGGTGATTGAAGGAATTTTTGAAGAGAGAGGGGAGAGAGATGCCGAGAGAGATAGTGAGTGTGAGAGAGTTTGAGGTTGTTTTGGTTGTTTAAGAATTTTGATATGATGAAAGGTTTGAAAATGTAAAAGAATCAACTTAGGAGAATTACGTTTTAGTTCTTTAAACGACTTATGAAAGTTCTCGCTTACTACTTCTTTATTTGAAAGGATAAGAGATACGATCTCGACTGGTTTTCATCACTCAAGGCCCTGTACTTGACCCTAGGGTCAGTAGGGAGATATTCGTTAGATAATACGGCTTAAACGATTGAAAGAAATTAAGTTGTGAATGAAACAACTTAGGAGAATTGAAACTGAAAATTCACTGCGCAATCCAGTAACTCTGGGGACTGCCCAGAACAGAGGATCTGGAAACAGGGGATGATCCCTGTACCACTGAAAAGTTTGGGATGTCTAGTTTACGCTCCAATTTGCGGATCGCAAATCCGATAAACGAGCTAAAAGTTATTACAGTTTCCGGCGAGGGTCGCAAAATTGCCGCGAAAACCCTAGTTGCTCGATAGATTCGACGTATAACGTCTTAGGTTCGTTCTAAGCTCTCGTATTCGATTTCCTTAGAAACTGGACCCTCAAGGAAGTCATCACGTACTCCTGTACGTGACGAACTCCTTCTCAAAACTCGACCAATAGCACGACGTTCTAAACGTCGGCTTTCAACTAGCAATTACTAAACCAACAATTTATGCAATTCGCGTTCTAGTTCTCGACTATAACTATAGCTCATATTATAATAGCTCGAAAGCTTATGACATCAACTACAAAGTTGTTCTCAAGTTCATCATAGACAATAATATCAAATTAGAATTCTCATTCGACTTCTCGGTTATTAGTTACGACTAATTGTTCGTCTCTTACGCGATTTTCAAAGTTGACGGATTCCGTTCAAATTTTACGACATCAATCTACATCTAACGAGAATCACTTCTATGCATGCAATCAATTCATACCATCACTATATTTCAACTTATAAAGTGTTCTTCGTCTCTTACATTTCATAAAATATTTTTAGAAAAATCTAATTAAATTCCCATAATCAATTCACATCAATTACAACATAATTCCATCATCAAATCATCAATTAAATCAAACATATGAAAACCCCTAATTACTTAAATATTTTCGGTATGTATATATCTTAAGAGGGTGATTTTCTTTTCCAATTAACATCATTTATCCACTAATCATCCTATTATATCAACAATTAATCAATTGCAAACCAATTTCATACTATCATGCATAAATCCCCAAATCATACTCAAACCCTAATCGAATTTCACAAAAAACATGGGGCTTTCGATTCCTCTTTGTTCTAATCCCTAATTAAACATCTCTTAAGCATGAATTCATCATTAATTGAAGAAAACCAAAATCCTACTAATTAACCCTAAAAATTTCGGTAATAGAGAGAGATTAGGGTTCTTAAATTTAAATCAATTCTAAACCCTAATTAACCTATCTAACACATCCAATTTCATTAATCCAAGATCGAATCATCTATTTCAATGCTCTAATTTTCGATCAAAAGAAGAAAATGAAAAGAAGAAGATGATGGATGGATAGAAGTTAAGAGGGGAGAATTACCTTGCTAATTAACAAAGGAAGAATGAAGTTTGGATGGATGGATCAAGACTTGTGTATTTCTTCTTGATGTTCTTGAAGCTTTCTTCAATGGAGTATAAGAGATGAAGATGAGAGAAGGATGAGATGGTGCAGCCGAGTTTGAGGTGTTGGGAAGGAGAAATGGTGTTTTAAATTGTATTAAACAAGGTATAAAGTACAAGAGGTGTAAAGTGTGAATAGTTCTACCATAGGTGTCCTCACTTAAACAATATAAAACACAAAAATCTAACAATGTGAGAGGGTGAAGGTCGGCCAAGGGAGAGAGGGAGAAGAAAATACGCGCTTTTCCGGCGCGATCCGATGTTACGGAAATCGAACGACGAAAAACGTCGCTCGGCACAAAATCGTTGCGATCCGATTTGACCGAAAATTTTAACGTACAAAACTAAATCGGAAAATAAATTTGGAAAATTTATTTTGACAAAAACTCGGGACGACACAGTCCGAGTTTCGTCCGGAAAATCATAAAAACGAACTTTCTCGGGCGAGTTCGTATCGCGATTTCGTGAATGTAAAAATCAGATGGTTTTCCGTTCTGAGTTCACGAACTAAAAACTTTTCGTACGCGCTAACCCTAAATACAGTAGTCGTCTAGCTGACTTCCGTAATTTATTTTCGGAAACGGATTCGACCATTAGTCTTACAATTCAAAATCGTAAACTTAGGCGTGCAAAGCCATTTATTTAATTAACTTTAAAATTTTAGTGTCGTAAGGAATTTATGAGGCATTACAGTTGAAGCTTTTAATGAAATTAAATTTAGGGGTTTTCGATTTACAAGTCAAAAGTTGAAATTGATTGAGTAACTATTAGATTAGATTTATTTTAAGCTAATTGTGAAAGTTTGAGAATTTTTGGAGTATGTGCACGTTTTTTGAGACAATAGTGCCTTACTTTATTCCGAGAATTTTTGCATAAAGTTTCGGATTCAAATCCGATTCCATATTTAAATTCCTTGAATATTTATAAGCGAAATAAAACTATTTTCATTCAAAATCGAGAACTTTTATTTTCAAGTTAAAATTCGAGCAGTATAGAGTCAGCATGAGACATTGTTTTAAGTCTTGAATGAGTCTCTGAGTATGAAATCGAGCATGTATGAATATATGTGAATTTCTGGAATTTTTCTAGAATATTTTGAGAAGTTTTGAAAAATTTTCTTTTTCTGACTAATTATTGAAGTCAGTCGTTTACCTATTTGTGAATACCTCATATGAGATGCGACGACTTGAATGTGAATGAAGTCGTTTAATGTGTGAAATCGAGAAATTCCGAGTTTATGGAATGAATAGTGATTTCTCGATTTTGATTATTTGAATGAAGTTTCAATATGTCTGTTGTACCAAGTTTATTGATGTACCAAGTTTATTGACTATGAATGTTCGAGTCTGAGGAAAGTCTGTTGGTGTAGTACTTGAGTAGAGTTAAGGTCGAGAAAGTTTGATTAATCGAGCCGAGAAAACTTAGAAATCCCGAGTCAAATAGAAATCTGAGTAATCGAGTTTAGATTCTATTTTTATTCGAGAAAGTAGAACTCGTCCTTATATGAATGTTATCCTTGAAGGAACGAGTGAAGTTCGATATTAAGAAATAAATGAAGTCCAGAAGTAAGAAGCGAGAAGAAAAGAGGTACTCCGAGCATACCATTGGATGACAGATGGGCTTTCTAACCAAAACAAATCGATGAATGAGATATTATAAGATATTATGATTATCGTATTATGTGACTTTTTAAATTAATTGTCTTGCCAATGTTTGAGTTTTTACGTATGTTGCCATCTACTTGAGGAGAACGAATTCGATCCTGTGTGAGACAGGATTTCTGTGTACACATAGAGGTGATCGTGTGCTTCCATCTGGGTGAGCCAGTCACGATGTTTGAGAAGGAGGCCTACTTCTCGACACCCATATTTGATTGTAGAACTGGTACATACATGTGTTATATATTATTGTCTACGCAGACATTTTCAAAAGTGAAATAATTTTTCTTGCATACACAAGTTAACTGTTTTATAACTCTAACACTTGTGATGCAGCAAGAAAGTCAAGTTCAATTTATAGCTCTATCGAGCAAGCTTTTAAGTTATTTTGGCATATGTTCAATGAGTACGAAGTACTCAACCCTGCATGTTGTTTCTAAAATGTGCAGGTTAGCTCGGATGATGATGGTGCAGTGTGCTTGGCGGCGGCGTTGTTTTCTAGTCGAGTCTGCTTAAGCTTGGGTTATATGTCTTCATACATATAATGTTGGGATCATGTTTTAAATTCTTCCAACTCTGATATTTAATTAATGAATTTTGTGCTCGACACTTTATTTTGATTTCCTCTCGACTCTTACTTAATAAACTTATTTCGTTGAGTTTTGAAATGAGAAATTGAAAGCAAATTGATAAATGTTATCACTTTCAATAAATATTCTTTTGGTATCCGAGTATGTTCCCTTGATTATTTTCTGGTGTTTCACCCTCACTGTACAATGGTTTTTAGTCGATTCATACGTTTGAAATCGGGTTGTGACAGAATGTTATGTAGGATTCACAAGTAAGGACGAGCTGGACAGATCGTGGCTGTGGGCGTGACAACATGACAGTAGGACCATGACGCGGTTTGCCTATAATCGTTGACACACATACGTAGCGAATATCTATGCACCTATGATCGAGTTACACTTATTCACATTGAATCGACCTAAATTCAGATTGCCTTTTATTACTGATTGTTTGCTTGTTTAGTTTCAGCTTTTACTTTTCTTTGTTTTGCCCAAGGCGGCGATAGTAGTAGAAATACACCAAACCAAGACTGTGACAGGATACTTTCAAGAGGATATTGCAGCAATTCCTCGTGGGATCGACCCTTACTTACCGACTAGCTGATCCTAGGAAGTGGGCAAGGAAAATACAAATTGTATTTTGTCGTGGCTAAACGACGGTCGCGTCAATTTTTATAAAATTTATAATGAAATTTAAATTGTATTTTTAAATCTGTTGGGAAAATTAGTAAATGTTTCGATTGATACAAAAACCGAACTGACCCCAACTGAGTAGATAAAAGCCATTAGTCTGAACTTAGTTGGAGCTCACTATTTGAGCACAGGGATTTTATCTTTATAGGTTTCAAACAGAAGAAGACAGCCGAACTGAAAAAGGCAGTTCGTGAAGAACTCAGTTAAGACCCAAAGCTAGCTGACAATCAAACTTAGATGAGGCCCAAGCTCAACTGAATTACGGACTCAGTTGGACAGCAAATGGCCCATGCAGCTCAAGCATGAAGAGAAGTTATGTCGAAGTCAGACGTTGTAAAGCTGAGAAGAGAAGACTTTGAAGACGTTGAAGGCAAGAAGAGTTGAAGTCTAATTCAAATCTACTTGGAAGCACAAGTCAACTGGAGAACTTACTATAAATGGACCGACAAGAGAGACGCGCATAAAGCGAAGGTCACAGTTGCCATTTTAGGAAAGTTTCCAGAAAAGCAGGTGGAGTGCCATGCTTTTGGCAGAGATCAAACGACTCTTTCCAAAGGCTAGTTAGATCTTTCTCTATAAATAGAGGTCTTCACATCAAAGCTTAGCATGCAAGAGCCAAGAGAGAGAAGATAAAAAAGAAGATTAAGTCGCAGATAGAATCGCGCACGGTGAAGTAGTTGTAGTAGCATACCACCACTCTCTCTAGCAAGAAGACCTCAGTTGAAGACCAGTAAAAGTCGAGTGTCCAGCCCTCCTCCTGTTCTTCCATCTAGCCTCTCAAAAAGCCCCTTCTTTGATCAAGTCTAGAGTATAGGTTCTTGCATAAATTTGTGTTCAAGCAGACTCTCTCCCAAAAGATCGAGTCTTTAAGCCTTACGATGAAGCCTCCACTTCTCTCTGTGTAGAAGGCTTTATAGTTGGAAATACCCCCCAACCCCCAAACCTTAGATCCGACTTTGAACCTGCAATCAAAGTCACTAGGTTCTTTTGAACCCGCAATCAAAGACCAGGTCCCTTTGAACCTGTAATCAAAGACTAGGTCTCCTTGGAACCCATAATCTAAACCCAGGCTGTACACTTTCCCGTAAAAGTATTGTAAGGTCTTGATCGAACCCGTAATCGAACTGGTTAGGTTGTTTGATACTTATAAACTAAGTGAAACGTTTGATAAGCACGCCTAAGCTTATCTAGTGAATTACTTCCCCGAAAAGGAAGTCATGGACATAGAAGGTCAATCTCTAAACTACGTTAAAATAATGTGTCCTTTACTTTCTGTATTTACATTCAATATTTTACATTCAATTTCTTAACCAACTGACCCAACATAAAAACTGCATACAAACTGCACTTGCACACAAACTTACTAACTTTGGAAACTTGACCTTCCCCCTTTTCACAAAGGTTTCAGTTTTAGTAACGAGCTTAACAATCCACCAACTTCCGTAAACGCTAAACTCTTTAAAACCTCAGTTGGACTGCACAGCTGACCCTCAGTCCAAGAAGTCAGCTGTGCCAACTGTGTGATCAGCTCCAACTGACCAACTCAGATGTAGAACAGCTCCAACTGACTTTTCCAGTTGTCGAGTAAACTGACCTGAGCAGTTAACTCAGTGAAAAGATTTTTAAAGTAAAAATTGCTACTAGTGTATTCCACCTCCCCATACACAAGATACTCATTACCGGGACAATCAAGTGGTATCAGAGCAATGGTTCAAAAGACTACTGACTCAGGTTCACAAAGTGTGAGTCGAGTAGATTTTTCAGTGGTAACCTGGACACATCTTTTCTAAAAACCTTTAGTGCATTCTGCTGCATATTTACTTTTTTGTCTTTTGTGGTGTGCAGGAAATATGAACCCGACGTTGCTTAGAAGCTTAACGGACTTCTCCGTGGATGACTATCCTACGTGGAAGTTTCGCCTGAAGATGGCATTGACTGCCATATATCACTGGATGTGGGAGATGTTGGATTTGAGGTGTTGCTACTCAAGAGGTGATACTGCTCGAAGATGTTGGCGAAGTTTATCTAGCCAAAAGTACAGCTGAAGTGTCGAAGCCACTGCGTAGAACAAACTCTGTTATGTGTGCTTCAGTTTGTGCTAAGGGAACCTGGAAGAGTCTGGCAGAGACTTACCTTATCGGCGCAGATTTTGCGGGATCTTTTCCAAGTTTATGATAGATGCGGACAAGATACACATCAAGAAGATAAGAGACGTGTTCCCCAAGCCTTATCCTCACAAGGAAAGAAGATCTAAAGAAATATACATGATGGAGAAGAGATCTAGGGTTTCGCCTATATATATTCGACATCTACATTGTGAGGAGGGTGCCGCCCATGTTTTATTGTTTGTGTGCTTATACTTTCTCGAGAGTATTGTATTGTGAGAGCACGAATTATTGTGAGAGTTTATCTTTGATAAATTAGTTTCTAAAGAGAGTTAAGGGTCGAACTGGCGGTTCGGACTTAGGTTGAGCGATTGTAGATCGTCAATCACGAATTCACGTGACGTTAGGAAAAGGGTGAGCGAAAGGGTAGCATAAGGTGGTGACCTGTATGTGTAAGATCCTCTGTAGCCATTTCTTCTAATAGTGGATTGGTTCTCTTTTGGGCAAAGGCCCCCCAGACGTAGGTTGCAAAACCGAACTGGGTTACCATATCGTGTGTCTTTTATTTCAGCACAATTTATTATTTCTGTTATAATATCTGTGCTAAGTTTTTCAGTAATGCGAATAACTTTATATGCTTAAAGTATACATTTAGATCTAACAATTGGTATCAGAGTGGTACACCGATCTTTCAGGTGTTGATCTTGGGACAGATATCTAAACGTGTTGCTGCGTTTGTGATAAGACACAATGACTTCCACAGGTGGAAGTTCGATGACGAAACCACCAATTCTTGATGGATCCAACTATGGATATTGGAAGATTCATTTGATGGCACACATAAGAGCCATCAATGAAGAGGCGTGGCAGTTCGATGACGAAACTCACCGCAGATTGAATAGCATTCAAAGCTTTATGATTCATGGTGGACAATTTCAATTCAACTTCATCCCAATCTTTCTTTATTTTTGGGGTATTATCTTCTTTAACAGGAGGAGTCCATTCTGATTCAATTGCAGTCCAAGCTCCTTCATCAATAGCTCTAATGTGCGATATCATCCTCACCTTCCAGTATCCATAATTCTTCACATCCAGAATTGGAGGTTTCGTCATAGAGTGTCCACTTGACGACATATTAGCTCACTATCAGCAACAACAGATGGTATCTGTCCCGGGATCAACACCTGTTTTGTCGGTGTACCGCTCTGATACCAATTGAAAATACCAAACTGATAATTTACGATTAAAGATTATCTTTGTTGCTGCAAAAACTTAGCACAGATTATATCACAGAATATAACGAGTGAGCTAATTAAAGTGACATACAGAATGGTAACCCAGTTCGGTTAAACAACCTACGTCTGGGGGGCCACGCCCAAGAGAGATGTCACGCCCCGACTCTCGAGGTGCGACTTATGAACAACAACAAACTTAAACAACTAACAACTAACTCAAATAAGGGAACATGCTCGGGGAAAACAAAGATGGAAGACAAGGCAATCGAATTTGGTTTCCAAAAGCATAATGAAATAACTACCGAGCATCTTAACTTCACCTACAACAGGAATTCAAACAAGTAATTCATGCTGATGGGAAAGGAATTCCAACAAAAAGAGAAAGCATACGAATGTATATATATCATGTTAAGAAGATCATGTTCAACAACAATTCAAGTTAACGAGCCCATCGCTCGGAATTACAAGTTAAAGAGTTACGAATTCAACAAGTATTCAAAGTCTTCGAGCACAACGCTCGGGATAAAAAACATAAGTATCAAAGTATTAGCATCAACAGACATTAATTCAAAAGGGTTGCAGCGGAAACTTGCATCAATACCCAACACTTGCACGTATGAAGACGTACAAATGCCCGTCTGAAATTCAACTAAACTCAACCAACAAAACCAAACCACACCACCAAGTATCCATGCCATTGCCATCCAGTCAACCTGCATGTTTAGAAACACACGCAGAGCTGAGTACTTCGTACTCAGTGAACACAAGCCAAACATTTGAATAAAGATGCTTCTTAAAGCTATAATAATTGAACTTGCCTTGCCGAACATCACAAGTATATAAGCAGTTTTAAAAACAGTTTACTTGTGCATGTCAAAACGTTTTCTTTAAAACAGACTGCGCAGTCAAATATCATATAATATAACAGTATGCATCATCTGTCACAAACAATCTTACTGTGTTGAGAAGTAGGCCTCCTTCTCAAACACTATGACCGACCTAACCGAAGCAAGGCTCACAGTCACCTCAACATATACCACACGTGGGTTTCCTGCCTTTCACAGGATAATAACATCTTTATATAAACAGATGATAACACATACCAACTTCAATAAAAACGGCAAGTCAATCACATTTGAAATCATATCATAATACTCAGTAACATAACTAATTTTCATCGATAGTTTTGGTTCAGAAAAGCCCACCTGACTTCCGAAGACTAGCTAGGTGGTCTAGGGCTATTTGTCCTCGCTTAATGATCCGTCCGGCTCGATCCTTCACAGTTCGACATCGATAGGAAAATAAGATATATGAAAGACGGACACAAAGGCGTTGGACTTTAACTGACGGACTTCTATTTGAGTCGTCTCTCTCTTCGCTCTAACTTTTCTAAAGGATCTCGCATTCTCGTCTTTAAATTATTAACTCTACTCGAATTGGTTAACTTTACTACTCAACATCGTACACTTTTCTCGTTCTAATTAATAATGTCATCGTCTATATTCTATTACTCGAGCTTTCTTTCAAAGGGTTTAATCAATTCTTGGTTTAACAATTAATAATTCAATCATTCAATTATTTTTCACATCATAACTAATATCATGCATTTAAACACTCATTCAATCATATAATGAATTCACATAAATCAAGCATACTTCAAGACACATTAACAATCATTTAATTTAAACCTTAAAACCTAACTCGATTATGCATTTTCTTTTATGAAGGCTCAAACCATTAATTCTATTTTTCTTGTTTATAGACAACGCTTTGTTCTACATCCGTTATCTTATAAGGTATTTTATAACCCTTATTCATTTAACAAAATTTCTCTTTAATTATTATTAACTTTTATAAAATTAGGAGTTCTTATTCATCTTTAATTCGATCCTCATTTCTTATCTCGACTATTGTTCCTCTAATTATTATCTCGGTTTATCTTTTTATTCGCTTGGTTGGAAACAACGTACTCAATTAATTATTTAATTAATCTTCTTTCAACTTATTATTCGACATCTTATTTTATCCTTATTTTCTTGATTAACTTATACGAGTATCTATCTTAACTCGTCTAGCATCTTTTCTTTACTCGATTAAAACTTTCTTTTTACTTCTTATCGATTAATTCTTTTTAAACTCGGTTTTCTCTATTTTTGCTTATTTCTCTAATAATTTCTTCTTTTCTTATTTTAAACCTTTAAGCCATTTCTTACTTAATAATTTCTTTATCTTTTGATAAATATTTTTATGAATTAGCTCACTTTATTAGTTAAGTTATAAAAGATCTTTTTGTTGTAGTTTTAGTAAAAATTTCAAGTTTTTAAATTTTAATACAAAGACATTTAATTGATATATCTTTTTATACATCTTTCATCTTTTATTTAATTAAAAGCTTTTCAAATTTAAATCTTTTTATCAAAACTTCTATCTTCATTCCACATTTAAACTAACATTCATACATACATTGAAATACTTAAACATCCAATCGTTTTATTATTTTTACAATTAATTTCTTTCAAAACTTCAACATGCAATCTCATTTTCTTAATTTAAATACATGCATGATTATATCAACATATCATACAATCATTCCATTGATCAAAATATCACTCAATTCATCAACAAAATCAACAAAATAAAAGCTCTATTTTTGCTCAAATCTCACGGCACACACATGCACTTTCTTGTGCATTTTATTTCTCAATTTTTCATGCTTAAATTCTCATTCTCAACATGATAAAAATAACAAATCAAGCATCAAAATAATAATAACTCAAAGAATTTATATTTCTCCTATTTTCCTTAATTTTTTTCGACATTCATCTTAGGTTTAGGGTTTTAATTTCTTTTTCTTTCCTTAATTCACCGATTAAACCTAATATTCGATTCTCCTAACGAATTCTTCTCACTCGATTATCACATGCACATCCTAAGTTTGCCTAAACATAATTTAAATAACATGCATGCATAGTTCTTTCTTTTAGGACTTAGAGACATACATATTTACAACTAATCAAATGAATTTCATACTTAATTTAAATGGAATTCTTCTCCTTGGCTCTTGGAATTGAAATGGATGGAATGTAGCTTCAAAGCTTGGACTTGAAGGGAAGAAGGAAGTCTTCTTGAATCCTCAAAGAAGAGAAATAACATAGAATTAATCATCCATTTCCTTTAGGGTTTAAAAATCAAAATGAAGAAAGTGTTGGATGATTGTTGAATTTAACTTCAAGAACTTGAAAAATATTTACCTTTTCTTGAGAATATGGATGAAATGAATGGAGATTGATACTTTCTACTTCATTTCCATGGATGGGGAGCTTGAATACATGGTTGCATGTAAAGAAAAATCAAAGTATGTGTGTGTGAGGGAGATTGCCGAGAGAGTAGAGAGAGTTTGGAGAGTTTGAGAGTTTTTTTTTCTTTCTTGCTTGGAGAGAGAGAGAGATCGAATGAGAGAGAGATAGATGGAGTGAATGAAGTCTTCTCTCTTGTCTTAGATGAATGCATTTGAAATCCAACAAAAGGAATAAAGTGTTATGCTGGAAGTTGTATTAAGACATGAATAGATAGGTTGATGTGATGTTAATTGCATGCATACTTTAGTTTCACAATTTACTAAGTATGTTGGTCATTTCTAGAGAGTAGCTATGATGACATCTAGGTATATCTTGTAGGTAGTGTGAGGTGGTGTGAGGGAGTGAGAGGTGGATGACACGTGTCTTCGTCGTGTCGTTACGGGTGTTAATTACCCGGTCGTAAAGGTTTTTCCGGATAAAACGATTCGTATTAATTCCTTTTTGTGCTATTAACGGGTCTAACCTCTTCTCGTCTCATTTCCAACACTAAGCATTTCAACCCTATTTCACGTCTCAATTTAAAAGATAAGAGTTTCGATCATTTTAGTCCTTTAAATCTTAAAAGAATTTAGTCGGCTATTAACCCGTTTATTAATCCTTTTAAAGATTAACTCCTCATTACTCTTCTCAATTCTTGGATAAGTTCTTACCCTATCTCAGTGATCTTAAAAGAAATTCTAAGTTCGAAGGTTCTAATTCAATTATATTCTAGGTTCATCGGCGTAAACATATTTCTCGGCGATTAACGTTACGTTATCTCAATCAAACAAACTCCTCGGGATTTTTCCAGAATTTAATCTCATACTCATTTTCATATAAACAACTCAACAAGCATATCACATCATCATCATCTCAGATAAATAGAACTGATAAATTCACAAAAGATTCACAAGGTAATTTAAACGTTTTATTCAATTCTCTTCGTTTAGAAAAGAAAAATTTTACTCCTAAATTCTCATCTTTTAACTCACTCGGTTAATTACACGCTCTCTAAAGGTATAAAAACTCGGGGTATCACAAGAGAACAATTCACTATCGAAAGCTGAAGTTACAGGATCTTACACATATGGTCTTCCACCTTATGAAACCTCACCACTCACACCCTTCCCGATCTACGTGAATTGTGATTGCAAGTGCCGCACCCTTACAATCTAGGTTTGAATAACAATCCAACCCCTAACCCTCATTCAAGTGTTTATCTAATGAATTAAACACTCTCAAGATTACAAATCAACACTCATTTACAAAATAGTGTTATAGCTATAGACAATAAAAATAGCTATCTCTGCGGCAGCCTCCAATGTGTCTTGATGTCGATATATATAGGTCTTGAGAAACCCTAGATCATATCTCCATCGATTTGCCCTAGTTTCCTTATGCATGGAAACCTTCCTTGTTGGAGACGTGCCTTGTGGAACAAGTGGAATAATCGGATATATACGCCCAAAGAGATCTTCTCCGTATCTAACTGGATAAGGTCAAGATCTTCGCAGAATCCGCCTTAATAAGGAAATAAATCTTTCACGCTGTTCCACTTCCAAGTAGCTCAGACTGAAGCGCAGTCACCAGACTCTGTTCTTCGCACAACTCAAACACTTCAGTCAATCTTGCTTCTACATAAATTTGCCAATCTTCAATGAGCCATCTGCTCAAATCTAACAATCTCCCCCTTTGGCATTTATGTAGACAAAACAATCATCCAAGCATTAGAACAAAAATCAGAGTAATAAGCATCTTCATACTAGACTTCGATCATGACAACACATATGAAGATCCTGATGAAGCTCCCTCTTAAATTGAAATAGGGACTTAAGCAAATCAGCTTCTTTGATCACAACTCCCTCTCGAACAGATACTGGGGCAAACGAACTGGATCAGTACTTGGATCATAACTCCCCCTCAACTCAAACATTAGGAGAACTTCAAACTTCATTAACTAAGGTGAAATAAAAACCTTGCAGCAGCGGAATACATTAACAAACATAGGAAAATAAATGCTACTCCATATTACTACTCCCCCTTTTTGTCTCACATTAATGACAAAAGGATAAAAAGAGGTAAATAAAATCAACATCTAAACAGAAGGGGATTGAGAACCATCCTTCTTATGGCGTTTGGCACCACGTGCCACGCTATCTTCCTCTGAGTCTTCCTTAGCTTCAGACTCTTCTCCAGCTTCTTCTTCAGTTTCCTCATCTTCATCTCCATAATCCTCCACTTCCCTTTGCATTTTCTCAAGCTCATCATCAGATTCTGCTTCAGCGTGAGTTGGCTCAGTCTCTGGCTCAGCTGTCACAGCATTCTTCGTTCCAGAAGGTCCCGCCATCTCAGATTGAGATTGAACATTGAAATCATGAAGAATAGCAGTTATGGAGTCTTGTCGCATTTGCAGAGACTTAATGATCTTCCCAAGAGAAACATGCTCTCTATGCAACTCTCTATACATCCTGACAGATAATGCAAGAGCTCTGGCGAGAGGTAGCTCAGTCACTGGAACAGATGCCTTGAAGTGACGTTGTGAACGACGACCAGGTCCTTCAATATCTCTGAAATGATGCGTTTCATTGAACAATTTGTTGTTGAAGCGAAACGCCACAGGATCATCTGCCCAAACATCATTAGAGCTAACAACATCAGGAAGTTGAGATTGTATAATCCCAAAGATCAAACCAGGAAAGCCTAAGCATCGATCTTTCCTCAATTCTCCAGCATGGTTGGTAACGTGATCAAAGACCAGTTTTCCAAAATCAAAACGCTCAAACCGACCAATTCTATACAACAACCTGCCAAGAGCTTGTCCCACATTCGATGTGTGACCGGATGGAAGCCAATTGAACACGGCCATCTTGTGAAGAATGGCATGCTTCATAGATAAATGGATCCCACTAACGCTATCACTCTTTGGCCACTTCGAATAGTAACCACCAGTTATGCCTTTAACCACCTCATCAAGGCTTACTTCTTCCTCCACAACATCTTGATCATCACGGTCAACAAATGAACTAATGATTCGAGGAGAGAAATCAATATACTGACCTCGCATAAAAGACTTGAAGCAGTACTTCGAGGTTGGATCCTTAATGGATTTTGACATGTTGCAATAGAAATCCAATACGATTGCTGGCACATATCTTCTCACAGGAAGCCCATTTGGCTTGGATCAACAACTCCAATAACCCTGTTTCTTCCAGGGACTCAGGCTTCACATACCTCTCCACAACTAGCTTCCTTTCAAGTGCAGCGCCCCAAGATTGGCGATGTTCATCTGATTTGAAGCGATAGTCATCATCTCCATCAAACAATCGATGATGAGGAGCCCTCGAGATATTTCCAGATTTTGGAGAATCGTGACGTGCAACCCTAGCGTCACTCTTGGTAGCATTTTCAGAACCGGATTCAACATCAATTGGATCTAGTGCTGGCTTCTTTTTCTTCTTTTCAGCTTTAGGCTTTGGAGGTTGATCCTCATACATCTTTTTCTTGCCTTTCCCCAAGGCAATAGCGGCTTCTTCAGCTATTTTTCTTAATTGCGCCCTTGTGTGCATAGCAGGATTAGGCTCATTAATTACAAGAGGAGGTAGAACATTCCTCTTCCTCTTTCCAGCAGCAGCAACTTTCTTTGTCTTTCCACCCTTACGAGCAGCAGCTTGAGTTTGTTTCTTTTTCTTTGGCTTTTCAGCCTCAACAACTGGCTCACGAGCAGGCACAGAAGACGACTGGCGAGCCTCTGAATCAACAGCCACAGAAGGCCCTTTCTCATTCTTTTCTCCGATCATTAGAGATTTTTGCCTTTGCGACCCGCCAGTGGAGACGGCGGGTTTGCGAAACAGCGAACCCTTCGAACCATGAGCAAAGGAGGGTGCAGCTTTGCGAGTTCTTCTCTTAGCTCTAGCCTCTTCTTTCTTTTTGTCCATCAACTTCGCAATAGGAGTGTTGAGGGTATCCTCTCCCTCAGAATGAGCATCGTCTTCAGAATCAGCAACCTCTGCTTTGTCCGGCGATTGAATCTTTTCCGGCGACGGAGTTTTCTTTGGCGGTGCTTCGCTCACCGGAGTTTCTTCATCGGAGGAGTACTCGTAAGTCACCAATCCTATTCTTGGACCCTTGAGCTGAGCGGGGATGAAGGGTTCCAGATCAGGCATGAGGGTATCGCCGTCATGAGAGTCGTCGGAGAACTCTTGCGATTCCTTCGATTTAGAAGAGCGATCAGACGCCATGGATTTGATAGATAAGGATCGATACAGCAACAAGCACACTTGGAGAAGAAAGAGATAAGTACGAGATGAATACCAAAAACTCGATGACTATATTTATAGGAGCAAATATCGGTGCAAATATTTCACCCAAAATAGGATAGAATCATATCCCATAAGATTAGGAATGAGATATATATCGAGTTTGAACTCCATCCTTATTTGCAACGGCCGGAATTTTCAAATTAAACCATAATTAGCTCGGAATTTGCAGAGGCGTCTGCCAGAAAACTAACCGTTGTCTGCTTTATGACGTCAGCAGACAGTTGACAGATTGAATAGACTGTGCCAGATACTGTGCTACTTCACTCTGGCTCAGACCTGAAAAATTCAAAAAATCCAGAACAACCATAAAGCCAAATAATCATAAACCACAAAATATGATTAATTCCACGAGCCATGCTTGCCATCCATAACCCCAAGCGAAGGGTCTTTCTCCGAAAATAAATCAGAGAGAGCAAATTCCCAAAGCCATTCTCAATGACTCAAACCTTGTACCATCAAGTGCCTTGGTGAAAATATCAGCTAATTACTTCTCAGTTGAGATGAACTCCAAATTAAGAATCTTCTTCTCGATCAATTCTCTAATAAAGTGGTGGCGGATATCAATGTGTTTAGTCTTTGAGTGATGAACAGGATTCTTAGAGATGTCAATAGCACTCTTATTATCACAATACAGAGTAAATCCTTCAGAGCTAATACCATAATCTTCCAACATTTGTTCCATCCACATCAATTGGGTACATGCGGACCCGGCTGCAATATACTCAGCTTCAGTAGAGGATAAAGAAACACTCACTTGCTTCTTACTGTGCCATCCCACCAGGTTAGTTCCAAGAAAGAAGCATCCTCCAAAAGTGCTCTTTCGATCATCGGGGCTACCTGCCCAATCGGCATCACTATATCCAACAATAGATGAAGTGCAGTCCTTCCCATACCAAATACCCAAATCACTTGTACCTTTCACATATTTGATGATGTTCTTCACAGCAGCTAAGTGACTTTCCTTTGAGTCAGACTGAAATCTGGCACAGACACCAACACTGTAGCTTATATCTGGTCTACTTGCAGTCAAATATAGAAGACTCCCAATCATGCTTCGATATAAGGATTGATCAATAGACACACCATCCTTGTCCTTGCTTAGCTTGACTGCTACTCCCATAGGGGTCCTCCGAATCTTGGCATTCTCAAGGCCAAACTTCTTGACCAACCCTCTTGCATACTTCGATTGAGATAGAAATATCCCCGTGACACAGACCCAAAAATGATGTCATCAACATATATCTGAATAAGGATAATACCTTTGTTGTCTTCCTTATAGAATAGGGTCTTCTCTGATCCGCCACGAATGTATCCCTTGGATGTGAGATGCTTTGACAATGTGTCATACCATGCCCTTGGAGCCTGCTTCAATCCATATAAGGCTTTGTTAAGCTTGTACACATGATCAGGGAAATCTGGATCCACGAAGCCAGGGGGTTGCTCCACATAAACATCCTCATGCAGAATGCCATTGAGAAAGGCACTCTTGACGTCCATTTGATATAGCTTGAAATTCATACAGCAAGCCATTCCAAGAAGTAAACGAACTGCTTCCAATCTTGTCACCGATGCGAATGAATCTTCAAAATCGATGCCCTCCTCTTGAGAGTAGCCTTGAGCAACAAGACGAGACTTGTTTCTTGTGATAATGTCCTCTTCATTAGCATTGTTTCTGAAAATCCATTTGGTTCCAATAACCAACACATCAATGGGTCGAGGAACAAGCTCCCAAACATTGCAACGAACAAATTGAATGAGCTCTTCTTGCATAGATGCAATCCATTCTTCAATTTGCAGAGCTTCCTTGACATTCATTGGAAGAACAGTGGAGACATAACAAACAAACGCAAGATTGGCCACCATCTTAGCATAGTCTCGTCTGACATTTCGTGTCGATCTTCCAGAAGTTACTTCTCTTATAACATTATCAATAGGATGATCTTTTCTTACTTTCCTCGAGCTAAGAATTGGAACAACAACATTGCCATTGTTAGCATCTTGTGAAACTTCAGGACCGTTATCAACAGTAGTCCCCTCCTCAGATGAACCATCATTTCTGTGATTAGTCTGAACTAGATTCTCAACTGGCTCAGACTCTGGCCCAGGAGTCAGTAACTGCTCTTTAGCATCATCCTCAGATACATTCTCATCAGTAAACACCACGTTAATGGACTCGATCACAGTCTTGGTTGTCTTGTTAAAGACTCGAAAGGCTCTGCTGTTTCTGGAATAACCCAAGAAAATTGCTTCAACTCCCTTGTCATCAAGCTTTTTGCCTTGAATTCGATCGTTTAGAACATAGCAAACAGTTCCAAATATGTGAAAGTGCTTGAAGCTTGGTTTTTTTCCTTTCCATATTTCATATGGAGTCTGATTCGTCTTGGGACGAAGGTACACACGATTGATGATATAACAAGAGGTATTCATTGCTTCAGCCCAAAACCACTCAGCAACATCTTGAGCAACTAACATAGTTTGCATCATCTCTTGAAGAGTGCGATTCTTCCTTTCCACAACATCATTTTGTTGAGGAGTTTTTGGAGCAGAAAACTGATGTGCGATCCCCTTCTCTTCACAAAATGTTATGAATTCTCCATTTTCGAACTCCTTGCCATGATCGCTCCTTAGTCTTTTTAACCGAGTATCCTTTTCTAACTCCAGTCGAAGACACAACACTTTAAAATGGTGGAAAGCTTCAGATTTGTCTCTCAAGAATTCAACCCATGTAAACCTTGAGAAGTCATCAACACAAACCAATATGAACTTCTTCTTAGCAATGCTTTCTGTGGGCATAGGTCCCATTAGGTCAATGTGCATCAAATCCAGTACCTGTGAAGTAGCGATACTTTGCACCTTTTTATGCCCAACATGCACTTGTTTTCCAATCTGACATGGTCCACAAACATTGCCTTCATACACCTTAAGACGTGGAAAATCTCTTGTGGCTTCAACACTTATCAACTTTCTCATATTTCTTGGGCTGATGTGTCCCCACTTCTGATGCCAAACTTCTGTCACAAAACTATTGGCACTGAAGTACACTGTAGGAGGACGGACCACATAACACCTGTCAAGACCTCTATTTCCAACTAGATATTCTTCTTTGTCCTTCGTGATGATGCAGTGTGTCTTGGTGAAGTTTATATCCAAATCTTCATCACATAATTGCCCAATGCTAAATTCGCATCCCTTCAACCAGGAAAACATCCCTTAAATGAGGCATACCAGGAACATTCAAAGTTCCTTTTCTAATGATATTGAGCCGAATTCCATCTCCAAAGGTGACAGTATCATTTATCCTCCGTTCGATGTCACAAAGATAATTGGGGTTTCCAGTCATATGCCATGAGCATCCGCTGTCCAAATACCATCGATCATCACTTCTAGCCAAGAGAGCTGTTAAGGTGACATAAGCTTTGTAGTTTCTTCCTTGCCTAGGTCCACTTCTGCCATTGATCAGGGCTTGGCGTTTATCAGTTAGATAAAATCTGCATCTTGGTTTAATGTGTCTAGTGCGACCGCAATAATAGCATACAGAAGGGTAGTATTCTAATTTGAAATTTGAATACTGAATCCGTCTTGTTGGCACAGACCCGGATGACTAATGTACTTTGTGGGTCTGTTGCTTTGTGACAGTTCACTTTCCAGCTACATTATTTTGTTTCTGATCTTTAATCTGAGATGATTCATTCTTGTGATGTTCTCTTGCTGGAACGAACTTCTTTTTCTTTCTTTCATCAACAGCTTGCCAACGACTTCCTTGATATCCCAAACCAGCCTTGCTTGAAGAAGGTTGACCCGTTTCCAGAATATGATCCAACTTGGGAGTTGCATTGGTCATCATCCTTACCACCTTGTTGATGTGCTCGAGCTCACTAGTCTTTAGCACATTGTCTTCTTGAAGCTTGGCAATTTCAGTTAGAAGAGAAGTGTTGAAAGATTTTAGCTGATCTTTCTCTTGGCATACATCGACAATTTGAGACTTAAGAAGCTCTTTCTCCTTTGTTATCTCCTTCAGAGTTGTATTCAAATTTCCATTAGTATTCCCAACTTCTTCACACTTTGCCTTCAGTGTTTCATAAAGCTTAATCAAGTGATTCTCATCAACTGACTCATCATCACTTTCTTCTTCAACTTCTTTCACTTTGGGAATTTTATCTTCCTCATTCATGTTTACTATGGCAACATGAGCAACTTTGCCTTCATCATCACTTCCACTTTCATCCGTATCTTCATCACTGTGAGTAGTGGCATTATAAGACTTGTTCTGATTCTTCAGATAACTTGGGCATTCTTTTTGAAAGTGTCCAAACCCTTCACATTCATAACATCTTGGTCCGGTCTTTTCTGTGCGAGATTTGATGCTTTTATCTTTCATATGAGCGCTAGGCATCTCCCTCTCCTTCTTTGATGGTCGTCTATTAACTCCCTTTCTTCCAGTCTTGAAGAATTTGTCGAAATTTTTTACTAAGAGAGCTAAGGAGTCGCTGACTTCTTCTTTGTCTATTGGCACAGATGCTGACTCAGTATTCCATGTATGAGCTGTAAAGGCCACTCCTCTTCGTTTATCTGATCCTTCAGCCTGTTTACCCATTTCAAATGTTCTCAAGGAACTGATCAACTCATTTAGTGTGAGAGTTGACAAGTCTTGAGCTTCCTCAATGGCAGCAACCTTGTATTCGAACCTGAGTGGAAGAGATCTAAGGACTTTGCGCACCAGTTTTTCGTCTGACATCTTTTCCCCGAGAGCAAAGCTTTCATTCACAAGAGTGAGTAGTCTTGCATGAAACTCTCCAATGTTTTCTGTTTCCTCCATTCTCAGATTTTCAAATTGTGAGGTGATTTGTTGAAGGCGTTGTCCCTTAACCTTTTGATTCCCTTCAAAAGATGTTTGAATAATATCCCAAGCCTTCTTAGCAGTATCACACGTAGAGATAAGAGCAACTTCAAAGCTTTATGATTCATGGTGGACAACTTCAAGTCAACTTCATCCCAATCTTTCTTTATTTTTGGGGTATTATCTTCTTTAACAGGAGGAGTCCATTCTGATTCAATTGCAGTCCAAGCTCCTTCATCAATAGCTCTAATGTGCGATATCATCCTCACCTTCCAGTATCCATAATTCTTCCCATCCAGAATTGGAGGTTTCGTCATAGAGTGTCCACTTGACGATATATTAGCTCACTATCAGCAACACCAGATGGTACCTGTCCCGGGATCAACACCTGTTTTGTCGGTGTACCGCTCTGATACAAATTGAAAATACCAAACTGATAATTTACGATTAAAGATTATCTTTGTTGCTGCAAAAACTTAGCACAGATTATATCACAGAATATAACAAGTGAGCTAATTAAAGTGACATACAGAATGGTAACCCAGTTCGGTTAAACAACCTACGTCTGGGGGGCCACGCCCAAGAGAGAACAATTCACTATTGAAAGTTGAAGTTACAAGATCTTACACATATGGTCTTCCACCTTATGAAACCTCACCACTCACGCCCTTCCCGATCTACGTGAATTGTGATTGCAAGTGCCGCACCCTTACAATCTAGGTTTGAATAACAATCCAACCCCTAACCCTCATTCAAGTATTTGTCTAATGAATTAAACACTCTCAAGATTACAAATCAACACTCATTCACAAAATAGTGTTATAACTATAGACAATAAAAATAGTTATCTCTGCGGCAGCCTCCAATGTGTCTTGATGTCGATATATATAGGTCTTGAGAAACCCTAGATCATATCTCCATCGATTTGCTCTAGTTTCCTTATGCATGGAAACCTTCCTTGTTGGAGACGTGCCTTGTGGAACAAGTGGAATAATCGGATATATACACCCAAAGAGATCTTCTCCGTATCTAACTGGATAAGGTCAAGATCTTCGCAGAATCCGCCTTAATAAGGAAATAAATCTTTCACGCTGTTCCACTTCCAAGTAGCTCAGACTGAAGTGCAGTCACCAGACTCTGTTCTTCGCACAACTCGGAACACTTCAGTCAATCTTGCTTCTACATAAATTTGTCAATCTTCAATGAGCCACCTGCTCAAATCTAACACACTAAATGCCATTCAAGCATCTATTACTATGGAAATATTCTCCCTTATTTCCACATGCGATTCAGCAAAGCAAGCATGAGATATTCTAGAGACCTCATTTGAAGGAAATGATCGTGTGAAAGGGCAACGTCTTCAATAACTAGCAACCCAATTCGAGTTACTGAGGATGGAAGAACATGAGTCGATCAGTGACTTTCATGCAAAGCTGTTGAAAATTATCAACAAAAGTGTGGCCCTTGGGAACAAGTACACTGATGAATATCTTGTCAGAAAGGTTTTAAGATCTCTTCCCAACAGATTCGAGTACAAAGTGGCTGCAATTGAAGAAGTAAGAGATCTTGCTAGCATGAAACTAGATGAGCTCATTGGATCTTTAAGAACCTTTGAGATGGGAAAGAAGAGTGAAAGCACTGAAAGGAAAGGAGTTGCCTTTCAAGCACACAACTGGCACCCTGAGGCTCTGACTGTGCCAAAAGGAAAAATAGCAGCTGCTGAAGCAATGGCCCTAGTCACAAAGTCATTCAAGAAGGAGTTCAAGAAGTTTGCCAAACGAAGGCTTGACAAGAAGAAAGGAAGTAAATCAGAATACAATCAATTGGATAAGGAAGACTTCCAGTCCACTCCAAAGACTGGATCTCAATGTCATGAGTGTCATGGCTATGGACACTTCAAGCGTGAATGCATCAATACAACGCAGAGGCAAGGCAAGTCATATGTTGCCACCCACAGTGATGAGGACACAGATGATAGTGAGAGTGACACTGATGAAAAGGTTGCTCATGTTGCAATATCTATGGTACAACCATCCATTCCTGTGCCTGAGTCTGTGCCCACAAGCAAGAACAATCCAGTTGATGAAGAAAGTGATGCAGACAGCGTCGATGAGGAGTCAATGATTAAGAAGTATGAATACCTGATCATTAAGTATGATGAAGTTGGAAGAATCAACTTAACCCTCAATGCCCAAATTGAGGAAGTGACGAAGGAAAGAGACAATATGAAAGTGCTGAATATGTCTCTGCTTGATCAAAACAACATGCTTCTTCACAAGATGGATCAGATGGATAAGTTTGTTAAGATGATGAATGGTGATGCAACTTCCAAGCTTGATAAAATTATTGAAGCTGGACAGAGCTCAACCAGCAAATCTGGTTTAGGCTTCCAAGGAAAGTAGTGGGTGGCTGTCGAAGACAAGGAGAAGAAGGTGAAGTTTGTTCCTCAACACAAGAAACCTCAGGGGAATCCAGCCCTCAAGTCAAATCCTTCCAACAATAGGAGGCAAAAGAGAATTCCTCAAAGGAATCTGCAGAAGCAGACACAGACGCAGACACATGTGTCAAGGAGTGTTCCAAGAAATCAGAATCATCAGTTTCAGGAGGGGACAACCACCACAACAAGAAGAGCTGTTCAAACCAGTCTGCCACTATTGCGATCTTCCTGGACACATAAGGCCACACTGCAGATATTATCTTGGTGATAGAAGAAGGATGTTTCAATCCAGAAACAACTACACTGCATATGTTGCTCTAACATCTCTTTAGGCTCGAGCGGATAACAGGTGGTACATGGACAGTGCTTGCTCCAAGCACATGACAGGAAATCCTAATTTCTTGACCAATATTGTCGATGTCTTCGATGATCACGTTACCTTTGGAGATGGAAATTAAGCCACAGTGATTGGAAAAGGAATTCTAAACATACCTGGAATGCCGTCTCTGCGGAATGTATATTTGGTTGATGGACGTAAAGCCAATCTTCTCAGTGTTGGTCAAATATGCGATGAAGGATACAAAGTGATATTCGATGAAAGTACATGTCAAGTAGTAAAGAATGGAGCTGAGTGTATGACTGGTCGCAGATCTCATGACAAATGTTATCTTGTCACACCCCCACATGTCTGTATGCAAGTTTGTGCTTGAATAACGGAAACCTGGCACCAGAAATTAGGATATGCAAGTTTGAGGAGTATGAAGAAACTTCTGAATGCTGATGCTGTTCGAGGAGTCCCTAAGCTGGAGATTGATGATAAGGTTGTGTGTGGGCCTTGTCAATTGGGAAAACAAATTAAGGTGGGACACAAGAAAGTTCGAAGCATCACCACCTCTAGCATTCTGGAACTAATACATATGGATCTAATTTGACCAATGCCTACCCAAAGTATAGCCAAGAAGGAGTTTGTTCTTGTATGTGTTGATGACTATTCAAGGTTCACTTAGGTGGAATTTCTCCGACATAAATCAGAAGCCTTCAAAAGCTTTAAGGACTTGTGCATTCGGGTAGAATTGGAGAAGGATCTTCCCTTGAGAAGAATAAGGAGTGATCATGGTGGAGAATTTCAAAGTGAAGATTTCATCACTTTCTGTGCTGAAAAGGGGATAGCACACGAGTTTTCAGCTCCGAAGACACCTCAACTAAACGGAGTTGTTGAGAGAAAGAATAGGACTCTACAAGAAATGATGAGAACCATGCTCAAGGCGCATGATGTAGCTGACAGATTTTGGGCTGAGGCGATGAATACGGCATGCTATATTGTGAATCGAGTCTATCTTCGTCCAAAGATAAATCAGACTCCTTATGAAATCTGGAAGGAAAGAAAGCCCAATCTCAAACATCTTCATGTGTTCAGGGCATGTTCTGAATGACAGAAAATACACACAAAAACTTGATGATCGAGGTCTTGAAGCTATATTTATGGGATATGCTCGTGACAGCAGAGCATTCAGAGTCTATGTCAAAGCAAACAAGACTATCATGGAGTCTATCAATGTGGTCTTCACTGATTCTACAGACGCAGAAGCAGAAGAGGAGGCACAACTGCTATTACCTGTGCCAGAGTCTGTGCCAACATCCTCAAGTACACAGACCGGATCCACTGACACGTCCACTGATTCAGTCAAAGTTGAAGCTCCATCTGACTCCACCTCAGGCGAATTAGCCCCTACTACTCCAGGTACATCCAGAAGACTATTTAAGTATCATCCACTAACAAATGTCATTGGAGATGTCACCGGAGAAAGATTAACCAGAAACATAGCAAGAGACTACAAATATATGGTGGCAAACATTGAATTCATGTTCTATGTCTCTAAAGTTCTTCCAAAGAATGTCAAGGAAGCCTTATTGATTGAAGATTGGATTGCCTTCATGCAAGAAGAATTGCTCCAGTTTGTCCATTGCAATGTTTGGTATCTTGTGCCACGTCCCATTGATGTGCATGTGATTGGGACGAAATGGATTTTTTACAACAAAATAGATGAGATGGAGGAAATTATTCGTAACAAATCAAGACTAGTAGCTCAAGGATATTCTCAAGAGGAAGGTATTGACTATGAAGAGACTTTTACTTCGGTCACTCGCCTAGAAGCAGTTCGATTACTTCTTGGAATGGCATGCTGCATGAACTTCAAGCTATACCAAATGGATGTTAAGAGTGTCTTTCTCAATGGTACTCTTCAAGAAGATGTGTACGTGGAACAGCCCCTAGGCTTTGTCGATCCTGAATTTCCCAATCATGTCTACAAGTTGAACAAGGTGCTTTATGGTTTGAAGCAAGCACCTCGTGCTTGGTATGATACGTTGTCCAAGTATCTCATCTCCAAAGGATATGTTCGTGGAGGATCTGACAAGACGCTTTTGTATAAAAGTAATTCGGAAGGTATCATCATTATTCAGATTTATGTTGATGATATAATTTTTGGCTCTGTGTCTCAGGATCTGATCCAGGAATTTGTGGGACACATGACAAAGGAGTTTGATATGAGTCTTTTTGCCGAATTGCATTATTTTCTGGGACTACAAATCAAGCAATCCGAGGAGGGGATATTTGTGACTCAATCAAAGTATGCTCGGAGCTTAGTGAAGAAATTTGGACTAGAAAATGCCAAGGTGCGTCGCACACCTATGTCAACTTCAATCAAGCTTAGCAAGGATACAGAAGGTGCTTCTGTAGATCAGTCTCTATACAGAAGTATGATTGGAAGTTTGCTCTACTTGATGGCTAGTAGACCAGACATTAGCCACAGTGTCAGAGTTTGTGCCAGGTTCCAAGCGGATCCTAAGGAGAGTCATCTTCTAGCTGTGACGAGTATTATCAAGTATGTTCGAGGAACCAGTGATTTTGGTATTTGGATGACTAAGGACAGCACCACATCCTTAGTGGGGTATAGTGATGCGGATTGGGCAGGTAGCCCAGACGATAGGAAGAGCACATGTGGAGCTTGTTTCTTCCTTGGCAACAATCTAGTATCCTAGCACAGCAAGAAGCAGGTGAGCGTGTCTCTGTCCTCAACTGAAGTTGAATACATTGCTGCAGGATCAGCTTGCACTCAACTCATGTGGATGAGCCAAATGCTTGAAGACTATGGAGTGCCCTTCGACTCATTTACCCTTTATTGTGACAACAAGAGTGCAATTGATATCTCAAAGAATCCTGTGCACCACTCTAAGTCGAAGCACATTGACATTCGCCACCACTTCATAAGGGAGCTGATTGAAGAGAAGATACTCAACTTGGAGTTTATGCCTACGGAGAAGCAATTGGCATACTTGTTCACTAAGGCATTGGATGCAGCGAGGTTCGAATCTCTTCGAGCCTCATTGGGTGTTTGCTCTCTCTAATCTCTCTAAAGAGACCTCGTGCTTGTGGTCTTCTGAACAAGCACAATGTATATGTACATTATTGGTTCATTTTTGGTTTTCTTGGTGTTTTTCGTTTTTCTGTGTGTTTCTGTGCCAGGAATTGTGGGCACAACCAATGGCACACATAGTATGCTGGAGCTGACAAGGGCTGACGTCATCTCTGCAGCCTTTCAACGGCTACTTTCTGTGTTGAACTCTACGACTTTCAAGTGTAGGCAACGGATGTTTTACGTTCAAATTTGAACGTTGGAGATAAGGATCTCTTCAAATCTTTACAGATATATCATCTCCTATTTTATAGGGATTTATTTCCATACATATCTTTTTAGAGAGAGAAATCCACCGTCGTTTTGCTTATATATTTCGATTTCTTCTGCATTAAGATTTCACAAATCTTTGCTTAGCTTTGAAGTCTCTATCTCTCTCAAAGATATCTGCTGTGTTCGTATATTGCTGTTTGATATTCATCATGTCGGATGGAAGCCGTTCAACCCAGCATCTCTCTGATGATTCCAGCGATGATAATGTTCCTATCTCCCGTCTCTACTCTGCAGATAGTAAGAAAAAGAAAAGAGGTCTACCCCAACTCCGAGCCACAGGAATCGTTGACTGTTCCGACTCTGAATCAGACTCCGGAGAGAAGGATCCCCCTACAGCTCCTCCAAAAGAAAAGCCCTCTCCTTCTAAGTCCTTGTCGCAGGCGAAGACAGTCACTGAGTCACCGTCAAAGCACTCTCCCCCTCCGGAGAAACAAACCGTAGAAGACTCCGCATCTGAGATGGAATCTAGTGAGAAGGAACAAGCCCATGTTCCTGTTGCCGCCATGAAGAAGAAGATTACTCCATCCAAGTCTTCTTCCTCGAGATTAATTCTCCGGCAACCTGCACCTTCTGCCGGAGGCTCTCAATCTTTTCCTGATCAAGCTGTTATTCCTCCTGTGATACCTGTGTTCAACCTCGCTGAGAAAGAAGCCACGACTGTTAATAAGGAGGCTGATATTGATGAAGCAGCACTTGATGAATTTGTGGCTGAACTTGAAGAAAATCCTGTTGAGGAGTCTGTGCCAGCAGCAAAGAAGCAAAAACCTTCCAAGAGATGTCTTCGCAAACTCTCTGACCCTCCAAGGAAGAAAGTCAGAATTGAGGAAACTCCTTTAACCATCAAGGAACCTGCTGCGACCCCAGCTACTCGAACTAGGGGTCAACTTGCTAAGAAGATTGCTGCTACCCGTGAAGCCAAGGGTAAAGGGAAGGTTGGTGAATCTTCCAAGAAGAAGAAGAAGGCTGTTTTTAAGCCAAAGAAAGGTGTGGATCCCAATCAGCCCATTGAAGTTGAGTCTGGGCATGATCATGTGTTGGAGATTGATGCTGGAAATTTTGAGCACGAAGTATCTCATCAGGGTGCATCATCTGCTACGCCAGTTAGAAGATCAATAGCTGAGGTCATTCAGAGATCAAAGGCTGTGGTGGATGCTCTCAGATTCAAATCTGATGAGCAAGCTGAAGCGTGGAATAATGTGATCCACAGGAAGCTGGTCTATGAGCAACCTGTGAAGAAGGAAGATCTGGAGTGCACTGGCCTGGACAAGCTGCTCGAGGACGCTAAGTGGGATCAGACTGTCTTCCCTGTTCGTCATTATGTGCAAGCGGTTGTGTTGGAATTCTACTACAACATGTCCAAGAGTATTACTGATCCTTCATCTCGCTATCATTTCAAATCATACATTCGAGGAAGGTACATTAATTTCTCTACTGCTGTTATCTCTGCATTTGTTGGGCGTGATGATCATGGAGTGAAAGAGGAGGATGTGTCTTTCGACACAATTGCATGCGAGATCATGCACGGGGTGTATCGAACGTGGAGGAAAAACATGTCCATCAGTTCTTCTATGCTGTCACAGAAGTATGCGATCTTGCATAAGATTGCAGTCAGAAATTGGTGCCCCACCTCACACACCGCCACAGTAAGCCAAGAAACAGCAAGGGTGTTGTACGGGATAGGGCGCTTCAAGCCCTTCGACTTTGGACGTTTGGTCTTCGACCACGTCACTCAACATGCTGGAAATCTGACGAGGCCTAAGGCTCTAGGCTATCCTGGTTTAATCTTTGGTATTATTTCTTCGCAATTTCCTAATGTGATGCAGGTGGGAGAGCAGTTTGAGCGCACTCCAAAGAACATTGTCATCCATGACAAGCTTTTTAACGAGGCTGTTCATCCCAAGGACATCGAGGGTCCCTCTGTCCGTATTATGGAAAGGAAGAAGCCAACATCATCTGTGCCAGCACCTGTGCTGAGTGAGCCTAACCTCAGGGCTATTTCTTCAAGGATGCTGCGAGAGCTGGAAAGGGAGTACAACTCCATTCTGTTCTAGATGAAGAAGCTTCGTATGCGCAAGAATGAGATTGCTGCATTACTCAATGATGCCAAAGCAGTCTTTGCTGGAGGAGAAGTTGTGCCATCTGGATCGGCGGCACGTGATGCAGAGTCTGTGCCAGAAAATGATGATGATGTTGAAGATGATGATGCAGAGGATGAAGATGCAGCTGATGATGGTGATGAGGCTGAGGATGCTGAAGAGAACTTGGGTGATGAAGATACCCAAACTGGTGAGGATGAAGAAGACCTCCAAGCCTCAGCTCAAGCTGCGAAAAAGAAAGGCTCCCAATCTTTCTGAAGATTGGATGGAAGACCCCCCTACTTTGTCATTTCTTCCGGACAAAAAGGGGGAGTAGAAGAAAATTCGAAGTTTTTGTATGTATTTTGGTTTTCTGGTTGTTTTGTTGGTGTTTTAGTGTTTGTGCCAGCTTTTTGCGCAGACTTAGTTTTTTGGTTCCAAGGAGTTATTCCCTCTACTCCTTGATGTTTTTGTTGGATATATATCATAAGCTCCCAGTTTATTACTTATGGTTTTAATGGTGTTCTTTGATGCTGTGTTGAAGATCATCCGCTCGATGATTGAAGAATTACTTGGTGATCGGATTACGCCATGCTTGCTTAAGGGGGAGTTTCAATACAGCTTTCTCCAATTACTAGTTGGAGGGGGAGCTTTGGCATACTTCATATAAGTTCGGACTTGGAGGATTTGGAGGTATGAAGATGCTTATGGTTGATTATTTTTCTTGATGATTGGTTTTGTCTACATAAATGCCAAAGGAGGAGATTGTTGGATTTGAGGTGTTGCTACTCAAGAGGTGATACTGCTCGAAGATGTTGGCGAAGTTTATGTAGCCAAAAGTACAGCTGAAGTGTCGAAGCCGCTGCGTAGAACAAATTTTGTTATGTGTGCTTCAGTCTGTGCTAAGGGAACCTGGAACAGTCTGGCAGAGACTTACCTTATCGGCGCGGATTTTGCGGGATCTTTTCCAAGTTTATGATAGATGCGGACAAGATACATATCAAGCAGATAAGAGACGTGTTCCCCAAGCCTTATCCTCACAAGGAAAGAAGATCTAAAGAGATATACATGATGGAGAAGAGATCTAGGGTTTCGCCTATATATATTCGACATCTACATTGTGAGGAGGGTGCTGCCCATGTTTTATTGTTTGAGTGCTTATACTTTCTTGAGAGTATTGTATTGTGAGAGCACGAATTATTGTGAGAGTTTATCTTTGATAAATTAGTTTCTAAAGAGAGTTAAGGGTCGAACTGGCAGTTCGGACTTAGGTTGAGCGATTGTAGATCGTCAATCACAAATTCACGTGACGTTAGAAAGAGGGTGAGCGAAAGGGTAGCATAAGGTGGTGACCTGTATGTGTAAGATCCTCTATAGCCATTTCTTCTAATAGTGGATTGGTTCTCTCTTGGGAAAAGGCCCCCCAGACGTAGGTTGCAAAACTGAACTGGGTTACCATATCGTGTGTTTTTTATTTCAGCACAGTTTATTATTTTTGTTATACTGTCTGTGCTAAGTTTTTCAGTAATGCGAATAACTTTATATGCATAAAGTATACGTTTAGATCTAACAGGAGACTATTAAAAATGGTCCCATCCGTGTGACTGAGACGGTATTGGTCCCTTCGCTCACTCCAGGAGAAGGAGAGACAACCCTGAAGGTCGAACCAAAAGCCCAGGAGCAAAACACCAAAGAAGAAAGAGATATCGCGTAACTAGAAGACATAGAAAAGAGTGTCATCTCTTCCACCGTCGGCAAAGCCTACCTACCGAAGATTATCAATTGCTCCACAACAAAAGATATGTGGGAAGTGACGGCACCCAGATCTGTCGTTGGAAAACCCGGACGTGCCAAAATACGATTTGTAATTTCTTAATAACCACCACTAAGTACAAATAGAGGTAAGTATACAGGGTCGAACCCAAGGGAGGTAGGCTGTGATGACCTCGATGTCACTGGACATGAGTTAGGTTTTGGGGTTTGGTCACTCTCAACATAAGCTAGAAGCAAGATTAAAATAAAACACTAAATAAATCAAATATGGAGGGCATGCTTGGGTCAGTCGTGATTTGGTTCGATGTTTGTGTGTGTGTTCGATGTTCTTGGTTATAGGGCCTCGACACTCACTTTCTTTTACTATCACCATGTCACGCACGTGAGCATCTACTCCCCAACACTTATGATGTTTAATTCACACAAAAGTATTATGATGTTTAATTTTATAAATTGTAACTGTATTGAGCTAATACATGTTAAGATGCAGAAAAAATTAATAACAAAGTCTTCATTCGCAGCTCTTTACTCGTAGAGTGATGAAGCTGCTCCTTGTCACGCCAAAGCAAACTGCAAGAAAATCTGCAGCAACATATCAATAATCAATAATATACATAAAACCAGATCATGATTAAAAATATACAAAATAACTATTGTTATAATGTACAAATATTTAACAACTCATTTGCTAATCTGTACAAGGATCCTTCTCATTTAATCTAAGCAATATGATTTAAAACATAATACTCAAGATTTGGATTGCATAAACATACCAGGTTAATATCAGTGAATACTATTGTTCGTGACTCTAAGTGCCCGAACTTATTGCCTGCAAGGTGAGCACTAAGCAGTATGAGCAGAAGGTGGCAAAAACCAACCATCAATTTCAGCAAAATCACGATGGCCAAGTCTTTGAAATAATAAAGAGGCTCATTCACGAACATTTCTAGTTACATTTTGTGGAAATCAAGGTGGAGATGGTAAGCAACCTACAAATATTGTAAGGCCATCAAATGAGCTTTCATGTATTTGAAACTTTCAAGCAATTTGGTATTTAATCCCACTAGATTCGGTTTTAGAGTTTGATAGAACAATTGAGTTAGCCTACTTCATCAAATTAATACACCTCCAGTCATTCTTTCCAGCTCAAGAACATAATTCACTTCCACAAGTTAAAAGGAAAAGAATTGGAAGACTGACTATTTAAACCATTTCATGAGTGAGAATATGAACGTATCATTCAAACCATTTAGTAATCATCCAAAAAAACCAATTAATGCTACTTTGAGATACATTTAACAATCATTCCTTCTTGTGTATTACAGAGATATAATAGAGCATGAGATGAGCTTTTACCCTCGGTCGGGAGCAGAGCAACATGCTGGCAATCAAAACCAGAACTTACATCAAGGACAATGGTTGTAAATTCACTGTCTCTTTACACAAATATTTCTATAAGCACTTTATCATCAACTCCCTGCCACAAAATGAAATTTGACTTGATTAGAAATAGCATTGACTTGATTCCGACCTTTTCAGTCTCACTACACTCTTGACTTGATGAATGATGAAACAATCATTGGAATGAAGAACTGTTAAACTCCATAATGATTTACCACATGAGTGCAACCTCTGCAAGTGCAATGATGGTAGAGGAAATATTAAAATGAACACACATTTGAAAGTGAAGGAGCTCAAGTTAACAACTCAGTTTCTTCTGATTCATATCCCTGAGAAAATAATTTTCAAATGTCAGAAGTCCAAAAATTTTTTAAGTCACAACAGAGACTCAAGATAAGTCTTAAATAGGCCAAAAACTTGTTTCTCGCAATCAGCTAGCACCATCGATAAGAGTAATACAAAATAAATGCAGAGAGTTTGTTCAAAATTGATGGTCCCGATATGAGTTACTGGTGTATGGGGGGGGGGGGAATACACCAGTTAGGATTTTTCAACTTTCTAAAAACTTAACACTTGAAATCAACTTCAACTGAGTAAAAGGACTCAGTTGGGATCTCACAGCTGAGTAAGCAACCTCAGCTGGAAGAGTGGTGCTGTGCGGAATGTGGTGGAAAATGAACTCGTAAAAACAAACTCACGCTTTTATGCACGGTTGGTCAAAACCAAAACTGTTGAGGTGAAAGTATGCAGATTGTATGCGGTTAGTTTGTCAGTTGAGATATGCAAAATAATGACTGAACACAAATAAACACGACACACAAGATTTACGTGGTTCGGAGAGAACTCCTACGTCCATGGGGAGATGTGAGTCCACACACCTCAGTCCAAGTTCTTCTGGACAGTTCCACTCAGCTTACGCGGGCTGAGCAACCGTTACAGTTTAGTTTCCGGGCACTAAACAGCCTAAGTCAAGTTTGCGGGTACTTGACGACCTGACTACTCAATTACAGGAAGAGTAAGGTCCTAGCACACTTTTTAGGGTGTGAGAATGGGTAGGATTTCCAACTACAGCTCGATCACGAATGAGAGCTGGATCTAAGGCTTGAACGAATAAACACTCAACCTAAGATCAAAAATAGTTTCGATCTCTAGGAACCCTCAGCTACTAATGTTCTCTCAAATTGGAACTCTCAGCTGCTGATGCTCTTAGATGATGATTTTGCAGATTTGCTTTTTGCTTTGATTTCTCTCGAGAAGGCTCTTGAATTTTCGTCATCTATATATCTTCTCTCCCTATTCTCGAATGAGAGAATGCCTCTATTTATAGGCAGAGAGAATCAACTAGCCATTGGAGGAGCAGTTGATCTCTGATCGGTTGAAAACGATGGCTTGTCTCTCATCTCTGCAGACTTTCCCGATATGGCATCTGTGCTCTTCTGCTTTCCATCTGAGACAGCCTTGTGTTGGGCCAGATGGGGTAGTGACTGAACGGTCAAACCCTCATGTGACTTCCTTTTGAAATTCAAATCTTTGACAGTCAACTTCGGTTTGTCGGTTGAAAGTCTTGACCTTCATCTGAGTGATCTTCAGCTGATGTTCTGTCTGAGTGACCTAACATTAGGTATTGACAACATCTACTCGGTTGGGGTCAGCCGGTTTTGGAATTCATCAAAACTTATACTAATAAATTTCCCAACAATTTCCCCCTTTTTGATGATGCCAAAACCACTTACAACTTGAAACCACTACTGATCTAAACCTCACTAACTTATCTAAAATCTCAGCTAAAATTGTAGACAGTCTATTAGATAAAACATCAAAGGGTTAGGACAGTTATAACATGGTATTTAAAAGACTTTGTGATTCAGAGCTTGGACAATGAGGGATTGTTCATCAAGGTGAATCTTATAACTGAATAGTTTTCATTACAACTGATTGTTACAAAAGATAGGCTCAAAAACCGAAAATTACAACAGTTGCTAGAAAATTAACCGAGCTAGTATTGTAGCCCATACTTGCCAAAGATCCTTACAAAAATTTCCCTCTTAGCAGGTGACTCCTTGGAGATGTCTACTCCATGCTCCTTGCAGACCTGCCTCGCCTCAGATGCAATCTTCTGACGGTTCGGGTTGCTGGAATCCGAGAGAAGAGGTGGCCGATAAGTGACCCTCTTGGGAACTGGAACAATGTTCAAGTCCAGGTTGGCGTCAATCATGGCCCTCCTGGATTGACTGAACATGCCCGGGTCACTTGAGTGCAACTCGGTCAGCGCCTCTTTGAACGCTCTCCTTGGGTCGTCAGTTGCGTAAACCTTCCTGTAATAGAAGTCGTTCACGAACTCCTGCTTGAACATCTCCCAATCCTCATTCCACTCGGTCGGCATCCACTTGTCGGTATGCCTGAACCGACTCTCAACCTTGGACTTTAGAGGCAACCTTTGTTGCTTCAACCGAGCTTCCGCCTTTGATTGGATTTTGTTGATGCGGTGTCGGCTGCGGGAGGCAACGTTGCGGTCCAGGTTCTGAGAAACCTTCTTCAGCTCAACCTCGAACTGGTTCACCCTCCTCGCCTGGCTGGCGGCAAATTTTCTGATCCAGCTCGGGTTCATGTAGTCCTTCTCCTCTACATCCATAGCCTTGGCCGCTGCAATGCACTCTTCGGTTGTTATCCCGTCGAGTTCAGAATCCAGCTCGGCTGCGATCTCGGCTATGGAGCTGTAGGAAACTCCAATCTTCTTTGCCTACTCCAAGTCCTTAGACATTTCGGCTCCACCGACTTCGGTTGTCTTGGCAGCAGCAGACTTCCTTCTCCTCAGCTGAGATTTTGATGGTTGAGCAGCTGGCACTCCTTCTTCTTGGGTCTCTTCTTCTTCCTGTGCTTCATCCTCCGTCTCCTTCTCTTCCCCCTTTTTGGCATCAGCAACAAGGCTTGCTACTGAACCGTCCAGAGAGTTGAGTTTGGCTTCGGTGGATTGAACACGGTTGAAGAGTTCATCGACCGCACTCCAGTTCGATCTTCTTCGCCAGTTCGGAGTCCTGGCGCTCTTGTTCTGCCTTCTTCAAGACAGAGAGGTTGTCGTTGACCTCTGTCTGAAAGGCAACAAACTCAGCCCAACGCGACTCGAACCGGGACTCCCATTCAGCATCCTGCGTCTGTTGGGACTTGGCCAGATTTGAGTCAGCCAAGGACTTGAAGACATTCACTTCCGACTTCAAGCCCAACAGAGTGGATTTCAGCTCCGACATGTCCTGACTGGTGGAGGAGGAGAGATCATTCAGCTTCATCTTCAGCTCGGCATTCTCCTCCACCAGTTGTTGGTACTTCACTTCCTGAGCTGCCAACTCCCTCAGCTGGTCATCGTGTTGGTGCTGGAGGTTGGCGAGCAGCTCGGTCCTCAACTGGTTGACCCTTTCAGCCACTAGCTTGCAGATTTGTTCTGTTGAAGGAGCGAGCTGAGCAGCTGGAAGGGCTTGAGTAGACGGAGCTAGAGGCTCAGCTGTGACCATGGCTTGACGGCTTGCCAGGTACAGCTTCAGGTTCTCCTCCTCTTCTTTTGCGGCGGCGGCTGCTGCATCGACATCTTCAAGGAAGTCGGCTGATTTCACCAACATGCTGTCAAGGAAGTCGACACACTCCTTTCCAGCTGCCTCCCTTGTGTCCTTCCCTTCAGCCAAACTCTGGTCCAACCGTCTAGTGAGCAGCGCGATCCGGTTGTTGTACGCCACCTCCAAATTGGAATAGTTGAAGTAGGCTCGGATGCGGGACTCATCAGATTTCAGCCTGTCCCAGCTCAGTACCCTGATCGTGTCCTCCTTGACATACCACTGGCTAAAGATCAGGTGGAACTGGTACAGTAGCTCGGTTCCCAGTGTGGCGAAGATGGGCATGTCGCGAGCCACAGCGAACAGACCCAACAGCTTTTGAAAGCAGTAGGCCACCCTGCCTTCGTGCTCGTCAGCAACAGCCTGCAGGTCCTCCGCTTCGTTGATCGGGGAGGGGGTGAGATTGTATGGTTCGGGTTCAAGAGGTTCATCGATGTTGGTCAAAGAGTCGGTCACAACATCGGCATCGAGCTGAGAGCTCGGAATTTGGGATTCAGTTGGGGAAGAGGGTGGAATGGTTTCCTCAACATCGGCCGAAGGAGCGGTCACGATGTTGGCATCAAGCGGAGAGCTCGGAATTTCTGGCTCGGTTTGGGTAGAGAGAGCAAGAGGCTCTGGGGGCAGTACAACATTCACTCCAGCTGTGGGGGAGGTGGTAGCATCTTTGAGGTCCTCAGATGAGGAGGATGCATCCGACGTCTCCATGCCCTCAGCATCATCAGCTCCGGGGCCTCGAGGTGCGATCTCGAATGATGTGGCCTCAGCTGAGCGGCTGGATTCGAAACGCTCCTCAGCAGGTGTGGACTCGACCTACGCTCCCTCCTCGTCTGGAGCTTGTTCCTCAGCTGGCTCCTCAGCTGGAACCTCAACTGGCTCATCAGCTGACTCGTCAGCTAGAACATCAGTTGGCTCATCAGCTGGCACCTCAGCTGCCTTCTTGATTGCCTTCTTGAACCTTACCCTTAACTTTTTCTGGGCAGGTTCGTCAGTCGCCTCCTTCTCAGCGTCAGCTAGGCGACGTGAGGCTTTGGATTTTGTGGGACGAGCAGCAGCTTGTTCCCCCTCAGCTGTTGACTCAGCTGGCCTTCCGTACTCCCTCTTGTCCTTGGGAGTGTAGACACTCCTCAGCACCTCCTGTGTTTTCTTGGCTGTCGGGAATAGCAACAGCTGCTTCAGTGGCGTCTCCTCGCAGTCAGCCCAGACCATGTTGCGGTCCTTTGTTGCGAGGAGGATGAGGGCGGAGATTTTGCAGCCGAAATTGAGCGTGCCCTTCACACTCAGTAGCTTCTCTCCAGACTCGGTTGTAGTCTCAGAGATCTTCGACTTTTCCCCCATCAACTGGTTCAGAAAATATTGGAACCAGTTGATTTGGTGTTGGTGCTCCAGGGCCAACAGCTGTTTCAACTTGGGTCGGCTGATGTCGCCGAACGCGCCACTGTATCCGAACACAACCTTCGACACGGCGTCAAACAGCAGGCGGTGTTCAGGCTTCAGCTTAGTCCTTTGCATGTTTCTCCTCAACCGCTCTGGCTCGATCAGAGCATCCTGTAGAAATTCATCCGCCTGTTCGTCGGTAATATTCTCCAGGAACTCGGTGGCGGTGTGGTTGATTGGTATGATGTATCGGAGGACATCGGACACGTCGATGGAGAAGGAGACACGACGTATTGTCCTTGTCGGAACATCCCTTTGTCGGCATGACACCGTCGTAGAAACTCCCTCTAAACCGTCAAGGGGGTGAACAAGATTGACGTAGAATTCTCCGACTTGACGCCTGAGCAAGTGAGAGGGGCAGAGCTTGGCCCATTCCAGAAGTCCGTTCTCGCGGAGAGTGTTGGCGAGAGGTGCTAGGACCGGCAACTCTAGATCCTCGTCGGAGAGAATCTGCTCGAAGTGAATCTTTGATACTAACATATCGAACGACTCTTCATACGTTGTAGGCACTAGGGAAGGTCCGGATGATGCCATTTTTTTGCTTTTGGGTGCCATTAAATCACTGCAAAGGCAATATATATAGGAGAGGAAAGAAATCTATTTGCAGAAAAGGGTTAGGCAGAAAAACTGGAAGACGATGAATAGTATGATTGATAAGCACGAATGAGGAAAGTAGGAGATATCTTCCTGATTTTTCGCCTTATATAGGTTTTTGACTTGGATGAGATCAACGGCTGGGGTTAAATGGCGCGAATCCATCAACGGCTGGGATTACGCGACTGTTGACTATCTTTGACTCGACGTTTTGATCTGAGTTCCAACCAGTGCGTGAGAAGGTGTACAGTTTCATGTCAGCCCAGTCGCACTATAAAGTAGGCTATGGATGCTCAGCCGTACTTTACATTTAATGCGACATGATGGCTATTTTAATGTAACTGACTAGCACAGGAATGTTTGAATTTATTTCAAACATTCTCATTTAAGAACATAACACCTTCAGTCATAAATGATACCTGGCAGCTGATGTCGATATCAGCTGTATACCTCAGTTGCCCCATACCATCAGCTGACTCGAGTTCGTCTGTTCAGCTGACGTTTGATGTCTTCAGTTGGCAATTCGTATCAGAGATTCCTTCTTCAGCTGAGCTTCCCCCTCCATCTGAGCTTCCCCCTTAGATAGATATCCGATTCTTCAGCTCGGATGAATCCTTATCAGCTCGGATGACTCTTCTGCTCGGATGACTCTTTAGCTTGGATGAGTTTTTAGCTCGGATCCAAAAGTCCTAGAAGATCACACAGCATCTTGAACCGGGCTTCAGGAAGAGGTTTGGTGAAGATGTCAGCTCTCTGAATCTCAGTTGGGATCTTCTCCATGGACACATCCTTCTTCTCAATATGGTCTCGGATGAAATGATGACGAATATCGATATGCTTAGTCCGAGAGTGATGAACAGGGTTTAGAGAGATAGCTATGGCACTCGAGCTATCACAATGAATGAGAACCTGTCCAGTTGAGACTTCATAATCTCTCAGCTGCTGCTTCAGCCATAATACTTGCATGCAACAGCTTCCGGCAGCCATGTACTCTGACTCGGTTGTCGAAGTAGCAACACACGCTTGTTTCTTGGAGAACCATGAAACCAGCTTGCTTCCCATGAACTGACAGTGTCCAGAAGTAGACTTCCTATCCAACCGATCTCCTGCTAGGTCGGCATCTGAGTATCCAGTCAGCTGGATATTGTCATCAGTTGGGTACCACAACCCAACATTGACAGTTCCCTTCAGATATTTAATGATGTTCTTTCCTGCCAACATGTGTGCTTCTCTTGGTTGGACTTGAAAACGAGCACACACTCCAACTACGTATGAAATGTCTGGTCGGCTGGCAGTTAGATAGAGCAGCGAACCGATGATCCCTCTATACTGGCTGGCATCAATGAGCTTTCCCTCAGCTCCTGGTTCGATCTTCCAGTTCGTGTTCATAGGGATCTTCGTTGTCTTACTTGTCTGCAATCCGAACTTGGTGATGAGCTCCTTTGTATATTTGGATTGGTTGATGAAAATCCCTTCAGGTGACTGCTTCACTTGTAATCCAAGGAAATAATTCATCTCGCCCATCATTGACATCTCGAACTTTTCCTTCATAAGATCGGAGAATTTCTTGCACAGCTCCTCCGACTTGGACCCGAAAATAATGTCATCGACATAAATTTGCACGACAAGTATATCTTCTCCAACTTTAATGGTGAACAGAGTTTTATCAACTGAACCTCATTTGAACCCCAAGTCCAGAAGAAATCCACAAAGAGTGTCATACCATGCTCTTGGCGCTTGCTTTAGACCATAGATAGCTTTCTTCAGCTTGTACACTCTTCCATCTCCAGTCTCAAAACCAGGAGGCTGTTCAACATATACATCTTCTTTTATATCTCCATTGAGGAATGCACACTTCACATCCATCTGATATACTTTGAACTTGTGATGTGCGGCATAAGCTAGAAAGATCCGGATGGCTTCCAGCCTTGCAACTGGTGCAAAGGAATCTTCAAAGTCAATTCCTTCTTGTTGGCAGTATTCTTGAGCTACCAACCTTGCTTTATTCCTCACAATGAATCCAATGGCGTCTCTCTTGTTTTTGAAAATCCACTTTAATCCAATCACCTTGACACCATTTGGTCTTTCTACCAACTCCCATACACAGTTGCGTAGAAACTCATTCAATTCTTCTTGCATGGCTGTTGTCTAGTGGACACAATTGAGAGCTTCCCAAACATTCTTCGATTCTGGAACATCAGCTACAAAGCAAGAAATCATGGCAACATCTCCAGCTTGCTCGAACTCCTCTAGAACTGCCAATTCCTCAGCATATTGGGCATAAGCGCTGGAATCTTTCTCGGTTGATTCTGGATTTGCAACTCTGCTCCGTGTGCGCACACCCTTGGTTGGATCTCCAATGATGTCGTCAGTGGAATGAACTTCATACCATCTTCGGTTGCGTCTTCCTTCTTCTTCCAACTGTGGCTGTTCAGAAATCTGAGTTGGAGTCTTCAGAGCTGGTGATTGATCAGCTATTGAATCTGGATCCTCAATATTTACAATAGTTTGAACTGAGCTCGGTTGGGCATCGGGTGCTGATGCAGTTGGAGGGGCATCAGCTGAAGTTCCCCCTTGGGACGAGCTGAGGTCTTCGCATTCATCTTCAGAGGAGTATGGATCCTCATCCTCAGTTGCCCATATTAGAGGTTCGGCTCGGTTCTTTTCCCGAAGTGCTTGCGATCTGGTGAGAACTGGTAGAACAGCTGGATCCGCGTGTTGTTCCTTTACCTGTTCCCTGCACTCAAAGGTAGATTCATCAAAACTAACATGAGTTGTTATTTCCACAACACGAGAGCTGTTGTTGAAAACTCTATATGCCTTGATCCGAGCTACATATCCAAGAAATATGCCCTTCGAAGCTTTGGCATCAAAAGTTTTCAACTGAGTCTTCCCATTGTTGTGAATATAACACTTAGATCCAAAAACACGAAAATAAGAAATATCTGGCTTTCTGCGTCTCCACAGCTCGTAGGGCGTCTTTCCCAACCGCTTGGTGAGAAGAGATCGATTCTGTGTGTAGCATGCTGTGTTGATCGCTTCAGCCCAAAATCTCTTAGGCAGTGCTGAGCTCGCTAACATGGATGTGGCTGTATCCTTCAGAGTTCTATTTCTTTGCTCAGCTACGCCATTCTGTTGTGGAGTACGTGCGGCTGATGTTTGATGGGTTATGCCATTCTTTTCGCAATACTCAATGATGGTTTCATTTAGAAACTCCGTTCCACGATCTGATCGGATAGATATGATCTTTATCTCTTGTTGGTTCGATATCCGATCCATCAGCTTGGGCAGCTCATCTCGGGTTTCACTCTTGTGGCGCATGAAGATGGTCCACGTATATCTTGAGTAGTCATCAGTTACAACCAAAGTATATTCGTTTCCATTAATGCTTTTTGGTGTAACTGGCCCGAAGAGATCCATATGGATCAGCTGCAACACTCGGTTGGTTGAGGGAGTTGACTTCAACCGGAAGGAGGTTCTAGCGAGCTTTTCCAGCTGCCATGCACTGCAGATATGTGTTGTTGAAAACACTCGGTCAGGTATGCCTCTTACATGTTCTTGTCTGGCGAGTCGGTTCATCGTCTTGAAATTCAGATGGTTGAGCCTTTTGTGCCACAGCCAGCTCACATCCGAACTGCTCTTTGATAACAGGCAAGTGTCAGGGAGGCTGCTGTTCCAATCAGCGTAGTATACGTTCCCTGTTGGAGATCGATTTCCCAACAATATCACCTGCTTTGATCCGACATCTTTAACTCTGCAACCCTGTGCATCAAACTTGACAGAGAAACCATTATCACATAATTGGCTGATGGAGAGCAGGTTATGCTTCAATCCATCAACATAAGAGACATTAGAAATTGAAACATGATTGGTTTCAAGGGTACCGTAACCTCTGGTATAACCTTTTGAGTTATCACCAAAAGTAACTGATGGACCTTCTTTCTCCACGAAACTTCCAAGCAAATCCTTCAGATTTGTCATGTGTTTCGAGCATCCACTATCCATCACCCACATTGTTGTTGACGCCTTCTTCTTCCTCAGCTGTTTCTCCTGTACCTGCAAAGAGAAACTCGCTTAGGTCCCCAATTTCAGTTGGGTCCTGGAGGGTTAGAACCAGTTCCCGCTGGAACTGTGCGTCGCTTTTCCCTGTAAACTCGGATGGATTTATCATTCCAAATTACTTTTCCTTCATCATCAACTATAACAACACCTCGGTTATCCTTAGGCTTGTTGTTAGTAGTGATGTTCTGTTTCTTGGGATGAGTTGGATTTCTCCCATGTTGGGCTTTAGGAGGTGAGGCTTTCCCCCTGTTTTGATGGCGATTCTTATCCTGTTGAGTTTATCTGTGAGGTCGGACGCCATTGTGGAATCTTCTTGGCTGATTCTGATTCCATTGCCCTGGCTGTTGACGATAGATGTTCATGCCCGGATGTTGATTCATGTTGTGGCATGAGTAACCATAGCTGTCATAACTGTTCCACATAGGTTGACTCTGTTGGAACCTCTGGTTGTTGTGGTGATGGAACCGTTGTTGATTATGTCGGTTGAAGCTCGGTCGGTTCTGTTGGTTCCATCTCTGCTGTGGTTGGTTTGTTGGTCGGTTATCACGTCGGTTCTGAGCTTGGTTATGTTGTCGATTTTGAGCTCAGTTCTGATTGCGACTCCGACGTCTCCGGTTTCTCTGTTGAGTCTTGGAACATTCCCCCTCAGTTGTAGACTTAACCGACTGTTTCATTGGTGCTCCATCTGCAGCTCCTTTGCCTTTCTCAGCCGCAGTTGCCTTTGTCGGTTGTGAGGGTGTTTGTTCAGTTGCAGACTCAACTGTGTTAGGTTTGGCGACCATGACTTCCTCAGCCTTGGTGAAGGTAGCTGGTGGAATTCCAGTGTCCTTTGCCACGTCGTATCCGAGTCCAGACACATCATCCGTTTGCCGTCTGTATCTGATGAGATTCTCGATGATCTCGGATGACTGATATAGCTTTGTCAGGTTGTCATTCTCAGTTTGAAGATCCTTGAGAAGACCGGCTATATACTCGGTCTGGGCATCTGATGTCTTCATCAGCTGGTCGATCTGAGCCTCTTGCTTGTTCAACTGTTCGTTCTGTGCCTTGATCTGTTCCTTCAACTGTTCATCGGTTGAAGCCTCAGTTTGGTTGGCTGTACTCAATTGACTTTTCAGCTGGTCAATTTCTTCAGCTTGTCTCTTGATCAGATCGTCCTTTTCGGTTAAGGAATCTTCAAGCTTGGCGAACTGGGCTTGAAGACTCTTAAACTCAACCGACTGCTGATGCAGTTCCTCACTGAGTTCTTGAAAATCATTCCATGAGGGTTCCAACTCATCGCTCAGAGATTCCTGCATGTTAGAAGAATTGGAAGATTTTAAGCGAGCAGGATTAGATTGTACCTCAATATCATCTTGGTCGGTTCCAAGTGCCATGAGGCATTGATCCGGACTGATGACTTTGTTGGTAGAGGTCAGATCATCCTCATCTTCAGTGTCTGTGAAGATGTCCATATCGTCAGCTGCCTCTTCAGCTACCATGGCCTTATTCTTTGCAGTTTGCTTGGCCCTTAGTGCTTCTCTTTCCTTCTTTGAAAGGTCTGGGCAGTCAGCTTTGAAGTGTCCTTCCTTGCCGCATTTGAAGCAACCATTGGTGACTGGCTTCGAACTGTCTTGAGTTTGGTTTGATTTATAGAAACGTTTATATTTGCCGAACCGAGTATCCATATCGGCTAACTTCTTTGACAATGCTGCAATGTTCTGTTGCAGTTCCTCTCTGCTCGGCTCCTTTGCAGTCGTGTCAGCCGATCTGGTTGGCCTTGACGATCTCGACTTTGAGTAGTCAGCTCGGAGGGCAACTGACTTTGATGCTGAGCCGACATCCTCAATTCTATTTGTCTGACTTGAGGGCTGCGACCTCCTTCTGTTGACTTTATACTCATTCCCTTTCAAGATTGAGAACAATCTTTCAGTTCCCATTTCACCAAGGTCAGCTCGGCTCTCGTGGATATTTGTGAAAGTATCCCACTCAGCCGGTAGAGCTTGCAACACTTTGAGGTTTATTTCTCTTAGAGTGTATTTACCTTTCCGGATGGACTGGATTCTTCTAATGATGTCCATAAATCGGAGCTCTAGCTGATCGATAGTCTCATCAGGTCGCAGACTGAAATTGTCGAAATCTTGACATGCATGCGAGAACTTATTTTCCTTCGTCTCGTCGCTTCCTTCACTTAGCGAAGCCAGGATGTCCCACATCTCTTTTGCAGTCTCACACTCCTCTATCCAGGGCAGATAATCTTGTCCAACCGTGGACATTATTGTGCTCTGAGCCCAGATATCCAGCTGGCTCACTTTGGCCTCCTCCGGAGTGTAGTCTTCTGGCTGTTTCTCCACATACTCCACCACTGCATCTCCATCGTTGGGATTTGTGGGAGTGCGAAGTATTCTGTCTCGTATGACGATTGGTCCAGATGTGAGAACTTGTTGCATCCTATGATGCTTTGACAGAAGTATCTTCTTCATTCGAGTTCTCCATGATGTATAGTTGACAACAGAGAACATGACTATGATTTTGACCTTGACGTCCATCTACACAAACAAAAACAAAAAAAAAAACGAGCAAGTATGCACTAGCGTAAAAAGATCTGTTCACTTGACCACTGAAATAAAATTCTCGAATTCACACCTCGTGAAACAGAGTCAGCAGTCTTTTGAACCACTGCTCTGATACCACTTGATGGTCCCGATACGAGTTACTGGTGTATGGGGGAGGGGGGGGAATACACCAGTTAGGATTTTTCAACTTTCTAAAAACTTAACACTTGAAATCAACTTCAACTGAGTAAAAGGACTCAGTTGGGATCTCACAGTTGAGTAAGCAACCTCAGCTGGAAGAGTGGTGCTGTGCGGAATGTGGTGGAAAATGAACTCGTAAAAACAAACTCACGCTTTTATGCACGGTTGGTCAAAACCAAAACTGTTGAGGTGAAAGTATGCAGATTGTATGCGGTTAGTTTGTCAGTTGAGATATGCAAAATAATGACTGAACACAAATAAACAGGAGACACAAGATTTACGTGGTTCGGAGAGAACTCCTACGTCCACGGGGAGATGTGAGTCCACACACCTCAGTCCAAGTTCTTCTGGACAGTTCCACTCAGCTTACGCGGGCTGAGCAACCGTTACAGTTTAGTTTCCGGGCACTAAACAGCCTAAGTCAAGTTTGCGGGTACTTGACGACCTGACTACTCAATTACAGGAAGAGTAAGGTCCTAGCACACTTTTTAGGGTGTGAGAATGGGTAGGATTTCCAACTACAGCTCGATCACGAATGAGAGCTGGATCTAAGGCTTGAACGAATAAACACTCAACCTAAGATCAAAAACAGTTTCGATCTCTAGGAACCCTCAGCTACTAATGTTCTCTCAAATTGGAACTCTCAGCTGCTGATGCTCTTAGATGATGATTTTGCAGATTTGCTTTTTGCTTTGATTTCTCTCGAGAAAGCTCTTGAATTTTCGTCGTCTATATATCTTCTCTCCCTATTCTCGAATGAGAGAATGCCTCTATTTATAGGCGGAGAGAATCAACTAGCCGTTGGAGGAGCAGTTGATCTCTGATCGGTTAAAAACAATGGCTTGTCTCTCATCTCTGCAGACTTTCCCGATATGGCATCTGTGCTCTTCTGCTTTCCATCTGAGACAGCCTTGTGTTGGGCCAGATGGGGTAATGACTGAACGGCCAAACCCTCATGTGACTTCCTTTTGAAATTCAAATCTTTGACAGTCAACTTCGGTTTGTCGGTTGAAAGTCTTGACCTTCATCTGAGTGATCTTCAGCTGATGTTCTGTCTGAACCGTTGAACTCTCAGCTGACTTTGAACTTCATCTTGTTGATATTAACTGATTAAGTTTACAACTGATGTTCCAACTAGAACGCTCAGTTGTCCTTCTTGTATTTAGTCAGTTGGGTTCGCTCAGTTGGTTTCCTTCACAACTGATGTTCTGAAGACTTCCCCTTGTTTGCATCTGAACAAATGAACTCTCAGTTGTCTTTCTTCACAACTGATGTTCTGTCTGAGTGACGCCTTGTTGCCATCTTCAGCTGGAGACCTGTAAAGATAAAATCTTAACTTTGCTCAAACAGCGAGCCTAAATTCTAACATTAGGTTCTGGCAACATCTACTCGGTTGGGGTCAGTCGGTTTTGGAATTCATCAAAACTTATACTAATAAATTTCCCAACAAAAATAAAATAATTAAATGAAGATCACTGGAAACAGAAGAAATTAGCACTTCTTTGAAAACTATTTTGCACTTTACCAGAATACAAATCCTTGTCTGTCAAGCTCCATACTGCAAAGAATACAAAGCAAACAACAAAATCATCAATTTTTAATCGAGCTGGTTAGTTTTCACACATTCAATTCAAACAAGAATCAAGCAATACCTGATGGAACTTATCTTGATTGGTTGCAGGCGGTGTATACGAGCTACTGGTCCTCCAGAGTGGAGGCAGCATGATCCAACGGCATGTTAACATCGAGAAGCTGCTGCTTCACGCTATCGATTTCGTTTGTCTGAGAAACCTCTAAATTTACCTTCACATCTTCAACAAAAAAAATTCCAAAAACTATTCCAAATAATAAAGCGAGAATAAATTGGAGAAATTAGGAGCATAATGAAACAAAAAATTATGATAGATGTCGTTGGGAATTAGGAGGAACCAACCTGTGCGAGGAATTAGGGTTTCAAGTAATGACGGCGTCACTAAACGACTTCAACTGTGGAAACGGAGAAAGGAAGCTATGGGTGACGAATGCGCCGCGGCGGTGATCGAGCAGCGACGCCGTCTGAGGAGCGGCGACGCATCACAGTGGGCTGGCGGCACGAAGTGACGTAGGCAGAGGGGTCGAGTTGTAGATGGAGGAGGGTTCCTTGTTTGAGATTTGGAGAAGACAAATGGCGGAGGAGAGAGCGGCGACGGAGGACTAAGCGACGACTATGAATACGAGGGTGGTGGCATCGGTTTTTCCCGGGGCAGTGGTGGTGGTGGGCGGCGGAGAAGAAGAAGAAGAGAGGCGGAGGCTGAAAGTGAAGAAGAGAAGCAGAGGCGGCGCGAAGTGACGAAGGCAGAGGGGTCGAGTTGTTGATGGAGAATAAGGGTTCCTTGTTTGAGATTTGGAGAACACAGATGGTGGAGGAGAGAGCGGTGGCGAAGGACTGAGCGACGGCTATCAATACGAGGGTAGTGGTGGGCGGCGGAGAAGAAGAGGTAGAGAGGCGGAGGTTAAAAGTGAAGAAGAGAAAGAAGAGGTGGAAATGGGGCACGATTGTGCAATTAGGGATTTATTAGGTAGAATAATTTAAAAAAATAGAAAAAAGAAAAGAAAAGGAAAACATTAACGAGACGATGGGCCTAACAAAAGCACGTCGTCTATAACCGCTAAAATTTAGGCGCTATTAGACAGCGGAGTGTAATCAATATATTAAAAGACGATGCAGATGCGTCTTCGTCGTCTATATCTACTCAGAGGTGCTAATAGACGACGTGTTTTGGGTGCCCGTCGTTTATTGTTCCGCTTATAGACGACGTCAACAACATCACCAGTCGTCTATACCTGTATAGACAACGTGAGCAGATTCCCCATCGTCTATACGTGTTGTCTATTACCATTTTTCTTGTAGTGAAATAATAGAACCCTGCAAGAGATGATGAGGACTATGCTCAAGGCAAATGATGTGGCTGACAGGTTTTGGGCTGAGGCGATGAATACAACATGCTACATAGTGAATCGAGTCTATCTTCGTCCTAAGACAAATCAGACCCCCTATGAGATCTGGAAGGGGAAGAAGCCCTACCTCAAACACATCCATGTGTTCGGGATAGTGTGCTATGTTCATAATGACAGGAAATACACGCAAAAGCTTGATAAACGAGGTCTTAAAGCAATATTTATGGGATATGCTCGTGACAATAGAACATTTAGAGTCTATGTCAAGCCAAACAAGACCATTATGGAGTCTATCAATGTGGTCTTCACCGACTCTACAGATGCAGAAACAGAAGAGGAGCCTCAACTGTTATTACCTGTTCCAGAGTCTGTGCCAACCTCTTCGATGTCACACCCCGACTCCCAAGGTGCGACGTACAACACTAACACTACCAAACCATCTACTAACTCAACTCATATAAGGGATTCATGCTCGGGAAACAAGGAGAAATATTGACTGAAAGCGATAACAAGTAAAAGTATGCTTCCAAGTCATAGATAAAACCCCAAACGAGCATAGATAATTTACATATTGAATCCAAAAAGTAATAAGTATGTCAAGTTCACATGAAATGAGAATTTAGGGAAAGCGGTAAATTGTATCGACCACATTGCTCGTGAATTCAGACAAAGTATCAGAGTATACTTCGAAAACATATCAACAAAAGTATCATATAATATTGCAGCGGAGACTTCGACTCAATTCCCAACAACTTCATGTATGAAGACATGTAATTGCCAGCCAACTTTCGACTCAACCAAAAGAAACACACCACCAAGCTATCCACGCCATCCTCATCCCGCTAACCTGCACGTTTAGAAATATATGCAGGGGTTGAGTACTTGGTACTCAGTGAACACATGCCAAAAATATTTTTAAAACTTGCTCTTAGAGCTATACAATTGAACTTGTCTTGCCGTAGCATCACACGTATTAATGCAATAAAAAACATTTACATGTGTATGCAAAAACATTTTATTTTTCTTGAAACGACAGCGCTGTCAAACATATTATGAACATACAGGTATGAATCATCTACACCTCATCTCTGTGTCGAAAAGTAGGCCTCCTTCTCAATCACTGTGACCGGCTAAACCGAAGTAAAGCTCACAGTCACCTCAAACAATTCAAATACCACACGTAGGTTCCTGTCTTTCACAGGGCAATAATATCTCAAGCAGATGATAAAGCATACCAACTCACATAAAAATGACAAGTCAATTGAATTTAAAAACTCACATAATAATAATAATAATAATAATAATAATAATAATAATAATAATAATAATAATAATAATAATAATAATAATAATAATAATAATAATAATACTCAATAGATAAATAGCATTCATCGGAGTTTTGGTTTTAGAAAAGCCCACCTAACTTCCGAAGATTCTAGCTAGGTGCTTTACTCTTTTGAACATCCTCGCTACTTTTCCGTCCCGCTTGGTCCTTCACAATTCGACATCGAATAAAGAATAAGGCTCTCGACGCGTAAGACGTAAAGTAGATTTTGGTTTCGGCTGAAGGACTTCTACTTGACTCGGGTCTCTCTATCTTTATCTTTTCTAAATCAATATCCTTTCTCGACTTTCTCGTTCTCGGTTATCGACTCTACTCGGTTACTAAATAACTTCGTCTCACATTCTCGTTTCTAAATCATCTTTACTTTAGCATCTCTTACTAATTAAAGAAATATTATTTATCTCGATTATGCTGCTCAAATTCTTATTCGAATACTCGATTCAACTATCGTCATCTCAAATCAATCATGTAACATATAAGTATTCTCAACAATTGAGCAAGTCATGTCATCATAAACGGAACATAAACATTTCATATTAACACATAGGTTCATTCAAGCATAATAAATTCAACACGATTTAATTATAATTAACAGTTATCTCGACACTGCTCGATTTTATTCTCGGAAAATATTTTCTTCAAAATAAGCATTAAAAACAATCTCGTCAATCTTAATAAGTCAAACGAGAATTCAAGCAATAAGAATTGTGAATTTAACTCAAATAGTCATTTAATATTTCTTGATTCAAAACACAACGTTATTTTCTAAATACGTCGTCTTTTCTCAACTACGTACACATACTCGTAATTATCTTATCTTATATTAATAAACTTTCTGTCTTATTCTCAATTAAACTCTTATTTTCTATATATAATAAAAATCCGTTTTCTCGATTTATAACTTGACTTTTAAATTTAATTACTCAACACTCGATAACTTCATCGTCTTATCTCATATTCAAAATTATTTGAAAAATCAAACTCGATTAATATCACTCAAGCATTATCAATCATTCATCATTCGACATATTATCAATAAACGAGCATTTAAACATTTGAGATTCTTTAAACTCGATTATCGTATATAAACACTATTAAACTTTCAACTAAGAGTTCATTTTATTAAGCTATTTTTCTCATACCATTATTTAATTGTCTAATCTCAAGCTTAATACTTAATCGCATACTTATATTTTCTTATTTCATTAAGAAATTATTTCTTTTTAATCTCTACTATTAAACTCACTTAATTTTCTCCTCTTAAATTCTAATTACTTAACAAAGAAGTATTTTTCTTTGTTTTTACTCAATTCCATACCTCACAATTAATTTAATAATTTCTCCTTTTTTTCTATTTAATTTAATTCTTATAATTTTCGAATTTTTTTATTATTATTTTAATAACTATTTTAATTTATTTTAAGATTAATTTTATTAATCTTCAAATCTTCATATTTTTCACCAAGAACACACACTCAAAAATTCATAATTTCACCAAGAACACCTACTAGACATTCAAAAATTCATCTTCATCGATTTTGCATATTTTCATGCTTAAAATTTCATTTTCTTCACCTCAAAAATTTCTATTGAAAATCTAACACTCTAAATTAAACACAAACACATTCATATCTTCATATCATCAAAATTATCAAAATTCATCAAAATATCATTTCTTCCATAAACTCATCAATATCTATTTTTCTTACAAAATTAACACAATAATTTATATCACTCAATGCATCATAATCTCATACTCAAGATAAACTCATAAACATCATTATATCATCAACCAATAAATGTAATCAAATATTCCTCCCATACTCATAATTTTTGGCTTCCTCATAGAAATAGGATAAATAATTTTCTTCTTTTTCTCATGCATAATATATCATTCCAATCATCACCATAAACACATATATGCAATAAATCATCAAGAAATCATGAAAATCAATTTTTTTTCTTTCTTTTACTAGGGTTAATATTTTTCTTCTTAATTCTTAGGGTTTGATTTCCTAACCAATTTCTCATATCGATTATCTCATCTCACGTCCTAGTTTGCCTAAGAATAAATTAAAGCATGCATATTTCTTCCTTTAGAGCTTAGAGATTACATATATACAAGTAATCAAATGGATGATCATACTTTAAAGATTTAAATCAACTCCTTCTCTTGCTCTTGTTTGGACCGAAAATGAAGGGATTGAGGGCTCAAATCTCTAGCTTGGATTTCCCATGGAGGATTGCATCTTTAACCTCAAGAAAAATAGAACAAAAATTAATCACCTTTTCTAGGGCTTGAATGCCGAAATTAATAGGAAAAGAGAGATGATTATTGTGTTGGAATTAACTCAAGAATTCGAAGGATTAATTACCTCTCAAATTAGGGTTTGATGGAATGAAGATGATGATGATCTTGTTGGAGTTTGAAGGCTTCATCTCTTGAGCTTCAATGGAGATTTTGCATCTCTATGTGTGTGTGTATGTTACGGTTGAGAGAGAGATTAAGGAGAGAGAATTTTCTTCTTTTCCTCTATGATGAACACGATGGGAGAGAGAGTAGAGAGAGAGATGAGAGAGTGAGATGAATGAATGAACTTGGCTAAGTTCATTTCATTAGCTAAGAAAGGAATAAAATGGCAAAATGATGTGAATGTAATGATAGTTATTCTCTTAGGTGATGAATTTAGGTAGCCTAGGGAGAGAGATTAGGGAGAGAGAGAGAGAGAGAGAGAGAGAGAGGGTATGTCAGTGGGATAGGGAGAGAGAGAAGGAGAGAGATATTTTCCACTTTAACTGGTAAAATTTTCTCCGGATGAAAAAGTTTCCGGTAGAATATATCTGTATTATTCCGTTTAGACTGAAAACGGCTCTAAACTCTCCTTGACTCGTTTTCGACATTAAAAACACCTCAACTCTATCTCATATCTCATGAATTAAATCAAGGAATCCGAATATCTAATTTTTAGGTCAAAATTCCAAGTAAGGAAGAAAAACCTAAAAATCAATCGGTCAATTATTCCAATAAGAACTAAATTCTTAAAATTCTCTCATATGATCTCGGATGAGCTTCTAATATATCTCAGGGATCTTAGAATTTAATTCTAGATTAAAAAGACACTAATTATGCTAAATTCGGAGTTCGTCGGTGTTTAGTGATTTCTCGGCTTATCGGCACTAATCGTCAAAAGTGAAAGTTCTCAGAATTCTCCGAAATTCATACTCATGTTCATTCTCATATAAATAAACTCAATCAATGCATCACATACTCGATTCAAATAATTGAAACGAGAAAATTCACATTTAAACATGCAAGGGTATTTTGGTCATTTTCAAGAAAATTTCTTTCTTGAAAAAAATTTCATCACTCAAGGCACGTTAATTAAATATAGAAACACATTTAAAACGTACTCAAGGACTTATAAAATCTCGGTGTATTACATTCAAATACACAGATTGGATCTCCTGACACAACTACTGATCCCATTAAAGTTGAAGCTCAATCTGATTCCACCTCAGGCGAGATAGTCCCTACTACTCTAGGACCATCCAAAAGAGTATCCAAGAATCATCCTTTAACAAATGTTATTGGAGATGTCACTGGAGGAAGAGTAACAAGAAACGTAGTGAAAAACTAGAAATATATGGTGGCAAACATTGCGTTCATGTGCTATGTCTCTAAAGTTCTTCCTAAGAATGTCAAGGAGACATAATTGATTGAAGACCGGATTGCCTCCATGCAAGAAGAACTACTCCAGTTTGTTCGTTGCAATGTTTGGTATCTTGTGTCTCGTCCCATTGATTCTCATGTAATTGGAACAAAATAGATTTTTCACAACAAAACAGATGAGATGGAGAAGATTATTCGCAACAAGTCAAGACTAGTTGCTCAAGGATACTCTCAAGAGAAGGGTATTGATTATGAAGAGACCTTTGGAATGACATGTTGCATGAATTTCAAGCTATACCAAATGGATGTCAAAAGTGCCTTTCTCAATGGTACTCTTCAAAAAGATGTTTATGTGAAGCAGTCCCCAGGATGGGATTTGTTGATCCTGCATTTTCTAATCATGTCTACAAGCTTAACAAGACGCTCTATGGATTAAAGCAAGCACCTCGTGCTTGGTATGATACGATGTCCAAGTATCTCATCTCCAAGGGATATGTTCAAGGAGGATCAGACAAAACTCTCTTCTATAAGAGTAATTTGGAAGGTATCATCATTATTCAGATTTATGTTGATGATATAATTTTTGGCTCTGTATCTTAGAATCTAATCCAGGAATTCGTGGGACATATGACAAAGGAGTTTGATATGAGTCTCTTTGTCGAATTGTATTATTTTCTGGGACTTCAAATTAAGCAATCCGAGGAGGGGATATTTGTGACTCAATCAAAGTATGCTCGAAGCTTGGTGAAGAAATTTTGACTAGAAAATGCCAAGGTGCATCGCACACCTATGTCAACTTCAATCAAGCTCAACAAAGACATACAAAGTGCTTCTATAGATCAGTCTCTATACAGAAGTATGATTGGAAGTTTGCTCTACCTAACGGCCAGTAGACATTAGTTATTGTGTCGGAGTTTGTACCAGGTTTCAGACAGATCCTAAAGAGAGTCAGTTGATAGTTGTGAAAAATTATAATGTATGTTAGAGGAACAAGTGATTTTGGTATTTGGATGACTAAGGACAACACTACATACTTAGTGGGATATAGGGATGCGGATTGGGAAGGTAGCCCGGATGATAGGAAGAGTACACCTGGAGCATGTTTCTTCCTCGGCAACAATTTAGTATCCTGGCACAGCAAGAAGCAAGTGAGCGTCTCTCTATCCTCAACTGAAGCTGAATACATTGCAGCAGGATCAACTTGCACTCAACACATGTGGATGAGCCAAATGCTTGAAGACTATGGAGTGTCGTTCGAGCCATTCACTCTTTACTGCGACAACAAGAGTGCGATTGACATCTCGAAGAATCATGTGCACCATTCTAAGATGAAACATATCGATATTCGCCATCACTTCATAAGGGAGCTAATCGAAGAAAAGATACTCAAGATGGAGTTCATACCCACGGAAAAGCAGCTGGCAGATTTGTTCACTAAGGCTTTGGATGCAGCGAGGTTCAAATCTCTTCGAGCTTCGTTGGGTGTTTGCTTTCTCTAAATACTTTAGAGAGACCTCGTTCTTGTGGTTTTCTTAAACAAGCACAATGTATATGTACATTATTGGTTTTTGGTTTTCTTGGTATTTTCTGTTTTTCTCTGTGTGTTTCTGTGCCAGGAATTCTGGGCACAATTGATAGCATATGAAGTTTGTTGTAGCAGACCAGGGCTAACATCATCTCTGCAACACTTCAACGACTATTTTCTGATCGCGTCTCTGCGACTTCAAATAGTGTTAACGGTTGTTTTAAATTCAAATTTGAACGTTAGAGATAAGGATCACTTCAAATCTTGATATATACATCATTTCCTATTTTATAGGAATTTATTTCCTTAGTTATCTTCAAGAGAGAGAATTTCACCGCCTTTGAAATTTGATATATATATCGTATCTTCTTCGTTAAGATTTCTCACATCCTTTGATTAGTTTCGAAGCGCTCTCTCTCTCATAGATTTCTCATGTGTACTTTTGTTGCTATTTGATATTTACCATGTCTGAAGGAAGCCGCTTCACTCAAAGGTTCTCTGATGAATCTGGCGAAGATGAGGCTCCAATCTCTCGTTTATACCCAGCCGGTGGTAAAAAGAAGAAGGAAAGCTTGGGTATTGTTGATTATCCAGACTCTGAATCAGACTTTGGAGAGAAAAATCCACCTACTTCTGCAACGAAGGAGTAGCCCGCTCTATCAAAGTCCTTTTCCCCGGCAAAGATAACCTCTGAGTCGCCGACGAAGCATTCTCCTCCACCGGAGAAGCAAACTGTTGAAGACTCCGAATCTGACACGGAGTCAAGTCAGAAGGAACAAATCCTTGTTCTCGTTGCTACTTTCAAGAAGAAGGCTACTCCATCAAAGTCTTCAACTTCTCGTTCTATCCTTCGGCGATCTGCATCTTCCGCCGGTGGCTCTCTAACTGCAAGAGATCAAGCTCCCATCCCCCAGGTGATTTCAGTTTTTGAAGAAACAGAAAATGAGCAAAATATTGGTTAAGAATATGGAATTGATCAAGCCACTATTGATGAGGTAGCCGCAGACTTTGACGTGCCTTGGAAAGTGATGCTGGGAACTCTGAACATGAAGTTTCTCATCAAGAAGCTTCTTCTGCTGCCCACCATGGTGGATCGTCTGCCACACCTTCAAGAAGACAACTATTCTCAACTGATCCTAAACTAAGAACAAAGGCTGTGGAAGATGCTCTCAGGTTCAAGTCTGATGAGCATGCTGAGGCTTGGGATAATGTCATCCACAGGAAGCTGGTCTATGAGCAACCTGTGAAGAAGCAAGATTTGGAGGGAACCAGCTTGGACAAACTGCTGGAAGATGCCAAGTGGGATCAGACTGTTTATCTTGTTCGATGATATATTCAAGCGGTTGTGCTGGAATTCTATTGCAACTTGTCCAAGAGTATTGCTAACTCTTCCTCCCATAACCACTTCAAGACTTACATTCGAGAAAGGTAATCAATTTCTCCCCTGCTATTATTTTTGCTTTTATTGGTCGGAATGATTTTGGTGTATAAGAGAAGGATGTGTCTTGGACACGATTGCCAGCAAAATCACCCATGGAGTGTACCGAACTTGGAAGTGGAACATGTCCATCAGTTCCTCAATGTTGTCCCAGAAGTACGCAATCTTGCACAAGATTGCAGTTAGAAATTGGTGCCCTACCACACACACTGCCACAGTGAGCCAAGAAACTGCAAGGGTGTTGTATGGAATAGGGCATTTCAAGCCCTTTGACTTTGGATGTTTGGTCTTCGATCACGTCACCCAACATGCTGGAAATCTGAAGAAGCCTAAGGCATTAGGCTATTTTGGTCTGATTTTTGGAATCATCTCATCTTAATTCCCGGAAGTGGTGTATGTAGGAGAGTAGTTGGAGCGCACTCCGAAAAGCATTGTCATCCATGACAAACTCTTCAATGAAGTTGTTCATCCTAAGGACATTGAGGGTCCCTCTATCCATATTGTGGAAAGGAAGAAGCCAACATCATCTGTGCCAGCGCCTGTGCTGAGTGAGCCAAATCTCCGGGCTATTTCTACAAGAATGTTGCATGAGCTGGAGCGTGAATACAACTCTATCCTGTTCTAGATGAAAAGGCTTCGTATGCACAAGAATGAGATTGCGGCATTACTCAATGATGCCAAAGCAGTCTTTGCTAGAGGAGAAGCTATGCCATCTAGAGTGATATCTCTTGTTGAAGGGTCTGTGCCAGGAAATGAGGATGATGTTGTTGGTGACGATGGTGATGAAGAAGCAGCTGAGGATGATGCCGAGGATGCTGAAGAAGACTTGGGTGATGAAGATACACAATCTGAGGAGGATGAAGATGATCCTCAAGCGTCTGCTCAAGAAGAAGAAAAGATCCCAATCTTTCTGAAGATTGGATGGAAGACCCCCCTACTTTGTCATTTCTGCCAGACAAAAAGAGGGAGTAGAAGAAAAGTTGTAGTTTTTGTGGTCTTTCTAGATTTTCTTTGGTTTTTCTGGTTTTCCGTTTTTTTAATTTTTGGTTGGTGTTCTATTGTTTGTGGCTTTATTTGCACAGACTTAGTTTTGGTGCCAAGGAGTTAATCTCTCTCTACTCCTTGATGATTTTTTAGGGACATATATTTAAGCTTCCCGGTTTATGACTTATTGTTTTGATTGTTTACTTTGATGCTGTGTTGAAGATCATCTACTCGATGATTGAAGATTTACATGGTGGTTAGTTTACTCCATGCCTTGTTTAAGGGGGAGTTCAACACAGTTTTCTCACATCTCACCGCATCTTAACCAACCCAAGCATTAACAACTTAGCTAGACATTAAAAGTAAAGAACAAGCAAAGAAATAAATAAACGAAAGCATCATGAACATTAAAATGGAAAATGATTGTTTGCCTCATAGAGGTCTTGACAGAAAATGTAAAGAGTATTGTTTGTGCTGAAAACTAAAAGTGGAGAGAGTAGTGTGTGTTGTGTTCTTTGCTGCTGTTCGATGGATGGAGATGATACAGGTGAAGTAGGGCAGATGTCTTTTTATATGGCGGCTTCACTCAAGTGGTAGTTGGATCCATGGCTTTCAAGTCCGCCTCCTAATTGGGTTTGGAGTCTGACATCCTTTGGTTAGTCAGCCCTTCACTTTCAGTCCCTTGTCCTCGCCTTCTTCCCATTGGTTGTTGGAGGCTACCGTTGAAGATGTTGTGGCCCTATCAGAACTTGTTCTTTCTATTTTCAGCAAAGGTTTGACTTTCAATACACGGAGTCTTCGTGGCCTTGCTTTCTGTCATCGTGATCACCTACAAGCTCCTTGGAACCTCTAGCACCCTGCTGCACTCCTTTCTCTTTAATGCCCTTTATCTGCTCTATTGTGCCCATTTGCAAGAATATGGTGCCCTGCATACCAGTGTATCCTCCCAGACACAAAAGACCCAAAATTAAAGAGGAAAAGACTCGATCTAGACTTATACAGACACTGCAAACAGCATGAAAATAGGGCTTGGCAGGAAGCCTTAGCTTTACTCTGTGAAAGCTCTGATGAGATAAAGGAGAATAACTTCACCTTAGCTTGTCAGAAGTTTGAGAACTTCTCTCAACTAACTGGGTAGTCCAAGATGGAGCTGAGATTTATAGAGGTCGTAATGAACATTAAGAGTATTAGGAAGGGTAAATACTCTCAGCGTGAGATAAAATTGAAAGTTCTCTCCGCATTAGGTGAAGACTGGACGGTCTACAGAGTCGTCCATCAAAATCAGAGTGTCCTCAATTCAATGACAACTGAGAAGCTGTTCTCCATGCTCAAGGAAAATGAGTAAGACATCCTCCGATTGAAGTAGAGCAAGCTTCAAAAACCAGAACAGGCCGAGCAGAGCTCAGCTGCCAAACCAGTGGCACTTCGAGCTGACTCAGGCAGAGCTAAGTTTGCTAGACCCTCACGACACGCTGACTCCTCAGCTAGGGATCGACCGAGCAGGTCCAAATTTCAGAAGAAGGTTGACGAAATGACTAAACAACTCGAGGAGATGAACTTAAGCATCAAGAAATACAGGAGGATCAATAGGAGAAGGCAGAGCTCAAATGAACCCTATTCAAGGAATTAAAGCGAATGATGCTTTGAATGCGGGAAGCCAGGACACTTCAAAGCCAACTGTCCTGATCTCTCTAAGAAGGATAAAGAAGCCCTCCGAGAAAAAGCCAAGGAGAAGACTAAGGCCATGATCATTGAGGATAAGTCGACAACACCGATGTATTCATCGAGTCAGAAGGAGAAGAAACTGACTCGCCATCAAGCTCAGCAGTAAAAGACCAGTGTTTCATGGCATTGCCGGAAGAGTCAACTTATAAGGTTAACTCTTCTTTCCATCCCTCTAATATTGTATCTTCTGTTAATCAATGTACATGAGAATTAGATAAAGACGTCCAGCCGTCTTGGAATGAGGTCGAACACCTGAGTAGATTGTGCACTGAACAAGTTGCACAGTGCAAGGGACTGCAAGTTGAGGTTGACAACATGAGCAACGAACTGATCATGAAAGATCATAACATAGAGAAGCTCATGGAGGACAACCGATGACCCCATGAACAAGTTGCCCAGTCAACCAACGGTCAGGTCATCAACTTGATCAACATGACCAGGACACGGGCGGAATACATCTCTCAGTTGCAAATGGAGCTGATGTTTGCACATGAGAAATTAGTATCCCTTCATGCCTCGAGTGCAGCTCTAGAGAGCATGTAAAGCCACCAAAGACCTCACAAAGGAATTGAAGGTCTTGGATACAATCCAGCGACGAATACTGGAGCTCAGCCAACACAGTTCGTCACCGACTGAGACATATCAAGTTCAACTGAACTCAGTCGAAGTCACAGTTCAAGAGACTCCAATCATCCCTCAGACTATCAAGACTCCTGTGATGGATAAAGGAAAGAAGGTTCTTACTGAAGAACCTAAGGAGCATGAAGCTGGTACATCAAAGGATGTTGAGAGATCTTCAAGGAAGTCCAGACCCAGAGGTCGCAGAGCGAGTGGGGACACGCAAAGTGGACCTTCGCAGCCAAGGCAGAATCAGCCAAGGCGCAGACCAAACTACTCAGCTCAGCATCATCAGCAAAGGCATTCAAACTGGGATAATCCTCACGTCTACCATCAGACGTTCCTAGTGCCTCATCACCGCCAGCAAGCATATCAAGGATATGGAAACTTCGGGTATGCTCAAAGAGCTAGAGAGTTTGGGTCTTATCCCAGACAGTTCTCATTAATGAGGAATCAACCATCTTAGCAAAGTCGATATCGTGCTCCACAAAGACAGAGATATCCACCAAGAAATTAGACTGCTCGCGCCTTAAGACCATCTTAGTCAGCAGTCTATGTGGATAAAGATGGAAGAGTGATTCGAACTTATACCTCAGTTCGAGTCTTCGAGGAAACCCAAGTCACTAATCTTTTAGGACTCAACTGAGTGTGGAATTCTAAAGTTCTTGTATTTTGCAGGACCAGGATGAACTGAGGAAGAGAAGAGCTGCAAAATCAGTCTGGGTGTTGGACAACGGATGCTCCAGGCACATGACTCATCAGAGAAATCTTCTCACCGACATCAAGTTTCGAGAGGGAGGTATTGTTACCTTTGGTGATGACTCTCAAGATAAAACTAAAGAATCTGGTACTTTCGAAACTAATCTCAGTTGAAAACCTTTGAGCCAAAGGCTGTCAAAGGCATATTCTTAGGATATGTTGCAAAGATTAAAGCTTATAGATTTTTCAACACCACCACCAAAATTGTGGAGGTAACACCTCATATTATGTTTGATGAATCTACTTTTGAGTGCAGGGACAGGCTAAACTGCAGGCAGTTGAATGAAGCGCACTAGCACAGCCAACTGAGACCAGATCTCAAGCCCAATGATTGAAGAATCTTGCAGAGCCACTTATCTGGTCAACTGAGAAAGAAGAAGTATATTCTTCTGAAGATCCCATCACAGATCAAGGGGGAACTTCAAAGTCAACAAACCAAGTACCACCTACAGCTGACACTCAACCAGCATCAGCAACTGACCAGCCTCCCAGTCTAGGACTTTCCAATCCAAGACAAGCCATCACTCCAGTTCATCCTCTTTCACCAACTGAGGATCGAACTCCGCCACAAGTCAGAGCACCAAGCTCGGCACCTCCAATATCTCCAAGACCGGATTACTGCATCACAATGCTCAAAGTTGTTAAGCGAGCAAGGAAGAATAAACGATGGTATGAAAGCCACGTCAAAGATTCAGTGATAGGAAATCTGGAAGCAGGCATTCGAACTAGAAGATCAGCTCAAGTTGTAGATCCCACAACTTATATTCTGTTCTGACTCAGTCAACACAGTCAGGAACCTCAGCTGATGATGGACCAACTTTTGTAGCATAGTATGCTGATGAGCTCAGGATACTAGAAAAGCTGGAACAAGCAGGAGATGTAAGCATGATTGCATGCTTCGTAGCAGACGTGCCAGAACCTAAAAACATCTTGGAAGCTTTAGGATGCATCCACTGGACTCAAGCCATGCAAGAAGAGTTAAATGAGTTCCTCAGTAACTGTGTGTGGGAACTTGTTAAAAGACCTGAAGGAGTCAAGGTAATTGGCTTGAAGTGGATATTCAAGAATAAGCAAGACGTCATCAGATGTGTAGTGAGAAACAAGGCTAGACTGGTTGCTCAAGGTTATTGCCAGCAAGAAGGAAGAGATTTTAAAGACTCCTTCGCAGCAGTTGCTCGTCTGGAAGTAATTCGGATTTACTTAGCCTATGCCGCTTACCACAAGTTCAAGGTATATCAAATAGATGTGAAGTGCACATTTCTCAATGGCGATATTAATATGTAGCACAATCTCCTAGTTTTGAAACTGGTGATGGTAGAGTCTACAAACTGAAGAAAGCCATCTACGGACTGAAACAGGCTCCGCGCGCATGGTACGACACACTGTGCGGCTTTCTACTGGAGTCAGGATTCATCCGAGGCTCAGTCGACAAAACTCTCTTCACCATCAAGTTGGAAAAGATATCTTGGTGGTGCAAATATATGTCAACGACATCATCTTTGGATCCAATCCGAAGATCTTTGCGAGAAAATCTCCCAACTCATGAAGAAAAAGTTTGAGATGTCCATGATGGAAGAGATGAATTATTTCCTTGGGCTGCAAGTGAGGCAGTCACCAGAAGAAATCTTCATTAATCAGTCCAAGTACACGAAGGAGCTAATCTCCAAGTTTGGACTGAACTCACGCCGAACAACATAGATCCCAATGAACACCAACTGGAAGATTGACCACAGCCAAGAAGGGAAGCTCGTCGATGCAAAGATGTATAGAGTGATTATTGGCTCGCTGCTTTATCTAACTGCTAGTCGACTAGACATCTCCTACGCAGTTGGAGTCTGTGCAAGATTTCAAGTTGAGCCTAGGGAAGCTCACTTGCAAGTAGCAAAGAATATCATCAAGTATCTCAAAGGAACAGTTCATATGGGATTGTGGTACCAAACTGATGATAACATTGAACTGACTGGCTACTCAAATGAATACCTAGCTGGAGACAGGGTTGATAGAAAATCAACCTCAGAATATTGTCAGTTCATGGGAAGCATATTAGTTTTCTGGTTTTTGAAGAAACATGTATGTGTCGCCACCTCCACAAATGAATCGGAGTACATGGCAGGTGGAAGCTTATGCATGCAAGTTCTCTGGCTGAAGCAACAGCTGAGAGATTATGATGTGGAGATAGGGCAAGTACCCATGTTCTGTGGTAGCTCTAGTGTTATAGCTATCACGGTGAATCCAGTTCACCATTCCAAAACTAAAGCACAACGACTTCCGGCATCACTTCATCCGTGATCATGTTGAAAAGAAGGACGTCATTGTTGAGAAAATTCATACTAATATTTATAGAGCTGATATCTTCCAAAGCCTTTGGTGGAAGCTCGATTCAAAATGTTGTGTCAACTCCTTGGATTGCTCAACCCAACTGAAGAAGAAGCCATGAAGATGGAGATCACAAGCTGAGAGGGAATCACAACTTGAGGGGGAACTGAACAAGTTCAATACCCCATTCAGTCCAGCTGAACGACGGAGTCAAACCTCGACTGAACTGACGACTTGAGTCAGTCAAGTGTAAGCTGTGTAAAGGAGATAGTCGAGATCCACGCCGACTGAGCGGTACTCTATGTTAACTTGTTCCTTTTTGTTAAGGCCGGTGTTTTAAAATAAATTCAAACATTTGCTTACAAGTTATTCATATTAAATTAGCCAAGCAACCACATTCATTGAAAAACTAGTCTAAATCTATGGACCATGTTTCTAGATCGCGACTGGGCTGACATAGACATTCCTACTCTCCTCACGCGCACGAGTGTTCCTCACGGCCCCTGACGTGTTCCATCACTGTCATTCCTGGGAGCAGCTTTTTCTAAAACGGCGTATTGAAGACTACCATTTATCCTGAAGAAACTGCATGATTCAATCTGATCCATTGATTAGGATCTCATCCTTCCTATAAATCGGAGGCCCTGCAATTCATTTTGCATATCAATCCAGATTTTGATATCTCAACAACTCCAAGATTTTATGCCTTATCTCATGAAATTTTGCCTTATGGTTTTCTCTCTTGCTAGGGTTTATCTTTCTCTTTAGAAAATCCTACCCAGATCGAGAACATGCCTTCCCACTTTGCAAAGCGGTTCTTTCCTCCGCCAGTCCTGAATCAGTGAAACAATCGGTTTAGCAAGAACGCTATGTTCATGGCTACATGAGACGCAGACGCCTCAAAGGACGACTGATGATGTGGATGATTCGTGGCGTCAACCAGCTAATGCAGCTCCCTGAGATGCTCTTCCACTTGCATGTCGGGTTGAAGATCTGCAATCCCACGTCACCAACAGGTCATTTGCTACATGTCCATCAGGAGTCCCGGGCGGATCAAGGCACTCGATCCTGAGATAGGTTCATGAAAGGTTTTTCCCTATTCTCAAACTCATCTCAGTTGATCTTCCTTCCTTAACCATTGCAGCAGCTATGCAAGCAGAAGCACCAGGAGTCGCTGATGTTTGTACAGTCTTGCTAATGGTCTTCCTTGCCCTTGAAGTGGAAGGAAAATAGGCGCAGTTTTTAGCCTCCTTATGAATCTCTGCCGGAGTGTCCTCCTGCTAACCTTATACTTGATCTTCTTTTTGTTGATGCCAAAAAGGGGGAAGTAGTACAGACAGTCACCTTGAAGGTTTTGCTTGGGTCAACACATTTATTGATGTCACCTCTGGTGAACTGAAGCAGGAATGAAGATCCTGCAAGGTTGTTGTAGGTTCAAAAAAAGGCATATAGCCTTAGCCTCCAGCCATGACAGGAAGGAGTTGAAAACAAAGACCTTCTTGAAGGTAACCTTGCCATGTTGCTTGAGGTAACTGAGTCCAGCAGCCGGCCTTCATAAAGACAAACAAGGCTGTTGAAGGAAAGGTTGTGGAAGATGTTACTTGACAGCTTTATTATGTTGCTTCTCTAAAGGACTTAAAGTTTTTTCATTTTATCTGCATCCAACACCTTTTTATCTTGATGTTGGCTACCATTTTTCATTGAAACTACATTGACATGTTTTCCCAAGTTGTTTTGGGATGATGTAGCCTTCCAGATGCGATAAATAGTTCTCACATCAATGTGGAATAGAAGAGCAGCTTCCTTTTTGGCGCCATATTGAAGAGTATTGTTGTGGCGGTTTTGAACGAGCCACTGTGCAACCAGATTTCTTTCTTCATCTGTCAGATTTTTCCCAATCATTCCTTTCTTCATGCTACTTCTATTTGTAGATTTGGAAGTATGTGTTGTTGTAATGAATGTTGTGTATTTAATCTTTTATGTAGTGTTAGGTGTACTTTAAATTTCCCCCCTTAATATTCCCTTCAAAGCAGATTGTGTGAGACACTTTGATATCAGTGTAAAAGTGTTGAATTGGCTGTTTAATGCAACTTAGTTCCCTTTTTTTTATTATTATCAAATCACACTTCTAATTTTGTACAGGTTTTATTTGTAGAAGTTTTATTTCTACAGTTGACAGGAATGGAAAAACAATACTCAAAGGAATCTTAGTTGCAAGGAAAACAGCAAAATCTTGATTTAAAAAAAAAACGTGTAAACAAAAATGAAAAACAATAAAGGAACAATTATTTGCTCAACCAAAGAGAAAATAATGAAAAACAATAAAGAAACAATAAAGTAAATAAGGATTAACATATTAAACAATTTTATTAACACTATCCCTATATTTTAATTTTATCCCATTAAAAATAATTTTATCAAATTTCTTAATTTCCGCATCTAAAATATAATCGGACACTTTTCACTGGACGGAGGATGTATTTAATAGTAATTTTCCCCTGCTATACGATAAATGAGAATTAAAAGGAAAAAGAAGAAGTTATGTTGTCTTCATTGGGATTGAGAAGGCTGAACTTGCAGATTAGAAAACACTCAATTGTTTGAAAATTATGTAGAGACGCTCCTTTTACCCATCTTTCTTTCTTTTCTTTTTTTCTTAAAAAAATTGTTAGAATTAAATTTTTTTTTTCGAAGATACTATTATTTTTATTTATGTTTGTATTTGTTTTGAATACGTAAAAATCAAGATTCAAACTGATATTATCTAGATTGACATTTATGCTAAATTGTTTTAAGTTTTGTAGCTTATTTTTATTTCTATTTAATATTTTTAGTGGATTAAATTATTTTATTTTTGCAATTTGAATTCATTGATTGTGACCATTGTATTTCATTATTAAAGAGTATTTAGTTCATTTGTGATATCAACATCAATAAGGCGTATAAAGCATACGAGTACTTCTAGATTAAATTTATTTTTAATTACATTGTTACATAGAATAGTTAAGAAATGGCCGGGGGTGGCCTTATTTCCCTACTAATGTCTTAAGCCCCATTGGGCAAAGGAAGAAGAGGAGGAGAAGTCTCACTTCGATACTCCTGCAGAAGCGGTGGGCCTCACCCGGGTAATAACCCCTCAGAGCTGTCTAGGTGGTAAGAAAGCTGCTCTTCCCCTCCTGTTCGTCTAAAGCCCAGGACAATAAGACATAGCTCCTGCTTTGGCTTCTTGTTTATTTATTAGGCCTCAGTCTATGAACTACAAATATTGAACCACAAGTCCCAATCCTATTGTTAAATCCTAAGTAGCTGGGGAATCCTTACTTGCACGATCGTTGGTCCCGCTTATGGGGTCAAATCACTACGTTCTAAGAAGAAATATTTGAGTATCAATCTCATCGATCTCATACCAAATCCCATCAATCGAATCACTTTTTCGAGAAATACGAGACATCTAAGTCATACAAGTAAAGAGATCTATTCATTGATAAGAAAAAGAAAAAACGTGAATGGGGGTTGGATTGATGATAAAATAGAATCCTGGGTCGCGAACAGTGATTCGATTGATGATGAAGAAAGAGAATTCTTGGTTCAGTTCTCCGCCTTAACGACAGAAAAAAGGATTGATCAAATTCTATTGAGTCTGACTCATAGTGATCATTTATCAAAGAATGACTCTGGTTATCAAATGATTGAACAACCGGGAGCAATTTACTTACGATACTTAGTTGACATTCATAAAAAGTATCTATTGAATTATATTATGATTATATAAAAAAAATTAATTTTTTTAATTTACTTACACACCGTTTTAAAAATTATGATAATTGGGCCCCCAGATAAATTATTCTAGATCCGTCACTGCTTGAAATCGGCTGTGCTTATAATAGATGCCCACAAATAGTGCACGATTAACACAATATTAAATATATATATATATATATATATATATATATATATATATATATATATATATACTCATATACGCATAAGGAGAAGAGATGCTTAAGACTACTACCAATTCATGTGACTAAATATTGTTGGAATTTTGGTACCTTATAGCATTAAATCCATAAGAAGTATGTGGAAACTAATGATATAAACGAAATCTACATTTCGAGTACTATGATTTAATGTATTTATTTGTTCAATTCCATTAACGAATGAATGAGCAATTAATACATAAACATGACTACTTGAAACTAGAATTGTGTGTATTCTATCTTGTTTGTCCCACATCGAAAATTCAAGGATGTTTTGTGCTATATATAAGGAACAACACTATAAGGGAGTATATCCAAGTGTGCTACTTATGGTGCACCTTAGTGGCTCAAGTGTTGGCTTCTTTTGTGCTTAACCATGATTCCTACGAGGACGGTGCGGAAGCACCGTCCGAGTCCGACGCCGACGGCGACGAGCACGTGCACGTGCACGTCGCACTTGTCGCAATGGGCGCTTTGAGGCGCACTTTGCTCAGTTGCGATCGGAGCAATTGAGGAGCCAAAGTTATTTTAGCTAAGGGACTCGAACACACGTGGCATGTGCGCACGGAGAGGCGGTTACGCGGCGGTTGTACGGATAAGAGAGCGTTCGGTGAGGCCAACCGCACGGTGCGGTTTCGGCGGTTGCAATCGGTTCTAACCGATTGAATCCATCTGACACGTGGCGGCACCAGGTGAAACGCCCTTTCATCTGTGACACGTGGCGTCCTACGATTGATTGACGCCTCCAACCGCACCGTAGGCACCCGTTCGGAACGGGCACTTCACGCCTATATAAGGCCCACAGAATTCGACATTGAAGGACACGAAATACACCATTCGAACTCACAACAACAAGTTTGCATACATACATCTCATACATAGTAGAGTCTAGAATCGAATACTCGTCCCGTGTATCGAGTTGTTCGCCGGAACTGCGACACGTCGTGCAACGTCTCAAAGTTCATCAGAACCGTTGTATCTTGGGGGCAATTGCTGTAGACCGCGTGCACGAGAGCGGAGCAATATTGTCTTACGGAGATAGAGTCTAACTCTAGCCTCGGTTCATTTCCTTTCTGTCTTTCATTTTTCGTACACATATCACACACTCTTATATATTTTCCAGCAAATATTCCCATGCATGGTTACTTAGCTACAAAGAACATGCAAACCCATGTCACAATCATAAGTTGTACTCTTTCGGTCATAGAACAAATAATTTGTTTCAATTCTTTCATGCACGAATAAGATAAGAGTAAAACTTGGTTAATGGATAGTATAGCCTACAACTTTTGAAAAGATAATTGTTTCTTTATTTGGAAACGAACTACTTGTTATGCAATATTCCGATATGAAAATGAGTTATTTATTCTAGAATAAAGGGAGTATGTTGCTAGCAATTATCATTGCATACATAGTAAAAAGGGGGAATATAATTAAAGGTTCAAAATTCGGCAACCCTCTAATAATCACTTGAAATCAATCAACTAGCACCAAAATCCAGCAACCTAAAACTATAATACTTAAAAAAAAAAAAGGCAAAGAGTATTATTGTCCAAAATTTAAGCCAGAAACCAATAAAGAAAGATTTAAGATTCTAAAACGAAATCTCTCAAAAAAAAAAAAGATTCTAAAACGAAACTAAGAAACCTTTTACCTTCTACCATGGCTCTCCCATGCTCAACCTGTTCCCAACTCAGCGGAATTCAGGGTCCCAAGGGTGGAAAAACTGTTGCATGTCATTATCAAAGAATCCAAAACCAGTAGGGGAAAAGTACTCGTCGTAAGTTTCATAATAATCGTCATCACTGAAACCGCAGTTAGAATAAAACGTCTCGTAAGGATCCAACTCAGATGGTTTGCCAGCGAGCCGCGATACATCACTGATGGAGTCAGAAGGGAGTTTATGATCTTTTATCAGCTCACGACATCTTTTCCCCAAATACCCCCCAAGCTCAAGTCTAAAGCACTGCCGGATATCGAGAGATTCAAGGTGTGGGCGACCATAGAGAATGGCTTTAATTAAGTCCATTTTGCATGTCATTTGCAAAAAGTTGAAGATGGTGCAAATTAGGCATGCTTTTTCCGATTGCTAGAGCATTTTCATTCAGATCATATCCTTCATCATCATCATCATCATCATCATCATCATCTATTGGAAACCAAATCTTAGACCCACGGCCGCTAAATGAAAATGATTTCAAATTTGGGCAAGAAATGCAAATAGTTTCAATATCAGCAGCCTCAAGCCCCGGTTCCACAGTAAGGTGCAACTCTTCCAACTGTGGAAGTTTTTTGACCAATTTCGTCAGAGACTCTCCTGATATATCATCGCTATGTTCAAGCGCAAGACGTTTAAGATTACTTGATCTGTCAAACGAGGGCAATATTAGATGAGAGGCGAGATGCATGTTTTTTTGTACAGAAGAATTAGTCAATTAGAACGAACATGGATTACTTGGAGCAAAATAAGAAAAATTCTCGAAGCTAGAACTATGAATTGGTGAGAATGCCTGAGATGTAAAAGGAGCATATTGTCAACATACACATCAAAAAAAGGATATGGAGGCTAGAACGAGCCTTGTATGGTCTAAAATCACGAGAAAAGTCCAAACACTACTGAAAAATCCTTCACATCTACTGCATTATATAAATAACCGGGGAAATATAAGAACTAAAACAATAAGCAAGATAAATAGCAATAAAATACAAAGTTCCAGATATTTTGGTCTCAATGCTTAATATAATCAACTCATGTATTAACAGTTTGTTGGAAATGGTTTGGTATTTGACCATTAATTGAAGATAAATATTGTTAATTAAATATTTATTATTTAATTAACAATATTTATTGGATGTTAATCTACATCGTGAGTAGATGAATGTGGTACATTTAATATCTCTAAACCGATTTCCGGTGAGTGAGATCTTGTGTGCTAAAGGTTGGATGTTAGAGTAGAAACTAATATGTTATATTTATATAAATGTTAGTTGTCCACATCGGTTATATGTGGATGATTTGACTTGTATTTAAATCATGACTCTTGGTCTTCTGTAACTGCCAAGGCTCTTCATCCGATTGAGTCTTTTCACATCCGAAACCGCCAACCATCATGGCTCTTTCATAATGGCTTTTATGGAGGCAAGTCATTTCACATGGTTCGAGAGCTTATATATAGGAGGCATGCTCATTTGCAAAACTCACTCAATTGAAAATCATTCTCTCTTCTCTCAAAGCATAACATAGCATTCGAGTTCAGTTTTCGTTCTAGTCCAGTTCGCCGGTGCTCGGTCCAGTTTGCGGTGCTGCTACTGCCGAGACGTTAAGATCGTTTTAACCTTTGGGGACGAGCCGTCTTTCCGTGAGCACTACCAGGGCGTATTTTCGTCTTGCGGGCAGAAGTCTAACTTTGGACGATCTCTGGTTTAAACTTTGGTCTTCAGTTTCATTGTAATTCTTATAAGTTATGTTCGTGTTCAAAATTATCAATAAAGCACGCATTGTTCATTGTTATATACGCGAGCAAGTACCCGATTCCTAACACACTTTTCGTCTAACATGATTACAGAGGAAGTCTTCGATCAAGTAAAAAATCATCTACTTTTGATGATGCAACTTGACATCGTTGATATGATCCAAAGACTAACAATATGAATTTTGCCTTAATCATATCAAAATTTACGCGAGGCATTTGAAATAGGCAATTATATTTTCAAAATGCAATCAGAAAAGGTTCCATCCTACAAAATAAAATACATTCAGAGAGACTGCAACTCCCAGTCGCAATTGCTAAAATCAAGGGGTTTCGACTACTTGGAACAAGTTCATCATGTTCAAAATATACAAAAGCACTAAAAAAAGAAAAAAAAAAAAGAAAAAAAATCAGCAACAAAAATTTGAAGGTTATTTTAACAGAAGCTCATTCCCCTCATAATAATCCATATAGATTTCTAAAAGTAAAAGAAGCAGATAGAAAAGGCCTTTCACTATACAAATAATACAAGACCGCCAAATCTCATTTCCATATTCAATTGCATAAATCAAATTTAACCTTTTCTAAACCAAGACAAGAAGTCAATCTTTCAATTCAAATCATAAATAAATCGATAAAAAAAATAACAAAGTCACATATATATGAAATTATGAAACAACCATGCACAGAGACGCCTCAAAGATAACTCGAACAACGTGATCGGCCCATTCAAAGCAGAGCTCACAACCTTTATATAATCGGCCTAATCGAGGCAAGACTCATAGTTACTTATCGACCGGCTAGGCTGTAACAAGGTTCACGGTCACCTAATCTAATGCATGCATTGTCCCGTCTTGCGCAGGACTTTATCCCGTGCGTCCACATGACTTACTTACGTAATATCAAGTAGATGATTGCATACAAAAACATCAAACTTAGGCAAGTCAATCAATTTTAATAAAGAGCGCATATATATATAATAAATCGCGCATTCATTGTTAAGTTTCAGTTCACAAAGCCGACGTGGAAAGTGACTTAGCTCGACTATTCTTTTCCTGCTCGCTGTCTTACTTTTCCTCTCCACTCGTGCCTTCAAAATAATATTATATAAGGACGAGTTTTACGTATTCGGAAAACAACAAAATGTTAAGTCGTTTAACGGACTTCTACATGACTCGGATTTCTAAATTCTCGGTTCGACTTTTCAAAAGTTTGATTCTTAACTCCTACCCAAATACTATATCAACAGATTTCTCGGCATATATATTTATCACTAATAAATATAATCGAGTATTCTAACACTCATTAACATCGAGAATTTTTTATTATTCATTTCAATTTGAATTCTCTCGATTTCTTACTTCAAATAATTTCAAACATTTACAAGATTTATTCTCGTTCACACAAATCACACTTCAGTCATAATTGTATTATTTCATAGTCATTTCAAGCAGTCATGGACAATTATTCCAGTTATATAATGTTGCTCGATTTTTTTCAACTTAAAATTATAATTCTCGGTTTCTATCAAACTTAACTTTATTTTTCTTATAAAAATTTAAGGAATTAAAATTTAAATTTCGTTTCTCATTCCGACTTTTCGTATAAAATTTCTCGAGTTACTTTTTGGCACATTTCTCGAGAAAATAGTTTAACTTGGTTAGAAAATTCTTATCTTCTTATATTTTACTTAAACTAATTTCAATTGAACGATTTTTCATTCAATTTCAATTTTCGACTTTAGAATCGAGAAAAAATCCTTTATTTCCTCTTTTAAATCTCGGCATTCACCCTACTCCATCTTTTAGGATTCGTTTTTGCTTGATTCAAGCTCTTTTACTCTCTATTTATTTATTTTAGCTCTTATACTACTTTAATTAATTTATTTACACTTAATTTCTCGTAAGTCAACTTTTAATTAGAAAATTGTTGACTTTTTCATAACTTTGCCATACGAATTCTAAATTTAGTGATTCAAGAGGCTAACATACTTGTTTTTATCTCAATTTCATGTTAATAACATCTATTACAACTTTTACTCAATAAAATCCCATCAATTTCCTTTTTAATTTTCTGCACTAAACTACTTTTCTTATTCATGCTCTTTCTCAATAATTTCAAGTTCTAACATGCTTAAAATTACTCTAATTGATAACTTATAACATCAATTGACCTATATAAACTCAAAATCAAAAGTTCTCATTTTTCTTTTCTTATTAACTTCGAATTTTTCACATCTTTTAATTCTTGCTCAAATTCACTAATTCAAAGTTCTATTGAACTTATAAAAATTTCAATTGCTCAATTCATCCATCAATTTCATCTTTTAATTTCTTATTCTTAAAGGCATACTTTATTCTACTATTTTATTGACTTAAATTGGGGTTTTCTTCATTCAATCTCAGTTCTTGCATTTTAATGCTTTATTATACTCCAATTAATTCTAATTTCATAATCCTTAGTTCAATTTATCTCATTAAGCTCAAAATCATCAAAAACTCTTCTTCTTGGCCACATATCCTTCGAATTATTTGGAGTTTTCTCTTCGGATGATTAAACTTTTGATTTTAACATATGGTTCTACTCCAAATAATTTGAATTTTATTATTTCTCATTTAATTTGTCAATTTATGCATAAGAACTCAAAAATCACAATTTCTTCTATTTGTTATGGTTCGAAATTTCCATAACTTAGGCATAGAGTTTTATTTCTTCAATTCCTCTTGATCTTATGCTTATTTCATCTCTAATTTTATTTTTATAACATCAATTCTTCCATATAATTATAGGCATTAAATTCCCAATTTCTTATACTTATAAATGTCGAAAATCATAAATATGATTATATAAACTCATTTCTTTCTTTTGGTGGTATTTTTATCCATAGTTATTATTGAATTTCATTTCTAAACCACCAGTTTACCAAATAAATCATAAGAACTATAATATTATATCTTTATTTAATATTTTCGGTTCTTATTATAAATTGAGCAAATAATTCATTTCTTTCATTTGAATTATATATTCATGCTTCATAGTTTTTGGATTGATAGTATGCACCTTCAATTTAATCATAAGACTTATATATCAAAAATTAACTTTTACTATTCATCATCTTCTCCAACTTCTCTTTTCTTGATAACATGTTTATTTCTTCATTCTAATCATTCAAGCATACTTATATATCATCATATATCTTTCATCAAGCATCAAACTCAAGAAATAAATCAAGACACACAAAAATCTCTCCTAAGGCATCAACCTTCGAAGTATTCGTGTGTTCATGCCTATATATATATTTATTTTCTTCAATAAATTATTTTAGCATGCTTAGAATAATTTCTAAAATACTTAGAGATCATCAAATTCAAGAAACAAATCAAAGCATAAGAAATCCAAATTTTTAATCCTAAAATTCAAAACTTTTCCCCTAAGTAGAATCATGGATTTCTTGCTTGTTTTTCTATCATGGAAGGCATGCATATTCAAGGAATTAATCTCAAGAATCTAAGGATCAAATCTCCTTCATATAATCATGGCTTTAATCGATCAAGATGGATGAAAGAAAAAGAGAAGTTCTTGGTCCTTACTTGATAGTTGGAAGGAATAGAGAAGAAATATTAATTCCAAGCGACTCCTTGATCAAAGCTTTTTGAATCAAAGAAAATATCAAGGTTATAAGATGATCATCGGCTGCTGCCATGGATGGAAGGGAAGAAAGAATTATCACTCTTACTTGAATTTTTGAAGAGGTAGTGATCAAAGCTTGGATTCCTTAAGACTCTAGCTTCCTCTCCTTGATTTTCTTGAAGAAAAATCGAAGCTTGTGATGATGATGAAAATTCGGCAGCAAGAAGGAAGAGAAGGAAGGAAAATATTTCTCCTTCTTTGATTTTACAAGGAGTAGGGATCATATCTTGGTCGATGAATTTTTAGCTTCATTTCTTGATTTTTGAGTGAAGAAAATGGAGCTATGGAGGAGCTTGGTGCTGCTGCAATGGAGGTGATGAAGGAGAGAGATGATGATGGTGGTGATGGTGATGGTGATGACTAAAAGAGAGAATGGTAGTGAGAGAGAGAGTTTGTCGTAGGGCATTTAGAGAGTGAGGGAGAGTGCACTTCACACACTTGTAATGAGAGTAGGATTTTTAATAGGGTGAGGAGGAGAGTGTGAGGTCGGCCATGAGGGAAGAAATCTGATTTCTATTCAGCTTGTGTCCTTGTCATGTTGGTGAGGTTGATCACTTGACTGTTGGTGGACTGAGCAACTTCTACATGGAGCTTTCTACTTGACTCCATGAGTCTCTCTATTTCTTGATCCTTCATGATCAACTCATTGTTCATCACATCGAACTCTGCTCTAAGTGACTTGCACTGAGGTGCTTGAGCATCACAAACTCTGCTCAACTGTTTGATTTCATTCCATGATGGATTTATATCTTCATCTAATTCTCCTGCACATTGGTTAGCAACAAGAATAATACGAGAAGGATGGAGTGAAGAATTTACCTCGCATGTAGACTCTTCAGACAATGCCATGAGAAACTGATCTTTTCCTCTAGAACTTGATGGAGTCAGCTTTCTCTCCTTCGGAGTTAGTGTACAAGTCAGTGTCATCGATTTCTTCCTCAATGATCATGGCCTTGAACTTTTCCTTGGCCTTTGCATGGAGGGCATCTCTATCCTTCTTTAATAAGTCTAGCTAGTCAACCTTAAAGTGTCCAGACTTCCCGCACTCAAAACATCCATCGCCTTGAGTCTTTAAGGATGTTTCAGTTGAGTTGTGTCGGCTCTTCTTCACCCTTCTATATCTTTCGAGCTTGAGTTCATATCTTTAAGTTGCTTTGTCATTTCATCAATCTTTGTCTGAAGATCAGCTCTTCTTGGTCGATCCCTAGCTAAGGAGTCAGAGGACCGTGACGGTCTGGCGAACTTTGATCTGCCAGATGTAGCTCGATGCACCACAGATTTTGTCACTGAGCTTTGCTCCATAGGGTCAGGCTTCTGAAGTTTGGATTGCTTTGGTCGCAAAATGTCATACTCATTCGCCTTGAGTATGGAGAACAACTTCTTTGTCTTCAGTGAACTAAGGTCATTCCTGTTCTGATAGAAGTCATGGTAACTGCCCAGTCTTCCCCGAGTGCTGAAAGAACTTTTAAGTTCATCACATGTTGAGAGTATTTGCCTTTTCTTATACTCTCAATGTCTATAATTATTTCTGTGAATCTTAGGTCCATCTTGTCGATTGATTCATCAACCAACTGTGTGAAGTTCTCATACTTGTGGCACGCCACGAGAATTTGTTTCTCTTTATCTCGTCGGAGCCTTCACAGAGTGATGCTAGAGCATTCCACATCTCCTTGGCAGTTTCGCAGGAGATGATCTATGGTAAGTAGGCCTTGCCTACTATTGATGAGATGAAACTTCTTTGGAGAAAGTTTGATGATTTATTCATCGAGCTGTGAATGTCCCTCTTTTCTTTGGAGAAAGTTTGAAGGTCCTTCAGCTATGTCTTGGTGATGACAGTTCCAACTCCTGGAGAGGTGGAGGGATTTGCTACTTTCTCTGAATAGGACCGTGCGTAATGGTCTCCAATATCCTGTGATGCTTGGCATTCAGCATCATCTTAAGTCTAAACTTCCACGTGGAATAATCATCCACGGAGAACTCCGGCAAGCTTCCGATAAGCGTAGGGTTAATCTTACCAATAATAAAAGCAAAGTGGCCACAAGGTGTAAGCAGAGACATCATAATTCAGCAAGACAATGCAAAGCCACACATCAACAATAATGATCCAGATTTTCAAGCAATTGCAAAAACTGATGGATTCAATATCAAACTGGTTTGTCAACCAGCTAACCACCTGACACTAATGTCAATGATTTAGGCTTTTTCATATCAATACAATCATTAAAGGATGAGGAGCAAGCAACAACAATGGAGTGTTTGACCAAAAATGTTATAGAGGCATTTGAGGAGTATCCATGCTACAAACTTAATGATGTATTCCTAACTTTGCAAGGATGCTACAATGAAATCATCAAAGTCAAGGGCAGTCTCAATTACAAGATTCCACACATTGGAAAGGACAAAGTTAGAAGGCCCTATTCCTAGAATGCATTGAGGTGGAAGAGCAACTAGTACAAGAGAGTTTGGATTATCTATTAATTTATTAAGAATTAAGCGGATTGAAGATATAGCGTCATCGTTCACCGGAATCGAAATATCCGCAAGATTAGAAACAACAATTTTCATTATATCAAGAGTTAACTACACACTACATTAACTCGACCTCAGAAACTCAATAAGTAATCTGCAGGGTGGAATGTAAGCCTATGATAAAAAGGTAGGATACAAAGAGAACCAACAAAAAGAGTTTCAAGTGTTACTTAGTATATTAATAACATGAGGTTATCAAGTAATTATAAATAACCTAGTATGTTTCAATTATATATCAAACGTACTGGCAATAACCCGGTTACTAGGTTATTTATAATTACTTGATAAACCTCATGTTATTAATATACTAACACTTGAAATTCTTTTTGTTGGTTCTCTTTGTATCCTACATTTTTATCATAGGCTTACATTCCACCCTGCAGAGTACTTATTGAGTTTCTGAGGTCGAGTTATATCACACCCCGACTCCCGAGGTGCGACGATACGAACACTAACACTACTAACCTTCCATCACTCAACTCAAATAAGGGAAACATGCTCGGGGAAAACAATGGAATATCAACGGAAAGCGGTAACATTCAAGACATGCTTTCAAGGATATATCGAATCAACCAACGAGCATGAATAATTTACATATCAAGTTCGAATGGGAACAAGTATTTCAAGTCAACGAGGACGAGATTCATCAAAAATAGAAATTAGTATCGAGCACATCGCTCGGAATTAGAACATGTTTCAGAGTATAATATCCAAAAGACTTCAATAAACAAAAGCGTTGCATTGCAGCGGAATTCTCGAATCAATCCCAACAACTACATGTATGAAGACATGCAATTGCTAGTCTAACTTTCGACTCGATCAACAAAATATATATCACACCACACCACACCACCAAGCTGTCCTCTCCACCGCATCCTGCTAACCTGCACGTTTAAAAATACATGCAGGGCTGAGTACTTCGTACTCAGTGAACACATGCCAAAAACTTTTGAAACTTTGCTCTTAGAGCTATATCAATTGAACTTGCCTTGCCGTAGCATCACATGTATTAATGCAGTGAAAACAGTTTTACTTGTGAATGCAAAAATATTTTCTGTCACAACCCCAAATCCCGAGGAACGGTAAAGCCGGGATGCGACTAGGGATTGGATTAAAGAAGCGGGGAAGAAGAGGGATGAATAAGAATAAACGAATAAACAGACATTAATAACAGATAACTACTATGAACAAGACTTCGTTTAAAAGAAAGAGTTGATCTCGAAGGATCACTCGACAAGTTGTTCAAAAGGAACTGAATTCATTGTACGAGGCTTAGACCCAAAAGATAGATACATTATCTCAAAAAGATTGGCAGCGGAAAGCGTAAAGCTTGACATACAAGTCCTTTATTCTAATACGACTTCTTAACTCAACATCAACCACCGCCGCTCCCGTCACTCAACCTGCACATTTTATAAAATATATACAGGGCTAAGTATAAACATACTTAGTGGGCACGTTGCCGAAAACATATAATAAGTATGGATAAATCAGGCATCTCATTACTGTAGCACATCAGGTTTTTCATTAAAGGCCCGTATCTACTAAACATTTTCACAACATGGCTTGATCAAGCACTTTTCTGACAGATGTTACGTTCAATCTTGCCCAATAATTATCACCGTAGCTGGCCACCCCTCAACAGGATTCCACACACAACGGCTACTGTGTACATTAACTTTGGATAGCAGGTCGGCTAACTCAAAGTCCGATCGTTTTAGTTAGCAAGTCGGCTAACTAATAAATCTGGATAGCAAGTCGGCTAACTCAGAAGGGTACAAGAGAACTCACATAAAACAAATATTTCATGCTCTGATTATCACATTGAAAACACAATTATCAAAGCTGTAAATAAAGATTTTCGAGCATCGCTCATTTTGTTTCGTATATAGAAAAGCGCACCTTAAAGTTTACAGAACTATAATACGAGCTTCCGTCTCTGGTCTTCTGTCCTATTCTCGGTGCTGACTTCCCCCTTTTATCGTAAATAAACAAACTTAATAACTTGATCGCAACGATAAAAGAAACAGGAAATCTAAATCCGTTTTAGTCTTTTAGGCTTTTGCACTTTACTACTTCCTTTTGATTAACTCGTAAACGAGACTCGATCAATTCTCGTTTACAAACTGACTCGGCTCATTACTCGACACTTAGGTCAGTAGATAATGGATGTCGATAACTTATAACGATTTAAAAGTTCACAAGGAACGAAGTTGAAATAGATTCAACTTAAGAATTTAAGTTTTGGAAACTTTCTGCACAATACAGTAGTTCTGGAGTTCGCACAGAACAGAGCATTTCAAAACAGGGAATGAATCTTATACCAAATGAAAGCCACTGATGTCTAAATTACTCTTCAATTTACGGATCTCGATTTCATTAAGCGAGCTAGAAGTTATGACAGTTTCCGTGAAATGTCGCAAAACAGTCCGTGCGAAACCCTAATGCTCGACAAAACTCGACGCACGATTCCCTAGGTTCGATCAATACTATTCCACTTTTATTTGCACGAAATTTCCATCTCAATGCAGTCAACATGAAATATCCCTTAATCGGGTTCACATTCACGTCTTTTGATTAAACAAACGACGAGCATTTCCTCGTCATTTTCAACTAACCAATTACTATACCAAATCAAATTTCGAATTCAATTCCTATTTCATTTTCGTTTATCAACTTCTCGTTTCTTAACTATAACTCATAACATCTCGTATCTCGGATGGAAATATTGTCAACTACACTATTGTTCGTTTATCAATAACAATCACTATTATCAAAATGGTTTTCTTTATTCGACTTTTCTATCGGCTTTTAATCTCGATTCTTCGTCTCTTATCAAAATTCGAACCTTCTTAGAATTCGTTCAAATTTTATGGTTACGATTATTAACTAACAAGATTATCATAGGTTCAAATCACAAACCTAAATCATTACTCATTCTCGACTTATCGACGATTCTTCGTCTCTTAGCGAAATTCCGACGTTCTCCGATTTCGTTCAAATTTTACAACATCGATCATCATCTATCTAGCATTACTAATATGCAAACCATATTCTCAAATCATTAACGAATTTCAACTTATCGACAACTTTCCGTCTCTTACATTTTTCATTTTATTTTTAGAAAAATTCCAAATAAATATATATTCATCCTCATACATCCTACATACCATTTCTATTATCCATTCATGCATATCATATCATCTACTACACCAAATCATGCATTCTTCATCTCTTACACTTTTATTTTTATTTTTAGAAAATTCTAAATTAATTCATGTAGTCATCTAACATCATATAGAACAAGAATACATCAAACAATCATCAAGAAAATCGAGCTACGAAAAACCCCTAAATCCTTAGAGAATTTCGGTAATGACATAGAGATTAGGAGGGATGATTTCTTTGATTTCAATCCATAAAAACCTAATTATAAGCATACTATAACATGTATTAATCAAAGGATCATCATGCTTCTTCATTCCATTTTTTCGAAAAAAAATTAGGTTGATGGATTCGAGTTTTTGTTTGGTTCATAATGTAGACGAAGTGCTTACCTTGTCGAATATGATCTCGGAAATAAAATCGATCACTAGACGGATGACTTGTTGCTCTTGAGAAAGCTTGGATGAACTACTTTAATGGAGGATTGGGAGAGAAAAAATGAGATAGAGGAGATGATGGAGGTGGCGGCAATGAAGGAGTGAGGGAAAGAGGATGACTCATGCTATAACTATTACATAAAGTAGGAAAATATCCTACAAAGGTGATGATTCATGTTAAGAGGCGTTTGGGTGTGTTTTATTTAACCGAAATTTTGCATTTACGGGTCTAGAACGACGTTATAAAAGTTGAGAAATAATTTCTTAGATGGTTACGTATTCGACAAAATCTAATTCGTCCGTTAGATTAGAAATAAATCACATACTCGGAAAACCTAATTCGTTTTTCAAAATCCTATAAAAAGTTGGGATAAGACAGTCTAGAATTCGCCCGAAAAAATCATAAAAACTGACTTTCTTCGGTGAACTCGTATCGAAGAAAGAGTGAATGTAAATTCTGACGGTTTTTCAATCTGAGTTTTCAGACGAAAAATCTATCGGACGCGAAAACCCTAATACAGTAGTCGTTCGACCGACTTCTGGAATTTAATTTCAGAAACGGATTTCACCGTCAGTCTTAGAATCGAAAATCCTTAACTTAGGCGTGCAAAGCCTTAATTATTAATTAACTTTTTATTTTAATGTCGGAATAATTATCCGGGGTATTACATCCTACCCCTCTAACCAGAAATTTTGTCCCGAAATTTGCATCCCTTCTTTAAAAAGGTAAGGGTACTTCTCTTTCATCCTTTCTTCGTGTTCCCACGTGGCTTCTTCTTGCCTGTGGTGATTCCATAGCACTTTCACTATTGATATCGACTTGGTTCTTAACTCTTGTATTTTGTGATCCAAGATCGTTAGTGGTTTCTCTTCATAACTCAAGTCAGATTCAAGAACGACGTCTTGCTGGTTAATTACGTGCTTAGGATCAAAGACATACTTTCTTAACTGAGATACATGAAACACATTATGGACACTTCCTAGACTTGGCAGTAAGGCCAATCTATAAGCAACAGGTCCTATAAACCTTGGTCTGAGTTTACCCTTAACGCCGAATCTAACGATTCCTTTGGATGGTGAGATCTTGAGGAAAACCTTATCCCCAATTTCAAAACTAAGATTGGTTCGACGGTCGTCGGCGTAAGACTTTTGTCGGCTCTGAGCCTCTTTCATTCTAACTCTAATCTGACAAATGATCTCGATCATTTCGCTGAGCGCATCGGGTCCTAGGTTCTTTATTTCACCTACTTCATCCCAATAAAGTGGTGATCTACATTTCTTTCCATACAAAGCCTCGTAAGGCGCCATTCCTATCGTCGCCTGATAACTGTTATTGTACGCGAATTCAACTAAATGTAAGATATCTTCCCAATTCGCGCTTCGATGCAATACTACCGTTATTAACATATCAACGAGTATCTAAATCGTTCTCTCTGATTGTCCATCCGTCTGGGGGTGAAAAGCTGTACTAAAGTTAAGTTCGGTACCCAACTCTTTCTGCATCGTGATCCAAAATCTCGAAGTGAATTTGGCATCTCTATCTGATGTTATCGAATTTGGTATTCTGTGAAGACGTACGATCTCATGGAAATACAACTGTGCTAACTTCTCTGACCCATAAGTAATCTTAATCGGTAGAAAGTGAGCTGATTTAGTGAGTCTATCAATAACTACCCAGATGGCAGTGTTTCCTCTTCTTGAATTAGGCAAACCTGTCACAAAATCATAGCTATATCCTCTCATTTCCACTCTGGGATACTTAATGGCTGTAACAATCCATATGGTCTTTGGTGTAGACCTTTCACTTGTTGACAAACCAAACATCTTTCTACAAACGAGGCAACGTCTCGTTTCAAACCGTTCCACCAAAAATTCTTTCTTAAATCTTGATATATCTTCGTACTCCCTGGGTGTGCTGTATATGGCGTATCGTGAGCCTCACTCATGATATCGTTCTTCAGTTTGTCGTCTTCAGGGATACAAAGTCTGCCTTCAAACAAAATTGCATTATCTGGTGCTTCGGAAAAACCGTCCGGTTTATCCGTTCTTATCCTCAGTCGAAGCTTCTCAGTTGATTTGTCCTTTCTCTGCGAACTTATTATTCTTTCTCGTAAATCTGGTGTAGCTACGAGTGCTGCTATATGGTTTGTTATCGTTTCAGGTGCATCGAGCATTTCTAAGTCTATTTCCTCAAATTCTCTTACAAGAGCTTCTTCCTCAAAAAAGAGACATCCTAATTTGATTGGAGTTTTGCGACTCAGCGCGTCAGCTACCACGTTTGCTTTTCCTGGATGATAGTTGATTCCGCAATCATAATCCTTTACTAGTTCGAGCCATCGTCTTTGTCTCATATTCAATTCCTTTTGCTCAAAAAAGTACTTCAAACCCTTATGGTCCGTAAAAATCTTAATCCTAACACCATAGAGATGGTGTCTCCAAATCTTCAGCGCATGCACAACGGCTGCTAGTTCTAAGTCGTGGGTTGGGTACTCAACTTCATGAGGTCAAAGTTGTCGTGAAGCATAAGCTATCACCTTTCCATCTTGCATCAAAACACAACCTAATCCGTTCTTCGAAGCATCTGTATAGACCACGTATTCCTTATTTACTTCTGGCAGAGCCAACACTGGTGCAGTGGTTAACTTCTCCTTAAGTGTCTGAAAACTTTTCTCGCATTCATCCGTCCATTTATACTTGTATTCCTTCCGAAGTAGTTGCGTCATAGGTCTAGCAATCGTTGAAAATCCTTCGATGAATCTTCTGTAATAACCGGCTAAACCTAAGAAACTCCTAATTTCGTTCGAACTTATTGGCAATTTCCAATCGCGCACTGCCTCTACCTTGGCAGGATCTACCTTGATACCTCCTGCTGATACGATGTGTCCAAAGAACATCACTTCCTTCAGCTAAAACTCGCACTTACTGAATTTGGCGTAAAGCTTCTCAGCTCTAAGTGTTTCTAAAACTATTCTCAAGTGTTCCTTATGTTCTTCCTCATTCTTGGAGTAAATGAGAATGTCGTCAATGAATACTAAAACAAATTTGTCTAAGTATGGGTGAAAAATTCGATTCATGAGATCCATGAATACTGCGGGAGCGTTAGTCAAACCGAATGGCATAACTAGGAATTCGTAATGGCCATATCTGGTTCGGAAAGCAGTCTTGGATATGTCCTCGGGTTTGATTTTCAATTGGTTATACCCAGATCTTAAATCTATTTTTGAAAAGATTCCTGCGCCCTAAAGCTGATCAAAGAGGTCTTCTATCCTTGGCAAAGGATACTTATTCTTAAGGATAATCTTATTGAGCTCTCGATAGTCTATGCACATCCTCATAGAACCATCCTTCTTTCTGACAAACAAAACAGGTGCTCCCCAAGGTGAAACACTCGGTCTAATGAATCCAAGGTCTAACAATTCTTACAGCTGGATCTTAAGCTCTTCTAATTCATCCTGCGCCATCCTATATGGGGCTTTCGATTTGGGGGCCGATCCTGGTTCTAAGTCGATCGAGAAATCTATGTGACAGTCGGGTGGTAAACCAGGTAAAATTTCTGGAAAGACGTCTTCGTATTCGTTAACAACTTTTACATCCTGAATGGTCTTCTCAGCTCCTGGTTCTCCAACTAGGTACACAAGATAAGCGGTGCAACCCTTCTTCTTCATCAACTTCTTGGCTTGTAAGGCGGATATTATCGGTATTCTTTTGCCCATTGCAATCCCATGAAATTCTGTCGGTTCTTTTCCTGGTGGTTGGAAAGAGATTTTCCTTTCGTTGCAGAGAATCGTGGCATAATTCTCAGACAACCAGTCCATTCCTAAGATTATATCTACGTCCCACATTATCATAACATTCAAATTGTTCGCCTTAACCTTAAGAGTTCCAATTTCTAATTCTAGGTTAAAGCAAACATGCGTGGAAGTAGTGATCTCTCCTGAAGGTGTAGCTACTCTCATAGCGTGTTCAGCTCGTACAGGTTTGATATCTAAGTTATCCGCACACGAACCAGCAATAAAAGAATGCGATGCGCCAGTATCAAACAGTATCTTGATAGGGATGTTATGAAGTTTTCCCATACCTGTTAGGTTTCCTTTTCTTTTATTCTGCGCACCCTATTTGATCGCACATGCCCTTGCATTCTGTTGCTGTTGAGCGTGCTGCTGGAACTGCTGCTGGGTCATCTGCTGCTGCGGCTGTGCTTGAATCGCCCTCAAAGGCTGGGGCTGTCCATAATGGTTCTGTCCTGCCGCTTGCAATGGCTTCGGGCACTCCCTCTTCATATGCCATTTCTGTCATCAGTTAAAGCAAACACCCATGCCTGCTTGACAAATGCCGGGATGCGTCCTATTACACTTAGGGCAAACAGGAATGGTAACCCTCCCTGGGTTATTATTTCCATGGTTGAAATTCCTTTCTTGTCCATGTGGCTGATTCTGCTGGTTATTTCCTCTTCCTGACCCTGCCTGTCTATTTCCTTGTAAAAACAACCCTGACTGATTGTTTCCCTGCCACGGCCTCTTGCCAAAATTGTTGTTCGGGTTAGGCTGCTGAAAGCCTTGCTGGTTGCCACTTCTCTGATTCCCTTGGTTGTTGTAGTTCTGATTATATCCACTGCTATTTCCCCCTTCCCACTTTCTTTTCCCTTGGTAGTTGTTATTGTTGTTGTTGTAGTAGCCTCGGTTTTGATTCTGGGTTGGGGCTGGTGCGGTTGTTATTGCTTTTCTTTAGTCAAGCACTACGGCCTCCATCTCTAGAGCTCGCCCTAAAACTTCCGTGTAGCTCAGTCCCCCATGACTGGCTAACACAATCCCAAACTCATGCTTCAGTCCCCCACGGAACTTTTTTTCTATCTTATCTTCAGTATCCACTTGAGCAGGCGCATACCTCGACAACTCACAAAACTTGGCATCATATTCTGTTACTGTCATCTTTCCTTGTTTCAGATTATAGAACTCAGCCTCCTTCTGAGCTCTATAGGTCTTAGGTACATACTTATCATATAGTGCTTCCTTGAGTTCTTCCCAGGTATAACGAGCCAGATGCTCTGCGAGTATAACCTTCTGTCGAGCTTCCCACCAGTAGTCAGCTGGTCCGGAAAGCTGAAATGCGACACACAACAGTCGCTCCTCATCAGTACATCTGAGGAGTTTGAAAATTCGCTCAATAGATCGCACCCAAAGCTCAGCATCGCTTGGGCTACCAGATCCGTTGAACATAGGTGGGTTACGTTTGAGGAATAAGTCCTCAATGTCACGATGGGGTAGTGGTGGAGGTGGTGATGGTGATGGTGGGGTATCATGATGTTCCTGTTCTTCCTCCCTTTCATTCTGCGCTGGACGTCTACCACGTCCCCTGGGCCTACCAGGTCTTCCTCAGTTGTTAACTACTCTTGGCGGCATATTTTCTTTTGAAACTATAATAACAAAACTCTCATTAGCACCTTACTTTTAAGCCTTCTTTTACTTACTAACCCTTTTCTTCAACTTAAACAAGTTCATGGAAAAGAAAACTGATAATAGCTTCGATACTTAGCTCTTTAAACTTTTAACTTCTCGGTTAAACCAAAATATTCATCTAACACTTTTCTTCTAATCGCGTTTAGAAGAAACTTTTCATAAGATTAAGCCCACTCTCGGGTCATCATATATATAATATATACACGTCAAAAAGAATATTAGGTTTGCCTCCAACGAGGACTTATACAAAAGGTTAGACTACAACTAGTCTAAACTAGGCTAACTGCCTATCTATATATCGGGTGCACTAACAAGTTGCATCTTCGTATTTACTGGAAGTACTAGAACGGAAACGATCCCAAAAACTTCGTATCCATTTAGAGTACTACAAAAGGATGGTTATTGATCCGACTATTTACAAGACAAAAAGAACTTCTACTACTACTACGCGTCTAAGACGCCCTGCTCAACAAGCTGCTGTCGAGTCACTACTGCCCTCTACGGCCTGCAACTCCTCGGGGTCCTCCTCCATCGGATCCTCCTCCAGATCCTCCTCCTCAGAATCTGAACCAAAGACGAGCTGGAGTGCCTCGTCAACCCTCAAAGTAGTGTCGTCCAGAAGTGTAAGTGGTGGTGGTGAAGGCACGTCTGAAGTAGTCCTCTCGGAGTCTGAAACCAAGTAGTCTGAACTGGATACCACTGCAAACTTCTTCAGGGGAAGAAGGTTCTCAGGAAGTGAACTGGACGCGTACACCTCTGCAGAACGGGCCCTGGATGGCCCCGCCTCATCCTGTCCCCGGACTCTCGTCCACTCAGCACAGATCTCCTCCAGTGGTGTAAGAGGAGATGGTAACTCTAACATCGCAGCCAGCTCTGTGTCTCTCTCTAGGTACTCGTCTCCTAGAACTAACCCCTCACTAGGTGAAAGCACTGGCGGTAGCTCCAACAGTGCAGCAAACTCTGGGTCTAGGGCTAACGGCTCAGGCTCAAACTCGGGCACAGACTCTGTCGGAATGTGAAGGTAGGGAAGGTGCTCCTCAATCGGGATAGTCCACATAACCCGACTGTGAAAGAACTGCCTATGTATGGCTAAGGCAAAACCAGCAAAGTCGCCGATCGGCTCGGGGTCATCGCCAATCAGTGCGATGTGGTTCTAGGATATGGCATGAGCCCATCCATGCCACTCGTCAGGCAGGCGTACAGTCAGATCGGCCATAGCCTGACGCTCAGTAACAAAGTGACAAGCTGCGTAGAAATGTGCAACAAAGTCACTAACCAACTGTCCAATATCATGATTCGGATCCACCTCATAGTCATGGTACTCGTCTAAAATCTCATCAACTACTGTACGCTGTCTCAAAGGTCGACTCTTCCGAGCCGTAACACGTGTAGTAGGCATCCTACAAAGTTTTAAGGGAACACGGATCAGTAACTGGTAGGGTAATTAAGATATCTTAAAGAATTCTTAAATCACAATTAGAATATTCCATTATTCAAATTGCAACACTTAACCACTTAATCACAGCTTATCTTAATCATCTAGCAATTTCAAGAAATTGCACTCAAACAACACATATATATAAAAAAAAAATTCACGATTTTATTTCATCCTTTTGCTTATTATTCTTTTACTTTCTCACTTTATTTCTTTCTCGAAAAAAATTTCTTGACGATTTCTTTTCATTCTTTTAACTTATCAACTTATTGATTCTTATTCTTCTTATTATTCTTTATTTTATTTCCTTGAAAGGAAATTCTCACGGCTTTTCAAAAACAAGTCGACTCCAACGAGTCTGTTGTTCATGTCACTCTACGCAGGTGACATTCGTTTATTCTCTTTGATTCCCTTTATTCTGTCCTTTCCGATCCGATCGTTTCTTGGAAATTTTGGAACCAACGCTTCTTAGAACGTCTGTGTTCTCAAAGAATCGGGAAGGTCTTAGAATTCGTCTAAATTCTCATGCCAACAAAACATTTTGAATAAGGAAATTATAACTCATATAATTTCACATACTTTCACATAGTATAGCATTCATGCTTTCACATAGTTCACGTAATATCACAAAGTATAATCTTTATACTTTAATCAAATCATACTTGGCATACTTAATCTCATCATACTTGCATACTTTATTCAAAAATTCTTGCATACTTATTCAAATATTTCTTCTTAAAAGAAATCATACTTCTGAAATTCTTTCCTTACTTTTCTTTCTTTGGTTGAGTCGACGTAGCGGGAGGTTGAGTTGTCGTCTACACTCTTATACTTAGTGTTACGACTTATCTTTATTTGAAAGAAGACTCAGGTATAGAGTATATACAATTACTCTATCTTACTACTTGAAAGAAATTCGTATGCAGAGCAGAAACGATTGCTCTGATACCACTCTGTGGTATCACTAGAAAAATAACTTACGACCAGAGCAGAACCGAATGCTCTGATACCACTCTGTCACAGCCCCAAATCCCAAGAGACGGCAAAGCCAGGGTGCGACTAGGGGTTGGATTAAAGAAGCGGGGAAGAAGAGGGATGAATAAGAATAAAACGAATAAACAGACATTAATAATAGAATAACTACTATGAACAAGACTTCATTTAAAAGAAAGAGTTGATCTCGAAGGATCACTCGACAAGTTGTTCAAAAGGAACTGAATTCATTGTATGGGGCTTAGACCCAAAAGATAGATATATTATCTCAAAAAGATTGGCAGTGGAAAGCATAAAGCTTGGCATACAAGTCCTTTATTCTAAATACGACTTCTTAACTAAACATCAACCACCACCGCTCCCGTCACTCAACCTGCACATTTTATAAAACATATGCAGGGCTAAGTATAAACATACTTAGTGGGCACGTTGCCGAAAACATATAATAAGTATGGATAAATCAGGCATCTCATTACTGTAGAACATCGGGGTTTTTCATTAAAGGCCCGTGTCTACTAAACATTTTCACAACATGGCTTGATCAAGCACTTTTCTGACAGATGTTACGTTCAATCTTGCCCAATAATTATCACCGTGGCTGGCCACCCCGCAACAGGGTTCCACACACAACGGCTACTGTGTACACTAATTTTGGTTAGCAGGTCGGCTAACTCAAAGTCCGATCGTTTTAGTTAGCAAGTCGGCTAACTAATAAATCTGGATAGCAGGCCGGCTAACTTAGAAGGATACAAGAGAACTCACATAAAACAAATATTTCATGCTCTGATTATCACGTTGAAAACACAATTATCAAAGCTGTAAATAAAGATTTTCGAGCATTGCTCATTTTGTTTCGTATATAGAAAAGCCCACCTTAAAGTTTACAGAACTATAATACGAGCTTCCGTCTCTGGTCTTCCGTCCTATCCTTGGTCCTGACTTCTCTCTTTTATCGTAAATAAACAAACTTAATAACTTGATCGCAACAATAAAAGAAACAGGAAATCGAAATTGGTTTTAGTCTTTTAGGCTTTTGCACTTTACTACTTCCTTTTGATTAACTCGTAAATGAGACTCGATCAATTCTCGTTTACAAATTGACTCGGCTCATTACTCGACACTTAGATCAGTAGATAATGGATGTCCATAACTTATAACGACTTAAAAGTTCACAAGGAACGAAGTTGAAATAGATTCAACTTAAGAATTTAAGTTTTGGAAACTTTCTGCACAATACAGTAGTTCTGGAGTTCGCACAGAACAGAGAATTTTAAAAAAGGGGATGAATCTTACACCAAATGAAAGCCACGGATGTCTAGATTACTCTTCAATTTACGGATCTCGATTTCGTTAAGCGAGCTAGAAGTTATGACAGTTTCCGTGAAACGTCACAAAACAGTCCGCGCGAAACCCTAATGCTCGACAAAACTCGACGCACGATTCCCTAGGTTCGATCAATACTATTCCACTTTTATTTTCACGAAATTTCCGTCTCAATGCAGTCAACATGCAATATCCCTTAATCGGGTTCACATTCACGTCTTTTGATTAAACAAACGACGAGCATTTCCTCATCATTTTCAACTAACCAATTACTATACCAAATCAAATTTCAAATTCAAATCCTATTTCATTTTCGTTTATCAACTTCTCGTTTCTTAACTATAACTCATAACATCTCGTATCTCGGATGGAAATATCGTCAACTACACTATTGTTCGTTTATCAATAACAATCATTATTATCAAAATGGTTTTCCTTATTCGACTTTTCTATCGGCTTTTAATCTCGATTCTCCGTCTCTTATCAAAATTCGAACCTTCTTAGAATTCGTTCAAATTTTACGGTTACGATTATTAACTAACAAGATTATCATAGGTTCGAATCACAAACCTAAATCATTACTCATTCTCGACTTATCGACGATTCTTCGTCTCTTAGCGAAATTCCGACGTTCTCCGATTTCGTTCAAATTTTACAACATCGATCATCATCTATCTAGCATTACTAATATGCAAACTATATTCTCAAATCATTAACGAATTTCAACTTATCGACAACTTTCCGTTTCTTACATTTTTCATTTTATTTTTAGAAAAATTCCAAATAAATATATATTCATCCTCATACATCCTACATACCATTTCTATTATCCATTCATGCATATCATATCATCTACTACACCAAATCATGCATTCTTCAACTCTTACACTTTTATTTTTATTTTTAGAAAATTCTAAATTAATTCATGTAGTCATCTAACATCATATAGAACAAGAATCCATCAAACAATCATCAAGAAAATCGAGCTACGAAAAACCCCTAAATCCTTAAAGAATTTCGGTAATGACATAGAGATTAAGAGGGATGATTTCTTTGATTTCAATCCATAAAAACCTAATTATAAGCATACTATAACATGTATTAATCAAAGGATCATCATGCTTCTTCATTCCATTTTTTCGAAAAAAAATTAGGTTGATGGAATCGAGTTTTTGTTCGGTTCATAACGTAGACGAAGTGCTTACCTTGTCGAATATGATCTCGGAAATAAAATCGATCGGTAGACGGATGACTTGTTTCTCTTGAGAAAGCTTGGATGAACTACTTTAATGGAGGATTGGGAGAGAACAAATGAGAGAGAGGAGATGATGGAGGTGGCGACAATGAAGGAGTGAGGGAGAGAGGATGACTCATGCTATTACTATTACATAAAGTAGGAAAATATCCAACAAAGGTGATGACTCATGTTAAGAGGCGTTTGGGTGTGTTTTATTTAACCGAAATTTCGCGTTTACGGGTCTAGAACAATGTTATAAAAGTCGAGAAATAATTTCTTAGATGGTTACGTATTCGATGAAATCTAATTCGTCCCTTAGATTAGAAATAAATCACATACTATGAAAACCTAATTCATTTTTCAAAATCCGATAAAAAGTCGAGATAAGACAGTCTAGAATTCACCCGGAAAAATCATAAAAACTGACTTTCTCCAGTGAACTCGTTTCGAAGAAAGAGTGAATGTAAATTCTGACGGTTTTTCAATCTGAGTTTTCGGACGAAAAATATATTGGACGCGAAAATCCTATTACAGTAGTCGTTCGACCGACTTCTGTAATTTAATTTCAGAAACGGATTTCACCGTCAGTCTTAGAATCGAAAATCCTTAACTTAGGCGTGCAAAGCCTTAATTATTAATTAACTTTTTATTTTAATGACGGAATACTTATCCGGGGTATTACATTTTCCTTTCGAATAGACTGCGCAGTCAAACAATATATATACTCAAGCAGTATGTATCATCTACCACATTTCACTCTCACTGTGCCGAGAAGTAGGCCTCCTTCTCGAACACTGTGACCGGCCCAACCGAAGCAAGGCTCATCGTCACCTCAAACAATTCATATTCCACACCACACGTGGGTTTCCTGCCTTTCACAGGACAATAATATCTCAACAAGCAAATGATAACACATACCAAAAACTCAAGTAAAAACGGCAAGTCAATTTGAACTTTAAAAACTCACATAATAATACTCAGTTATCATAATATCATTCATCGATAGTTTTGGTTTCAGAAAAGCCCACCTTACTTCCGTCGATTAGCTAAGCGGCTTACTCTTTCTTCGTCCTCGCTACTTCTCCGTCCCGCTCGGTCCTTTATATTTTGACATCGATAAAAGAAGTAAGACACGAAGCTTAAGACGTAAAGTAGACGTTTGTTTCGACTGAAGGACTTCTACTTGACTCGTCTCTTTCTATTTTTATCTTTTCTAAGACAATCTCGATTCTCGACTTTCTCGTCCTCGGTTCTCACTCTACTCGGTTACAAATTACTGCATCTCGTAATCTTGTTTCTAAATCATGCTCGCTACTCACTAATGCTTGGCATTTCTCATTAATTAAAGAAACGTTAGTTTTCTAAGCTTCAATACTTGAATCCTTACTCACATTCTCAATTAGATACTTGATTATACAAACATCATTCATGTCATGAACACGCATTCTCAACAATTTGAACGATCATTTCATTATAACTCAAAGCATAAATATTCTACTCAAGCATGTAGATTCAATTAGGCATATTCAACATCTTTAATCACATAAGTCTACTCAAACGAATTTAATTCAATCATAGAATTTCAATCGATCATTATAACTCAAGTTGGAATCTAAATAAACGTATTATCTCCAATTCGATTCACACTTCAAGACACATTAACAATTTCTCGTTATTACTTGACTCTAATTTTGGCAAAGACATTAATTCAAATAATAACAGTTTTCTTAGATTAAACTCAAATATTCATTTATTATCTCTTAACTTAATATACGACGCTTATTTCCAAAGACGTCGTCTTTTCTCAATTACTTATTCGTATTCTCATACGTACTATTACTTATGCTTCTATTATTATTTCTCTTTTTCTTTTAATTAAACACTTATTGAAATAAAAATTCATTTTCTATTTATGACTCAACTCTTATCTTCGACTCAAAACTCGATTCTTAAACTACTATTTGATAACTTTTATTTCTTTATTTAACATTCAAAACTTGACAATTTCCTCGACTCCTTTTTAATTAAACGATTTGAAAACTAAACTCGATTATCACGAAATAATCATCACTCGTCATAATATAAGCAATTACTCAATCAATTATCATTTATCAACTCGATTCTCAAAGTAACTCTGATTAAATCTTATTTTCTTTTTATAACCTTTCTCAATTAATTACTTTAATCCGCTCAAATAAATTTTTACTCGACTCTTAATCTCATAGTTTCTCTTACTCGACTTATTTCTTTATTTATTTTCTAAGCTCGACTCAACTTATTATTCTCTTATTCTATTATTCCTTATTTTAGTTATTTTGCTCTAACTTATTTTTAAACTTCAAACTTCTTTATTATTATTTATTATTCGCATTATTTCTCGTTTATTCAAACGACTTAATTCTCAATTTCTCGTCTCAAATTTCATACTCGTTTTATAACTCCTTTCCTTTAATTCTATTTCGTCTTCTATTTCTCATTTATTACAACTTCTAATTCTTCGTTATTCATTTCTCAATTATCAATTTCTCTAGTCTCGATTTATTTAACTCGATTAACTTTTTCTCTTAATCTCAATTATTACAATCTTTAATATTTAACTCAATAACTCCTTTTCCTTTATTAATTTCTAATTTATGACTCATTTCTCAAATTAATTGATTTTTCTATTTTATTTTCTCTTTAATTTTATTCCAACAAATATCTTGAATATTTTATTATTTTAATAATTAATTTCTTTTAGAATTAATTTTAATGAAATTCAAATCTTCAAATAAAACACCAAGAACACCTAGAACACCAAGAACACATATTCAAAAACTCATATTTTTCACTAAGAACACCTAGAACACGCACTAGGTATCCTTTCTCATTTTCTTCGATTTCTACCTCTTTTCATGCTTAAAATTTCATTCTTCTTATCTCATAAATCCTACTAACATCTATTATTCAACATTTTCACATAACATGCTCTTAAACATCATCAATTCATCAAAAATCATCACAACATCATAAACATCAAAATATCATAACAATTATTTTTCTTCTAAACATGCATATATATATATATATATATATTTCGATTTTCTTCATAACAACATCATAGGAGATTAAATTATCATATACTCATAATCATCTCATGCTCATTATATCATCAAATCATCAACAAAATAATCAAATAAAAATACTCCTCCATTCTTCATTACACACGGCACATACATATATTTTTAGACATGTATTTTCTCAAATTTCTCATGCAATAATCTGAATCAAAATATACTCATAAACACATATCAAACATCAAATTATCAAATACTCAAGAAAATCAAATTTTCTTATTTTTCTCCTAATTTTCGGTTTTTATAAAATTATTAGGAGATTATTTTTCTTTCTTCTTTTAATCAAGGAGTAATTCCTAGGCTCGATTTCCTATCGATTTCTTCACTCGAATCTCACATCGAATCTTATATAAAAATCCCTAGTTTTTGCCTAAGCATAAATTAAATCATGCATGTATGTTTTTCTTTAGAGATTTAGGGAGATTACAAATATACAAGAAATCAAATAAATGGGGCTGTATTGGGTGCAACGGTTGTATCGCATACAACCGGTTTGACCCTACCCATTTAAACCCGAATTCACTGTTCACCCGACCCGCGTGAACAGTAACCGCGCGCGGTTACTGTTCACTTTACTGTTCATTTTTTTTTTATTTTTTTTATTTTCAGATTTCCTTTTTTGTGTTATTTTTTATTTCCTGTTTTTTTTTCTCTCTTTTTTTTCCATATTTTTTTGTCTTTTTTTTACTGTTTTCTTTTTTATTTTCCTTTGAAACATACTTTTCAGCATGATAATGTTTACTTTTTCAACGTCAATTATTACTTTACCGTTTGACAAAAAGTCTAACTTGTTGTGCACTAAAGTAAACATTATCATGCTGAAAAATAATGGTTTTGAAACATTACGTCTCTCAACGACAATGTTTACTTTTTAATACGACAAGTTCTAATTATTGTCGTTGGAAAAAGTAAATTTTTTCACTAAGAAACGTAATGTTTAACAAACATTACATTTCGTCACGATAATATCTACTTTTAGTCGAATGTTAAAGTAATTATTGTCGTTGGAAAAAGTAAACTTTTTCACTAAGAAACGTAATGTTTAACAAACATTACATTTCGTCACGATAATGTATACTTTTAGTCGAACGATAAAGTAATTATTGTCGTTGAAAAAAGTAAACTTTTTCATTAAGAAACGTAATGTTTAACAAACATTACATTTCGTCACGATAATGTCTACTTTTAGTCGAACGTTAAAGTAATTATTGTCGTTGAAAAAAGAAAATTTTTCATTAAGAAATGTAATGTTTAACAATCATTACATTTCATCACGACAATGTCTACTTTTTAATACAACAAGCTCTACTTTTAGTCGAACGTTAAAGAAATTATTGCCGTTGGAAAAAGTAAATTTTTTCACTAAGAAACGTAATGTTTAAAAAAGAAACAAAATCTAAAAAAGTAAAAAAAAAGGTGGGAAAAAAGGAAAATAAAAAAATAAAATAAAAAAGAAAACAGGAAAAAAAAATATGGAAATAAAAAAAAAGAGAAAAAAAACAGGAAAAACAAAATTATGAACAGTGCCGTGAACAGTAACCGCGCGCACAGTGAACAGTGATTTTCGGGTGGTTGTACCACATACAACGGTTGTATGCAATATTTTGCCCAAATAAATAAACCTACTTCAAAATAATTAAATCGGAGCTTCTCTCTTGAATCTCTTGGATCGAAGATGAACAAGATTAGGGCTCAAACTCTTGGCTTGGAATTTCCATGGTTGAATCCACATTAATCCTCAAGAAAAATGAAACAAAAATTAATCATCCACACTAGGGCATGTTTGCCAAAATTTTTAAGAAAAATAGAGGGATGATTGTTTTGATTTCAAGCTCAAGAATTTGAAGGATTATTACCTTTCTCTTTAGTGTATGAAAGAACTGGGTAGATGATGATGGAAATCTCTTGAACTTCATGAACTTGGAGCTTGAATGTTTAAGCTTCCATGGAGAATCATCTTCAAGTGTGTGTGTTGTGTGTGTTTTGGTTTTGAGAGGGAGAGAGGGAGTGAATTTTTTTTCTCTTCCTTACTTGAGAATTATCGAGAGAGAGAGAGAACTAGAGAGAGAGATAGAGTTTGAGAGAGTGAGATGAGTGAGAATGATGAAAATGAATGTATTAAGTTAAGAATAAGAATATCATCATTAATATTCTTAGTAGGTGTTGAATTATAGGGTAGCTAGAGAGATTAGGGAGAGAGAGGAGAGTGATGTCGGTGGTGGGAGAGTGAGGGAGAGAGATTCTCTTGACAGATATAATTTTACCCGGTTGAGAAAGTTTTCCAGATAAAAAGTCCGTATTATTTCATTTATACTGAAAACGGCTCTAATCTCTCCTCGTCTCGTTTCCGACACTAGAAACATCTTAAACCTATCTCATGTCCCATTAAATAAATCAAGGATTCTGATTATCTAATTTTTAGGTCAAAATTCCAAGTAACGAAGAAAACCTAAAAATTAATCGGCTAATTAATCCGTTAAGGACTAAATTCTTATAACTCTCTCATGTGATCTCGGATAAGCTTCTAACATATCTCAGGGGTCTTAGAATAAATTCTAGATTCAAAAGACTCTAATTAGATCGAATTCTAAGTTCGTCGGTGAATAGCGTTTTCTCGGTTATCGTTACTATTCACTCAAAAGTAAAAATTCTCAAAATTCTCTGAAATTCATACTCATGCTCAAACTCATATAAATAAACTCAATCAATGCATCACATCCTTGATTCAAGTAATTTAAAACACATAAGTTCACGTTAAAGCACATAGGGGCATTTTAGTCTTTTCACAAAATTTCTTTTTTCTTATAAAAATTTTATCACTCAAAACTTGATAATTTAAGCATATCAACTCATTTAGAACGCACTTACGAACTTATGAAAGCTCGGGGTATTACAAGTTAATGTAGTGTGTAGTTAACTCTTGATATAATGATAATTGTTGTTTCTGAGTTAATGTGAAAAATATCATTTTATCTATACGGTGATCTATTATGTATGGGGCTTTGAGTGAAGAAGTTGTACACATAAGCCTGGAATCACTAGTTAATGGAATAAAGTAGGTGCACATAAAAGAATAGGAGCACTTGGCAAGTTTTATTGGAGTAGGTTTACAGGGACAAAAATCAAAGTTTGGTTTTCGTTGTTTGAAGTGTAAATTGTCCTTGTTGGCTGTTTTTGGAACATGTGTAGTCTCAGCATTTGGAATCAATGGAAATGTTTGCATCATTGACTTCTTATTGATCATATCTCAACCTCCAAAACTAAATTTTTTGCAACTAGTGGTGGCATCAATATGATAGGATCACTAAACAGCCAATTCAGAACCCACAAACAAATAGAAAACTCCCCAAGATGTAGCATCATGTTCTTTCAGCATTCAATAACATGCATCATAGGCAACAACACAAAGCAACAATCTAGAACATTCATCAAGATGGCATCACCAACCCCTATGAACCAGTAAAATGATTAATTAAGAACACAATAACCTGAACAGAGAAGTCACAATACACTAGGGCAACAAAACCCTAGTGTCTGCAGATACCATTCTTCGCTCAAATGAGAAGTTTCTGGTGGCTTGAGTTCCTTATCGATGATGGAGCGACGGTCAGCAGCCCATGTTTGAATGGCTACAACCTTGTCCCGATATTTTGCACATTCATAAATCAAGACGAAATACGGATCCTCAGACAACATCATCTCAGATCCAGAGGGTTGGAGAAATGAATCCACCGTTGTCAATGGAGTTTTCAAGACAATAATTCCTATGTCAGATCTAGTCGGAGTAATAGAATAGAAATCGATGAGAGCAATTTGATTCTCTCATATTTTGACGGACCCAACGACGAAGATAATCACTTTGCTTTGCCACGATTCAGAGGGTGGAATCGATTCAGTGGCTGCCATGAAGGTTTTATATAACAGCCCGACTTCCAAATTGACGACTGACCCCACAAACCATCATAAGTCCTTTTTGGCGTGCTTTGTCCTCACTCGCACACTTCCTGAGAAAACTTCCTAAGAGGTCACCCATCCTAGTATTGCTCCAAGCCAAGCACACTTAACCTCAGAGTTCTTCTAGGATAGGCACCAGAAAAGAAGATGCATCTTGATGGTATGAGTAGCACCTATCAATTCCTTTAAGCTCTCATCGGTTCATTCCTACCCCTTTTAATTGGAAGTCTCATCGGAGCCACTCCTTGTCCGTGCCTTGTGCACCGGCGATCACTCCCTACTAGGAATAGATCTAGGGTTTGATAGAATTAATTTGGCTAGTGTTCGACTGAATTGGGTTTGGGCCAGCGTTTATTGGGTTATTATTTGGTATAAATTAGCAATGTAATTAATGGGTTAAGATTGGGGGTTAATTAAAAAAGGGTGTGATGGTCCCGGTAACGAGTAAACTGGTGTATGAAGGGGAATGCACCAGTAACGATTTTTCTTAAGAATCTTTTCTTTTCAATTCGAACTGCTCAGTTCATAGTGCTCGACAACTGAGAAAGTCAGTCGGAGCTGTCACATAGTTAAGTGCAAAGTTGACTTTTTAAACTGAGAGTCAATATTGTATTCCTGACTGAGATTTTGAAAGAGTTTTGCAGTGCGGAATGTGGTGAGAATTTTAGCCTCATTACTTTACTGAAAAAAAAACTTTAAGTGCGAAGGTCAAGTTCGCAAGTTCTTAGTGCGATTTTGCGAAGGCAATTTTATGCTGGTTAATTGGTTAGTGAACTGAAATATAAATACTTGAAAATAAACGACACAAATATTTTTACGTGGTTCAAAGATGAACTCCTACGTCCACGACTAGCTTTTCAGGCTAGCAATCCACAAGATAAGTTTGTGCGTACTTATCAAATGTTAGATTTGGTTTGCGGGCTCCAAACAACCTAGTCAATTCGATTGCGGGTTTGAACAAAACCTTACAATACTTTTTCGAACAAGTCTAAAGCTTATCTCATATTTCGGGTTCTAAAGGACCTAGATTCTTTGATTGCGGGTTCAAAGAGGACTTAGAGAATGGGGTTGGTGATTTTTCTAACAAATGAAGCCTTCAACACTTTGCAGTGGAGGCTTCCTTCTAAGAATTACAGACTGGAACAACTATTTCAGTGAATCTACTTAGAAACTACAAGGAAATGGTATTCTAGGGATTTTTGAGAGGCTAGAAAGAAGAACAGTGGGAGGTGTGGACACTCGACTACTACTTGTTCTTCGACTGAAACTTTTCCTTGCTTTTGCGAGAGAACACTTCGAATGCTTGTATGCTTGAATGTTTGCATGTGGTTTCAGTAGTCTTCTCGCAATGGTGAATACCTATATTTATAGAGAAGGAGATCAAAGAGCCGTTAGAAAGTGTCTCTGCGGTCGGTCCATTTTAGAAAATTTACAGACTGTCTTGTACTTCTGAGCAGATTTTAATTTTGAATTCAAGTTATTCTTCTTCCTCTGTCTTCCAAGTCTTCTTTCTTCGACTTCTGGACTTCTAACTTCGATAGAATTACTCAACATGCATGAACTGCATTGTTCAGTCCCGAGTCAGCTGAGTGGTGATATAACTTACCAACTCGAACTTGAAATGCCTATCAATCTTGAGCTGTTTTTTTCAATTTAATCTTGTAAAGATAAAAATCTCTACGCTCAAACAGTGAGCTCTAGCTAAAGTCAGACTGGTGGCTCATCTACTCAGTTGGGGCCAATTATATTTTGGTAGAAATCAAAACCTTTACTGATTTTCCCAACAGGGTGGGTCCATCAATGGCAAAGGGTAGTAATTTTAGGAAAGTAAAGCGGGTAGTGTTGTACAAAAAGCAGAGTAGGACACTTTTTCGCGAACAAAAAAATTGCAGTTAGTAAGATATTTTTTCGCGAACGGGGAATATGAAATTAAAACATTATCCCTGATAATTTTGCAAAAAATTGGAGGGCCCACTGGCCCTCAGGCTCCAATGTCCCTCCCTCCCTACTAAGGTGTAGTCCGTGTCTAACATTTTTCTTGATTATTATTAATTTTTGTAATATACTCCTTCCGTCCACGAAAATTTGTAGCGAATTTTCTTTTTATGTCCGTCTATGAGAATTGAAGTTAGTTTTCTTTCTTTTCTAACTTTAGAATATGATTTTATCCATTAATAAATTTTTCCACTTTAGGATATAATTTTCTTTTTTAGCGAATCAAATCACAAACTTTAATGTGTGTTACAATTGAAAGAAGAACTTTAAACTTTGAGGAGTTAAATGACGAACTTTTAATTTTGGCATTAAGACTCAATAGTTTTCCAGCCGCCGGAGTGCATTTGTGGACATTACTTGAACTTGTGATGCTGACGTAGACGCCCAGCAAGGAGAATAACGCTGACATGGTTGCCTAGCTGCTAGGGGTGAGTATACGGGCGTTTGGGCCCAACCAAAACCGAACCAAAATTAACCAAAAATCGAATTGTATTTTTTTCCCAAACCAAACCAAATCGTATTATATGTCTAACCAAACCGAATTCAAACCGTAATTTACGGTTAGGGTTTGGTTATATTCGGTTTTAACCGAATTTTTTATATATGTTTAAGTGCATATTTTTCACAACATGTGCACCTATTTTATTTCCTTTTTCTAATATATTTGCACAAAATATAGCAATTTTATTGATTCAACCAAAGCCAAGCAGCATCGTTGATGACATGCGTTATGGTATTGGAATTGGAGGTGAGATATAGTTTATCGTTTATGATTGGGATATCAAGATGTGTTTATGATTTGATACATGGGTATGTAAAAGTGATGATTAGATTATCACAATTTCAATCATAAATTTTAAATTACTTTTAAAAATTAATATATAGATATAGTTAAAAAATACTAACATATAAAAATATTTAGATTTTCGGGTAGAAGTCAATATTTTTTGGCCCAACCCAACCAAACCGAAATAATTTCGGGTTTCAATTTCTTAAACCAAACCGAACCGTTAAATTAAAAAAACCAAACCAAACTGCAAATTACCGTTTGGTGCGGTTCGAATTTTCGGTTTGGTTTGATTTTTGTTCACCCCTACTAGCTGCCATCTGGATACCAGCAGACAAAATATACAAAGAGTCAGACTCTGGTGCAATGCGTCGCATCCTATGCGACGGGCGCGTGAATGGCACGCGGGCGCCTCCCACGCGAGGCGCGTGCTGTGCACGTGCCAGATTTTTTGTTTTGATTTTTTTAAGAAAATGTCGTGCATCTTATTATAAATGGTGGTGTATCTGCACACACTATACGATGCATCTCAAAATACATGGTGATGCATCTCGAAAAATAATGAAAAAGAATATTAATAAAATTAAAAAATATTGCATCTCAATACACTTAGTGGTGCATCTCATTAAAAAGTCATCTCAAAATGCATGGTGGTGCATCTCGAAAAAATAGTGAAAATAAATATTACTCCCTCCGTTCGGGTTATAAAGTCCCATTTTAAATGGGCACAGGGATTAAGAAATGTCACACCCCGACTCCCGAGGTGCGACGCATGAACACTAACATTACTAACCATCCTTCAACTCCACTCAAATAAGGGAATCATGCTCGGGAAACAAGGGAATATTGACCGAAAGCAATTAACAAATAAGAACGTGCTTCCAAGTCACAACGAAAATATCAAACGAGCATGGATAATTTACATAACAAACCGAAATGGCATAAGTATTTCCGATTCTAAAAAATGTGAACCAACAAAAACCAATAATTGTAACGAGCACAATACTCTTAATCAACAGAATATAAAGTATGATTCAACAGATATCAACAATATTGTCTATCAAACATAGCAGCGGAGACCTCGACTCAATCCCAACAATTACATGTATGAAGACATGCAATTGCCAGTCTAACTTCCGACTCAAAAGAAACACACCACCAAGCTGTCCACGCCATCTACATCCTGCTAACCTGCACGTTTAGAAATACATGCAGGGCTGAGTACTTCATACTCAGTGAACACATGTGAAAACTTGCTCTTAGAGCTATATCAATTTAACTTGCCTTGCCGAAGCATCACAAGTATTAATGTATTGAAGACAGTTTTACTTGTGCATGCTAAAACATTTTACTTTCTTGAAACGACAGCGCTGTCAAACATATTATATACTCAAACATTATGTATCATCTACCACAATTCACACTCTGTGCTGACAAGTAGGCCTCCTTCTCGAACACTGTGACCGGCCCAACCTAATCAAGGCTCACAGTCACCTCAACAATTCATATACCATACGTGGATTTCCTGTCTTTCACAGGACAATAATATCTCAACAAGCAGATGATAAAACATACTAAAAACTCATAAAACGGCAAGTCAATTGAATTTAAAACTCACATAGTAATACTCAATACATAATAGCATTCATCATAGTTTTGGTTTAGAAAAGCCCACCTGACTTCCGAAAACTAGCTAGGCAGCTTACTTTTGACGGTCCTCGCTACTTGTCCGTCCCGCTCGGTCCTTCATAGTTTGACATCGATAAAAGAAATAAGACTCGACGCGTAAAGACGTAAAGTAGATGTTTGATTTCGGCTGGAGGACTTCTACTTGACTCGTCTCTCTCTATTCTTATTTTATCTTTTCTAGGTCGATCTCCTTCTCGACTTTCTCGTTCTCGGTTCTCAATTACTAAATATTTCATCTCGTACTCTCATTATAAGTCATTAATCGTTAATTGATAATGCTAATTGCTAATTCTAGGGTATTTCTCACTAATTAAGAAAATATCATTTATCTCAACTTCATTACTCGAATTCTTACTTGCATCCTTAACTCAACTAACGTCATATCAAATCAATCTCGTTGCACATAATAGCATTCTCAACAATTTGAACAAATCATAACATCATAAATAGAATATAAACGTCTTATTCAACATAAGCTCGCTTAAGCATAATCATTATTTCTAATCTCATAAGCTCACTCAACATAATAACTCAACATACAATTTAATCAAACATATAATTTTAATATGATTCCTATTTCAAGTTCAATTAGTAATTATTCAATATTTCACTCAAGCATATCGATTAAATCAAGCATCATAACTCAATTTGGAATTTAAACAAACATATCATCTCAAACTCGATTCACACTTCAAGTCACATTAACAATTACCCGTCATTACTCGACTCTAGTTTTGGAAAAGTGATTAACTTTGATCTCATAAAATATATAAATTCAATGAATTAGAATTCTTTTGAATTAATAACTCAAATAATTGTTTAATATTTCTCGACTCAATATACGACATTATTTTCAAAATACGTTGTCTTTTCTCAACTTCATATACTTATACGAGTACGTACTATTATCTTGTTTACTTATTCTATTACTATAACTTCTCTTTTATTATTCTCAATTAAACTCTTATAAGAACTCATTTTCTATTTATAACTCGACTTTTAGAACTTCGTTTACCAAAATTCTTGTTCTTTTTATTTTACGAAAACTCGATCTCTAACTTCAAATGAAGACTCGATTTTTAATTTTAATAACTCGATAACTTCGTCGACTTATTTCTAATTAAAACGATTTAGAAAGCAACTCAAATAATTTTATTCAAGCATCATCAATTATTCTATTCTCGAAATAATACTCATAAATGAATACTTAAACACTCATCATTTAATAGACTCGATTCTCAATTTAAAAAAAGAACAACTCTTATAAATTTTCTTCTTGTTTTTCTAATATTTCTCATTTAATTTAATAATTAACTATTAAACTATTTTATCTCAATTTCATTATTTTAATGAACAACACTTACTCGACTCTATACTCATAAGCTTCTCTTACTCGACTTATCTCCTCATAAATTATTATTCGATTATCTAAGCTCGACTCGATTTATTACTCTTATATTTTATTATTTCATATTCAATTAAGAAATTTTCTCTTTAATTAATTTACTCTAATTTTATTATTTTTATTTCAAAATTCCTCAAATAATTTATGATCAAATGAATAAACGAACTCGACTCAATTAAACTTCTCACTAAGTTTCTTATGCTCGACTCCTCTAATCTTTTCTCTTTTAGGAGAGAATTTATTTAATTTAAAATTTAACTATTATTATTATTATTATTATTATTATTATTATTTTTCATTATTTCTTGTTATTTCTCGTTCAATTGAACGACTCGACCTCGACTACTCGTCTCAATTTCTATACTCTATTCTCTTGGCTCTAATTCGTCTTTTATTTCTCAATTATTAGCTCTCTTACTCTCTATTATTTATTTAACTCAATTTTTCTCCTTTTAACTCTATTTATTTAATAAAGAACTATTATTATTTTTTTTTTCTCAAGTAATGACTCATCATTAACTTTTCTCTCTAATTTCTATTTAATTTTATTCTCATTACTTTTGGATTATTTTATTAATTAAATAATTAATTTCTTTTAGAATTAATTTTAATGATATTCAAATTTTCAAGTAAACACCTAGAACACAAAGAACACATATTCAAAAACTCATATTTTTCACCAAGAACACCTAGAACACACACTAGACATTCATCTCATTTTTTTCGATTTCTTCTCATCTTCATACATAGAAATTTATCTTCTTCATCTCAAAAATGCTCATCTAACATCTAATACATTCAATCTAACATAAACATGCTCATATCATCATATCATCAAAAATCATCTTAAAATCATCAAATTATAATCAAAAATATTTTTCTCCTATATCATGCATATATCGATTTTCTCCTCATTTTCAACATAGGGAATTAAATCATCATACTCTCATAATAATATCATCAAGAAACACATATCATCAAGAAATCATCAAAAACTCATAAAAATTATTTTTCTTTCTTCTTTATAATCATTTTCGGTTTTTAATAAATTTTTGGGGGTTTTGATTTTCTTTTCTCTTTTAATTCATGGATTAATTCCTAGGCTTGATTTTCCTAACGATTTCCTCACTCAAATCTCACCTCGAATCCTAGTTTGCCTAAGCATAATTTAAAACATGCATGCATCTTTCTTTTAGGGATTAGAGATTACATAATATACAATTAATCAAATGAATTTAAACCTACTTTTAAAGAAACAAATCCAAGCTCTCCTCTTGGTGATGATGGATCGAAGATGGTAGGTTTGGAGGCTCAAGTCTCTAGCTTGGAATTTCCATGGTAGATTCACCTTAATCCTCAAGAAAAATAATATAAAAATTAATCATCTCTTCAAAGGCATAGATGCCAAAAATTTTGAAGAAAATTGAGATGATTTGGGATTTGATTTTGATCTCAAGAATTGATGAATTAATTACCTCTTCAGTTGGTGTATGAAAGATTGAAAAGGGATGATGATCTCTTGAACTTGGAAGCTTGAAGCTTGAAGGTTTGAGCTTCAATGGAGGATCTTCAAGTGTGTGTTTGTGTGTGTGTGTTCGGTGGAGAGGAGAGAGATGGAGAGGATATTTTTCTTCTTTCTTTCTTGATTGAGCACGTTAGAAATGGGTATGAGAGATAAGATAGGTGCATGAATGAGAAATAAGTTTATCTCTTTGGCTAAGAAAAGAATCTTACCAAATTAATTGAATGTCATCATACTTATTCCATAGGTGTTGAAATTAGACCACCTAGGGAGAGATTTTAGAGAGAGAGATATAGGTCGGTGGAGAGAGAGGGAGAGAGATGGGAGAGATATTCTATTTTACAGATAAAATTTTACCCGGATAAGAAAGTTTTCCGGTAGAATGTCCTGTTATTTCATTTATACTGAAAACAGCTCTAAACTCTCCCCGTCTCATTTCTGACATTGAAAACGCCTCAACTCTATCTCATATCTCACGAAATAATTCAAGGATTTCGAATATCAAATTTTTAGGTTAAAATTCCAAGTAACGAAAAAATTAATCGGTTAATTAACCCATTAAGAACTAAATTCTTAGAATTCTCTGATATGATATCGGATGAGTTTCTAACATATCTCAGGGGTCTTAGAATTAATTCTAGATTCAAAAGACACTAATTAGGTTAAATTCTGAGTTCGTCGGTGAATAGTATTTTCTCGGTTCGCGTTACTATTCACTGAAAAGTAAAAGTTCTCGGATTTTTCTGAAAATCATACTCATGCTCAAACCCATACAAATATACTCAATCAATGCATCACATACTCAATCGAATAATCAAAACGAGAAAAACTCACATCAAAGCACACAGGGGCATTTCAGTCATTTTCAAATACATATCTTTTCTTGAAGATTCTCTTCACTCAAAACTCATTAATTAAACGTTTAAACATATTTAAGGCATACTTAAGGGCTCTTGAAAGTTCGGGGTATTACAAGAAAACTGATAAAATATTTTTAAGTGTGGTAAAAGTTAGAAACTAAGGGTATTGTTAGTGAGGTAGGTTAGTTTGTTAATAAGGTGGCTTGGCATTAGCAATTTTAAAGGAAGGTGTGGATATATTAAATCTATTGAATTATTTTGATTTTTGATTAAGTATGTTGCACATTTATTTTTTTAATGGTTATGACTTTAATAGAGGAACACACAGTTACTGTTCATTTCGAAAAAATGTTGATTTATTGCAAATGAAAATGCTTAGCTGATTAAAAAAAATAATTTAGCATTATACGTTTTTTTTGCACCAATTCATAAGTTAATGATTCTTTATTGCTGATCACATCCTATTGATTTACACCAGCCATACTAATATTTATCACATATAAAAAACTAAACAAGACATAAATCAATAAATAAAAGGGTAATGATATTCGGCCACACTGTGGCCGACCACACAAGCTAAAAATGGTAATATAGGTTTTGAAAATGGAAATATACCCTAATTGGGAAGCATAAACCCTAAGGGGAAAGTGTGATTATTTTCATTTTTACAGTCAACTTTCCTTTTTTTTAAGCGTGTGGCTGGCCACAGTGTGGCCGAATGTCATTACCCTAAATAAAATACAGATTGATATGACCAAAAAATAAGTGGGAATTTTTCATTGCAATAATATTCAAGTTGGAGGGAATAAGTGGGGGAAATATTTTGAGGGAAATTTAAACACAAAAAGTGCACCTAATCCTATCTAAACACATTAAATACTACCAAATCCTGCAGCATTCATTACAGTTTTTCTCCACAAAACAAAAAAAAAATGCTTAACCTCAACAAGTATAGGCCTAATATGTCTGAAATTCACAGGAATAATTTGGCTTCTTGGCTTCTTCAAAACAGCAGCAACTCCAAGCTACGATATGGCGCAAAAAATGAAGCTGCAAGGTTGTTCGGTGTTGAGCTAAGGACGGTATGGAGATTATGACAGCAACTCTAAAACAACAAGCCTTAGGACAGCCCCTGCATTTGAAATCAATGAAAAAAGGGTCAGTACGCAGTTATAAGAAGCCTATTGATGAAGAGAAAATAAAAAGCTTGTCAATTTTGAAGAGGGATAACATCAGGAAGCTTTCTTCCAGCCTTGGTGTTAGTGTAGGATTGGTTCACAGCTGGGTAAAGGAGAAAAGGGTAAGAGCACATATCAATGCACTAAAATCATATTTATCTGCAGCAAATACGATTGCAAGGCTCAAGTGGAGCCTAAGTATGCTTAGTTGCATCAGTAGCAATGGAAGAATTTCATTTCAGCCCATGTACAACATCATTCATGTTGATGAGAAATGGTTCAACATCACAAAAAATATGATGAGAAATGGTTCAACATCACAAAAAATACACAGAGGTATTATGTGCTTGCAGATGAAGTGGAACAGTACAGAACATGCAAATCAAAGTAGCATATTGAAAAAATAATGTTTCTATATGTTGTTGGAAGGCCACTCATTGATTTAGATGTCACGGTTATATTTGATGGGAAGTATGGTATATTCCCTTTCACCTTTGAAGAACCAACATTAAGAAACTCCAAAAACAGACCCAAAGGAACAATGATAACAAAGCCAATTGTTGCTATAACCAAGCAGGTCATGAAGGATGCATTTCTGAATCATGTGAGTGATTTAATAACTGTTTTCTATCAGATTTTTAAAAACCCAATCATCATTTAGCCAAGTTCATGCACAGTCAACAGATAATTATTTGCCCAATCATCATTTAGCCAATTTCATGCAGGTTGTTCCAACAGTTATTGCAAAGTAGCCAAAAAATATCAGTAAACACATTATCATACAACAGGATAATGCAAAGCCATACATCAACAATAATCATCCTGATTTCCAAGCAATTACACATTCTCAAGGGTTCAACATCCAATTGGTTTGCCAACCACCAAACTCACCAGACATGAATGTGAATGACTTAGGTTTTTTTTAAGCTATTCATTCACTAAAAGATGAGAAGAAGACAAGCACATTTGAAGGTTTGATCAAGAATGTAAATGATGCATTTGATGAGTTTCCAACCTACAAGATAAATGATATTTTCTTAACACTATAAGGCTGTTACAGAGAGATCAGTTTAAGGAAGCGTTGTACGAAAAGTTTGTGCCAAGAAGTTATCGTAAGCAGAAATCCAACGAGTTTACCAATCTTAAGCAAGGAAAAAGATCTGTAGCCGAGTACGACCGAGAATTTTGTGAGTTAGCTCGTTTTGCGCCCGATATGGTCGACACCGATGAGAAAATGTGCGAGTTGTTTAGAGTAGGACTTAGGCAAGATATTCGAGTAGTTCTCGCCAGCCAAAGTGGTTTGACGTACGCCGAAGCTTTAAACCGAGCTTTAGATATGGAGTTGGCAATGCAACCGGAAAAAGGATCGCAACCCCCAGCGAATCCCCAACCCCAAAACCAGATGATCACGACCACGTCTGTTCATCAACCCAGTTCGACCAATACGGAAAGAGAAAAGGAAAGTGGATTAGTGGAAATCAACCAACCAAGAAGCAGTGGCAAGGAAAGAGCCAACCGCAGCCACAGAAGGGAAAGGCACCGCAAACGAACCGAGGCAACCTACCCATCGGACCTTTAGGATTCCCTCCCTGTGCGAAATGCGGAAAGATGAATTAAGGTGTTTGTAAGAGTGGAAGCAACGTTTGCTACACTTGTGGTCAACCTGGTCATTTCTCGAACCAGTGCCCAAGTAAGCAACAAGGGTTTAGAAGCGGAAGGCCAAACCAGTTCCAGCCATCGCAAATGAAAGCTATCGAGGCAGCCCCTCTTCAAAAGTTTGTTCCACGTCAACGTAAGCCGCCGCAGCCAAGGCAGCAACCTCCTCAGCAAGAACCGCCGCTTTTTCAAAGAACGTATGCGATTGAACAGAAAACGCAGGAGAAGGAGAAAGGAAATCTGGCAGGTATGGGAAAGCTTAACAACATACCTGTTATTGTTTTGTTTGATACCGGAGCTTCGCATTCGTTTATATCTAGTATCTGCGTAGAGAACCTAGAACTAGAAGTAGAAGAATCGAATCAGATGCTTAGTGTCGCAACCCCTTTAGGAAAGTCTGCGTTAGTTTCGCATGTTTGCTCGAACCTAGATTTTGAAATCGGAAACCGTAAGTTAGTCGCGAAATCCCTGAATGTAATCCAGATGCGTGACGTCGATATAATCCTAGGAATGGATTGGTTAACCGAGAATTTTGCGACGATTCGATGCGATTTGAGACAGATATCGTTTAAACCCCTGGAGAAGAGTCAACCATAGATTTCGGAGTGGAAAAGAGAGTGAAGAAGAGCGTGCCGATAATTTCAGCCATGAAAGCACAGAGATTGATGCGGAAGAAAGGAACCCAAGCGTACCTAGTCTATCTGAATAAGGACGAAAATCACGAGTTAAGTATCGACGATGTTCCAATCGTAAGAGAATTCAAAGATGTGTTTCCTGAAGTGTTACCAGATTTACCCCCTGATCGTCAGCTAGAGTTTTCAATCGATTTAGAACCAGGATCAGTCCCGATATCCAAGGCACCGTATCGAATGGCCCCAAAGGAACTTCAAGAGTTGAAGATCCAACTGCAGGAATTGTTGGACTTAGGCTACATTCGACCGAGTGTATCGCCTTGGGGTGCTCCGATTTTGTTCGTAAAGAAGAAAGACGGTAGTTTAAGGATGTGCATAGACTACCGAGAGTTAAACAAGATTACTTTGAAGAACAAATATCCTTTGCCAAGGATAGATGATTTGTTTGACCAGCTAAAAGGAGCCGGTGTTTTCTCCAAGATTGACTTAAGGTCTGGATACCACCAACTGAAGATCCAGCAAGAAGATATTCCGAAGACTGCTTTTAAAACGAGATATGGACATTACGAATTCATAGTAATGCCATTTGGATTAACAAATGCCCCGGCAGTGTTCATGGATATGATGAATAGAGTTTTTCACGAATATTTGGACAAGTTCGTGATTGTCTTTATAGACGATATTTTGGTGTATTCAAGGAGTGAAGCTGAGCATGAAGAACACCTAAGAATCGTGTTAGAAACGCTTAAAACGGAAAAGCTGTATGCCAAATTCAGTAAGTGCGAATTTTGGTTGAAGGAAGTAAATTTCTTAGGACATGTAGTTTCATCTGAAGGCATCTAAGTGGATATGGAGAAAGTGAAAGCTGTACAGGATTGGAAGTCCCCGACGTCAGTACATGAAATCCGTAGTTTTCTTGGTTTAGCAGGATACTACCGGAGATTCATTGAAGGATTTTCTAAGATCGCGAAGCCGATGACGAGCCTGTTAAAGAAAGAAACGAAGTTCACATGGACGGAAGAGTGTGAGAAAAGTTTTCAAGAACTCAAGACGAGATTGACGACAGCCCGAATTCTAGCCCTACCCAAGCCAAATAAAGATTATGTTGTTTATACCGATGCATCTGCTCAAGGACTAGGATGCGTGCTAATGCAAAATGGAAAAGTGATTGCATATGCGTCCAGGCAGCTTAAACCTCACGAAGAGAAGTATCCAACCCATGACCTGGAATTAGCAGCCGTCGTTCATGCTTTAAAGATATGGCGACATTACCTTTATGGAGCGAAGTGTGAAATATTCTCAGATCACAAAAGCCTGAAATACTTCTTCGAGCAGAAGGAGTTAAACATGAGACAAAGGAGATGGCTTGAGTTAGTGAAAGACTACGATTGCAAGATATCTTACCATCCTGGTAAAGCGAACGTAGTAGCCGACGTGTTAAGTCGAAAGAGAAGGAAGGAAAAGTCGAAGATGAAGATTGAAGTAATCGTACCGCCAGCGACAGTAGATCAAGTAATTCCTACCTTAGTAGTGATACCTGACTTAAGAACCCGTATCGTAGAAGGCCAAAGAAGAGAGGAAGAGTTAGAAAAGCTACGAATGAAGGTGAAAAGTGGAGAAGTTAAGGATTTTGCAGAATCAAGCGATAATGCGTTGTTGTATCAAGGAAGAATTTGTGTGCCTAACGATGACAAGTTGAAGAACGAGATAATGAGTGAAGCTCATGAAACCCCATATACAGCTCACCCCGGCAGCACGAAGATGTACCAAGATCTAAAGAACCAGTTTTGGTGGAATGGAATGAAGACGGATGTGGCATTGTTCGTTGAAAGATGTTTAGCTTGCCAGCAAGTGAAGTCCTTACATCAAAGACCGTATGGACCTCTACAACCGTTACCCGTCCCAGAGTGGAAATGGGATGGAATCACAATGGATTTTGTGACAGGATTGCCAAGATCAAGAAGAGGAAATACAGTAGTATGGGTAATAGTGGATAGATTGACGAAGTCTGCTCATTTCATACCTATTCCACATACCTATGGATCAGCCAAGTTAGCCGAGATCTACATCAAAGAAATTGTGAAATTGCACGGAGTTCCGAAGACGATTACCTCTGATAGAGATTCAAAGTTCACCGCCCGTTTTTGGGAAAGTTTCCATAAAGAATTAGGAACCCAATTGCAGTTCAGCACTGCTTACCACCCTCAAACCGATGGTCAGTCCGAGCGAACGATCCAAATTCTCGAAGATATGTTAAGAGCCGTCTTGTTAGATAAAGGAGTCGAGTGGGAAAAAGTTTTACCTCTTGTTGAGTTCGAATACAACAATAGCTATTAGAATATGATAGGAATGGCCCCGTATGAAGCTCTTTACGGAAAGAAGTGTAGATCGCCGTTGTATTGGAATGAAGTCGGTGAAAGGAAAGTGTTAGGGCAAGAAGCGATTGAGGAAATGATAGAATCTGTACGTCAGATCCGTGAGAAGATTAAGGAAGCTCAGAGTCGACAAAAATCGTATGCCGATAATCGAAGATCTAAGTTAGAATTTAAAGAAGGAGATAAAGTGTTTTTGAAAGTATCCCCCTCGAAAGGAGTTTATCGTTTTGGAGTTAAAGGAAAGCTTAGACCTCGTTTTATAGGACCGTACGAGATCCTTGAGAGGATTGGATCCGTATCGTATCGTTTAGCGTTACCGCCTAGTTTCGGAAGTTCGCATAACGTGTTTCACGTATCGCAGTTAAGAAAATATGTCTTTGACCCGAAGCATGTAATACGTCAAGAAGATGTTGAGATGAAGCCCGATCTAAGCTACGAAGAGAAACCCGAAGAGATTTTAGATTATAAAGTCCAGCAGCTTAGAACGAAATCGATTCCCTTAGTGAAAGTCAAGTGGTGTCATCATGATCTTGAAGAAGCCACTTGGGAGCTCGAAGAAAAGATGAAAGCTAAGTATCCCGGGTTATTTTCTTAAGGTCAGTAAATTTCGGGACGAAATTTTTTTTAAGAGGGTGAGGATGTGATACCCCGAGTTTTTATCCCTTTAGAGAGCGTCTAATTAACCGAGTAAGTTCATAGATGAGAATTTAGGAGTAAAATTTTTCTTTTCTAATTGATGAGTTTTGAATAAAACGTTTAAATTGTCTTGTGAATCTTGTGTGAATTTATCTGTTCTATTTACCTGAGATAATGATGATGTGATATGTTTGTTGAGTCGTTTATGTGAAAATGAGTATGAGATTAAATTCCGGAAAAATCCCGAGAAGTTTGTTTAATTAAGTTAACATAACGTTAATCGCCGAGAAATATGTTTACGCCGATGAACCTAAAATAGAATTAAATAGAACCTTCGAACTTAGAATTTCTTTTAAGATCACTAAGATAGGGTAAGGACTTATCCGAGAATTGAGAAGAGAAAAGAGGCATTAGTCTTGAAAAGGATTAATAAACGGAATAATAAGCCGATTAAATTCTTTTAAGAATTAAAGGACTAAAATGATCGAAGCCTTTAATCTTTTAATTTGAGACGTGACATAGGATTGGGACGAGTTAGTGTCAAAAGTGAAACGAGAAGAGGTTAGACCCGTTAATAGAACAAAACGGAATTAATACGAATCATTTTACCCGGAAAACCTTTACGACCGGATAATTAATACCCGTAACGACACGACGACGACACGTGTCATCCACCTCTCTCCCTCTCTCGCCACCTCACAACCCCTCTCCCATCATCCCTCAATTTCCAAGACCAACAAAACATAGTGATGTCTTGTACATGGATTGCTTGAAGTATGCATACAAGTTAAGTTCAAATCAAATATCAAGTCTTGTCTAGTTACAATTTCCAATAATTTACTTTATTTTCTTTGGATTTCAAATTCCTACATCTAAGACAAGAAAGAAACCTAGTCATCTACACTCCATCTCTCTCTCATTTCGATCTCTCTCTCAAAACAAAAAGAAAAACTCTCTCAAACCCTCTCAAACTCTCTAAACTCTCGGCACTCCCTCTCTCTCACACCCCTCTTGATTTTTCTTCACATGCAACCATGGATTCAAGCTTATCATCCATGGAAATGAAGTAGAAGCCATTAATCTCCATCCATTTCATCCATATTTTCAAAGAAAGGTAAGAATCTTCCAAGTTCTTGAAGTTGAATTCAAGAATTATCCAACACTTTTCTTTATTTTGATTCCTAAAACCTATGGATGATTAATCCTATATTCTTTCTTTTTCTTTGAGGAATTCAAGAAGACATCCTTCTTCTTTTCAAGATCCAAGCTTTGAAGCTACCATTTCCATCCATTTCAATCCCAAGAGCCAAGAGAAGGATTTCCCTTTTATTTAAGTATGAATTCATTTGATTAGTTGTAAAAATGTATGTCTATAAGTCCTAAAAGAAAGATCTATGCATGCATGTTATTTAATTTATGTTTAGGCAAACTTAGGATATGCATGTGCTAATTGAGTGAGAAGAATTCGTTAGGAGAATCGAGCACTAGATGTTAATCGATGAATTAAGAGAAGAAAAAGAAACTAAAACCCTAAAAAAATGATGAATGCCGAAAAATATAGTAAAAATAGGAAAAATGTGAATCTTTGAATTATTGTTATTATGATGCTTGATTTGTTATTTTTATCATGTTAATAATGAATTTATATGCATGAAAAATTGAGGAATAAATTGCACAAAATTATGTATGTATGCCGTGTGTTTTAAGCAAAAATGGAGAAATTATTTTGATGATTTTGTTGATGTATTGAGTGATGTTTTGATCAATAAGATGATTGTATGTTATGTTAGTATAATCATACATGTGTTTAAGTAAAGAAAATGAGTTTGCATGTTGAAATTTTTGAAAGAAATTAAGTGTAGAAATAAAAAAAAAAAAAAGGATTGGATGTTTAAGTATATATTAATGTTAATTTGAAGATGGAATAAAGATAGAAGTTTTGGTAAAAAGACTTAAAATTGAAAAGTTTTTAATTAAATAAAGGATGAAAAGATGTATGAAAAGATTTATTAATTAAATACCTTGTATTAAAATTTAAAGAATTGAAATTTTTACTAATACAACAAAAAGATCTTTTATAATAAAATGAATTAATTCATAAAAATATTTATCAAAAAATAAAGAAATTATTAAGTAAGAAATAGCTTAAAAGTTTAAAACAAATAAAGAAGAAATTATTAAAGAAGTAAACAAAATAGAGAAAACCGAGTTTAATAAGAATTAATCGATAAGAACTAAAAAGGAAGTTAATTTGAGTAAAGAAAAGATGCTAGACGAGTTAAGATAGATACTCGTATAAGTTAACCGAGAAAATGAGAATAAAATAATATGTCGAATGATAATTTGATAGAAGAGTAATTAAATAATTAATTTAGGAACGTCGTTCCAACCAAGCGAAGAAAAGATAAACCGAGATAATAATTAAAGAAATAATATTCGAGTTAAGAAATGAGAATCAAGTTAGAATTGAACAAGAATTTATAAATTCATAAAAGTTTATTAAGAGCTAAGAGAATTTTTGTTAAATAAATAAGAGTTATAAAATACCTTATAAAATAGCAGATGTAGAACGAAGCGTTGTCTATATAAATAAGAAAGATAGAATTAATAGTTTAAGCCTTCATAAAAAGAAATGCATAATCGAGTTAGATTTTAAGATTTAAATTGAATGCATGTTAATGTGTCTTGAAGTATGTTTGATTTATTTGATTTCATTATATGTTTGAATAAGTGTTTAAATGCATGATAGTATTATAATGTGAAAGATGATTGAATTTGTATGCTAGATGATTGATTGTTAAATTGAGAATGAACTAAAGTCTTTGAAAGAAAGCTCGAGTAATAATTTGTAATAATGAAGCTATTAATTAGAACGAGAAAAGTATACGATGTTAAGTAGTAGAATTAACCTTTTCGAATAGAGTTAATAAAATAAAGACGAGAACGTGAGATCTTTTAGAAAAGTTAGAACGAAGAGAGCGACGACTCAAATAGAAGTCCGTCAGTTAAAGTCCAACGCCTTTGTGTCCGTCTTTCATATATCTTACCTATCGATGTCGAACTATGAAGGATCGAGTCGGACGGATCGTTAAGCGAGGACAAATAGCCCTAGACCACCTAGCTAGTTCTTCGAAAGTCAGGTGGGCTTTTCTGAACTAAAACTATCGATGAAAATTAGTATGCTATTGAATATTATGTTATGTTTTCAAATGTGATTGACTTGCCATTTTATTGAAGTTAGTATGTGTTATCATCTATTTATATGAAGATGTGATTATCCTGTGAAAGCAGGAACCCACGTGTGGTATATGTTGAGGTGACTGTGAGCCTTGCTTCGGTTGGGCCGGTCATAGTGTTTGAGAAGGAGGCCTACTTCTCGGCACATGAAGTTATTTGTGATAGATGATACATGCTATTATATTATGTTATTTGACTGCGCAGTCCGTTTTAAATAAAAATGTTTTGACATGCACAAGTAAAACCGTTTTTAAAACTGCTTATATACTTGTGATGTTTGGCAAGGCAAGTTCAATTAATATAGCTTTAAAAAGCATCTTTATTCAAATGTTTTGGCTTGTGTTCACTGAGTACGAAGTACTCAGCCCTGCGTGTGTTTCTAAACATGCAGGTTGACTGGATGGCGATGGCGTGGATACTTGGTGGTGTGGTTTGGTTTTGTTGGTTAAGTTTGATAGAATTTCGGACTGGCATTTGTACGTCTTCATACGTGCAAGTGTTGGGAGTTGATGCTAATTTCCACTGCAATCTTTTTGAGCTAATGTCTGTTGAAGTTAACACTTTTATACTCATGCTGTTGATTCCGAGCGTTTGGCTCGAAGATTTTGAATGCTTGTTGAATTCGTAACCCCTTTATCTTGTAATCCCGAGCGATGGGCTCGTAACTTGACTTGATGTTGAACATGAATTCCTTACCTTGATGTATATATTTTCGTATGTTTTCCTCTTTTGTTTGAAATTCCCTTCCCATCAGCATGATTTACTCTTTTGGATTCCCGTTCAAAGTGAAGTTAAGATGCTCGGTTATTATTTCATTATGCTTTTGAATACCAAATTCGATTGCCTTATATTCCGCCTTTGTTTTCCCCGAGCATGTTCCCTTTATTTGAGTTAGTTGTTAGTTGTTTAGGTTTGTTGTTGTTCGTAAGTCGCACCTCGAGAGTCGGGGCGTGACAGTTTAAGTAATGATATGAAGTGATGATGTATATAATAATGAATCTCGTAAGATGTTGATTAATGTCGGAGAAAATGAACGAATTCCGATATCTTTTGGAATTTCGTAAGAGACGAACAAGTGGACGTAATTAATAATCGAGAAGTCGAGTAAGGATTCTAACTTGATAATAGTGTTTATAATGGACTAAGGAACGACTTTGTAGTTGACGACATGAGCATTCGGAATATTATAATATGAGTTGTAGTTATAGTCGAGAACTAGAAACGAGAATTTGTTAACTTGTTGTTGGTATAGTAAATGGTAGTTGAAACGACGAGGTTTGACCGTCGTGGTTATAAACAAGTTTTGAAAAGGAGTCCTTCACGTATGGGAGTACGTGTTGACTGCCTTGAGAGTCAAGTTTCGTGAGAAATTGAGTACGAGAACTTAGAACGAACTTAGGAAGTTATACGTCGTTTTTATCGAGCAATTAGGGTTAGCCGCGGCAGTTTTGCGACCCTTCCCGGAAATTGTAATATCTCTTAGCTCGTTTATTGGATTTGAGATCCGTAAATTGGAGCGTAAACTAGACTTTCCAAGCTTTCTAACGGTATAGAGCTCATCCCCTGTTTCTAATTCCTCTGTTCTGGGTAGTTCCCAGAACTACTGCCTTGCGCAGTGAAATTGCAGAAGTTGTTTTCCTAAGTTGTTTTCTTCACAACTTAGTTTCTTTCGATCGTTTAAGCCGTAATAAGTTAACGACTATCTTCTCTACTGAACTAAGAGTAGAGTATGAGACCTTTTGATTTCTAAATGAGATTTGTTCAAGTCTCGTTCCCGTTTAATTAAAATGAAACTAGTAGCGTGCAAATGCCTAAAGAAACGAAACGACTAAAACCTAATTCGAATTTCCATGTTCGATTATCTTTTACGATCGATTTTAAAGTGTTATTATTTTACGATGACGGAGGAAGCCAACAGTAAGGAAAGGACGGAAGATCAGGAGAACGGAAGCTCGTACTTAGTTCTGTAAACGCTAAGGTGGGCTTTTATATATAAAATAAAACGAGCAATGCTCGAAAACTTTTCTTTATCGCTTTGATATCTGTGTTTTCAAAGTGATAATTATGGCATGAACTGTTTTATGTTTTATGTGAGTTCTCTTGTACCTATCCGAGTTAACATTCGTGTTTTCCAGATTTTATGAGTTAATCAAATAGGTTAACTAACGATCGGCTCTGAGTTAGCTATTAAGTGCTTTCCAAAGTTAGTGCACTTTGTAACCTGTGGTGTATGTGGTATCCTGTTGAGGGATAACCAGCCACGGTGAATGAGAATTGGTCAAGATTTGAACGTAACATACCAGAAAATGCTCGGCCGAGTAAATTGTGAAAATGAGTCAGAAAATGTTTTATTAGACACGGGCTAATTTTAAATAAAACCCCGATGTGCTACAAATTATGAAATGCCAGATTATCTCTACTTATGATTATGTTTTCGACATCGTGCCCACTAAGTACTTTCGTACTTAGCCCTGCATGTGTTTATAAATGTGCAGGTTGAAGCGACGAGAGCAGCGGTGGTTGAAGTTGAGTCGAGTTGAGAAGTTAGGATTGCTTTAGCTATGACCTACTTTCCGCTGCAAAACTCTAGTCTCTTTTTGAGGATATGTACATTTGGTGAATCACTGTAGTTTAAGTCTGTAATCTTTAACTTAGATACTTTCGAGTACCTTTTGTCGAGTAATCCTTCGTGATTAACTTTTCCTTTATAATAGTCAAGTCTTGTTCATTGAATGTATGATGTCTTTTATGTATGTTTAGTTAGTCAACCCCCTTCTTCCCCGCTTCTTTAATCCAATCCCAGTCGCACCCCGGCTTCTGCCGTCCCTCGGGATTTGGGGCTGTGACAAAGTGGTATCAGAGCAAGGCTTGTTTCCTGCTTTGATTATGAGTCAATCTTCTAGTCCGAGTCATTCTTTTTAGTGATACCATAGAGTGGTTATGAGTCATTCCTTCTAGTAATACCACAGAGTGGTATTTGTATACAAGTCTTCCTTCGAGTAATAATATATAGTATTCATTCGTACTCTATATCGAGTCTTCTTTCGAGTCATAGGATAGAGTATTTGTATGTATATACTCTAGATCAAAGTTTTCTTTCAAGTAAAAGATAAGAGTTAGACTATAACACTAAGATTGAGAATGTAGATGTCAACTCAACCCCCCGCTACGTCGACTCAACGAGGAAAAGGAAAGAATTTTAATTATGTGATTTCTTTTAAATAAGAAATTTTATGAACAAGTATTCAACGAAATTGAGAATGAGAATGAGTTGTGTGCCAAAAATGAGAATTTTGTGGAAGTATAATTTTATACTCTGTATACTTTATGTGATTATGTGATAGTACAAGTACTATCTTATGTGAAATTATTTGCGCGATAATTTCTTTCTTATGAAAAATCTTTGGACACAAGAATATAGTTGGATTTTAGGGATTTTTCCCGGTTCAATAAGAACGTAGACTTGAAACCTAAGGTCTTTCCGGTTCTTCGAGAACTTAGACATTTTTAAGAAACGTTGTTTTTGAAATGATTTTGAAAGGAGATCCCCGACACGAGGAGAACTTCTACTAATGAATGTCACGTGCGTAAAGTGACATGAATAAAGATTCGGCAAAGTCGAACTTTGTTTTAAAAATCCAAACAAGAATTGCCTGCGAGGAATATGAAATAAAAATGATTCGGTAAATCGTGTTAGTAAACGGAGGAAACGATTAGACGTTTGAGAAGCTTTCGGCTTCGAATTAAGAAAGATATGAACGAGATGACGAAGACAGAATAAAGGGAATCAAAGCCAAATAAAATAAGTGAACGTTGCTTACGTGTAAGTAACTTAAATGACGTCATTCGTGTCACGTCATTTCGTTTTATTTTCATTTCGTGTTTCAGTAGAGTTCGCCCTGATCGAACTCTACGAAGAAAATTGTTTTTGCTATTAGAAGTCGAGCACGAAGCTTGATTAAATTTTTCCATCGATCGCCTGATTCTATCGACGACAACTGGAACGTAGTTTCCAGAAAGTTATTCTTTAAGTTATATTCTATTTTCTTTTGGAATTTATTCCATATTTCGTCTTTGAACAAAGACTACAACTAGTACGAGTATCAAGAGTCGTTAACGACAAATTCTTTTGTGAATGGATGTTACTTTTGAATAAGTAACATGAACAAAGTAGACGTACTTTGTTTTAATAAGTAAGAATCGTTAAGAAATGTTGTTGAGAAAGTAATAAAGAATTAAAGTAAGTAAGAATGTAGTAAGATAAGAATGAAAATGATATCTTGAAATTTTATATGTATATATATATATATGTTGTTTAAGTGCAATTTCTTGAATTGCTAGAAGTCGTGATAAGTGGTTGTTTTAAGTGGTGATGTTACAATTGAATAAGGAATGTTCATTTTGTAATTTAAGTATTTCGTTGAGATAAGTTATTTCCCTACCTGTTACTGATCCGTGTTTCCTTAAAAGTTTTATAGGATGGCTAGGACTCGTGTTACTGCTCGGAAGAGCCAGCCCTTAGCCACGAGCGAGCGTGCCATACTAGATATGATACAAGACGAGTATTATGAGTTCGAGGCAGATTACGATGAGGAGGATGTGGGACAGATAGTGAGCAACTTTTCGTCAGTTTATTTTCCAGTACGGCACTTGATTCCGGAGAGTCAGGCAATATCAGACCTGATTTTACACCTACCGGACGAGTGGCGCGGTTGGGCGCACCGCATGGCATGGTACTTTCTAGGGATTTTCGGCGACGACACAGAGCCGACCGACAACTACACAGGATTCGCCCTGTTTGTACACAGGCGATTCTTTGACAGCAGATTTATGCTTCCAATTCCTTTTGAGCCGCATCTCCCATACAGTCAGTTTCCCGCAGAGACCGAGCTAGAGCACCTCGACTTGGACCCAGAGTTTTCTGCCTTGTTGGAGTTACCACCAGACTTTGTGCCGAGTGAGGAGTCTGACGCGGAGTCAGAGCAGTTAGAGGAGGACGCAGAGCCTGCTGTTACACCAGAGTTACCGCCACTGAGTACACAGATCTAGGAAATAATCCCAAGACCAGGATTCGTAGAGATCGACGCCGAGACAGCCGCGTTGTTAGGACTATCTTCACCGTTCTTACCTGACGTTTGTGTTAGAGTCAGGGGACCTTTAGAGACAGGACTGTTTCGGATAGAGTCAGATTACCTAGGGATTGACACGGAGCTTGCCGCCATGTTAGAGTTACCATCTCCACTGACACCGCTTGAGGAGATCTGTGAGAAGTGGGGCGTAGTTAGAGGTCAGATAGAGGCAGGACCGTCCAGAGTCCGTTCTAGGGAGGAGTTCGAGTCAGGTTCAGGTTCCGGTTCCGTTTCTGAGCACCTTCTTCCCCTGAAGAAGCGTGCAGTAGAGCTCAGTGAGGACTACCTTGTTTCAGACCTAGAGGAGACAGTTTCAGAGGCACCGTCACCCACTCTGCTTACACTTTCTGACAACTCTACTCTGAGGGAGGACGAGGCACTCCAGCTCGTCTTTGGTTCAGAGTCTGAGGAGGAGGACCCGGACGAGGATCCTGAGGAGGACCCGGACGAGGATCCGGAGGAGAACCCAGAGGAGGACTCTTAGGGTTTTTAGGCCGTAAAGGAGCAGTTCCGACTCGATTATAGTTTGTCGAGTAGAGCATCGTAGACGCATGTTAGTAGTAGTAGTAGCTCTTTTGTCCTGTACAGAGTTGGATCAGTAACTAGTTTTTGTAGTACTCTAACAGATACGAAATTTTATGAATCGTTTCCGTTCTAGTACTTTTAGTAGGTACGGAGTTGCAGCCTGTTAGTGCACCCGGTAAATAGTAGGCAGTCAGCCTAGTTTAGACTAGTAGTAGTCTAACTTTTTGTGTATAAGTCCTCGTTGGAGGCAGAATTAATATTCTTTTTGATGTATATATATATACATGACCCATGAGAGGGTTTTTAATCGCAAGAAAAATTTCCTATGAATCGTGTAATTAAATCGGAGTGTCAACGAATTCGTGTGACGAGAAATTTAAGTTTAACTTGAAAGTTAAAAGATTTCGAAGTTAATATCAAAACTATGTTCGATATGACGTCCCGTGAACTTGATTAAGTTGGAAACGAGTTAGTAAGTACTAAGAGTGATTAACAGAAAGGACTAATGAGAATTTCAAATTTTCTTTAGATCAAAGAAAATGCCGTCAAGAAACGTAAATAATAGGAGAGGTCGAGGACCTGGGAGGCCTCGAGGACGTGGGAGACGTCAACCAGAGAACGACAGAGAACAAGAGCACGAGCAGAATGCTACCCCATCACCATCCCCATCACCACCCCCATCACCACCACCTCCACCACCACCCCGTAGGGATATTGAGGATTTATTCCTCAAGAAAAACCCCCGATGTTTAATGGAACGGGCAGCCCTAGCGATGCTAAGCTATGGGTAAGATCTACTGAGAAGATATTCAAACTCCTCAGATGTACTGATGAGGAGAGAATGCTATGTGTCGCGTTCCAACTGACTGGATCGGCAGATTATTGGTGGGAAGCAAGGCAGATGGTGATACCCGCAGAGCAGCTGGCTCGTTTCATGTGGGAAGAATTCAAGGAAATACTGTTTGATAAGTACGTACCCAAGACGTATAGAGCACAGAAGGAAGCCGAGTTCTATAGTTTGAAGTAAGGAAAGCTGACCGTAACTGAGTATGATGCCAAGTTTTGCGAACTGTCTAGGTATGCGCCGACTTTGGTTGATACCGAGGAGAAATTATCGAAGAAGTTCCAAGGGGGACTACGACATGAACTGGGAATCGCGTTAGCTAGTCATGGGGGACTAGGCTACACTGATATTTTGGGAAGAGCATTGGAAATGGAGGCCGTCGTGCCTGATGAGAAGAAGGTTGTACCAACTGCACCAACACCAGCACAGAACCAGAACCGAGGCTATTATAACAACAATAATAGCAACTATCAGGGAAAGAGGAAGTGGAATGGAGGAGGTAGCGGAGGCTACAATCAGAATTATAACAACCAGGGAAGTCAGAGAAAGGGAAATCAGCAGGGCTATCAGCAGCCTGGTCAGAACAACAACAACAACAACAACAACAACAACAACAACAGTAACAACAACAAAAGACCGTGGCAGGGAAACAACCAATCAGGGTTGTTTATTCAGGGGAATAAGCAGAACGCACCATGGAAGGGCAACGGTCAACAGAACCAGCCGCAAGGGCAGCAACGAAACTTCAACCAGGGAGGAATTAACCCAGGGAGGGTTACCATTCCTGTCTGCCCTAAGTGCAATAGAGCCCATCCCGGAGTCTGTCAGATAGGCACCCCCAACTGTTTCAATTGTGGACAGAAGGGGCTTATGAAGAAAGATTGCCCCAAACCGCTGCAAGCCATACCTCTCAGAGCCATACAAGCACAGCCGCAGCAGCCGCAAATGAACCAACAGCAGTTCCAGCAGCATGCACAGCAGCAACAGAATGCGAGGGCATGCGCTATCAAACAGGGTGGCCAGCAAAAAGGAAAAGGCAACCTAGCAGGTATGGGAAAACTACACAACATCCCCATTAAGATACTGTTTGATACCGACGCATCGCATTCTTTCATTGCTGGCTCGTATGCCGATAACTTAGACATCAGACCTGTAAGAGCTGCACATTCTATGAGAGTAGCTACACCTTCAGGAGAGATCACTACTTCCACGCATGTTTGCTCTAACCTAGAACTAGAAATCGGAACTCTTAAGGTTAAGGCGAACAACTTAAACGTTATGATAATGTGAGACGTAGATATAATCTTAGGAATGGATTGGTTGTCGGAGAATTATGCCACAATTCTCTGCAACGAGAGAAAAATCTCTTTTCAACCCCCGGGTAAAGAACCAACCGAATTCCACGGAATTTCTATGGGTAGAGGCGTACCAATTATATCAGCCCTTCAAGCCACGAAACTCATGAAGAAGAAAGGTACCACAGCTTATCTTGTGTACCTAGTCGGAGAGCCAGGAGCCGAGAAGACCATCCAAGACGTAAAAGTTGTGAATGAATATGAAGACATCTTTCCAGAAGTATTACCAGGATTGCCACCAGATCATCATCTGGACTTCACGATCGACTTAGAACCAGGAGCAGCACCTAAGTTTAAAGCCCCATATAGGATGGCACCGAAAGAACTAGAAGAGCTCAAAATCTAGTTACAAGAATTGCTAGACCTTGGTTTCATCAGGCCAAGCATATCACCTTGGGGAGCACCCGTGTTGTTTGTTAGAAAAAAGGACGGATCAATGAGAATGTGTATAGATTATCGAGAACTGAACAAGATCACACTCAAGAATAAATATCCTTTGCCAAGGATCGAGGATCTGTTCGATCAGCTCAAGGGTGCAGGAGTCTTCTTCAAAATAGATTTAAGGTCAGGGTACCATCAGCTGAAGATCAAACCTGAAGACGTACCGAAGACCGCCTTTAGAACCCGATATGGCCATTACGAATTCCTAGTAATGCCATTTGGTTTAACCAACGCTCCAGCTGTATTCATGGATCTTATGAATAGAGTTTTCCACCCTTACTTGGACAAATTTGTTTTAGTATTCATCGACGACATCCTCGTTTACTCTAAGGATGAAAAGGAGCACGAGGAACATCTACGGATAGTGTTGGAAACACTAAGAACTGAGAAATTCTATGCCAAATTCAGTAAATGCGAATTTTGGCTGAAGGAAGTAATGTTCCTTGGGCACATAGTATCGGCAGAAGGAATCAAAGTGGACCCAGCCAAGGTAGAGGCAGTGCACAACTGGAAGTCACTGACGAGTCAGAACGAGATTAGAAGTTTCTTAGATTTGGCAGGCTACTACAGAAGATTCATCGAAGGATTTTCTACGATCGCTCGCCCGATGACACAGCTACTCGGGAAGGAAACCAAATTTAAATGGACGGACGAGTGCGAGAAGAGTTTCCAAACGCTCAAGGAGAAATTAACCACAGCGCCAGTATTAGCTCTTCCAGACACAAGCAAGGAATATGTGGTCTACACCGACGCATCGAAAAATGGATTAGGTTGTGTCTTAATGCAAGATGGACGAGTTATAGCTTATGCTTCACGACAACTTCGACCTCACGAAGTTGAGTACCCAACCCACGACTTAGAACTCGCAGCCGTGGTGCATGCGTTAAAGATTTGGAGACACCATCTCTATGGTGTAAGGGTTGAGATATTCACCGATCACAAGAGCCTGAAGTACTTTTTCGAGCAGAAGGAACTGAATATGAGACAAAGGAGATGGCTCGAATTAGTCAAGGATTACGACTGCGGAATCAACTATCATCCAGGAAAGGCTAATGTGGTAGCAGACGCATTGAGTCGCAAGGCTCCAACGAAGTTAGGATGCCTTTTTGTAGAGGAAGAAACTTTAGTACGAGAATTCGAGAAGATGGATATCGAAGTGCTCGACACGCCAGCTACGATAACAAGTCAGATAGCAGCATTAGAAGCTACACCAGATTTGAGAGAAAGAATCATCAGTGCTCAAAGGAAGGACGAGTCAATGGAAAAGTTGCGATTAAAGATAAGAACAGATAAACCAGACAATGCGATCCTTTATGAAGGCAGAATTTGTATTCCTGATGATGACAGCGAACTGAAGAACGAAATCTTGAGTGAGGCTCACGATACACCTTATACAGCACACCCAGGAAGTACGAAAATGTATCAAGATTTGAGAAGGAACTTCTGGTGGAATGGAATGAAACGAGACGTTGCCTCGTTTGTAGAAAGATGTTTGGCATGTCAGCAAGTTAAGGCTTTACACAGACGACCATATGGATTGCTACAACCTTTGGATGTCCCAGAATGGAAATGGGAAGGCATAGCTATGGACTTTGTCACAGGCTTGCCTAGGTCAAGAAGAGAAAACACAGCTATTTGGGTAATAATCGATAGACTTACGAAGTCAGCATATTTCTTGCCGATTAAGACTACCTACGGATCAGAGAAACTAGCTCAGTTATACGTCAGAGAGATTGTACGTCTGCATGGAGTACCGAAGGTCATAATATCAGATAGAGACGCAAAATTTACCTCGAGATTTTGGATTACAATGCAGAAAGAATTAGGAACAGAGCTAAACTTCAGTACAGTGTTTCACCCATAGACAGATGGACAGTCGGAGAGGACGATTCAGATTTTAGTCGATATGTTAAGGACAGTGGTATTGGACCGAGGCGCGAATTGGGAAGAAATTCTACACTTAGTCGAATTCGCTTACAACAACAGCTATCAGGCCACGATAGGAATGGCGCTGTATGAGGCTTTGTATGGAAGGAAATGCAGATCACCGCTTTATTGGAACGAAGTAGGTGAGAGAAAGAACCTAGGCCCCGATAAAGTAAATGAGATGATTGAGATAGTTCGGCAGATACGAGATAGAATGAAAGAAGCCCAGAGCCGACAGAAGTCTTATGCCGACGATCGTCGAACCAATCTTGAGTTTGAAATAGGAGATAAAGTTTTCCTTAAGATATCACCGACCAGAGGAATCCTTAGATTCGGAGTTAAGGGTAAACTAAGACCCAGGTTCATAGGACCTTATGAAATCCTCGAGAGAATAGGACTCGTCGCTTATAGATTGGCCTTACCGCCAAGTCTAGGAAGTGTCCACAACGTATTTCACGTTTCTCAATTGAAAAAATATGTCTATGACCCTAAGCACGTCATTAGTCAGCAAGACGTAGTTCTTGAATCTGACCTAAGCTACGAAGAGAAGCCGATATCGATTTTGGATAGAAAGGTCCAAGAATTAAGAACTAAATCGATAGCAATCGTTAAAGTGCTATGGAATCACCACGGGCAAGAAGAAGCCACGTGGGAGCTCGAGGAGAAGATGAAGGAAAGATATCCTCATCTTTTTGCCGAAGGTAAGCAAATTTCGGGACGAAATTTTTCGCAAGGGGGGTAGGATGTAATACCCTAGATTTTCCGTACAGTCTTAAAATTTTAAAGTTTTTAATAAAAATGGCTTTGCACGCCTAAGATTACGATTCTGAATTCTAAAACCAACGGTGAAAACCGTTTCCGAAAATAAATTACGGAAGTCAGTTAGATGACTACTGTATTTAGGGTTATCGCGTACGAAAACTTTTTAGTTCTGGAACTCAGAACGGAAAACTGTCTGATTTTTACATTCACGAAATCGCGATACGAACTCGCCCGAGAAAGTTCGTTTTTTTGATTTTTCGGACGAAACTCGGACTGTGACGTCCCGAGTTTTTGTCGGAATTTAGATTTTAAATATTACTTTCCGAATAAGTTAAATACGTTAGAATTTTTGATCGAATCGGAATTTGACGATTTTGTGCCAAGTTACGTTTTTCGTCTTTCGATTTCCGTAACGTCGTATCGCGCCGGAAAAACGCGTATTTTCTCTTTTCCTCTCCCTCTTGGCTGACATTGCTACTCTCTCTACCTTAGGATATTTTTCATTTTTCTACTTTATACTTTACACCTAAGTCTTTGTTAGATATAACATAATACAATTAAGTCTTCATCCTCACTACTCTCTCTCCCTCATTTTCGAAATACACACACACATATACTCTCTCTTCCATTTCTTTTCTCCATTGAAGAAGCTCCATGTTCTTGGACAAGGATTTTCCACAAGTTCATCATCCAACCATCGAATCCTGTTTCTTCCTTTAGTAAAGTTCAAGGTATTCATCTCCTCTCTAATCCTATCCAATTGGATTCCTTTTCTTTTCTTTTCTCATGTTGATCGAAAATTAGGATGTAATTAGATGTTTTGATCTCTAATTAGTATAACTAGATGGATTAGATATGATATCTATGATTAAAATTGGAAGAAAATCAAGAACCCTATTTTCTTCTTAATGCCGAAAATTTGGGGCTTTGGAGTAGGATGTTTGGATTCTTCAATTAGTTGTGTAATTGATCTTAGGAGATTTTCGATTGATGATTAAAACAAAAAGAAATCGAAACCCCTATGAATTTGATGATGACCGAATTTTAGCTAGGGTTTGAGTTGGGGGTTTTCAATTCAATGATGTAATAAGACTTGAATTGATTAATTGATGTTGTAGTAGTTTGATAAATGGATAAATGATGTTAATTGATGAAGAAAAACACCCCCTTTAAATTATTGTTATTACCGAGAAATTGGGGGTTTTCATGTAGCTTGATTTAGTTGATGATTTGTTGATGAATTAATGTTGCTAATGATAATAGTTGATGATAGGAATTAAACGAGAATTTTCTAAAAATATTAATGAAGTTATAAGAGACAAAGAATTGGATATAAGTTGAGTTTAAGTAATGATATGAAGTGATGATGTATATAATAATGAATCTCGTAAGATATTGATTAATGTCGTAGAAAATGAACGAATTCCGATAACTTTTGGAATTTCGTAAGAGGCGAACAAGTGGACGTAATTAATAATCGAAAAGTCGAGTAAGGATTCTAACTTGATAATAGTGTTTATAATGGACTAAGGAACGACGTTGTAGTTGACGACACATTCGGAATATTATAATATGAGTTGTAGTTATAGTCGAGAACTAGAAACGAGAATTTGTTAACTTGTTGTTGGTATAGTAAATGGTAATTGAAACGACGAGGTTTGATCGTCGTGGTTATAAACGAGTTTTGAAAAGGAGTCCTTCACGTACGGGAGTACGTGTTGAATGCCTTGAGAGTCAAGTTTCGTGAGAAAAATAGTACGAGAACTTAGAACGAACTTAGGAAGTTATACGTCGTTTTTATCGAGCAATTAGGGTTAGCCGCGGCAGTTTTGCGACCCTTCCCGGAAACTGTAATATCTCTTAGCTCGTTTATCGGATTTGAGATCCGTAAATTGGAGCATAAACTAGACTTTCCAAGCTTTCTAATGGTACAGAGCTCATTCCATGTTTCCAATTCCTCTGTTCTGGGTAGTTCCCAGAACTACTGCCTTGCGCAGTGAAATTGCAGAAGTTGTTTTCCTAAGTTGCTTTCTTCGCAACTTAGTTTCTTTCGATCGTTTAAGCCGTAATAAGTTAACGACTATCTTCTCTACTGACCTAAGAGTCGAGTATGAGACCTTTCGAGTTCTAAATGAGATTTGTTCAAGTCTCGTTCCCGTTTAATTAAAATGAAAATAGTAGCGTGCAAATGCCAATAGAAACGAAACGACTAAAACCTAATTCGAATTTCTATGATCGATTATCTTTTACGACCGATTTTAAAGTGTTATTATTTTACGATGAAGGAGGAAGCCAGCAGTAAGGAAAGGACGGAAGATCAGGAGAATGGAAGCTCGTACTTAGGTTAACTAACGATCTGCTCTGAGTTAGCTATTAAGTGCTTTCCAGAGTTAGTGCACTTTGTAACCTGTGGTGTATGTGGTATCCTGTTGAGGGGTAACCAGCCACGGTGAATGAGAATTGGTCAAGATTTGAACGTAACATACCAGAAAATGCTCGGCCGAGTAAATTGTGAAAATGAGTCAGAAAATGTTTTAGTAGACACGGGCTATTTTTAATAAAACCCCGATGTGCTACAAATTATGAAATGCCAGATTATCTATACTTATGCTATTGTTTTCGGCATCGTGCCCACTAAGTACTTTTGTACTTAGCCCTGCATATGTTTTCTAAATGTGCAGGTTGAAGCGACGAGAGCGGCGGTGGTTGAAGTTGAGTCGAGTTGAGAAGTTAGGATTGCTTTAGCTATGACCTACTTTCCGCTGCAAAACTCTAGTCTCTTTTTGAGGATATGTACATTAAACAAATCACTGTAGTTTAAGTCTGTAAACTTTAACTTAGATACTTTCGAGTACCTTTTGTCGAGTAATCCTTCGTGATTAACTCTTCCTTTATAATAGTCAAGTCTTGTTCATTGAATGTATGATGTCTTTAATGTATGTTTAGTTAGTCAGCCCCCTTCTTCCCCACTTCTTTAATCCAATCCCAGTCGCACCCCGGCTTCTACCATCCCTCGGGATTTGGGGCTGTGACATTATTTCCCTTCCTTTCTTTTCTTAATTCTTTTTATTTTTTTCTTCTTTCTTTCTTATTTCTTTTTAGTTATTTATTTTCTTAATTATTTTTCCTTTTTCTTAATTATTTTTATTTTCTTTTCCTTTCTTTCTTATTTTCTTTGTTACTTGTTTCTTTTCTTAATTCTTTTTATTTTCTTTTTCTTTATTTCTTATTTATTTTTTCTAAATTTGTTTTCTTAATTATTTTCACTTATTAGTAATAAATTAGTAAGAGTTATTACTTATTTATTTTTTACATTTCCTACTCTTAATTTGTTCCTTTTTTTTTGCTCTTTGTTTTTAGTTTATTTTTCTTTCTTTCTTTTCTTTTTTCTTAATTTATTTTCATAATTACTTTCACTTATTTATAAATTCATAGGAGTTGTTAGTTACTTTCACATGTCACAGCCCCAAATCCCGAGGGACGGCAGAAGCCGGGGTGCGACTGGGGTTGGATTAAAGAAGCGGAGAAGAAGGGAGCTAATCCCTAAGGATTACTCGACAAAAGTACAAAAGAAGCTAAGTTCATAATTACAGACTTAGACTACTGAGAATTGTTCAAAGTGTACATCCCAAAAGGTTCAGAGTTCTGCAGCGGAAGAGTTCTAACTAAAGCAACCTATCTTTCAACTCAACATCAACCGTCGCCGCTCACCGTCGCTTCAACCTGCACATTTAGAAAGCAATGCAGGGCTAAGTACAAACGTACTTAGTGGGCACGATGCCGAAATCATAATCATAAGTATAAATAATCTGGCATTTTATAACCGTAGCGCATCGGGGTTTTGTTGAAAGGACCCGTGCCTACTAAACATTTTCTGACTGATTTGTATAAAGCAGCTTGCGCAAGCATTTTTAAAGTATGCTATGTTCAATCTTGACCCAAACTAATTCACCGTGGCTGGCTACCCCTCAACAGGATACCACATACACCACAGGTTACAAAGTGCACTAACTCTGGAAAGCACTTAGCAGCTAACTCAGAGCCGATCGTTAGTTAATCTAAAATAGACTAACTCTAAAAGTCTGGAAAACCCGAAGGTTAACTCAGAAATCTGGAAAACACGAATGTTAACTCAGATAGGTACAAGAGAACTCACATAAAATAGTTGAAACAGTTTATGCCAAGATTGTCACTTTGAAAACGCAATTATCAAAGCGATAAATAATACTTTCGAGTTGTGGAAAAACCCACAATTTATTTGATATAGATAAAAGCCCACCTTGTAAATACAGAACTTAAAAGCAAAAGCTTCCAACTTTGGATCTTTCGTCCTTTCTTTTCAGATGGCTTCCTCCTTCATCGTAAAATAAAATATACTTAAAAACGGGTCGTAGAGAGTAATCGTTTAAAGAGAATCGAAGAAAGATTTAGTTATTTTTATTCTTTTGGGCATTTGCACGCTTACTAGATTCGTTTTACTTAAACGGGAAACGAGACTCGTATTAATCTCGTTAGAACTTGGAAGATCTCATATTCGACTCTCGGATCAGTAGAGATGGTAGTCGATATCTTAATACGACTTTAAAGATTAAGAGAAGCTAAGTTGGAAAGAATCAACTTAGGCGATTTACTTTAATTCTTTGAATGATTTAAGGAATTTCGCGTTTATTACTTCTTTAAAGAAAAGATAAGATATAAGGTCTCGACTGGTCTCCATCACAAGAGGTCTTGTACTTGACTTTAGGGTCAGTAGGTAGATGTTCGATAGATAAAAACGGCTTAAACGATTGAAAGAAGTTAAGTTGTGAACTAAACAACTTAGAAAACAAGAAACTGAAAATTCACTGTACAGTCCAGTAACTCTGGAGGCTGTCCAGAACAGATGACTTGGAAACAGGGGGTGAGCCCTGTACCATTAGAAAGCTTAGGAAGTCTAGTTTGCGCTCCAATTTATGGATCACAAATCCGATAAACGAGCTGGAAGTTATAACAGTTTCCGGCGAGGGTCGCAAAACTGCCGTGGAAACCCTAATTGATTGATAAGTTCGCCGTATAACGTTTTAGGCTCGTTTTAAATTCTCGTATTCAACTTTTTTTAGAAACTGGACTCTAAAGCAGTCATCACGTACCTCCGTACGTGACAAACTCTTTTTCAACTTACTCAAAAGCACGACGTTCTAACGTCGGATTTCAACTATTAATTACTAAACCAACAAAGAAAATCCAAACGCATTCTAGTTCTCGATTACAACTATAACCCATATTATATCGACTCGGATGCTTATGATGTCAACTAGAAAGATGTTCTAAATTTCATTACAAACAATAATATCATATTAGAATTCTCATCCGACTTCTTGATTTTCAGTTACAACTAGATATTCGTCTCTTACGCGATTTTTCAAAAGTCGTCGGTTTTCGTTCAAATTTTACGACGCTAAACTATATCTAACTTGAATCATTTTCATGCATGCAAACACATCTTAACATCTTTATAACTCAGTTTATAAGGTGATTTTAGTCTCTTACATTTCATTAAACATTTTTAGAAAAATTCCAATTAACTTCTATTATCAACTAATATGATTTGCAACATAATCCACTAACAAATCATCACTTAATATCAAACATGTATAAACTCCTATTTATTCTATAAATTTCTGGTTTTATATAGATGTTAAGGGGTTGATTTTCTTCTCTAATTAACATCATATATTCACTAATTAAACTCTTATAACAACTATTAATCACTTGCAAATCCAAAAACAACTAACATGCAAAAACCCCCTAATTTATAATTCAAACCCTAATTGAATTTCATAATAACATAGGGCTTTCAATCCCTTTTCATTCTAAACACTAATTAAGCATCTACTACACATGTATCCATGATCAAAAGAAGAAAAACAAAAATCCTACAATTTTCCAAAAAAAATTCTGCATTCACATAATAATTAAGGTTATTGTTTTTTTTTCCATTTTAATCCATGATTATCCTATCTAACATATCTAATTACATTATTCTAAGATCAAAACATCCATACTAAACCTTAAAGAATTCGAACATGAAGGAAAGAAGGGGAAAAGAAATAGAATTGGATAGGATTAAAGATCATCATCATACCTTGAAAAATAAAGAAAGAAGTATGGTGTTTGATGGATGATTGAGGACTTGTGTTCTTTCTCCAAGCTTTGAAGGCTCTTCAATGGAGGATAGAGGTGGATGAAGAAGATAAATATTGAGGGAGAAGAGAGAGCTGGCCGAGAGAGAGAGAGTGAGAGAGAGATGAAAATTTGTTTTGTCTTAGAATTGAAATGATGAAAAATTGAATTTGTATAAAGTGGATTTAGGTGTCACTATTTTAACTAAGTCAACACATGCATGTTGACACCTATTTAAGGTGAGGTGGCGGCTGCATGCATGGGGTTAGGAGGGTATGGGTTTTTCCGGCGCGATCCGACGTTACGGAAAAACGAACAACGAAAAACGTTGTTCGGTACAAAAATCGTCGCGATTCGATTTGACTTAAAAATTCTAATGTATGAACTTAATTAGAAAATAAATTTATAAAATTTATTTTGACAAAAACTCGGGACGACAAGTCTGAGTTTCGTCCGGAAAAACGTAAAAACAAACGTTCTCGGCGTGTTCGTATCGCAATTTTGTAAACGTAAAAATTAGACGGTTTTCCGTTCTTAGTTTACAAACTAAAAATTTTTCGTACGCACTAACCCCTAATACAGTAGTCATCTAGCTGACTCCTGTAATTTATTTTTAATAACGGATTCGACCGTTAGCCTTAGAATTCAAAAATTATAAACTTAGGCGTGCAAAGCCATTTATTTAATTAACTTTAAACTTTTTGAACGTAAGGAATTTACGGGGCATTACATCACAACTATTACTTTTCTTAACGATAATGTTTACTTTTATTTACGATAAGTTGTACTTTTAGTTATTTCGTCAAGTAAATATTGTCGTCATGAAAAGTAACAAATTATACAAAGAAAAGTAATGTTATACAACTATTACTTTTTTTAACGATAATGTGTACTTTTATTTACGATAACTTGTACTTTTAGTAATTTGGTCAAGTCATTACTGTCGTGATAAAAAGTAAATATTGACATGATGAAATGTAATGTTTCACAACTATTACTTTTTTTAATGACAATGTTTACTTTTATTCACGATAACTTGTACTTTTAGTTATTTGGTAAAGTAATTGTCATCGTAATGAAAAGTAATTATTGATATGAAGAAAGGTAATATTTTTAAAACATTACATTTCTTTGTATCAATAATTACTTTTCATTACGACAACAATTACTTGATTTATTTTATATGTTTTTCTTATGGACAAATGTTTGTTTAATCAATTTTAGTTAATTTTTATAATAATAAATCCCCTTAGAATTTATTAATCCTCAATTATGATTTATTAGTTCCTAATTAAGGTTTCTCAAATCCCCATTTAAAAATTAATAATTAATAAATTAAATTAAAAAAGGACAAAAACAAAAATAAAATAAAGAAAAAAACGAAAATGAAAAAAGGAAAAAGAAACAAAAAGCAACAGTGAAAGTGGAAAAGAAAAAAAGGATAAAATAAATTAAAAAAGCAAAAAAAAAAAGTAAGGAAAAAGAAAAAAAATGAAAATGAGTAAAGAAAAAAGAAATAAAAAACGAAAGTGAAAATGGAAAAGAAAAAAAAAGGGAAAAAAAAAATGAAAAGTGCATCCTGTCCTGAATGATTTGAACCCTTATGGGGGCAGTTGCAAAGATTTAAAGTGAAGCTTGCTACCGCTAGGCCATAGCTTGACATTTTATATTTTACGTAATACTTAATATATAAACAATATCAGCGTAAATTTTTCTTTCTTTCTTAAACGGATGCACGGGTCGGGTTCCGAGCAAGTGATTGCACCCAAGTCCAGCTCTAACAAATAACAACTGAACCAAGATACTTAACCACTCCGTCAATTAACTTTATTTTTGTCACAGCCCCAAATTCCGAGGGACGGCAGAAGCCGGGGTGCGACCGGGATTGGATTAAAGAAGCGGGGAATAAAGGGGCTGACTGAATAAACATACATACACGACTACAAAATTTCTATGAACAAGACCTCGATTATAATATATATAAGAAAAGAGTTGATCTCGGAAGATCACTCGACAAAGTATTCAAAAAGAAATCTAAGTTATTAACAGAACTTAGACTACAGTGATATAATTACATAACATCAAAAGTGTTCAAGTGTCTAGAGTTTGGCAGCGGAAAAAGTGAGACATAATACAAGTCTTCTCCTAAAGACGACTTCCACTCCTAACTCAACCCTTCTCCGCTCTCGTCGCTTCAACCTGCACATTTAGAAACATATGTAGGGCTAAGTACGATAGTACTTAGTGGGCACGTTGCCGAAAATATAATCATAGTGTAGATAAACAGGCATCTCATTTTTTTATAGCGCAACGGGGTTTTCATTTAAAAGAGCCCGTGCCTATTAAACATTTTTATCTAATTCAATAAGTAGCTCGCGCGAGCATTTTTTCATAGATGTTACGTTCAAAATCTTGACCAGTCATTATCACCGTGGCTAGTTACCCCTCAACAGGATACCACATACACCACAGGCTACAGTGCACTAACTCTGGAAAGAACCTAATGACTAACTCAGAGCCGATCGTTAGGTAGTTAACACCTAATGGTTAACATACAATTCTGGAAAGCACGACGGCTAACTCAGAAGTGGTACAAGAGAATAAACATAAAACATTTCATTTATGCCTGATATCACTTTAAAAACACAGTTATCAAAGCTCATAATGCTCACTTTCGAGTTGTGGAAAAACCCGCATTTTATTTGTTATAGATAAAAGCCCACCTTAGCTTTACAGAACTAAATAACAAACTTCTCCTCTTTAGTCTTCCGTCCTTTCCTTGTACTGACTTCGTCATTCATCGTACATGAAACATAACCTCGATGAGTCGTTGAGACGATAAAAGAAAATGGAAATCGAAAAACAAGTTCGATTTAGTCTTTTACGTTTCAACTTTTAGGCATTTGCACGCTTAACTAATTTCTTTTATTTAATCGGAAACGAGATACGATCATATCTCGTTTTGACACTCAAACTCTGAACTTTACTCTTAGGTCAGTAGAATAAATAGTCGTTAACTCATTACGACTTAAAAGATCGAAAGAAACTATGTTGAGAAGAAAACAACTTAGGAAAATAGATTCTGAAAATTCACTGCGCAATGCAGTAGTTCTAGGGACTGCTCAGAACAGAGTATCTGGAAACAGGGGAAGTGCCCTGTACCGTTAGAAAGTCATGGAAGTCTAGTTTACGCTCCAATTTACGGATCTCAAATCCGATAAACGAGTTAAGAGATATTGCAGTTTCCGGAAAGGGTCGCAAAACTGCCGCGGCTAACCCTAAATGCTCGATAGAATTGACGTATGACTTTCTAGGTTCGTTCTAAGTTATCGAACCTACATTCTCACGAATTTATCACGTCAAGGCAGTCAACACGTACCCTCGTACGTGAAGAACTCCTTTCCATTTCCCGTTTATAACCACGACGATCAAAACCTCGTCGTTTCAACTAAAACAATTACTATACCAAACAAGTTATCATTTCTCGTTCTACTTCTCGATTATAACTAAAATTCGACATTTCATAGCTCGGATCAACACGCCATCAACTACAATTTCGTTCCCTCAACATTAATGATCATTAATATCTCATTACATTTCTTACTCGACTTTCCTATCATTTCTTACGCTCGATTCCTCGTTTCTTACCAAATTTCAAACGTTGTCGGATTTCGCTCAATTTCTACATTATCATTCATCATCTATCAAGATTCATTATTACCTATATCATCATCTCATATCATTACTCAATCTCAACTAATTATCAAACCTTTGTCTCTTACAAATTCATTATTATTTTAGAAAATTCCAATTAAATTCATATCATCATCTAATATCATAAGAGACATTAATCCATCATTATAACATCAACTAAATCAAACTACAATCAACCCCTAATCCTTCCCCTAAAAATCGGTATTAATAAGTAATCTAAAGGGATGATTTTCTTCATCAATTAACCCCATTAATCCAATTCCCATATTACTACATCATATATTATCTATTGATTATCACTTCTACATCATCAATTAGAAAACCAAGTTGAAACCCTAAACCCTAAAATCGATATTCATCAAATTAATAGGGGTTTCCATTTATTTTTCCACTAATCCTCAATTAAACATCTCCCAAGCTCAATTATACAACCAATTTAAGAATTTACACATCCTACTACTAACCCCTAAAAGTCGGTCACCAAGTAGAAATTAGGGTTCTTAATTTCTTTCAATTTTAACCTAGAAATCAATCCCTAATACATCTAATTGAATTAATTAAAGCTCAAATCACCATCCTAATCATCTACTTAAATTCGGTCCAACAAGAAAAATAAAGAGATTTAAATTCTAATTGGATAGAATAGTAGAGGAGATGAATACCTTAAGGTTTAATGAAAGAAGAGAGGAAATCGATGGATGATTTAAGACTTGTGAGATTTTCCTTGCAAGAACCTTGAGTTTCTTCAATGGTGGAGAGAAAGAAATGAAGAGGAAGATGATTGTGGTGATGGCGGTAATGGAGTGGAGAGGGAGAAGGGATTTAGTTAATTAATGGAATAGTATCTAACAAGTTTTAATGATATAATATGTAATAAGGACATAGGTGTAAAGTAATGTAATGATCAAGGGTGGTGAGTCATTAAGTAAGATACCATATAAAAATGAAATATCAATGTATTGTGTGTGTGTGGTGTCGGCAATGACACTTTATTTCCCAAAAACGCACTTTTTCCAGCTCGTTACGACGTTACGAAAACGAGAAATAAAAATACATATTCGGCGCGTTTTCGTCAAAATCCGATTCGACCAATAATTCTGATATATTTAACTTATTCGGAAACTATATTTTAAAATATAAAATCCGACAAAATCTCGGGATCTCACAGTCCGAATTTTGTCCGGAAAAATAATAAAAACGAACTTTCTCGGGCGAACTCGTATCGCAATTTCGTGAATGTAAACATCAGACGGTTTTCCGATCTGAGTTCTAGAACTAAAAAGTTATCGTACGCGATAACCCTAAATACAGTAGTCATCTAACTGACTTCCGTAATTTATTTTCGGAAACGGATTTCACCGTTAGTTTTAGAATTCAAATTCATGAATTTAGGCGTGCAAAGCCATTTTTATTTATTAATTTCATTTTTAGAGACAGTTATAATTTCCGGGGTATTATAATTTTACTATATATAGCGTTTAATTTAATTATAATATATCTGCTCCTACACAAAATAATATTGTACATATTTGTTGATATATATAAAATACAATTTTACTTTGTGCATATTTATTAAATATATGTTATAATAAAAATATGTATATTATATGTACTCTCAGTAAAACTATGCAAAATACTATAGCATTATATATTATTAATAAAGTTCATGTTAATATTGAAGTCTTTTAAAAGTATCTTTTCTCTATGGCCGTCAAAAAATGAAATTTGATAAATTATTCTCTTTATCCATAATTATTGCATCTAAAAAGTATTGTATACTATAATTTGTAACTTTGACAGTGATAAACTAAAAAAATATCGTAATTTTACTTTATTTTTAAAATGAAACAATCACTGGGAAAATAAGAGGGGAAAAAAGAGCTAAATGAGATATTTACTTGTTTGTTTGTAGTACTAGTATTGCGCAGTAAAATACATTATAAAAATATGTAATATAAAATTATCAAATTACATAAATAAGGAATAAAATGTTAATTACAAAATTTCAAGCAACAAAAGAGAACAATGAAATTATATGCGTGCACAGAAAAATATATATAAAATCTTTTCGAAATAAGTGTTAATATGTCCTTGAGATTTTGCCATATAGTGCAAATAGACCTAAAATCTCAAATAAATTTTGTAAACATGCCCTTCAATTTTAGGGATTCAATGGTGGTAAAGCTATCATTTTTTTTTCATTTTTAAATGCAAGGAATATAAATTTAGGAATTGATTGTTGGAGATGGTCTCCGGTGCAGATATCTGCACCATGCAGACCCGCCCGCCCCGATCCGTTCAATGTCGGGCGTTGACTTCACTTTTATACATACATATATATATATATATATATATATATATATATATATATATATATATATATATATTTATTTATTTATTTATTTATTTTCATTTTTTTTTAATTTACAGTTTTTTTTCCAGCTCCGCCTTCGGCTCCGATTTTACGGCTCCACCTTCGCTCCGATTACTAATATAAGGATAATCGTCGAGCAACAATTTGAATTTTTTAGGCTCGCTCTGAGGCCTTCAGCTCCCCTCGCTCGAATTTTGACCAAAGAAGAAGCGGTAAACAAAAAAAATTGAGGGAAAAAAATCTGGAAAAAAAAAATCTAAAACAAAAATTAAATAGGATCGTGAGGTCCAAGAGCGGCGCGTAGATCTCACATGCGGGTCGGGCGGGTGTGTGGGTTAGGTCGGGGTGTAGATCTGCACGGTGCAGAATCTGCACCCAAGTTTTTGCCTTGATTGTTGGGATATCTGACTTTATCACGAAGCTTGTACTACTGTGCATAAAAGTAAATAGAACTCTCCTTCCCGGTACGGTTTCAATTTGTACGTAGTGAAGTCCAGTGTACAAACTCCACCGCTCTCCCTTCCCCCAAGTTAACAAGACAAAAGAAAGACCCGTAAGTTAAAGTTGATTTTTCATTCTATTATTAATTTTGTACAGAAAATCGCGTATTCACAATTCTTACTTCATCCTCATGAACAGTCAGTTTGTACGAAAAATAAGAAAATACAATAATTTTTTTAATCAACATAAGTGAACATAATTAAGAACAACATATCTTGCTGAAAAAAAAAAAGAGTAACATCACAATAATAGGTAAGGTAACAGGTAATTCCTTAAATATGCAATGTAACTTTTCTGATTTTTAAGTAAATTGTCTTACATTTCCATCATGCACCATACACACCGCACTCATAATTTCTTGCTGATTTGCATTGGACGACATTTTGAAAGCTTCACGACCTTGAAATGTACGTGCAAAGAAGAATAGCACCAGTTAGCTAGCAACTTTATGAATTGATTACTTTTGTGCTTTGTAATAGTAAATATTTTATGCGTAAAAGTCTAGTGTAATATAGAGAAGGAATATAATAGTACAGAAAACTGCAATTGAAAAGAAAAACACAAGCCGGAAACAAAAACAGAAACAATATGAATATATTTATATAAATTTAAGATGTAAAATCATGGAGTATAAAGAAACTTTTGAATTGCTGAGTGGAATGGAATGTCCAGGGCATGCAGTATTTATAGAAAATGGTTGATTCATCTTAAAATTTGAAATTAAATTTTGGCTCCATGTTTTGGACCTAGTCGCTAAATCCAATCTTATTAGAATATAAAATGGAACATGGATATATGAAATTATAATTATTTGAAGTTCTTCACATGTTATTGAGTAATAAAACCATTCAATATTAAAATTTAAAAAAATATGGTGCTCAATGTTGATTTACACTTTATAGTACCGATATGCAACAAGTCGGTGCACAAACAGCACAGTTACAACTAACATCTTAGACTACTTGTATATAAAATGGTATGGACCAAAAGTTAACTCAAAGTCAACACTATTATACACTTAGCTGATTTTGGAGGGAAATGGTAAAATAGTAATTATCGCCACAACTTCCTTTTGTAGTATAGTATAGTGGTGTGTTCACTTGAAAGTATAAATTTATACCTCCATTTAGAGGTAAATGTAGATATAGATATAGATATAGATATAGATATAGATATAGATATGGATATAGAAGTATAGAAATATAGATAGTCTAGATTTTGGAATGTTATACCCACATCATATTTAAATGCAGGTTCGACAATTTTTTAGGATTTTTTGGGGTGGGAATTATGTTACTTTAGCGCCACCCATTATTAATAGAGTTAATTGTCAAATAAATCCTGACCTTTTGTCAAATTTTGATTTCTATCCTCACCTTTTAAATCTGCCTACAAATACCTCACTTTTTTTTTAGCCGCGATAATAATTTTTTCCCAAATTAATATTGAGTTGGGCATCGGAAATGTCGACATAGCAAATCGCCGCGACTAATGAAATCACGTAGTACTTTAAACACTAAAAGTCGTTGTCCCAAGAAAAATAAAGACTTATAAATATCAAGGTTTAGCTATTCTATCTCTATTTTTTTTTTCACAAATTGCCCTATTTTTTCTTTAATTTCCCCTTATTTTTCTTCTTAATTCCACTGTGCATCATTCCTGTTTCTGGGTTATTAAAAGTTATTTGCCATTGGGTAATCAAGGATATGCTTATTCTTCTTACTTGACCACAATATTTCACCAGGAAAAAATAGAAAAAATGAAAGGTGAGGTATTTGTAGGCAGAAGGGTTAAAATCAAAATTTGACAAAAAGTTGGAATTTATTTAACAATTAACCCTTATTATTGTTACTTACTAGTATCTCTACCCGCGCGATGCACGGCAGTTTATATCTAAATAAAATAGTAAAATGTTATTATAATTAAACTATAACAATATATCTTTAAATGTGAATAATTATTTCTTTTAAAACAATAAACATGAATCATTATGAAGTTTGGAAATGTACATAAAAATTACAGCTTTCATATATTATTGTAGCCATAAAATAAAAATATTAAAAGATATTTACTGTGTCCATAATATGGTTGTCACTTTTGTCATTTAGATCCGTCCACGATATGGTTGTCACTTCTATTTTATAGTAGTATGGTCCACATAATATATTATAGTTTAAACTTATATTTTTCACTATTATCCACCACTTTCTTAAAACTCGTCTCGTCCATAAAGTGACAACCATATCGTGGACATAAGGAGTAATATATATACCAAAACAATTGATTATTCTGATATAATATAGTATTACTCTACTTATTATCAAAAGTGGACAACATACGATAAATGAGACTCCTATAACTATCATATGAACTTAACCAATATTATTGATTGATTTTCTTCATAATATTAAAATTGACTCATTATTATGAAATGCTAAGTTTAATTGTTCCACTCACATTCTTTCATAATTTTTCTCAAATCAAGAACCTCAAAGTCGTGATGATATTACAGATTTTATCAAAAGAAAGTGCGTAATTTCTTATAGAACAATAGTTTAGATTTCCTCTTATTTGATTCTCTTTTTTTTATATCAAATATGACAACTGTACAAAAATAATAGAAAGTGTTCCTCAATATTGATGCATGAAATGAAATTGCCTTGAAAATTCGATTATGAAGAATGATCGTTGCTGGAAAAATTAGTAAAGGTTTTAAAAGATATCAAAACCCCAACTGACCCCAACCGAGTAGTTGAATGTCTTTATTCTGATAGTAGCTAGAGCACACTGTTTGAGCGTAAGGATTTTATCTTACAGATTTCAAGCAGAAGAAGTCAGTCGGACTGAAGAATGAAGTTCGTGAAGAACTCAGTTGAGGTCCAGACTCAGCTGATCCCCAAGCTCAGTTGAGACATCAACCTCAACTGAAGCACAGACTCAGTTAGACAACAGCTCGGTTAACTCCTCAACTGACCTACGCAGCTGAAGGCACTCAGTTCAAAGCATGAAGAGAAGTTGTATCGAAGTTAGACGTCGAGAAATGGAGAAGAGAAAACCTTGAAGACGGAGGAGTTGCAATTCATAGCTGAATCTACTCAGAAACACAAGTCAGCTGGAAAACTTACCATAAATGGGTCAACAACATCGACGTGCAAAAAGCAAAGGTCGCAGTTACCATTTTAGGAAAGTTTCCAGTAAAGCATGTGGAGTGCCATACTTTTAGCAGAGATCCAATGACTCTTTACAACGGCTAGTTTGATCTTCCTCTATAAATAGAGGTCTCCATATCTAAGCTCGGTGACGCAAATCATCACAATAGAAGCGTTGAGAGAAAAGAAGAAGTGTAATCGTACTAGTAGTGAACTACCTCTCTCCTCGGCAAGAAGACCTCCGGCGAAGTCCTGTCGAAGGAGAGGGTTCACACCTCCTCATGTTCTTTCCTCTAGCATCTCAAAAAGTCCTTCTTTGATTGAGTCTAGAGTGTAGGTTCTTGCGTGATTTGTGTCCCAACAGACTCTCTCTTAAGAGATCGAGTTTGCTGTCTTAGGTGGAAGCCTCCACTCCCCTAAAGTGTTAAAGGCTTTCTAGTTGGATATTCTCCCCCGATTCCAATCCTTAGGTTTGACTTTGAACCCGTAATCAATGTCACTAGGTCCCTTGGAACCCGTAATCCAATGCAAGGTCCCTTGGAACCTGAAATCCATGAACATGTCCCTTAGAACCCGGAATCTAAGACCAGACTGTGCACTTGCCCTGAAAAGTATTGTAAGGTCTTGTTCGAACCGAGAACCAAACTGGTTAGGTTTGCTTGGAACCCGTAATTCAAGTGGTGCGTTTGGTAAGCACACTTACGCTTATCTAGTGAATTACTTCTCCAAAAAGGAAGTCTTAGACGTAGAAGGTTGATCTCCGAACCACGTTAAAATACTATGTACTTACTTTCTGCATTTTACATGCAGTATTTTACATTCAGTTTGCCTAACCAACTAACCCAGCATATGAACAACATATTTATCAAACTGCACTAATTTGGAAACTTGACCTTTCCTATTTCACAAAGGTTTTAGTTTTTGTAACGAGCTTAATTTCCACTATCTTCTGCAATGCAAAACTGATTAAAACTTCAGTTTGTGCATACAACTAAACTTCAGGCATAAGATCCAGCTGTGTTGCCAACTGTGTGATCAGCTCCAATTGAGCAACTTAGTTATAGAGCTACTCTAACTGACTTTTCCAGTTATCGAGTAAACTGATCTGAACAGTATATCTCAGTGAAAAGACGTTAAGCAAAACGAAAATTGCTACTAGTGTATCCCCTCCAATACACTAGTTACTCGTTACCGGGACCATCAAGTGGTATTAGAGCAGTGGTTCAAAAGACTGTTGTTTCTCATTCACAAGGTATGAGTCGAGTAGAATTTTCAGTGGTCAACTGAACAGATCTTCTCTGAAATCAATTAGTGCATTCTGCTGCATATTTTTAAGTCTGTCTCTTAAGATGTGCAGGAAAGATGAACCCGACGTTGCTAAGAAGCTTACCGGAGCTCTCCGTGGATGATTATCCCACGTGGAAGTTTCGCCTGAAGATAGCCCTGACTGCCAGGCATCACAGGATGTGGGAAACCATAGAAAATGGTCCCATCCAAGTGACTCAGTCAGTGTTGGTTCCTCAAATCACTCCAGGGGAAGGAGAGATATTGATGAAGGACGAACCCAAAGGGGCGCACCAGTACACCAAGGAAGAAAGAGACATCGCGCACCTAGATGACATCACCAAAAGCGTCATCTCTTCCATAGTCGGCAAAGCCTACTTGCTGAAGATTATCAATTGCTCCACAACAAAAGATATGCGGGAAGCCTTAGTTGCACTCTGTGAAGGCTCTGACGAGATTGAGAAGAACAAGTTCACCTTAGCTTGTCAAAAGTACGAGAACTTCTCTCAGCTAACTGAAGAGTCCATCGACAAGATGGAGCTGAGATTCACTGAGGTCCTAGTAGACATTCAGAGTATTAGGAAGGGAAAATACTCTCAGCGTGAGATGAACCTCAAGGTTCTCTCCGCATTAGGCGAAGACTGGGCGGTCTACAGAGTTGTCCATCAAAATCGGAGTGATCTCAGTTCGACGACGACTGAGAAGCTGTTCTCCATGCTCAAGGCCAATGAGTATGATATTCTCCGACTGAAGCAAGACAAGCTTCAAAAACCAGAATGAACCGAGCAAAGCTCAGCTGCCAAGTTAGTGGCGCTTTGAGCTGAATCGGACAGATCCAAGTTGGCCAAACCCTCACGGTCCGCTGACTCCTCAACTAGGGATCGACCGAGCAGGTCTGAACTTTAGAATAAGGTCAATGAGATGACCAAGCAACTCAAGAGATGAACTCCAGGATTGAAAAATTCTGAAGGATCAACATGGGCAAAAGAATCTCAACTGACCCCTCCTCGAAGAATCGAAGCGAATGATGCTTTGAATGCGGAAAGCCAGGACACTTTAGAGCCAACTGTCCTGACTTCTCCATGAAGGAGAAGAAAGCCCTCCGAGAAAAAGCCAAGAAGAAGTCCAAGGCCATGATCGTTGAGGAAGACATCGATGACATCGACGTATTCACCGAGTCAGAAGGAGAAGAAACTGACTTGCCATCAAACTCAATAGGAAAAGACCAGTGCTTCATAGCATTGCCATAAGAGTCAACTGAGGAAGTAAACTCTTCTTTACATCCCAATCAGAATGTCTCTTCTTTAAATTAAGGTACAGAAGAACTTGACGAAGACATTACACCGTCATGGGATGAGGTCGAACACCTTAGCAGACTGTGCACTAGACAAGTTGCACAATGCAAGAAATTGCAAGCTGAGTGTGACAACTTGAGCAATGAACTGATCATGAGGGATCACGACGTAAAGAAGCTCATGGAGGGAAACCGCAGACTCTATGAAGAAGTTGCCAAGTCCACCAACAGTCAGGTCATCCACTTGATCCATTTGACCAGGACTCAGGCTGAATACATCTCTCAGTTGCAAATGGAGCTGAAGTTTGCAAATGAGAAAATAGTATCCCTTTATGCATCGAGCTCAGCTCTGGAGAGCATGATCAGCCAGCAAAGACCTCCTAAATGTGTTGAAGGTCTAGGATACAATCCAGCGTCTGACACTAGAGCTCAGTCAGCTTAGTTTATCAAGAAAACTTGATCACCGACTGAGGCACCTCAAGCTCAATCAGACTCAGTCAAAGTCACAGTTGGAGAGACTCCAGTCGTTCCTCAGACTGTCGAGACTCATGTGAAGAATAAAGGGAAGGAGGTTCCAACTCATATGATCAGTTCAATGGTCCTATTTGTCCTCAGTTCGGGTATGTTCAAGGAAAAAGACAGTTTGGGCGTTCAACTAGACAGTTCTCACCAAGGAAGAATCGACCAACTCAGCTGAGTCGAAACCAAGTTCCTCAGAGACAAGATTATCCACCACTCAACTAGACTGCACGCGCACCAAAGGAATTTCAGTCAGCAGTCTACGTGGATAATGAAATAAAGGTGATTCAAACTGATGACTCAGTTCGAGTTTTCCTGGAAGCTCCAGTAGCTTCCAATCCTCAATCCAACTAAGTTGAATAAGGAGTTTATCCCGCGGGCTGTAGGAACGGGATGAACTAAGAGCATACTATCCTGCAGAATCAATAAGCATTGTTGGAAAAATTCACATTGGTCTCAAAGTTTTGAAGATTGGAGATCTTAAGTAGAGGGGGAATCTCAACTTGAGAGAGAACTGAGACAATCAACGAGGACTCAGCTCAACTGAGATATAAAGATCAAACCTCAACTGAACAAACGAATTCAAGTCAGTTGAGTGTATGCTGATTCAGATGGGATCCAGACCAACTAAGAAGATCCAAAAATCATTTTTCGTCCCTTAGTAATTAAGGCAGGTGTTTTGAAATAAATTCAAACATCTTCTAACGATAATGATCATTTTGAGCTTAGTCACACAGTGGTATTCAATGCAAAGCTATCTCTAATCAATAGGTTAAGATATTTAGACTGTGAGTGGGCTGACATGGAAGTTGTTACACGTCTTACGCGCGAGTAACATTCACCACCAGACCCACGTCCCGTGCCATGTTCTCAGCAGGCGAATCGTCTCCAATCCAGACCATTGATCACGAAGATGTGAGAATCATTCTTTACCATTGATTCCATACATCATCCTTTCTAATCCTTTGAGGGGTCATAAACCCTTAATCGATATTTTATTTCTGAGAAGTGCAATCCCCCTCTACACGAGAAAATTTCTCTCTGAGTTCATCACTGGAATTCAAGTTTTCATCATTCAAGATCTCAGAATCTCATAAGTTTATCAATGCTATGGCTATCCAAGTTGCAGGAAAATGTTGTCGTCCTCCATGTCGATTGATGATAAAATTGCAGAAATCAGGACAAAAGTTTTCTCCGAACCTGTCCTCTCTCTCTCTCATCATGAGATGGATGAAATGAAGAAACTTTTCAATCTTCTTGAGCATATTGGTCTGAGAAATTGGGTGTGCCATAAGCCAATGCATCTTCTTTCCTCAAGCATAGCAGAATTCTATGCACATCTGCGAAAGGATGAAGGTGGAACGCTCCTTTCCCAAGTTTGTGTACCAATTTATTCCAGAAGATATAGAGATTATCGACAAGACACGCTAGAGATCGATGTCAACGCATGCCTGAAGGAGTTATTTCATCTTCCATCCACTGGAGAGGATCTGTATATGAAGGAGAGTTCTAAAGTAAAAAGGTTTATTTCTTCAGTCACCACTAACAACGAAGAATACAGGACAGAGATGAAACGCACTCAACTGATGCCAGGGTCAAGACTGGTTTTCGATGTTATCACCTACTGCGTTTGTCCCATTTCTGAATCTCCAGCAAAAGTCAGTGTTTCAAGAATGAAGCCCACCATGGAAATTCTCCAAAACGAGGAAACTAACTGGTTCAACTGTGTAAAAAACCTCATCTAGAAAGAAGTCGTCAAGATTCAGTTTGACGGCCCTGTTTACAAATGTGACAAGCTCATGTCCTTTGGCACCAGAATCAGCTCAATATTTCTCTATTCCATTCACAAACATAAATGGAATGTGAATTGGAAGCGCTTGGACATGGAAGCATTAACTGGAAGGAATAAACTATTCAACTCGCAACGCGACTTCGCAGAAATCTTCTCCCTGAATATCGAAGGAGAATCACAGTACAGAAATAGTGGAAAGCAACATCAGACGAATCAGCCTAAAACGATGAAACATGTACGTGGAGTGAAGAGAACTCATGTCCCAGCTGAGACTCAATCTGTCACAACCTCAGCTAGCTCCCAACAAAAGAAGAAGCAGAAACTTGACAAGTCTAATAAGAGTCAACAAGACATTGAGGAAATCTACCAATACGGGACTCTAACGTCAAGCAAGGTTGTTCAGAAGGAAGCTGAGAAGGTAGCTGCAGAAAAATGATGAGCGACCATATCTAATTCACCATCCTCTGCATCTAAGTCATTCATAGAGGAACTGGCTCAAACAACCCAGCCATCCTCACAAACAAAGTTTTACAAGGTGATCTCCCTACCATAGGTTCAGTCCTCCAAGGATGAAAGGACAAACCTTCCCAAGGGACAAATGGGCATGTCTAATGGAACAGCCAACGTCTCTCCACACAAAGAACGTGACTCAGCTGGAGTGCCCACAACAAGAAGATCAACCATGGTGTATGATAAAGACAAAGATTAAGCAGTTGATCCAAATGCACTACTCATTGAAAATTGGATAGACTCTGAAGACGATGGCCAAGAAGATCAAACTGTCAATCCGGGAGCAAAAGAGTCAGAACAAGAGGAAATGAGTGCTCTGTTTGCCATTGATGTGATTCCTCCTGATCACTCAACTGAACAAGAAAAGGTCCAAGAAGTGGAGAATCTTGGTCCAACCAAGAATGAAGATCAAGAAGGCGAATTAGAGTCTCTCTTCAAGCTATTTGATCTCACAGAAGAAGCAAGCCCAACTCTCTCGGATGAACAGATTGAACTCAAGGCTATCAATGCCTCCTTTGAGAAAATGTATCTTTCTTCTCTGAAGCAGGGATAGACAAAATTCCCTGAACTGAAAGATCTTCCTAACACTTTCTCTAAAGTCGTGGATCTATTCATGTACATTTCAATCAGTCTAGGAGACTACTATGTACTGGCAGACTTCTTGAAGCTGTGTAAGATTTCTGAACTGCGAGCCTCAGAAGGAACTTTGAAGGGCTTGTTCAAATTTGACACCAAGCTGGAGCTAATTCAACGCCAAGATGAGCTCATCAGAGCATTCCTTGAAGATCAATCAAGTACACGATTAGCTGACCTATCCTTGGAAAGTATCTCCTCCCACAATGATCTCAAAATGCTTCAGGAGAACATTGTGAAATGTGGATGGACACCACTTCTTCAAGATCCTCCAGCATGTGCTGCTTTTCAACCAATCATCTCTGCTGAAGATCTCATAGCTAATACAACAACTGTGATCCAACCAGCTGATTCAGCATTCGCAGAGCTCCAGACCCCGTGTGAAGAAGTGATTTAGATCAACAAGTATGTCGAGCACCTGGCAAGCCAGTCATCTTCAATCAAAGCAGAGCTTCTCTCTAACCAGACAAAGATCTAGAAGGAGTTCGAGGAAAAGTTCGATGAACTAAAGAGACTCACTCAACTTCTTGAAGACATCAAGATCAGACATCAAGATAAAATTCAGCAAACTGCTAATGACATGGCAAATGTCCATGAAAAATTTGTTGCAGAAGTCAATGCGAAACATAAGGTGCAGATGTCTCAGATTTGTAGCCAAGTTGATGATCTTGCTCAGACTTTTCCAACCAGAGAAGAACTTCAGAGCATAAAGACACGACTCGACATCAACACACAAATTTCTCAACATCATGAACCCAGAATGAAGCCCATGGAAGAGGCTATTAAGTTCATTCAACTGGATCTCAAAGCAGCTAAAGCTGACGAATTCGGCAATGGACTTGAAGCAACAACAGCTCGATAGCTTCTCCATCAATTCATCATCAACGACAAAAGATTTGATACCGAAATCTCCTTTCTCAAATCACAAATTGCCTCCCTTATTGATGATCCCAAAAGGGGGGAAAAGGAGAAACTGACAAAGGAGACGGAGCTGGAAGGTGAAAAAGATCACCAAGTGCTGGTTATCAAAGAGTCTGTGCCAACAAAAGAAAAAACTTTAGAATAGTCAGAAGCTGATCCTCAGATGGAAGCTAAAGAAGATTAGACTGATCAAACTAATCTATCGGCTCGTTTTGATGCCTGCAAAAAAGAACTGTCGAAGATTGTAGACGGTTTACCGAAAGGTCCAAAGAAAAGAATCTTCCAATATAGAATGGGCTTGGCTGAAGAAAGGAAACAGCTGCATCAAGATCGATGGAACCAATCTGCTCAGGCATCGTGGCCTAGAAATGACTCGTGGATCCCTGAGGAACTGAACGACATCTGGGAAGCGTTGAAGGAGGAGTTCATTCTAGACTTCTACTATGATATTGGAATACAGAGGAATTCAAGCAGCTGACGAAGCCTGGCTGATGCATCTTCAGCTGTTTGCAACTGAAGAAGTTGATGGCATTCAAATTTTGGATGTTCTGAAAGAGACAAATCAAGATTCCCCAAAAGCTCCAGCTAAGAAAACATTTTCCTCCTCCTAGGACGCAGGAAACAAATCAGATTGCGGTCCGACTGATTGAAATGGAAGCTCAAAGGCATGTTGTCAAGCTCAACGTCAATTCGGTCCAAGATCCAAAATTCTAGATGTTCAGAAAACACTTCTATGAGAAATATGGGCTAACTCTTAAAGAAGTTCAAGAAAAGAAGGATTGATGCTGCAAAGAGAAGATTTTACAACTGATGAATTTAGTTTTTGTTGTTTTGAATTCTTAAATTCAGTTGTTATGTAATCTCCCCCTCTTATTATCATGAAAATAAGATGTGGTTTTTGATCAATCTGTTTGAAGTTTTTTACATTGTGTTATTTTTCTCCTTAGACTAGAATTGAGGATATCTTTTAGTTTCACTAATATCGGCTTGTGGTACCAAGTAGGAAAGTTAGGTGATGTCAGTTCAGGGTTTTGGCATCATCAAAAAGGGAAAAATTGTTGGGAAAATTATTAAAGGTTTTGAAGATAACAAAACCCCAACTGACCCCAACCGAGTAGATGAATGTCTTTAGTCTGACAGTAGCTAGAGCTCACTGTTTAAGCGTAGGGATTTTATCTTTACAGAGTTCAAGCAGAAGAAGTCAGCTAGACTGAAGATGGTAGTTCGTGAAGAACTCAGCTGAGGTCCAGACTTAGCTGATCCCCAAGCTCAGTTGAGACATCAACCTCAACTGAAGCACGGATTCAATTAGATAGCAACTCAGTTGACTCCTCAACTGACCGACAGAGCTGAAGGCACTCAATTCAAAATGTGAAGAAAAGTTGTGTCGAAGTCAGATTCGAGAAATGGAGAAGACAAGACTTTGAAGATGCTGAAGACAGAGGAGTTGTAGTTCAGAGCTAAATCTACTCGGAATAACAAGTCAGCTGGAAAACTTGCCATAAATGGGCCGATAACAGCGACGTGCAAAAAGAAAAGGTCGTTGTTACCATTTTAGGAAAGTTTTCAGTAAAGGATGTGGAGTGCCATACTTTGTGCTGAGGTCCAAAGGCTCTTTCCAACGGCTAGTTTGACCTTCCTCTATAAATAAAGGTCTCCACATCTAAGCTCGGTGACGCAAATTATCACAATAGAAGAGTTGAGAGAAAAGAAAAAGTGTAGTCACAGCAGCAGCAGACTACTTCTCTCCTCAGCAAGAAGACCTCCGGCGAAGTCCAGTCAAAGGAGAGGGTTCACACCTCCTCTTGTTCTTCCCTCTAGCCTCTCAAAAAGTCCTTCTTTGATTGAGTCTAGAGTGTAGATTCTTGCGTGATTTGTTTCCCAACAGACTCTTTCTCAAGAGATCGAGTTTGTTGTCTTAAATGGAAGCCTCCACTCCCCTAAAGTGTTGAAGGCTTCCTAGTTGGATATTGTCACAGCCCTAATTCAAGTGTATAGGAACGATTAGAATCCATTGGACAATGATGGTGAAACAATAGAAATAAACACAACTTAACAAGGGATCATGCTCAGGAACAAGGGAATATAGTTTGAAAGCGATAACAAATAATAACATGTTTTCAATTCTTAACTCAAGAAACGAGCATCGATATATAATTCAAATATCATAATGTATATCAAGTAGAAGTCGGGGAAATAGGAAATAGTATCGAGCACAAGGCTCATTGTATCATCACATCATCAGAGTATTAGGTTTGAAAGACAAATAAAATATTGTTGTTGCAGCGGAATCTCAAACTCAAATATCAACAATTACATGTATGAAGACATGCAATTGCAAGCATAAACAAAATACCTAACTTATTAACACACACTGCCGAGCAATCTACGCTATCCACATTCGAGCTAATCTGCACGTTTAGAAAATACATGCAGGTTGAGTATTTCGTACTCAGTGAATATATGCCAAAAATAATTTAAAACTTGCTCGATAGAGCTATATAATTGAACTTGCCTTGCCACTGCATCACAAATATTAGTACATATAAAACATTTCTGTGTATGAATCAATCTACCACATCATCTCTGTGTCGAGAAGTAGGTCTCCTTCTCAAACACTATGACTGGCCTAACCGAAAAAAGGCTTACAGTCACCTCTGTTGGGAAATTTAGTAAAGTTTTGATTGATTCCAAAACCAACTGACCCCAACCAAGTAGATGTTGTCATTTCCTAAAGTTAGTATTTAGGCTCGCTTTTTGAGCAATGTTCAGATTTTATCTTTACAGGACTCCAGCTGAAGACGGCAACATGGCTATACACGGATAGAACTTCAGATGGAAACTCGGATGGAACATCAGATGTGAAGCCAACTGTTCATATGGAACATCAGTTGCAGGATTCAATCTGATAGATCGACAACATGAAGTTCAAGGCAGCTGAGGGTTCGACTGTTCCTCTTCAGACAGAATGTCAGATAAAGGTAGCGATCAGATGGAACATCAGCTGAAGACCACTCAGATGAAGATCAAACGTCTCAACCGACTAACCAATGTTGAAAGACAAAGGTTGAAATTTGAATTTCAAATAGAAAGTCACGTGAAGGTTTGACGTTCTGTCATTACCTCATTTGGCCCAACACAAGGTTGTCTCAGAAGGAAAGCAAAAGTTCACAGTTGCCAAATCAGGAAAATCTGCAGAGATGAGAGACAAGCCATCGCTTTCACAGAACAGAGATCAACGGCTCTTCCAACGGCTAGTTGATTCTCACCGCCTATAAATAGAGGTATTCATTCATTCATCAAGATAGAACAGATAAGAGAAGACAGAGAAGAGACAGACGAGCGAAAGAACGACAATATACTGCACACAACCTAAACTGCAATTAATCTCTAAGAACATCACCAGCTGATAGTTCATAGAGAGTTAGAATCTGTCTTGGTGTTTTCAATCCTAGTTTGAGTCTTCATTTGTTCAAGCTTAGATCCTAGCTCACTTCCTTGTTAGAGCTAATAGTTGGAAAACCCACCCTTATTCACATCCCCTAAAAAGGTTGTTAGGATCCTGCTCTTCCCGAAATTGAGTAGAAAGGTTGATAAGTACCCGCAAACTTATCTGTAAGGTTGATAAGTACCCGCAAACCTATCTGAACGGTTACAAAGCCCACGTAAGCTTTGTGGTAGCTGTCCTAAAGAATTTGGACTGAGTTGTGTGGACTCACAACTCCCCGTGGACGTAGGAGTTCTCTCCGAACCACGTAATTCCTTTGTGTTGTGTTTTCAGTTCGGTTACTTTTTGCATATCCAACTAACGAGCACTCAAAACTGCATCTTTACATTCCAACTGATTTGGTTGTTGACCGACCTTGCATCTGAGCGTGAGTTGTTTTATACGAGTTATTGTTGTTTCCACCACATTCCGTACAGCACCACTCTTCCAGCTGAGATTTCTTACTCAATGTGATTCCAGCTGAGTCTTTTTACTCAGTTGTTGTAATTTTTGGGGGTTAATTTAAAAATTCCTATCTGATGTATTCCCCCCCCCCCCCATACACCAGAACTCGTATCGGGACCATCAAGTGGTATCAGGGCAGTGGTTCAAAAGACTGCTGTTTCTATTTCACGAGGTGTGAATCGAGATGTTTTTCTTCAGTGGTCAACTGAATAGATCTTTTTCACGCTAGTGCATTTCTGCTTGCATTTGTCGTCTGTTTTTTGTGTGCAGATGGATGTTAAAGACAAGATTGTCGTCATGTTCTCGATTGTGAACTATACATCCTGGAAAACTCGGATGAAGAAGATTCTACTGTTCAAGCATCATTGAATGCAACAAGTGATTACATCCGGTCCGATCACCATCATGGAAAAAGTCATACGTATTCCTACAAATCCCAATGATGGGGATGCAACTGAGGTGATGGTCGAGAAGAAGCCAGAAGATTTTACTCCCGAGGAAGCAAAAATGAGCCAGCTGGATATCTGGGCTCAGAGCACTATCATGTCCATAGTTGGACAAGACTATCTTCCATGGATAGAAGAGTGCGACACAGCTAAGGAAATGTGGGACATTTTGGCATCTCTTAGTGAAGGGAGTGACGAAACCAAGGAGAACAAGTTCTCCCATGCTTGTCAAGACTTTGACAATTTCTGTCTAAAAGTCGATCAAACCATTGATCAGTTGGAGCTTCGGTTCATGGATATCATCCGAAGGATTCAGTCTATTCGACGAGGAAAATATACTTTGAGATAGATCAATCTCAAAGTATTACAAGCACTACCAGCTGAGTGGGACACCTTCACCAACATTTATGAAAGTCGAGCTGATCTTGGAGAGATGGGAACGGACAGACTACTCTCAATTCTGAAAGAAAACGAGTATAAGGTGAACCGACGAAGATCAACTCAGTCCTCGATGCAGACGAGTCGACATGAGGATGTTGGTTCCGGAACAAAGACAGTAGCACTTCGAGCCGACTATTCCAAGCCGCGAACATCAAGGGCAACAAGATCTGCGGACACAGCTTCGAAGGAGCCAAGCAGAGAAGAGCTGCAACAAAGTATAGCCGCCTTGTCAAAGAAGCTAGCTGACATGGATACTCGGTTCGGAAAATATAAGCGGTTCTATAAATCCAACAGAATTCGAGATAACTCAAAGCCTGTGACCAACAGTTGCTTTGAATGCGGCAAAGAGGGACACTTCAAAGTTGATTGTCCAGATCTTTCGAAGAAAGATAGAGATGCGTTGAGGGCCAAGCAAAATGCAAAGAACAAGGCCATGGTTGCAGAGGAAGCAGCTGACGACGTGGAAATCTTCACCGACACCGAAGATGAGGACGAGCTGACTTCCACAAACAACGCTATCGGACATGATCAATGTCTCATGGCATTTGGAACCGACCGGGATGATGTTGAGGTACATTCTAGTCCAGTTAATTTAAATTCTTCCAATGTTACTAACATGCAGAAAATAGTAGATGAAGAGTTGGAACCCTCTTGGGGTGACTTCCTAGAACTCAGTGAGGAATTGCATTAGCAATCGATTGAGTTTAAGAATCTTCAAGAACAGTTTGCCAGACTTGAAGAATCCTTAACCGAAAAGGACGATATGATTAAAAGTCAAACCGAAGAGATTGATGATCTCAAAAGTTAACTGAATGTGGCCAACCAAACTAAGGCTCCAACCGATGAGGATTTGAAGGAGCAGATCAAGGAACAGCATGAGCAGTTGAACAAGCAAGAGGCACAGATCGACCAGCTGATGAAGATGTCAGACGCACAGACCGAGCATATAGCTGTTCTTCTCAAGGATCTACAAACTGAGAAGGACAACCTGATAAAGCTATATCAATCATCCAAAATCATCGAGAATCTCATCAGTTACCGAAGACAAATGGATGACGTGTCTGGACTCGGATACTACATGGTCAAGGACACTGGAATTCCACCCTCAACCTTTATCAAGGCTGTGGATGTCACGGTTGCCAAACCAAATACGGTTGAGTCTGCAACTCCCCAAATTAATCCAACCTCCACGTCACAGCAAGTACCTACAGCACAACCTGCTAAGGAAACAACAACTGAGAAAGGAAAAGAAGCTGTGGTTGGAGAACTGAAGAATCCATCGGTTGGGATAACAACTGAGGGGGAATGTTCTAGGACTCAGAAGAGGAACCAGAGACATCGAAGATACAATCAGAACCGACCTCAGAACCGACCTCAGAAGGGATGGAATCAACAGAACCGACAGGGATTCAACCATCAGAATCGACATCAGATCCATCATCAGAACAACCAGAGGTTCCATCAGAGTCAACCAATGTGGAACAGTTCCAACAGCTACGGATATTCATGCCAGAAAGTGAATCAACAACCGGGCATGAACAACTGTCGTCAACAGTCAGGAAAATGGAATTAGACTCAGCCACAAAGATTCCAAAATGGCGTCCGACCTCATCTGCAAAACCAAAAGGGTCAGAAACGTTAACAAAATAGGGGGAACGCCTCTCTTCCTAAAGCCCACAATGGGAGAAATCAATCTCCTCCCAAGAAACAGAACGTCAACAATAACAACAAGCCTAAGGATGACCGAGGTGTTTTTATAGTTGATGGAGAAGGAAAGATAATTTGGAATGACAAATCTATCCGAATCTACAGGGAAAAGCGACCCTTAGTTCAAGGGGAACTGGTTCTAACCCTCCAGGACCCAACTAAAATTGGGGACCTAAGCGTGTTTCTCTGTGCAGGAGTAGGAGGAACAGCTGAGGAAGAATAAAGCATCACATACCACGTGGGTGATGGACAGTGGATGCTCGAAACACATGACAAATCTGAAGGATTTGTTTGGGAGTTTCGTGGAGAAAGAAGGACCATCTGTTACCTTTGGTGACAACTCAAAAGGTCACACCAAAGGCTACGGTACCCTTGAAACCAATCTCGTGTCTATTCTCAATGTTTCATATGTTGATGGATTGAAGCATAACTTGCTCTCCATCAACCAATTCTGTGATAATGGTTTCTCTGTCAAGTTTGATGCGCAGGGCTGCAGGGTCAAAAATGTCAGAACAAAGCAAGTCATATTGTTGGGAAATCGATCCCCAACCGAGAATGTCTACTATGCAGATTGGAATAGTAGTCCTCCTGAAACCTGTCTGTTATCAAAGAGCAATTCAGATGTGAGCTGGCTATGGCACAAAAGGCTCAACCATCTGAATTTCAAGACAATGAACCGCCTTGCAAGACAGAAACATGCAAAGGGAATTCCGAACCGTGTGTTTTCAACAACACATATTTGCAGTGCTTGTCAGCTGGGAAAGCTCGCTAGATCCTCCTTTCGGTTGAAAACGACTCCATCAACCGACCGAGTATTGCAGCTGATCCATATGGATCTCTTCGGGCTGTTACTCCCAAGAGCATGAATGGTAACGAATATACACTTGTTGTTACTGATGATTTCTCTAGGTACACGTGGACCATTTTCATGTGTCACAAGAGTGAAACCCGAGATGAGCTACCCAAGCTGATGGATCGGATATCTAACCAACAAGAGATGAAAATCATTTCTATCCAATCAGACCGTGGAACCGAGTTCCTCAATGAAACCATTATCCAATACTGCGAGAAGCACGGAATCACTCATCAAACATCGGCTGCTCGTACTCCACAACAGAATGGAGTAGCCGAGCGAAGAAACCGAACGCTGAAGGATGCTGCTACATCCATGTTGACAAGCTCAGCTCTGCCAAAGAGAATTTGGGCTGAGGCAATCAACACAGCATGCTACACTCAGAACCGGTCTCTTCTGACCAAGCGGTTGGGAAAGACTCCATATGAACTATGGAGACGCAGGAAGCCTGATATTTCATATTTTAGCGTTTTTGGTTCTAAGTGTTATATTCACAACAATAGGAAGACTCAGTTGAAAACTTTTGACGCCAAGGCTTCGAAGGGCACATTTCTCGGATATGCCGCTCGGATAAAGGCTTATAGAGTTTTTAACAATAGTTCTCGTGTTGTGGAGATAACACCTCATGTTAGTTTTGATGAATCTACTTTTGAGTGCAGGGAACAGGCTAAAGGACAACAAGTAGATCCACATGTTCCATCAGCTCTCACCAGATCGCAGGTTCTAAGGCAGAAGAATTTGGCTGAACCATTGGTATGGGCAACTGAGGATGATGATCCTTGTTCCTCTGAAGACGAATGTGAGGACCCCAGCTCATCTCAAGGGGGAACTTCAGCTGATGTTACTCCAATTGCATCAGCATCCGAAGCCCAACCTAGCCTGGTTCAAAATATTATCCATGTTGAGGATCCAGATTTAACAGCAGATAAATCACCAGTTCTGAAGATCCCAGCATCTCCCACGGACAACATCATCGGAGATCCAGCCAAGGGTGTGCGTACTAGGAGCAGAGTTGCAAATCCAGACTCAGCTGAGAAAGATTACAGCACTTACGTCCATTATGCTGAGGAGTTGGCAGTTCTTGAGGAGTTCGAACAGGTAGGAGATGTTGTCATGATTTCATGTTTCGTAGCTGATGTGTCAGAACCGAAGAATGTTATGGAAGCTCTCAACTGTGTTCATTGGACAACAGCCATGCAAGAAGAGCTGAATGAATTTCTACGCAACTGTGTATGGGAGTTGGTAGAAAGACCAAATGGTGTTAAAGTCATTGGATTAAAGTGGATTTTCAAGAACAAGAGAGACGCCATTGGATTCATCGTGAGAAACAAGGCAAGGTTGGTAGCTCAGGGATATTGCCAACAAGAAGGAATTGATTTCGAGGATTCCTTCGCACCTGTTGCAAGGTTGGAAGCCATTCGAATATTTCTAGCCTATGCCGCATTTCAGAAATTCAAGGTTTATCAGATGGATGTGAAGTGTGCTTTCGTCAACGGTGATATTAAGGAAGATGTTTATGTTGAACAGCCTCCCGGTTTTGAGACTGGTGATGGAAGAGTGTATAAGTTGAAGCAAGCAATCTATGGATTGAAGCAAGCACCTAGGGCTTGGTATGACACTCTCTGTGGTTTTCTTCTGAACTCGGGGTTCAAACGAGGGTCAGTTGACAAAACACTGTTCACCATAAAAGTTGGAGAAGACATACTTGTTGTGCAAATTTATGTCGACAACATCATATTCGGTTTCAAGTCGGAGGAGCTGTGCGAGAAATTCTCAACTCTCATGAAGGAGAAATTCGAGATGTCAATGATGGGTGAGATGAACTATTTTCTTGGGCTACAAGTGAAGCAGTCATCAAAAGGGATTTTTATTAATTAGTCCAAATATACAAAGGAGCTCATCGCAAAGTTCGAATTGCAGACAAGTAAAACCACAAGGATCCCGATGAATACTAACTGGAAGATTGAGCCCGGATTTGAGGGAAAACTCGTGGATGCCAGTAAGTATAGAGGGATTATTGGTTCTTTGCTATATCTAACCGCCAGTCGGCCAGATATTTCTTACGCGGTTGGAGTGTGTGCTCGGTTCCAAGTTCAGCCGAAGGAAGCACACATATTGGCAGCAAAGAACATCATTAAGTATCTAAAGGGTACTGTTAATGTTGGGTTGTGGTACCCAGCTGACGATAATATCCAACTGTCTGGATACTCAGATGCGGATCTAGCCGGAGATTTGGACAGGAAGTCCATATCTGGACACTGTCAGTTCATGGGAAGCAAGCTAGTTTCATGGTTTTCCAAGAAACAAGCATGTGTTGCCACTTCTACAACCGAGTCAGAGTATATGGCTGCCGGCAGTTGTTGCATGCAAGTGTTGTGGCTCAAGCAACAGCTGAGAGATTATGAAGTAGCAACTGGACAGGTTTCCATCCATTGTGATAGCTCAAGTGCCATTGCTATCTCTTTGAATCCTGTTCACCATTCTCGGACGAAGCACATCAACATCCGACATCATTTTATCTGTGATCATTTTGAGAAGAAGGATGTATCTGTGGAAAAGATTCCAACTGAGATTCAGAGAGCCGATATCTTCACCAAACCTCTAGCCGAAGCACGATTCAAGATGTTATGTGATCTCCTTGGATTGTTGGATCCATCAGATGAGGAATCAGCCGAGGTGCAGAGATAGATATCCATCTGAGGGGGAAGCTCAGATGAAGAGGGAATCTCAGATGCGGATCGCCATCCGAAGACATCAGACGTCAGCTGAACAGACGAACTCGAGTCAGCTGATGGCATGCCGCAACATTGGAACACAGCTGATTCCGACATCAGCTGGCATGTATCATTTATGGCTGCATGTGTTTAGTTCTTAAATGTGAATGTTTGAAATAAATTCAAACATTCCTGAGCATGTCAAATAGATTAAAATAGCCATCATAGCGCATTTAATGTAAAGTACGACTGAACATCAATAGCCTTACTTTATAGTGCGACTGGGCTGACATAAAAACAGTTCACCTTCTCACGCGCGGGTGTTGGAACTCGAAATTCGACGTCAGTCAAAGTTAGTCAACAGTCGCGAGATCTCAGCCATTGATGGATTCGCGCCATTCAATCTTGGCCATCTATTTCAAACGACCCACTAACCTATAAAAGGCAGAAAATCAGGAAGTGATTTCTTACCTTCTACATTTGTGTTTATCTGAGTAACTGTTCATCTTCGTCTCTGATTCTGTCTCACCATTTTCTGCTAAGTTCTTCTTTTCTTCTCTCTATATATATAAACCTCTCTGGAACACATAATGGCACCGAAAGCTTCATCTCAAGGAAAGAAGATGGCATCTTCAGGACCAGCTCTTGTTCCTTCGTCCTACGAAGAATCCTACGATATGATGATATCCAGAATCCACTTCGAGCAGATTCTATCAACAGAAGCTCTGGACTCACCGGTGTTATCCCTCCTCGCCGATCTTCTCAGGGAGAATGGCCTTCTTGAGTGGGCAACTCTCTTTCCCACCCACTTACTCAGGCGACAGGTCGAAGAATTCTACATGAATCTGAATCACGAACAGGGAGTAGGCCTTGTTTCAGAAATCTCTTGTCGACAGCGTGACGTTCCTGCCAGAACTGTCCGCCTTGTCACCTTCCACATACCGGTTTCCGAGATTCTAAGCACCATCATTCCACCGAATCTGACTGCCATGAACACCGTCGAGAACATCACAGATGCAGATGCAGATCTATTTCTGGAGAATGCTCTCATCACTACAGAAAGATTGAGGAGCAACATGCAGCGAACAAAGTTGAAACCCGAACATCGACTTATGTTCGATGTTGTATCCAAGATTATCTTTGGATACAACGGTGCTTTTGGAGATATCAGCCGACCTAAGCTCAAGCAGCTGATAGCTTTGGAGCACAAGCACAACATCAACTGGTTCAAGTACTTCAAACACCAGTTGACAATGGAGAAGCAGAAGATTACAGAAACTACAACTGATTCCGGGGAAAGACTGTTGAGTGTTAAGGGAACTCTCAACTTTGGAGTCAAAATCTCTGCCCTGATACTTCTCGCCATGAAGGATCAGAACATAGTGTGGGAAGACTGTGAGGAGACACCAGTCAAAAGGCAGATGTTGTTCCCGACAGCCAAGAAAGCACTTGATGTGATTCGGAGTGTCTACACTCCCAAAGACAAAAGGGAAGTTGTGAAATCAGCTGTGGAGAATGATACAGCTGAGGAGATGCCTCCAGCTGTCGGCCACTCTTCCAAATCGACAGCTACATGCCGACTCAGAGATGAGTCAGATAAGGATCAAGAGGAGGAGCCGCGTAAGAAGAAGTTGAGGGTTCGTATCAAGAAGTCAGTTGCAAAACCAGCTGAGGAGGTACCAGCTGAGGAGGTGCCATCTGAGTCGAGTCACTCAGTTGATAAAGATGCTTTCGAGATTGTTCCTCACGCAAGTGGAACAGATGGGATAGAAGGGATGGAAACCGATCCGGAAGATGAGCCGAACATGTCCTCGGATGCTTCTTCTTCATCCAAGGACTCTGAAGATGTTCCATCCTCCCCCACGGCAGGAGCTGATGCCGAACAGCATAGAGAGGTTATCCCAACTGATATTCAGCCAGAAATTCCGAGCTCTCCACTCGATGCCAACATCCCAACCCAGTAAGAAATTCCGAGCTCCCCGCTCGATGCCAACATTACGACCACTTCTTTGGCCAATGTTGAGGAAACCCTTGAACCGATTCTTTATGAAAATCTCTCTTCCTCCCCCATCGATGAAGAAGCTGATCGTCGAGCTGTCGCGTTGGAACATGAAGGCAAGTTGGCTTATTGCTTTCAGAAGCTGATTGGAATGTTCCCCTAGGCGCGCGACATGCCCACCTTTGCCACGCTCGGAACTGAGCTGTTGTATCAATTCAACATAATTTTCAGCCACTGGTATGTCAAGAAAGATATCATCCGGATACACAGTTGGAACCAGCTCAAGGCCGATGAGTCCCTTCTGAGGGAATACTTCAATTATACCAACCTTGAGGTTGCGTACAACAACAAGATCGCACTGCTGACTCGCCGTCTGGATGTCAGCAAGGCAGAAGGAAGAGACACAAGGGAGACAACAGAACAAGATTGTGTCACTTTCCTTGACAACATGCTGACCAAATCTGCTGATTTCGTAGATGATCTTGACGCAGCTGCAGCAGCAGCCAAGCAGGAAGAAGAAGAACTTCAACAATACCTGACCAATCGCCAAGTCATGGTCACTGTTGAACAGCCCGCACCTTCTGACCAACCAGCACCAACTGATCAGCCAGCACCCTCCTCTGATGAAATATGCGAGCTGATCGCTGAGAGAGTCAACCAGCTAAGGAAGGAGATGATTGCCAACATCCAGCTCAACCGAGAAGAACAGCTGAGGATGATTGAAGCTCAGGATGAGAAGCACAGGAAGCTGCTGGAAGAACATGATGTGATCAAGATGAAGCTGGATGACTTCTCAACATCCACCAGCAAGGATATTAATGACCTGAAGACAACAGTTCTTGGCATCAAATCAGAACTGAACGTGTTCAAGTCCATCTCTGAATCCAATCTTGCAAAATCTCAAGAGACGCAAGATAAAGAATGGGATTCCCGGTTCGAACAGAAATAGGCTGAGTTCGTCGCTTTCCAAACTTAAGTCACTGAAACCTTCGCAGCAATGAAGAAAGCTGATGAAGAGCGCCGTGACAAGGAACTGGCGAAGAAGGTTGATGTGGAATGCGCAGTAGATGAGCTCTTCAACCGAATTCAACAGGCTGAACAGAAACTCACTTCTCTGGATGGCTCAGTCGCAAGCCTTGTTGCTGATGCCAAAAAGGGGGAAGATTAGACCCAGGAAGATGAGATGCAAGAAGCTGAAAAAGAGATACCAGTCGGAAAGGAATCTCAGCTGAAGAAGACAGCTCCAGCTCCGAAGAAGCCCGCTCCGAAGAAGAAGCCAACCGACAAGAAACAAGAACAGCTGAAAACCATTGTTGTCGGAGGAGAAGAAATGGCTAAGGACATAGAGCAGGCGAAGGAGTATGGAGTTTCCTACAACTCCATAGCCGAGATTGCAGCCGAGATCGATGCTGAACTCGACGGTATTACAACTGAAGAGTGTATTGCTGCTGCTAAAGCTATGGATGTTCCAGAGAAGTATTACATGAATCCGGATTGGATAAAGAAATTTGCAGCCAACCAAGCAACGAGAGTGAACAAGTTCAAGGAAGAGCTCGCCAAGGTCACCAACAACTTGGATAGAAATGTTGCCTCCCGATGCCGACGACGCATTGAGAAACATCAGGTGAAGGCTGAAGCAAGGATGAAGCAGCAAAGACTACCTGGAAAGATCAAGCTCCAAGGACGCTTCAAGCATGTTGACAAATGGATGCCTGCAGAATGGAATGATGATTGGGAATCATTCAAACAAGAATTTGTGAATGATTTCTACTACAGGAAGGTGTTCGCAACTGAAGATCCAAGAAGAGCGTTCAAAGAAGCCCTAACCGAGCTGCACTCTGGGGATCCGGGCATGTTCAGCCAGTTCAGACGAGCTATAATTGATGCAAAGTTGGACATGAATATCGTCCATGTCCCTCAGAAGGTTACTTATCTTCCTCCATTCATTCCAGACACAAGAAATCCCAACAGGCAGAAGATCGCAGCTAAAGCCAGGAAAGTCTGTCAGGAACATGGAGTGGATATCTCGAAGGAGTCAGATGCCAAGAGAGAAATTTTTGTCAGGTTTTTCAGCAAGTATGGGCTGAAGTACTACCTGAGATAGAGTTTTTGAGCCACTGATGTATTTCGATTTTTGTGCATTTCTGCGTAAACATCAGTTCTAATGAAAACTTTCATCAAATATCCGATTCACCTTGATGTACAATTTTCCAGTTGTCAAGCTCTGAATCACAAAGTTATTTCAATACCATGTTATAACTGTACTAACCCTTTGATGTTTAATCTTATAGACTGTTTAGAATTTCAGTTGAGATTATAGATACTTCAGTAGGGTTTAGATCAGTAGGGTTTTGGCATCATCAAAAAGGGGGAAATTGTTGGAAAATTTAGTAAAGTTTTGATTTATTCCAAAACCAACTGACCCCAACCGAGTAGATGTTACCATTTCTTAAAGTTAGTATTTAGGCTCGCTGTTTGAGCAATGTTCAGATTTTATCTTTACAGGACTCCAGCTGAAGACGGCAACATGGCTATACACGGATAGAACTTCAGATGGAAACTCGGATGGAACATCAGATGTGAAGCCAACTGTTCAGATGGAACATCAGTTGCAGGATTCAATCTGATAGATCGACAACATGAAGTTCAAGGCAGCTGAGGGTTCAACTGTTCCTCTTCAGACAGAATGTCAGATGAAGGTAGAGATCAGATGGAACATCAGCTGAAGACCACTCAGATGAAGATCAAACGTCTCAACCGACTAACCAATGTTGAAAGACAAAGGTTGAAATTTGAATTTCAAATAGAAAGTCACGTGAAGGTTTGACGTTCTGTCATTACCTCATTTGGCCCAACACAAGGTTGTCTCAGAAGGAAAGTAGAAGTTCACAGTTGCCAAATCGGGAAAATCTGCAGAGATGAGAGACAAGCCATCGCTTTCACAGAACAGAGATCAACGACTCTTCCAACGGCTAGTTGATTCTCACCGCCTATAAATAGAGGCATTCATTCATTCATCAAGATAGAACAGATAAGAGAAGAAGACAGAGAAGAGACAGACGAGCGAAAGAACGACAATATACTGCACACAAGCTAAACTGCAATTAATCTCTAAGAACATCACCAGCTGATAGTTCATAGAGAGTTAGAATCTGTCTTGGTGTTTTCGATCCTAGTTTGAGTCTTCATTTGTTCAATCTTAGACACTTCCTTGTTAGAGCTAGTAGTTGGAAAACCCACCCTTACTCACATCCCCTAAAAAGGTTGTTAGGATCCTGCTCTTCCCAAAATTGAGTAGAAAGGTTGATAAGTACCCGCAAACTTATCTGTAAGGTTGATAAGTACCCGCAAACCTATCTGAACGGTTGCAAAGCCCGCGTAAGCTTTGTGGTAGTTGTCCTAACGAATTTGGACTGAGTTGTGTGGACTCACAACTCCTTGTGGACGTAGGAGTTCTCTCCGAACCACGTAATTCCTTTGTGTTGTGTTTTCAGTTCGGTTACTTTTTGCATATCCAACTAACCAGCACTCAAAACTGCATCTTTACATTCCAACTGATTTGGTTGTTGACCGACCTTGCATTTGAGCGTGAGTTGTTTTATACGAGTTATTGTTGTTTCCACCACATTTCGCACAGCACCACTCTTCTAGCTGAGATTTCTTACTCAATTGTGATTCCAGCTGAGTCTTTTTACTCAGTTTTGGTAATTTTTGGGGGTTAATTTTAAAATTCCTATCTGGTGTATTCCCCCCCCCCCCATACACCAGAACTCGTATCGGGACCATCAACCTCAAATAATTCAAATAACAACACGTGTGTCCTATCTCACACAGGATAATAATAACTCAAGTAGATGATCAAACATACCAAAACTTAGATAAAATGGCAAGTCAATTAATTTAAAAACTCACATAATAAGCAATAAGTATAACATTCAATAGTTCTCGGTTTATAAAGCCCACCTCACTGACGAAGGTTAGTCGAGGCAAACTTCTTCTTCTTCTTGCTTTACCTCTCAGTCCTGCTCGTTCCTTCAAGAATCACATCTAATAAGGATGAGTCTACTTTCTCAAAAAACGAAACTAGTTCTAACGCTCGACTGAAGGACTTCTACTTGACTCGAATTTCTTAACTTATCCTGACTCGACTAACCGATCTTTTTCGGTTACTCGACTCTACTCAAGTACTAAACCAAAAGACTCTCAGACTCGAACACTTAACTCGATAACATCAAACAGATTAAAACTTAAACAAATAACAAAAATCGAGAATATACTATTCAAGACATAAATTTCATATTTCTCTATTTCTCGAGTCAAATGAACTCAGAAAATTACGAGATTAATTTTCGACTACTTTAAACACAAATCATTCACATTCAGACTTTCACATCGAGAATCGGACAATCACAGATAGGTAACGATTGACTTCGATAAATAGACGGAAAAAGAAAAAAATTCCAAATATCTCAGAATATTCTAGAAAAATTCCAAAAAATCACGTAAATTCATACAAACACGAATATCAACTCAGAATTTCATTCAAGACTCATACACAGTCTCATGCTGACTCAATACTACTCGACTTTTAACTTGAAAAATTAAAGTCTTCAGATTTTAACGAAAATAGTCTCATTTTCTTAAAATAAATCAAGGAATTCAAATATGGAGTCGGATTTGAAATCCGAAACCTTAAGCAAAATATATCGAATTAAGTCTACGTCATTTTTTCTCGTAAAACGTGCACATGCTCGGAAAATTCTCAAACATGACAAATTGACTCAAAATAATTTCAATTGATCAATTACTCGATCAATTTTACTTAATTTCACTTTTAACTTACGAAATCTCGATTTTTCATTCCCAAACATTAATTTCTAATAACTTTCGCATATGAACTCCTATTTAAGAAACTCAAGAAGCTACTATACTTATTTTTACTCCAATTTCATCATCTAATCATCACATTTATCAAACAATGTCAAGAACTCAACATCTCATGCTTAATTTCTTCAAAACCTTCGAATTTTTCATACTTATAGTTATACATGCTCGATTTTAGAAATTCAAAGCTCTAACATGCTCAAAATAAATCTAATTTCATGAATATAACATCAATTCATTCAAATAAGCTCAAGATAAAAAAATCCCAATTCAAAAATCTTATAAGTTTCGAATTTTTAGGAGTTTGGGCATAAGTTGTCCAAATTCAAAAATTCAAGGCTCTAACCTACTTATAAAAATTTCAATTGATTGATTTTCCAATCAATTTAATCAAACGGGCTCAAATACTAAAAAATCTCATTTTATGCTCATTTCATCTATTAATTTGGGGCTTTCTCTATAGGCATCCGATTTTAATAATTTTAAGCTCTATTCTACCACAAATAATTCTAATTTCATTAATCCTTACTCAATTTGACATTTAGAACATATGATCAACAAAAACCACAAGTTCTAAAGCCTATATAGTTCGAATTTTTCTCCTTTTTAAGCAAACGAGTTTCTTTCTTCAATTCCTCTTAAACTTAGGCTCAAAATATACTTAATTTCATTTATCAAGCATCAAAATAAACAATCTAAACTCAACATCATCAAAAATCATCAATTTTCTCATATATATGTATCGAAAATTTTGGGGAAATTTAGCATAAGATTCATGCTTCTCAAATTCAAATTTAATCATGCTTATAACATCATACAACTCTCAATTAGATGATTGCTTTTCAAAATCAACACAAAAAATCACTAACTACATACATATATATGTTTCAAATATTTGGAGTAAAACCACATAACAATTTCTACTCCTCGATTGATCAATTTTTCATGCATCCAAGTACTCAAATTCAACAAATACATCACCAACGCCTGCATTCAAAACACACAACAAAAATCCCAAATTTTTTCATACTCAACCTTCGACTTTTTCATGAAGAAAAGAGGTGGAAATTCTTCTCATTCAATCGATCACATGTAACCTCTTAGATTAATTCATAGAACTCGATATTATCACCAAAATCACAATCAAATGGAAGACATGAAAACCCCTAAAACTAAGAGAAATTTTCGGAGCTAAAGAGTTCTTTGTTATTGCAGCCAATAGATCTGGTATTTCTGAGCCTTTTAAGGCCCATTTAGACACTCCTGTCGATAGAGGATACGTCAACGGTCTTAAACATGCCTTAATAGGTAGTTATCTGTCTTGCTTTCCTAAGGACAATGGTAATTAAGAAGGAAAAAGTAGCTTATTTTCCCTTGCCTTTAATAAGAACTAGGGATGTATATGATCAAGAGAGTTTCATGCATGTTTTCATGCTAGAATCAAAGAATCAAGCTAAAAAATAACAAGATTATTTTCCTCCTCAAGAATTCATAAGAGCCGAAAATAAACGGAGGTTGAAAGAGAGGAATTCTTAGCTAGAATTGATCACAACGAGGAGAGGATTGTGATTACCTTAGTGGATTCGACGATAGGATGATCGATGCAAAATTCCTCACAACTCTAGAGCTTCAATCCATGCTCTTCAATGGAGGAAATGAAGGTGAATGTGTGTGTATTTATGCTGCCGAAGGGAAGGGAGAGAGAAAGGGAGGGTGATGTCGGTTGAGTGAGAGAGCGTAGAGAGAGAGTGAGAGAATGATGAGAGAGAAAAGAGAGTGGGAGAGCGTGAGGAGAGTGAGAGTAGGATAGAAATAAATAGGGAAAAAGAGAGATGCACCAAGTTTAAATCGCGATATAAATCGCCGGAAAGAAAAGTCTTTCGGTGCAAAATAACCCTATAATTTCATTTAACTCTCGAACGACTTAAAACTCACCACGACTCTTTCTCGACGTCGAAAAGCTCTCTACTTCATCTCGTATCTCACCAAATAAATCAAGGATTCCAGAAAGCCAGTTTTCAAATCAAAATTTCGAATAACGAATAAAATCTCGGAAATCACTATTCATATTAGGGTTCTTGAAATCATAACTCAAATCTTTCTCAGACAATCAAAAATGACTCTCAAATATATCTCAATGGTTTTAAAAGAATTTTTAATACTCAAAAGACACTAATTAGACGAAATTCGGAAAAACTCGATGAATAGTGAATACTCGGGAAAAGTTACTATTCATCAGAAAACGAAACTTCTCAGAATTTTCAGAAATTCAAACTCAAGCTCAAACTCATATAATCATGCTCAATCAATTCATCACACATTCGATTCGGATAATCAAAACGAGAAAAATCACGTAAAGGCACTCAATGGCATTTTGGTAACTTCACAAGAAAATTTCTTTTCTCGGAAATTTTTATCACACAAAAGCACATTATCAAGGAATATAGACTCAATTAAGACAAACTTAAAAACTTATTAAAGATCGGGGTATTACAGATATTCTCCCCCAAATCCAACCCTTAGGTTTGACTTTGAACCCGTAATCAAAGTCATCAGATCCCTTGGAACCCGTAATCCAATATCAGGTCCCTTGGAACCCGGAATTCAAGAACAGGTCCCTTAGAACTCGAAATCTAAGACCAGGCTGTGCACTTGCCCGAAAAGGTGTTGTAAGGTTTTGTTCGAACCCGGAATCGAACTGGTTAGGTTTCCTTGGAACCTGTAATCCAAGTGGGACGTTTGGTAAGCACGCTTAAGCTTATCTAGTGGATTACTTCTCCAAAAAGAAAGTCGTGGCCGTAGGAGGTTGATCTCCGAACCACATTAAAATATTGTATACTTACTTTCTGCATTTTACATACAGTATTTGAAATTCAATTTACCTAACCAACTGACCCAACATATGCACAACATATTTATCAAATTACACTAATTTGGGAACTTGACCTTCCCCATTTCACAGAGATTTCAGTTTTTGTAACGAGCTTAATTTCCACTATCTTCCGCAACGCAAAACTGATTAAAACCTCAGTTGGTGCATACAGCTGAACTTCAGGCACATGAGCTAGTTGTGCTGCCAATTGTGTGATCAGAACCAACTAAGCAACTCAGTTGTAGATCTACTCCAACTGACTTTTCCAGTTGTCGAGTAAACTGACCTGAGCAGTTTATCTCAGTGAAAAGACGTTAAGCTAAACGAAAATTGCTACTAGTGTATCCCCCACCTCCCAATTACATTAGTTACTCGTTACTGGGACCATAATAGTACTTACATGTTTTTATTTATAGGAAGTATTAATTGTCTGCAAATTCACAGCGTTTTGGCGAATACTGAATTTGCACATCATTTTTAGATTTTGGTTTTAGAAACCCACACATTTTAATTTTTTGCGAATGTTCCCCACAACCAATTTTCCCCAAATTAAAAATGACGTGGCCTCCCGAAATTACACTCAGGACGTCCGGCCGACATCATTCTACTTAAATAAAAAATCAATTAAAATAAAGAATATTTCATCTCATTTTTTTCAATAAAAGAAATAAAAAATTAAACGAAAACAATAAAGAAAAGAAAATCCCACCCACTCATCCTCCATCTCTCTCTGTCATAGGAAAAATTATACTTTCTCCGTCCACAATAAGTATGACTCGGAGGGAGTGACACAAGTTTTAAGATAAAAAGGAGAGTAAGTGAGAGTGGGGGAAATAAATGTATCAATTTAATGGAATGAAGGAGAGTGAGTGAGGGTGGGGAAGGTAAAGGATTTTATGTATGGAAAAATCACACTTATTATGGACGGCTGAAAAAGAAAATAAAATTACATTTTTCGTACACGAGGAGAATATTATATTTTTACTCCATAATATATATTTTTCAAATTTAAACTATCTTAACTATATTGTTTAAAATACATAAATTATTATTTTTATATCAAATTAAAGATGCTTATTCAATACTCCCTCCGTCCCTGATATATCTTTCTAGGAGGGAGTGACATGAAGATTAAGAAAACATATTGATAAATTGGTTGTGAGTGGATAAAAGGTGGTTGAGTTTGTATTGAGTGGAGAAATGGTCCCACATTGAATGAGTAATATAGAGATAGTAATGATCATATGTGGTATTTTAGGTAAATAAGTTAAGTAAAGATAAAGAGTAATAATTTGTTGTGGGATGAACTTCTAAAATAATATATATGGGAGACATTCATAAAAGAAAAGATAGGAGGATATATGAGGGATGGAAGGAGTATATTTTTAGTTAGCCAGTACGGAACCAAAACGCCGCCTAAATCTTCCCGCCTAAAAAGCTCACCAAAATAAGAATTCTTAGAATTCCTTTACATTTCTTTGTTTCAGTTACAGAGACTCAAACTCATCCGCTATGGGGAAGAAATCCAGAAATCGAAAGCAGAAAATTGTAAACAAAATTCCGGCGAATGCGGCAGCATCCTCAGCCTCTCCGCCTTCGTCCGCAGTGCGGCCGCCGCCGTGGATCGAACTGCCCGGAGATGTGACGGCCAATATTCTGCAGAGGCTGGGCGCGGAAGAGTTACTGATGAGTGCACAGAGTGTGTGTACTACCTGGTGGAAAGTTTGCCAGGATCCTGCCTTGTGGCGAGTGATTTATTTGTCCAACCCTGAGCAATTGGATGCGGAGTACACTACTTTGTGCCGCCGCGCAGTGGATCGCAGCCAGGGACAATTGGTCGACCTCACTCTTGATTACTTCGGCAACGGCGAACTCATAAACTACGTGTCCGACCGGTAATATTTTGCACTTTTGATATACTGTGAAGAAATTTATTCATCGTTCTCATTTGTGTTTTGTTAACTTAGTTGGTTTTTCGGCTCTCTGTGCATGGATGATTCGTGTGATGTTTTGCTGAAATGGACTTTGATTATTCGTATATCTTTTGTTGATACCTGTTTATGGTTTAATTGAATAGCTAAATGATTAAATTTGATAGTGGCTTATAGCAGTCCCTAAGCTTATGCAAATAAGCCTTGGAAATGAGATTTGGCTGTCTTCTATTATTTGCTTAGAGAAAGGCCTTGGCCATTTGCTTATTTTAGATAATTATGGAGGGGAATGAGCTGCTGATAAAATAACCTTCTTCAGATCTTTGTTGCCCGTCCTGTTCCGTGTATATTTTGAATACGAAGAACTTCTTCCAAGTATTCGAAACCATGCCTTTTTAGCAGTTGGAACTAGGAGTTGCAGTCTCTCTAAATGAGATTTTCTGGATTGCATTTAAAGTTATAAATGCATGTTCAAATTGCCTCCCGTACAGAGTCATAGCGAAAATCATGTGATATAAATAAGGCAGCACATCATGTTAGTTTTTGGATCTTATCGATGATTTCAAGATGCATCAATAAAAGAAGAAGATATTTTACTTGATCAAACATTTTCTAATTTGTATAACTTCCTTTGTAATCTGTTGGATGAAAAGTGTAAATACATTATTGGACTTTGAGGCCAAATAGTCTGGAATTTTGTTTTTATATTGCTCTTTTGCCTAGTATATTTCCTAAGGTTAGTATTACTTATATTTCCCATGGTTTTTTTTATATACTGCACTAAACGTAAAAGATGAATATTTCTTGCAATCTTATATCAAACAGGGTTCATTCCAGAAGATGTTCCTTTAAAATCTTAAGCATTTGCGAGCTTAACCAATTTGTGGTTCTTTCTTTTAGAAGTTTCTTTATCTTGCTCCATCTTAAGCATAATATTCAAGATGTTATCTTTCTTTCAGAAGTTCCTTCTGTACAAAAAGTCACATATCTTGTCTCTCGTCTAACCTTGTCCTGTTTTGACAGATCAAGTAATCTCAAACGTCTCACGCTTGAATCTTGCTATAATATATGTGGAGAGTCTTTGGCTGAAGCGGTCAAAAAACTTCCACAGTTGGAAGAATTGCACCTTACTATTATAAAAAATGTTCTTGCTCACGAAGTTGAAATTATTGGCATTTCTTGCCCAAATTTGAAATCATTTTCATATAACGCCCATGGGTCTAAGATTAGGTTTCCAATAGGTGATGACATTCTTGAAGGATATGATCTGAATGACTATGCTTTAGCAATTGGGAAAAGCATGCCTAATTTGCGCCATCTTCAACTTTTTGCAAATGCCATGCGAAATGAAGGACTTGAAGCCATTCTTGACGGTTGTCCACGCCTCGAATCGCTTGATATCCGGCAGTGCTTTGGGCTTGAGCTTGGGGGGGATTTAGGGAAAAGATGCTGTGAGCAGATAAAAGATTTGAAACTCCCTTCTGACTCGATTACTAGTGATGTATCGCGGCTTGCTGGCGAACCATCTGAATGGGATCTCTATGAGGCGTTTAATTCTGGCTGTGGTTTCAGTGATGACGACTATTATGATGAGTATGAAACTTACGATGACTACTTTTCCCCTACGGGTTTTGGATTCTTCGATAATGACCTGCAACAGATTTTCCACCCTTGGGACCCTGAATTCTGCTGAGCTGGGAATAAGTTGAGCATGGGAGAGCCATGGTAGAAGGTAAAAGGTTTCTTAGTTTCGTCTTTAGTATCTTAATCTTTCTTTATTGATTTCTGGCTTAAATTTTGAACAATAATACTCTTTGCGTTTGCCTATTTTTATTTTTTAATCTTGTAAGTTTTAGGTTACCGGATTTTGTTTCTATTTGATTTCAAGTGGTTATTGCAGACTTGCAGTATTTTGAAGCTTTAATTCTATTCCCCATTTTCACTTGTGATTCTGACTTGGGGTTTGCATAAATTATGTAGCTGCGTAACCATGCATGGTAATATTTGGTCACATGCATTAATATAGTCTTTATGCATCTTCTCTATATCACTATATGTGTGTATGAGAATTTGTTTTATATGGTGAGAATCCGCTGCTGCGATTTTTGGGTGCATTCCCCATTATTTGTGAGCATTTGTAAGTACCACGGATGTCCGGAATGTATAGTCCACGGTTAGCATTTTGCTTGGTTATCTTTTATTTATTTTTTAATTATAGTTTTATGAGAATTGTATACAACCGGGTCATGCGGGTCGGGTTGACTCGTGCATGCTATTTGAAAAAAAAAAAAAAAAAACTGTCAACTGTATAGTATATATAAAAGTTGCGCTAAGGATATAGAAGAAAAAGGCCTTGACGTAGGGGTCAAGGCATCAAAGTGAGGAATGGGCGCAGGTTCGATTCGTGGCTGGAGCAAAGTTTCAGTTTTTTCATTTTACTTCGTTTCAGTTTTTTTATTTTACTTCATTTTCAGGTTTTTTTATTTAATTTTTTTTTCCAGTTTTTCAACCATAATACTTGATTTTACTTCATTTTTCATTTTTCAGTTTTTATTTTCATTTTTTAAAGAATTATTAATTACTTATTTTTTTACATTTACCTTTTTTATTATTTTCTTATTCTTTTTTCTTTGTTTTTAGTTTCTTTTCCTTTCTTTGTTTTTCTTTTCTTAATTACTTTCATTTATTTATAAATTAATAATAATTATTAGTTACTTATACAATTATTACTTTTGTTCACAACAATATTTATTTTTATTTACGATAATTTGTACTTTTAGTCATTTGGTTAAATAATTATTGTCGTTAAGAAAAGTAACTATTAATATGAAGAAAGGTAATGTTTCACAATTATTACTTTTTTCACGATAATATTTACTTTTATTCATGATAATGTACAACAAATAAAATGAACATCAGGTATGAAGAAATATTATGAAAAAGAAAAATTAAAGAAAGAAACAAAAAAACTAAAAAGACAAATAAATGATGTACATGTAAATAAACAAAAGAAGCAACAGCCTAGTGGCTAGCACTACAGCTTAGGGTGTTGTTGTGCGAAGGTCCCGTGTTTGATTCTTAAGAGGAGGGACATAGTCAATTTTTTTTTTTTTAATTGTGCACGGGTCAGCAGGTCAAAATTCAATCCGTGTGACCCAGTTGCATACTATAAAACAGGTATACATGCAAACACTCCCCCAAAAATAATATTACCTTGTCCTTCTGTGCCCTAAGGGAAGTGTCTTCTCGGTCCCGAAAAGAATGAAATTAAAAATAATAAAGATACGTATTAAACGTGCGTAAACACCGTCAACGGTTCATGTATTGGGCAGAGGAAAATTACTGTACTTCCATATCAGAATTCCGTTTTTAATGCTGCAAAAGTTCTACTTAAAAACATAATTCCATTGTCCATATTTATCAAAGAATTCACCAGCTTTCAAAAATCAATTTCAACGTGGACATTTAATTTTAGGTTAACTTTTTAAAACTTCAATTATACTAATATTCAATTTGAAATTGTTGAGAGGGAGCCCCAATTTTATTTATTTTTCATTTGGCGGGCCTACTAACATTTGAAATTGTTGGCCTTTTCCATCATAACATTCATTTGGATTCTTTTCGTGGTTTACTAGTAAGTAGCTCGGCAATATTCGCGGGAAATAATTCATATTTTAATTTAGGTGTATCTTAAGAAGAAAAAAAAATATCAAATATGTATTTTATTTGAAAGTTGTGATGTTGTTCAAGTTAATTACAAAACATATTTAGGAAATTACTTTTTTTTTCAAGTATCCAAACTTATAGTTACGAATGACGATGGATCGGGTACTCATTCAATAAGTATTTTCACAATCAAATTTTGTTTAGAATTTATATGTCCTTTAACACATCTCAAATTCAATTAAAAAATAATTTACCACATGTTTACGTCTGAAACACATATAGTTATGTCTATTAAAAATTCTAATTTAATATATTATCATTCCTTCCAGTAATTTTCAAAGTTTTATTCTTCTAGAAAACCGATGTGGGCAAAAATATATTTGTCTCTCAAAAATATTGTCCCACGTCAATTTTGATTGAAAATTAAGATGGATCGTTATCATTGCAAATACTCCTTGTCGCACATTGATTTAGAAAATGAAAATAATTTTCTATAAAATGAAAGTACCCTAAATACCCAACATTAAGAGTTCAACATAGATTAAGAAAACAAAGTTGAAACACCGCTTCACAATCATCCCGCCTATCTCGACGGTTCTGACCCGAAACCGGTCCCATTGACTACAATACTGATTTTATATTATACAAATAATTATTTTTCAAATATATTCAAGAAAAACTAATAATGACATTTATTTTATCTTTTACCTGAAATTAATATTTAATTATATAAATAGCTATCTTTCATAAATATTCACATAATATTTAATAAATAAAATTCATATTATAAATTGTAGTATTATATTAATAATCATCTTCAAAATATATTCACAAAAAAATAAACGACGACATTTGTTTTTTTTAACCAGCTTCGAGAAGAACTTTGTTCCTATGCATTTGATAGTCTTTCCTTTGACAAAACTTTATGTGAAGTGATTGTGATTCATGAAATCATTTAGTTAATGATATAAGATAAAAGTCGACCATAAATATCCTTAATTTTATGAGTTATTAATTATATATATATATATATATATATATATATATTGTTGGGAAAATTAATTAAGATTTTGATTTATACCAAAACTCAACTGACCCCAACCGAGTAGATGAAAGTCATTAGTCTGAACTTAGCTAAAGTTCACTGTTTGAGCGTAGGCATTTTATCTTTACTGGTTTCAAGCAAAAGAAGTTAGCCGGATTGAAGAAGACAGTACGTGAAGAACTCAGTTGAGACCCAAGCTCAGTTGTACCACGGACTCAGTTAGAAGGCAACTCAATTGACTCCTCAACTGACCCATGCAGCTCAAGCGTGAAGAGAAGTTGTGTCGAAGTCAGACGTCGCAAAGCTTAAAAGAGAAGACTTTGAAGACATTGATGACAGAAGAGTAGAAGTCCAAATTCAAATCTACTCAGAAGCACAAGTCAACTGCTTCGTTAGTCGGAACTTTCATTTAAAAATTTGATATATGGATTCCTTGATTTATTTGGTGTGAAATAAGACGAAGTAGAGAGGTTTTCGACGTTGAGAAAGAGTCGAGAAGATTTTTAAGTCGTTTGAGAGATAAACGGAACAATAGGGATATTTTCTACCGAAAAACTTTTTCTTTCGGGGATTTTTAGCAGATAAAAATCTGCATATCTACCCTAAATCTACCCAAATCTCTCCTGCACTCTCACCCCTTGTGCGTGAAATACACTCTCCCCTCCCAATCATTTTAGTCGACTACTCTCTCTATCTCTCTCTCGATTATTTTCTCTCCAATATCATTCATATTCCTTTCACTCATTTCATTCACAAGCAACATCCATCTCTCTCATCTCTCACTCCCTTTGCGACATACACACACACTCACACACACTAGTAATATCTTTCATGGAAGCTTGGAGTTCAAAGCTCCAAAGCTTCAAAGATCATCTTCATCTTTCATCTTTTGATCAAACTAACAAGGTAATCTTCATCCTCTCAACCTTGTGATCATTTTAAGATCAAGAATCATCCCTCTTTCTACCTTATATTTTTCGGCAGTTTTAGCCATGGAGAGGTGCTCGATTTTTCTTTATCTTTGAGGTCTAGAAGTCGAGCTCTACAAGGTTTCATGCATGGAAATCAAAGCCAAACCTTGAGGCCTCTTTCCTCTCCAATATCGTCGATCATCAAGCCTTGAAGGAGGAGTTTGATTTCAATTTTAAGTATGATATTTTCCTTAATTCTTGTATATGTATATATACGTGGAAAAGATAAAGGAAACCATGCATGTTCATGTTATGTTTAGGCAAACCTTAGGGTTAAATTGATGGTGATGATATGATGGTGAGATGAATTTTAAGAGTTTAATTAGGAATTAAAAGATAAGAAGTAAAAGAGAAGGAATTTTTTTTTAATTTTTCTTACCTAGAGATCGAAGAAGAGGAAGAAGAAAAAAGAGAAAATTTTGATGATTATTAGATGATTTTTCTTGATGATTTGTTTGATGATTTCTTGGATGAAATGTTTGATGATAGATGTTTATGATGATTTGAATGATTTGTATGCATGATTATGAATATAGAAATTTTTGTTGATTTATTTCTATAAGTGCTGAAAATTATGAAGAAAAATAAGAATTTTGAGCTTAGATCTTTATTTATGGACTTTTTTTTATGAATATAAGTATATAAAAGCATGAGAATATGATTTAGTTAAGAGTTTGAATTATCTTATGAATTTCTATGAAAATTTTGATATATATGCATGAAGATGATGAATTTGTGATGCAATAGATGATTATAAGTGAGGTATGATGATGTTGATGATTTTAAATGATCTATGATGTTCTTGATATACTGAGTGATTTGATGATGATGTTTGAGTAAAAATAATCGAATTTGCTGTTTGAATCGTTTTAATCAGAGTTAAAACATAGAAGTTATCGAGTATTGAATTTTAAAAACAAAAAAAAATGTTTTTATTTAATAAAAATGAAAATTAAAGAAATTTTAATTGAGAAAAAGATTAAATAATATTATTTGAAGTTGAGATATCAAGTTGAGAAAATTATCCGAGTTTGAGCTCGTATTTTGATAAGTGATGACGTAGTTTAAAACCGAAAAAATTATTAATAGAAGTTTTGGAATTTTAAATCCAAACCTATATTTAAATTCTTTAATTTAATAGGAGTCTAACGAAATTATTTTCATCAAAATCTGAAGTTATAACTTTCTAAAGTTGAAAGTCGAGTAGTAATAAGTGAGCATGAGACTGCATTTGAAATGTGAATTAAATTCTGAGTTCATTTCTATGTTTGATTGAATTTATGTGATTAAGTGAAATTTTTCTTTTTCCGCCTATTTATGAAGTCAACCGTTTACCTGTATATGAATGCTCGATTATTGATGTGAATAATTTGTGATATTAATAGTCGAGAATTGATTCTAAAATTTTCTAAGTTCGTATAAGTCGAGAAATCGAGAAGTACGAGACGAGATAAATAGTGAATTCTCATTTTGCGTGAAATATTTAAATATTATTTTAGAGTCGAGAGTTCAAGTTCAAGAAATTAATATAGACGAGAGATCGAAGAAGAAATCGAATTAGATAAGTTAAGATAAGAAAGACCCGAGTCAAGTAGAAGTCCTTCAGCCGAGCCCAAAGTCTATTTTACGTTATACGTTTTACGAAATAGTAATCTTATCCTTATTCGATATTATTCTTGAAGAGCCAAGCGGGACTGAAAAGTAAAAGAGAAGACAAACAGAGTAAGCTACCTCGACTAAGTTCCTGCAGTCAAGTGGGCTTTTCTAAAACCGAAAATATGATGAATGCTATTATTTATTGAGTATTATTATTAAGTAAGTTTTTAAAGTTAATTGACTTGCCATTTATCTGAGTTTGGTATGCTTTATACTCTGCTTGAGTTATTATTATTATCCTGTGTGAGGCAGGAACCCACATGTGGTATTTGAATTGTTTAAGGTGACTGTGATGCTTTACTTCGGTTTAGCCGATCACAATATTTGAGAAGGAGGCCTACTTCTCGACACAAAGAGGATGTGGTAGATGATTCATGCCTATGTTAAATATTATATCTCGACTACGCAGTCCATTTAGAAATTAAATGTTTTTGCATTCACAAGTAAAATGTTTTAAATTATACTAACACTTGTGATGCAGTGGCAAGGCAAGTCCAATTATATAGCTCTAATGAGCAAAACTTATTGAAATTATTTTGGCGTGTGTTCACTGAGTATGAAGTACTCAGCCCTGCATGTATTTCTAAATCCGCAGGTTAGCATGGATGAGGATGGTAGGATGATGTGGTGGTATGTCTTAGGTTGAGTCATTGGTTTAAGCTGGCAATTGCATGTCTTCATACATGTAGTTGTTGGGATTGAGTTGAGACTCCGCTGCAAGACAGTTTCTTTCAATATGTCTTTTGATCTAATACTCTGATGGTTTGTTGATACAATGAGCTTCGTGCTCGATACAATTTCCTGTTTTCTTTAATTTTCGTATGACTTGAATTCGATACACTTATTATATTTTGAATCAATGTAAATTATCTATGCTCGTTATTGTTGAGTTGTTCCTTGAAAGCATGTTGATAATTGTTATCACTTTCAGTCGATATTCCCTTGTTCCCGAGCATGATTCTTTGTTGAGTCGAATTTTATTTGATAGTTTCACATTCACAATTCGTTGGAGTCTAGTGTACTGTCGCGCCTCGAGAGCGGGGTGTGACAACAGGTGATCTCCCAACAAACCCAAGATAGCCAGCGATTTGTGCGGGAAATTGGAAGGAGAGACAACGACGAACACTGCACTATGTTGAGACAATCGAGGGCAGTAAGGTAAGCGGCAGGCATCCGCAATGGCAACTGTTGGTTGAAATTAACGAGAGAAGACACACACGCGAGAAGAAAGAGCAATATTCTTCACGAGCTGAACTGAATTTAATCTCTTAGAACATCACTTGTTGAGAGTTCTAGAGTTAGTTAGTTTTTGTGTCTTTAGATCGAACCTTGAGAACATCACTTAGTGAGAGTTCGTAGAGTGTTAGATCATAGCTCACTTCGTGTTCGAGCTTTTAGTTGGAACCCTATTTTCTTTCACCTGAAAAGGTTTAGGATCCTACTCTTCCTGCAACTGAGTAAATAGGTTGTTTAGTACCCGAAAACTAAACTGTAAGGTTGATAAGTACCCGCAAAGTTATCCTTAACGGTTGCTCAGCCCGCGTAAGCTGAGTGATTTGTCCAGAAGAATTTGGACAGAGTTGTGTGGACTCACAACTCCCCGTGGACGTAGGAGGTTTCTCCGAACCACGTAAATCTCTGTGTGCTAGTGTTTATTTTGTTTATTTCTTGCATATTCAACTAACCTTCTAACCAGCATACAAACTGATCTTAGCATTATAAACAGTCTTGGTTTTTGATCGACCTTAGCATTATCAAGCGTGAGTTGTTTTACGAGTTGTTAATTTCCACCATATTCCACACAACACCACTCTTCCAGCTGAGGTTGTTTACTCAGCTGTGAGATTCCAACTGAGTCTTTTTACTCGGTTGAAGTATTTTTCAGGAGTTTAGTTTTAAAATCCTAACTGGTGTATTCCCCCCCCCCCCCCATACACCAGTAACTCGTATTGGGACCATCAAGTGGTATCAGAGGAGTGGTTCAAAAAGACTACTAACTCTGTTTCACAAGGTGTGAATTCGAGAAAGTTTCTTCAGTGGTCAACTGAACAGATCTATTTTTCACGCTAGTGCATATTTGCTTGCATATTTGTTCTGTTGTTGTGTGCAGATGGACGTCAAGGACAAGATCGTTGTCATGTTCTCGGTAGTAAATTATACATCATGGAGGACACGGATGAAGAAGATCTTACTGTCGAAGCATCATAGGATGCAATAAGTACTCTCTTCCGGACCGATCATCATTAAAGAAAGAATAGCTCGCACTCCTACAAATCCCAACGATGGGGATACAGTTGTGGAGTTTATGGAGAAGCAGCCGGAAGACTACACTCCAGAGGAAGCCAAGGTGAGCCAGTTGGATATCTGGGCTCAAAGCACGATTATGTCCACTGTTAGACAAGATTATCTCCCTTGGATTGAAGAGTGTGAGACTGCCAAAGAAATGTGGGATATCCTGGCATCGCTTAGTGAAGGAAGCGATGAGACGAAGGAGAACAAGTTCTCACATGCATGCCAAGACTTCGACAACTTTTGTCTGAAGACAGATGAAACAATTGATCAGCTAGAGCTCCGGTTTATGGACATCCTCAGAAGAATCCAGTCCATCCGAAGAGGAAAATACACACTAAGAGAAATCAATCTCAAAGTGTTTCAAGCTCTACCAGCTGAGTGGGATACTTTCACCAATATCCACGAGAGCCGAGCTGACCTTGGTGAAATGAGAACTGACAAATTGTTCTCAATCTTAAAGGGAAATGAGTATAAGGTGAACCGAAGAAGATCTTAGTCCTCGGTTCAGACGAGTCGACTTGAGGATGTTGGTTCAACCTCAAAGTCAGTTGCTCTTCGAGCTGACTACTCCAAATTGAGAACATCGAGGCCAACCAGATCAGCTGACACAACTGCAAAGGAGCCAAGCAAAGAGGAACTGCAACAGAACATTGCAGCCCTATCAAAGAAACTAGCCGACATGGATACTCGGTTCGGAAAATACAAGAGATTCTATAAGTCCAACCGAACTCGAGATAACTCAAAGCCTGTGACCAACGGTTGCTTTGAATGCGGCAAGGAAGGACATTTCAAAGCTGACTGTCTGGACCTCTTAAAGAAAGAGAGAGAAGCGTTGAGGGCCAAGCAAGCTGGAAAGAACAAGGCCATGGTAGCAGAAGAAGCAGCAGACGACATGGACATCTTCACTGACATTGAAGATGAGGATGAGCTGACTTCTACCAACAACGCCATCAGTCAGGATCAATGCCTCATGGCACTTGGAACCGACCAAGAGGATACTGAGGTACACTCTAATCCTGCTAAGTTAAATTCTTCCAATACCTCTAACATGCAGGAATCTTTGGACGAAGAGTTGGAACCCTCCTGGAGTGATTTTCAAGAACTCAGTGAGGAACTGCATCAGCAATCGGTTGAGTTTAAGAGTCTTCAAGCTCAGTTCACCAAACTTGAAGATTCCTTAACCGAAAAGGACAATCTGATCAAGAGCCAAACCGAGGAGATTGAGAATCTCAAGAGTCAACTGAATGAGGCTAAGGCTCCAACTGATGAGGAGTTGACGAAGCAGATCAAGGAGCAGCAAGATCAGTTGAAAAATCAAGAGACTCAGATCGACTAGCTGATAAAGAAGTTAGATGGGCAAACCGAGTAGATAATTGTCCTCCTCAAGGAGTTGCAAACTGAGAAGGACAATCTAATCAAGCTGTATCAGTCATCCAAGATCATCGAGAATCTTATCAGTTACAGTAGACAGATGGATGACGTGTCAGGACTCGGTTATGATGTGATTAAAGATCGTGGAATTCCTCCAGCAACCTTCATCAAAGTTGTTGAGGTCAAGGTTGTCAAACCTAACACAGTGGAACCTGAGTCACCACAAAGAAATTCAACCTCCACCTCTCAGCAAGCTCAACCGACCAAGGCAACCACAACTGAGAAGGGAAAAGAAGTAGTAGATGGAGGACAGAATGTTCCATCGGTTGGGACATCAACCTAGGGGGAATGCTCCAAAAGTCAGAAGAGGAATCAGAGGCGTCGAAGACATAATCACAACCGAACTCAGAATCAGAACCGACCTCTGCATCAACCTCAGAGTCAATATCAGAAAGAATGGAACCGACCGCAGAACCGACAAGGGTTCAATCATCTGAATCAACAGCGGTTCCAATATCAGTTCAACCAAAGGTTCCAACCGAGTCAACCAATGAGGAACAGGTCGAACAACTGGAGATATTCATGCCATAATATGAATCACCAACAGGGCATGAATAGCTACAGACAACACTCAGGGAGTTGGAATCAGAATCAGCCCCAAAGATTCCAACATGGCGTCCGACCTCACAGACAAATTCAACAGGATAAGAATCGCCATCAAATCTGGGGGAAAGCCTCTCCTCCGAAAGCTCAGAATGGGAGAAATCCAACTCCTCCCAAGAAACAGAACATCACTACTAACAACAAGCCTAAGGATAACCGAGGTGTTGTTATAGTTGATGATGAAGGAAAAGTGATCTGGAATGATAAATCCATCCGAGTATACAGGGAAAAGCGACGCACAGTTCTAGGGGGAACTGGTTCTAACCCTCCAGGACCCAACTGAAATTAGGGACCTAAGCGAGTTTCTCTTTTCAGGTACAGAAGAAACAGCTGAGGAAGAATAAAACGTCTGCAACAATGTGGGTGATGGACAGTGGATGATCGAAACACATGACGAATCTGAAGGATTTGCTTGGAAGTTTCGTGGAGAAAGAAGGTCCATCAGTTACCTGTGGTGACAACTAAAAAGGTTACACCAGAGGTTACGGTACACTTGAAACCAATCATGTTTCAATCTCTAATGTTTCTTATGTTGATGGATTGAAGCATAACTTGCTCTCCATCAGCCAAATCTGTGATAATGGTTTTTCTGTCAAGTTTGATGCACAGGGTTGCAGGGTTAAAAATGTCGGATCAAAGCAGGTGATATTGTTGGGAAATCAATCACCAACCGGGAATGTCTACTACGCTGACTGGAACAGCAGCCTTCCTGACACCTGCCTGTTATCAAAGAGCAGTTCAGATGTGAGCTGGCTGTGGCACAAAAGGCTCAACCATCTGAACTTCAAGACTATGAACCGACTTGCCAGACAAGAACATGCAAGAGGCATACCAAACCGAGTGTTTTCAACAACACATATCTGCAGTGCATGCCAGTTGGAAAAGCTCGCTAGATCCTCCTTCCGGTTGAAGTCGACTCCCTCAACCGACCGAGTGTTACAGCTGATCCATATGGATCTCTTCAGGCCAATTACACCAAAAAGCATGAACGGGAACGAGTACACCCTAGTTGTAACTGATGACTACTCAAGATATACGTGGACCATCTTCATGCGCCACAAGAGTGAAACCCGAGATGAGCTACCCAAGCTGATGGATCAGATATCAAACCAACAAGAGATGAAGATCATTTCTATCCGATCAGATGGTGGAACTGAGTTTCTAAATGAAACCATCATCGAGTATTGCGAGAAGAATGAAATTACCCATCAAACATCAGCCGCGCGTACTCCGCAACAGAATGGAGTAGCTGAGCGAAGGAACAGAACGCTAAAGGATGCAGCTACATCCATGTTAACCAGCTCAACTCTGCCAAAGAGATTTTGGGCTGAGGCTATCAACACTGCATGCTACACTCAGAACCGGTCTCTTGTGACCAAACGGTTGGAAAAGACACCATACGAGCTATGGAGACGCAGGAAGCCAGATATTTCTTATTTTCGCGTTTTTGGTTCTAAGTGTTATATTCACAACAATGGGAAGACTCAGTTGAAAACTTTTGATGCTAAAGCTTCGAAAGGCATATTTCTCGGATATGCAGCTCGGATCAAGGCTTATAGAGTTTTCAACAATAGCTCTCGTGTTGTGGAGATAACACCTCATGTTAGTTTTGATGAATCTACTTTTGAGTGCAGGGAACAGGCTAAAGGACAACAGGGTAATCCACAAGTTCCACCTGTTCTCACCAGATCACAAGCTCTAAGGGAAAAGAATCTAGCTCAACCACTGGTATGGGCAACCGAGGATGAGGATCCATACTCATCTGAAGATGAATGTGAAGACCCCAGCTCATCTCAAGGGGGAACTCCAGCTGATGCCCTTTCAACTGCATTAGCATCCGAAGCTCAACCGAGTCTGGTTCAAATTAATGTCAATGTTGAGGATCCAAACTCAACAGCTGATCAATCACCAGCTCTAAAGACTCCAACTCAGATCACGGAACAGCCACGGATGGAAGAAGAAGGAAGACGCAACCGAAGATGGTATGAAGTTCATTCCACAGACAACATCATCGGAGACCCAACTGAAGGTGTGCGTACAAGAAGCAGAGTTGTGACTCAGGATTCAACCGAGGAAGATTCCAACACTTATGCCCAATATGCTGAGGAGTTGGCAGTTCTTGAGGAATTTGAGCAAGCTGGAGATGTTGCCATGATTTCTTGCTTTATAGCTGATGTGCCAGAACCGAAGAACGTTGTGGAAGCTCTCAACTGTGTTCACTGGACAACAGCCATGCAAGAAGAACTGAATGAGTTTCTACGCAACTGTGTATGGGAGTTGGTAGAAAGACCAAATGGTGTCAAGGTTATTGGATTGAAGTGAATTTTCAAAAACAAGAGAGACGTCATTGGATTCATAGTGAGGAATAAGGCAAGGTTGGTAGCTCAAGGATATTGCCAACAAGAAGGAATTGACTTCGAGGACTCCTTCGCGCCGGTTGCAAGGCTGGAAGCCATCCGAATTTTTCTAGCCTATGTCGTATTTCACAAGTTCAAGGTCTATCAGATGGATGTGAAGTGTGCCTTCCTCAACGGTGATATCAATATATGTTGAACAGCCTCCCGGTTTTGAGACTGGAGATGGAAGAGTGTACAAGTTGAAGAAAGTAATCTATGGATTGAAGCAAGCACCCAGGGCTTGGTATGACACTCTTTGTGGTTTTCTTCTGAACTCGGGGTTCAAACGAAGGTCAGTTGACAAAACACTGTTCACCATCAAAGTTGGAGAAAATATACTTGTTGTGCAAATCTACGTCGACGACATCATATTCGGTTCCAAGTCGGAGGAGCTGTGTGAGAAATTCTCAACTCTCATGAAGGAGAAGTTCGAGATGTCGATGATGGTCGAGATGAATTATTTTCTTGGACTTCAAGAGAAGCAGTCATCAAAAGGAATTTTTATCAATCAGTCCAAATATACAAAAGAGCTCATCACCAAATTCGGATTGCAGACAAGCAAGACAACAAGGATCCCGATGAATACTAACTGGAAGATTGAACCTGGATCTGAGGGAAAACTCGTGGATGCCAGTAAGTATAGAGGGATCATCGGTTCTTTGCTCTATCTAACCGCAAGTCGGCCAGACATATCTTACGCGGTTGGAGTGTGTGCTCGGTTCCAAGTTCAACCAAGGGAAGCACACATGTTAGCAGCAAAGAACATCATCAAGTATCTGAAGGGTACAGTCAATGTTGGACTATGGTATCCAACTGACGACAATATTCAGCTGACCGGATACTCAGATGCAGATCTAGCAGGAAATCGGTTGGACAGGAAGTCCACATCTGGACACTGTCAGTTCATGGGAAGCAAGCTGGTTTCATGGTTCTCCAAGAAACAAACATGTGTTGCCACTTCTACAACCGAGTCAGAGTATATGGCTGTCGGAATCTGTTGCATGCAAGTATTGTGGCTCAAGCAACAGCTGAGAGATTATGAAGTTTCAACTGGACAGGTTCCCATTCATTGTGATAGCTCAAGTACCATTGCTATCTCTCTGAATCCTGTTCACCACTCTCGGACAAAGCATATCGACATCCGTCATCATTTTATCCGAGATCATATTGAAAAGAAGGATATATCCATGGAGAAGATTCCAACTGAGATTCAGAGAGCTGATATCTTCACCAAACCTCTAGCTGAAGCACGGTTCAAGATGCTATGTGACCTCCTTGGACTATTGGATCCATCAGATGAGGAGTCAACTGAAGTAAAGAAATAGATATCCATCTGCGGTGGAAGCTCAGATGAAGGGGGAATCTCAGATGCGGATTGCCAACTGAAGACATCAGACGTCAGCTGAACAGACGAACTTGAGTCAGCTGATGGTATGCCGATCAGGTGTAGATTGCCAATCGAAGGAATCAGACGTCAGCTGAACAGACGAACTCGAGTTAGCTGATGGTATGCTGCGACATGGGAACTCAGCTGATTCCAACATCAGCTGACAGGTAATATTTATGGCTGAAGGTGATATGTTCTTAAATGAGAATGTTTGAAATAAATTCAAACATTCCTGAACTAGTCAGTTACATTAAAAATAGCCATCATGTCGCATTAAATGTAAAGTACGGCTGAACATCCAGCCTACTTTATAGTGCGACTGGGCTGACAAGATAAACTGTACACCTTCTCACGTGCGGGTTGGAACTCGGTGCATGACGTCAAGTCAAAGATAGTCAACAGTCGCGTAATCTCAGCCGTTGATGGATTCGCGCCATTTAACCCCAGCCGTCGATCTCTACCGAGTCAAAAACCTATATAAAGCGGTAAATCAGAAAGAAATCTCCTACTTTCCTCATTCGTGTATATCTAATTTAACTGTTCATCGTCTTCACAGTTTTTGCCTAACCCGTTTCTGCAAAAAGATCTTCTTTCCTTTCCTCTATATATATTCCCCTTTGCAGTGATCATTAATGGGACCGAAAAGTAAGAGAATGGCATCATCTGGACCATCCCTCGTCCCTACCACATATGAAGAATCATTCGATATGCTAGTATCGAAGATACACTTCGAGCAAATTCTCTCCGACGAGGATCTGTCGTCGCCGGTGTTAGCCCCCCTCGCCAGTACTCTCTGAGAGAATGGCCTCCTGGAATGGGCCAAGCTCTTCCCATCCCATCTTCTCAGGCGACAAGTGGGGGAGTTTTACGTCAACTTGAAGGCCCCCTTGAATCTACAGAAGGAGTATCTACGGAAGTCTCCTGCCGGCAAAGAGATGTTCCGGCCAGGACCATACGTCGTGTCACCGTCCCCATCGACGTTTCCGATGCCATCCGATACATCATTCCCATCAACCACACCGCCATAGAGTTCCTGGAGAATATTACCGACGAGCAGGCGGATGAGTTTCTGCAGAATGCTCTGATCGAGCCGGAGAGATTAAGGAGCAACATGCAACGGACGAAGCTGAAGCCAGAACATCGCCTGTTGTTTGATGTTCTGTCGAAGGTGGTGTTCGGTTATAGTGGCGCATTCGGCGACATCAGCCGACTCAAATTGAAGCAGTTGGTGGCCTTGGAGCACCAACACCAGATCAACTGGTTCCAATGTTTCTTGAACCAGTTGATGGTGGAGAAGTTGAAGATCACCGAGACGACATCCGAGTCGGGAGAGAAGCTGCTGAGTGTAAAGGGAACACTCAACTTCGGCTGCAAGATCTCTGCCCTCATCTTGCTCGCGACCAAGGACCGCAACATGGTCTGGGCAGACTGCGAGGAGACGCCGCTGAAGAAGTTGTTGTTGTTCCCGACAGCCAAGAAAGCACAGGAGGTGCTCAGGAGTGTCTACACTCCTAAGGAAAAGAAGGAGTCTGGGAAGACAGCTGAGTCAACAGCTGAGGGGGAACCAGCTGCCGCTCGCCCCGTCAAGTCCAAAGCTGCACGCCGACGAGCAGAGTCGGAGAAGGAGTCAGCTGAGGAACCTACCCAGAAAAGGTTGAGGGTATGGTTCAAGAAGTCGACCAAGAAGACAGTTGATGTGCCAGCTGTCGAAACAGTTGAGGAACAAGCTCCAGCTGAGGAGGAGGCACCGGCCGAGTCTGCGCCAGTTGAGGAGGAGATGCCAACTGAGGAAGATGCACCAGCTGAGTCGACACATACCGGAGCTGATGAGGTTGAGGGAATAGAGACTGACGTGACGTCGGATACATCCTCCTCATCTGAGGACTTTAAAGATGTTCCCACCTCCCCCACAGCAGAAGATAATGCCGTACCGCCCTCAGAGCCTCTTGTTCTTTCTACCCCTTCTCAACCAGATATTCCGAGCACTCTGCTCGATGCCAACATCGTGACCGCTCCTTCGGCCAATGTTGAAGAAACCATTGAAACCGCTCACCCAACCGAATCCCAAATTCCGAGCTCTCAGCTCGATGCCGATATGCGACCGACTCTTTGGCCAACATCGATGAACCTCTTGAACCTCAGCCATATAATCTTACCCCCTCCCAAATAAATGAAGCGGAGGACCTTCAGGCAGTTGCGCAGGAGCATGAGGGAAGGGTGGCCTACTGCTTCCAAAAGCTGCTAGGCATGTTCTCTGAGGCTCGCAACATGCCCGTCTTCGCCACTCTGGGAACCGAGCTCTTGTACCAGTTCCACCTGATCTTCAACCATTGGTATGTCAAAGAAGATACGATCAGGGTGCAGAGCTGGGACAGGCTGAAGTCAGATGAGTCCCGCATCCGAGCCTACTTCAACTATTTCAACTTGGAGGTGGCTTACAACAACCGGATCGCGCTGCTCACTCGTCGGTTGGACCAGAGTCGAGCTGAAGGGACGGACACCAGGGAAGCAGCTGGAAAGGAGTGCGTTGACTTTCTCGACAGCATGTTGGTTAAATCAGCTGATTTCCTTGAGGATGTGGATGCGGCTGCCGCAGCAGCGAAAGAAGAAGAAGAAGAACTGAAGCTATACATGGCCAACAGACAAGCCATGGTCACAGCTGAGCCTCTAGCTCTTACTGCACAAGCCCCTCCAGCTGATCAACATGCTCCCTCAACTGAAGAAATCTGTGAGCTGGTAGCTGAGAGGGTCAACCGGCTAAGGACTGAACTGCTTGCCAACCTCCAACACCAAAAAGATGACCAGCTGAGGGCGTTGGAAGCGCAAGAAGTCAAGAACCAACAACTGGTGGAGGAGAATGTTGAACTGAAGACCAAGCTGAATGATTTCTCTTCCTCCACCAGTCAAGAAGTGTCGGAGTTGAAGTCAACTCTGTTGGGATTGAAGTCGGAGCTCAACGTCTTCAAATCCTTGGCCGACTCAAATCTTGCCAAGTCCCAACAGACACAGGATACAGAATGGGAGTCCAGGTTCGAGTCGCGTTGGGCTGAGTTCGCTGCTTTTCAGAAAGAAGTCATCGACAACCTCTCTGTCTTGAAGAAGGCCGAACAAGAGCGCCAGGACTCCGAACTGGCGAAGAAGGTCGAGCTGGAGTGTGCGATTGATGAACTCTTCAACCGTTTTCAACTAACCGAGGATAAACTCAACTCTCTGGATGGTTCAGTAGCAAGCCTTGTTGCTGATGCCAAAAAAGGGGAAGAGAAGGAGACGGAGGTTGAGGCGCAGGAAGAAGAAGAAGAGACCCAAGAACAAGGAGTGCCAGCTGCTCAATCATCAAAGTCTCAGCTGAGGAAGAGGAAGTCTGCTGCTCCCAAGTCAACTGAAGTCGGTGGAGCTGAGATGTCTAAAGACTTGGAGCAGGCAGAGAAGTTTGGAGTTTCCTACAGCTCCATAGCCGAGATCGCAGCCGAGCTGGATTCTGAACTCGATGGGATAACAACCGAAGAGTGCATTGCAGCGGCCAAGGCTATGGATGTAGAGGAGAAGGATTATATGAACCCGAGCTGGATCAGGAAGTTTGCCGCTAGCAAGGCGAGGAGGGTGAACCAGTTCGAGGATGAGCTGAAAAAGTTGTCCCATAACCTGGACCGCAACGTTGCCTCCCACAGCCGACGCCGCATTAACAAACTTCAATCAAAGGCGGAAGCTCGGTTGAAGCAACAAAGGTTGCCAGCAAAGTCTAAGGTCGAGAGTCGGTTTAGGCATGTTGACAAGTGGATGCCGACCGAGTGGAATGAAGAGTGGGAGTTGTTCAAGAAGGAGTTCGTGAACGACTTCTACTATAGGAAGGTTTACGCAACTGATGACCCGAGGAAAGCGTTCAAGGAATCGCTGACCGAGTTGCACTCAGGAGACCCGGGCATGTTCAGTCAATTCAGGCGGGCTATGATTGACGCCAACCTGGACTTGAACACAGTTCCAGTTCCCAAGAGGGTTACTTATTGGCCTCCTCTTCTCCCAGACTCTAGCAACCCGAACCGCACGAAGATCGCAGCTAAGGCGAGGCGGGTTTGCAAGGAGCATGGAGTGGACATTTCTAAGGAGTCACCTTCCAAGAGAGAGATTTTTGTTAGGATCTTTAGTAAGTATGGGCTACAATTTTAGCTCAGTTAGTTTTCAAGCAACTGCTGTAATTTTTGGTTTTTGCGCCTATCTGTGTAATCATCAGTTGTAATGAAAACTTCAAGTATATATATTCGATTCACCTTGATGAACAATCCCTCATTGTCCAAGCTCTGAATCGCAAAGTCTTTTAAATACCATGTTATAACTGTGCTAACCCTTTGATGTTTTATCTTATAGACTGTCTAGAATTTCAACTGAGATTTTAGATAAGTTAGTAAGGTTTAGATCAGTAGCGGTTTAAAGTTGTAAGTGGTTTTGGCATCATCAAAAAAAGGGAAATTGTTGGGAAATTTATTAGTAAAAGTTTTGATGAATTCCAAAACCAACTGGCCCCAACCGAGTAGATGTTACCAGAACCTAATGTTAGTAGGTAGGCTCGCTATTTGAGCATTGTTAAAATTTTATCTTTACAGGTCTCCAGCTGAAGATGGCAACAAGGCATCACTCGGACAGAACATCAGTTGTTAAGATTTGAATTTCAAAAAGGAAGTCACGTGAGGGTTTGACCGTCCAGTCATTACCCCATTTGGCCTAACACAAGGTTATCTCAGATGGAAAGCAGAAGAGCTCAGATGCCATATCGGGAAAGTCTGTAGAGATGAGAGATAAGCCATCACTTTCAAAGAACAAAGATCAACAGCTCCTCCAACGGCTAGTTGATACTCTCCGCCTATAAATAGAGGCCTTCATTCATTTGAAAGAGAGAAGACACACACGCGAGAAGAAACCAGAGAGCAAAAGAAAGAGCAATATTCTTCACGAGCTGAACTGAATTTAATCTCTTAGAACATCACTTGTTGAGAGTTCTAGAGTTAGTTAGTTTTTGTGTCTTTAGATCGAACCTTGAGAACATCACTTAGTGGGAGTTCGTAGAGTGTTAGATCATAGCTCACTTCGTGTTTGAGCTTTTAGTTGGAACCCAATTTTCTTTCACCTGAAAAGGTTTAGGATCCTACTCTTCCTTCAACTGAGTAAATAGGTTGTTTAGTACCCGAAAACTAAACTGTAAGATTGATAAGTACCCGCAAACTTATCATTAACGGTTGCTCAGCCCGCGTAAGCTGAGTGGTTTGTCCATAAGAACTTGGACAGAGTTGTGTGGACTCACAACTCCCCGTGGACGTAGGAGGTTTCTCCGAACCATGTAAATCTCTGTGTGCTAGTGTTTATTTTGTTTATTTCTTGCATATTCAACTAACCTTCTAACCAGCATACAAACTGATCTTAGCATTATCAACAGTCTTGGTTTTTGACCGACCTTGCACAAAAGCGTGAGTTGTTTTACGAGTTGTTAATTTCCACCACATTCTGCACAGCACCACTCTTCCAACTGAGGTTGCTTACTCAGCTGTGAGATTCCAACTGAGTCTTTTTACTCGGTTGAAGTATTTTTCAGGAGTTTAGTTTTAAAATCCTAACTGGTGTATTACCCCCCCCCCCCCCATACACCAGTAACTCGTATCGGGACCATCACATCACTTTACACTAATTAATGCATTTCGATTGACAAAACAACAAAAATTACTATATTAACCTTACTTAAGTAAAAAGAAGCGGCTTTGACCAAAAGATGCGGGATTGACCGGCTGGATATAGGATTAATTTATATCCATAGATCTAATAGGGTGGATGGCTTAGATCGGTTCCTAGTTCTCATACAAATAGGAGTTCCTATGTGATATATATATATATATATATATATATATATATATATAATTTATAATATAATTATAAATATTAGTGTAAATATTAATAGGTCCAGAAGGAAATTTTAATGGGACGATTCCCCTTCTTTTGCAATCAGTTTCGCTACAGCACCCACAACCTTATTATCGGAAGAAATTATCAAGAAATACTTGAAGACATATCTACAAAGGTTTCACACAAGAATTCACAAAGAAACGGTCCAATTAATCAAAATAATTGGATCATATTCATACAATTTTACACTTCTCAATAAATATAATATGTTTTGTTAAGGTTTATACTCCCTCCGACCCACTCATATTGTCATCCTTTCTTTATTTAGGTGTCTCACTCATATTATCATCTTCTAAATAAGGAAAACTTTAACCCTTAAAAAGTGATAAGACCTACCCACTTTCTATCATTTTACTCTTATTCTTAATCTCCGTGCCGAATACTAACATGACATATCAATGGGTCGGAGGGAGTATTATTTTTTAATCCACATATACCGCACTTTGTTTCTTAAAGTTTTTCTATATTTCTCCATACTGTTTATATACGATAGATGAAGAGGATGATTAAGTCATCATAAATTTTACTAAGAAGAACTTTGTCTTGAGATTTATTTTAGATTATGATTGATTCATCATATATTTTATTAGTAAGTACTTTGTTTTGAGATCTATTTATGTTGAAATGTTCGATTGATACTTATGGTTTATTTATATATTTATAATGTTTTGGTATTCATACTATTATCTATTTAATATTTGGGTTTTTAAGGGGTATTATACCCAGTGGGTTTGGGGCGGATATGAATTTATAATTAACTTTTAATCGAATTTGGAAAGGGTTCGGATTGAGAAAATTTTCACGGATATGAGTTTGGAAAATGCTTAATGCGTACACACATATATATATATATATATATGTGTGTGTGTGTGTATGTATATGTAAATGGACTCATATAACTATAAAGAAACTTATAGTTATATGAGTCCGTAGGAACTATGCATTTTTATCACATAAGTTAATGCATAAATTACATTATTCAATGCACAAATATATATTAATAAAAAAATTGAAAAGTTGATAAATTTTATGCATTGTCTGATTTAGTTAGTGCATTGAATTATTTCATGTTGTGCATTAAAAATTTGTTAAGTATTTTTGCATTGAGTTAGTGTGATGTGCCCTTTGTCATGTTTGTACATTAAAGTACTGTATTTTGTGCATTTCCGAAGTGATATTCATGCATGGTTCCTACGGACTCATATAAGGATGAGTTCCTACCAGATCCACACCCTATATATAAATATGGTATGGATCTGGTAGGAACTCATTGATGAGTCTTTATTTTGTGTGTTTTTAGTGTCTGTTTTAGGTAGTTTAGATCGAGTCTTTGTGTGTGTTTTGTCTAGTTTTTAGTGTCTTGGAGGACATATTTTGGGCAGGATGTAGTTTGCTGCCTTGCAGGTGAAAATTGGACAATACAGGGAAAGGAAACGTCATTTCTGGAAGCAGGTCAGGCAGAGTGTTATTGGTCAAGATAAAGATAGGCGGAGTGCTTTTGGTCAGCTGGAGAGTTTCTCTCCTAGGTCTAGGCCGTTAATCACTTAGGACATATTAGATCACTAATCAATTGGGAAGTATGAGTGTTTTCCTTTACTATCTCAATTAAGATCGATTAACATTAGAGGAAGGTGTCTACCTTATTGGGCTACACGTGATGATTCCTTGTTGGGCCTTTCTAGTGATTAATGCTCCTTGGGCAAGAGACTGAACGATGACTGCGACAGAGGTGTTGCCCAAGGTAGGGAGCCGGCGGTGCGTCACCAACTAAGTAAGGATATGTAAGGGAAGGGTTTGTTGAGAGCGTGACGAGTAAAAAAGGATCTCGGCATTCAAGTCCTATAATTAACGATGTATGCATGTAATGACTATATTTGCACCAATGACCAAGCTAGGGTTTTCACTTAACAATGTCTTAGTCCAGATCAAGTCGTTTTTATTATTGATCGAGTTAGCTATTTACTTTTCAGTGTTTACTTAAATTCTCGAATTGGGCAAGAGAGCCCTAGTGACCAAGATAGCAAACCCAATTTTCTGAACAGGTGGAGGAGGTTTCAAGAGATAGTGACAATCAACTCCTTGTGGATCGACCCTTTACTTACTTGCTAACTATATAGCTGTGAGGATAGACTACAAATTCATTTTGACAGAGCGAACGACAGCCTCGTCAAAATTGGCGCCATTTTCGGAAAGCTAATTTTGTAACTGTCTCTTGAGGGAGAGACCCTATGCATGTTAGGCTCCGACCCTGTTTGGATCGACGGTGAATTGAAGTATCATCTTGAACCGGAGAAGTACATCAAGGAGCAAAAGAAACTGAAGAGGGAAGCTGAAAAACGAGCACGAGAGAAGAAACGAGCGAGTGACAAGGAAAGGTCACCACTACAAACTTCAGATTGCGAACAATCTGAAATGGAGAGGAGATGGCGCAACAACAACAAGCTGAACCTGAGAAGACTCTTAAGGAAATCATGTTTCCAACAGATGTCAACTTGAACCTAGCAAACATCACTTTGCCTGCTATCACTACCAGTTGGGAGCTGAAACACTCTCTGATACAGATCTTGCCCAAGTTCAGTGATTTGCCTGGAGAGGATCTCCAACGCCACTTACAGGACTTTGAGATGGCAATGAGTACTGTGCACACCACCGCTGCAGAAAACACACTGAGGAAATATATTCGCATCCTGACGTTCCCATTTTCACTACAAGATAAAGCAAGGGAATGGTTGTACCAACTACCTCAGGGCAGCGTCACATCTTGGCAACAAATACAGCAGAAGTTTCTTGAGCAATACTATCCCTTTACCCGGATCCAGAACGCTAAAGCTGCAATTCAGAATATAAAGATGGGCAATGGAGAATCTATCTATGACTACCATTCTAGGTACAAGAAGCTGATTTCAAGGTGTCCTCAGCATGGTGTGGGTGACAAGGATTTGATTAATGCCTTCATGAATGGACTGAGGCAATCTGAAAGAGACTGGATCGATGCAGCATGTGGAGGAAACTGTTGGGAAATTTATTAGTAAGAGTTTTGATGAATTCCAAAACCAACTGACCCCAACCGAGTAGATGTTGCCAGAACCTAATGTTAGTAGGTAGGCTCGCTGTTTGAGCATTGTTAAGATTTTATCTTTACAGGTCTCCAACTGAAGATGGCAACAAGGCATCACTCAGACAGAACATCAGTTGTGAAGAAAGACAACTGAGAGTTCATTTCTTCAGATGCAAAGAGGGGGAAGTCTTCAGAACATCAGTTGTAAGGAAAACAACTGAGCGTTCATCAGATGAGAAGCAATAAAGGGGAAGAGAACATCAGATGAAAGAAAGCCATCTGAGCGTTCGAACCCAACTGATCAGATACAAGGAAGACAACTGAGTGTTCAGTTTCAGAACATCAGTTGTAGAACTCAACCAAGAAGATCAACAGCTTGAAGATGAAGTCAGCTGAGAGTTCAACTGTTAGTTGTCAGATAGAACATAGGCTGAAGAACAAGTTAGTTGAAGATCGAAAGTCTTAACCGACCACTCCTTGTTGGAAGTCTGTTGTTAAGATTTGAATTTCAAAAAGGAAGTCACGTGAGGGTTTGACCGTTCAGTCATTACCCCATTTGGCCCAACACAAGGCTATCTCAGATGGAAAGCAGAAGAGCACAGATGCTATATCGGGAAAGTCTGCAGGGATGAGAGACAAGCCATCGCTTTCAAAGAACAGAGATAAACAGCTCCTCCAACGGCTAGTTGATACTCTCCGCCTATAAATAGAGGCCTTCATTCATTCGAAGAAGACACAAGACTTACACGCGAGAAGAAACCAAAGAGCGAAAAAAAGAGCAATATTCTTCACGAGCTGAACTGAATCTCTTAGAACATCATCTGTTGAGAGTTCTAGAGTTAGTTAGTTTTTGTATCTTTAGATCGAACCTTGAGAACATCACTTAGTGAGAGTTCGTAGAGAGTTAGATCATAGCTCACTTCACGTTCGAGCTTTTAGTTGGAACCCCATTTTCTTTCACCTGAAAAGGTTTAGGATCCTACTCTTCCTGCAACTGAGTAGTTAGGTCGTTTAGTATCCGAAAACTAAACTGTAAGGTTGATAAGTACCCGCAAACTTATCCATAACGGATGCTCAGCCCACGTAAGCTGAGTGGTTTGTCCAGAAGAACTTGGACAGAGTTGTGTGGACTCACAACTCCCCGTGGACGTAGGAGTTTTAGCTCCGAACTACGTTAATTCTCTGTGTGCATGTATTTTTCTTTGTTCAGTTATTTCTTGCATTCTTATCTGACTGACTAACCAGCATACAAACCGCATTTGTGCATTCTCAACTGTTTTGTTTTTGACCAACCGTCCATAAAAGCGTGAGTTGTTTTACGAGTTTATTTTCCACCACATTCCGCACAGCACAACTCTTCCAGCTGAGGTTGCATACTCAGCTGTGAGATTCCAACTGAGTCTTTTTACTCGGTTGAAGTAATTTTCAAGAGTTTATTTTTAAAATCCTAACTGGTGTATTCCCCCCCCCCCCCCCATACACTAGTAACTCGTATCGGGACCATCAAGTGGTATCAGAGTAGTGGTTCAAAAGACTACTGACTCTGTTTCACAAGGTGTGAATTCGAGAAAGTTTCTTCAGTGGTCAACTGAACAGATCTATTTTTCACGCTAGTGCATATTTGCTTGCATATTTGTTCTGTTGTTGTGTGCAGATGGACATCAAGGATAAGATCGTGGTAATGTTCTCGGTTGTAAATTATACATCCTGGAGGACACGGATGAAGAAGATCTTACTATCGAAGCATCATAGGATGCAACAAGTTCTTTCTTCCGGACCAATCATCATCAAAGAAAGAATAGCTCGCACTCCTACAAATCCCAACAATGGGGACACAGTTGTGGAGTTTGTGGAGAAGCTGCCGGAAAATTACACTCCAGAGGAAGCCAAGGTGAGCCAGTTGGATATGTGGGCTCAAAGTACGATTATGTCCACTGTTGGACAAGATTATCTCCCTTGGATTGAAGAGTGTGAGAATGCCAAAGAAATGTGGGATATACTGGCATTGCTGAGTGAAGGAAGCGATGAGATGAAGGAGAACAAGTTCTCACATGCATGCCAAGACTTCGACAACTTTTGTCTGAAGACAGATGAAACAATTGATCAGTTAGAGCTCCGGTTTATGGACATCCTCAGAAGAATCCAGTCCATCCGAAGAGGAAAATACACACTAAGAGAAATCAATCTCAAAGTGTTGCAAGCTCTACCGGCTGAGTGGGATACTTTCACCAATATCCACGAGAGCCGAGCTGACCTTGGTGAAATGGGAACTGAAAGATTGTTCTCAATCTTAAAGGGAAATGAGTATAAGGTGAACCGAAGAAGATCACAGTCCTCGGTTCAGACAAGTCGACTTGAGGATGTTGGCTCAGCCTCAAAGTTAGTTGCTCTTCGAGCTGACTACTCCAAATTGAGAACATCGAGGCCAACCAGATCAGCTGACACAACTGCAAAGGAGCCAAGCAAAGAGGAACTGCAACAGAACATTGCAGCCCTATCAAAGAAACTAGCCGACATGGATACTCGGTTCGGAAAATACAAGAGATTCTATAAGTCCAACCGAACTCGAGATAACTCAAAGCCTGTGACCAACGGTTGCTTTGAATGCGGCAAGGAAGGACATTTCAAAGCTGACTGCCCAGATCTATCGAAGAAAGAGAGAGAAGCGTTAAGGGCCAAACAAGCTGGAAAGAACAAGGCCATGGTTGCAGAAGAAGCAGCTAACGACATGGACATCTTCACTGACACTGAAGATGAGGATGAGCTGACTTCCACCAACAACGCTACCGGTCAGGATTAATGCCTTATGGCTCTTGGAACCGACCAAGAGGATACTGAGGTACACTCTAATCCTGCTAAGTTAAATTCTTTCAATACCTCTAACATAAAGGAATCTCTGGACGAAGAGTTGGAACCCTCCTGGAGTGACTTTCAAGAACTCAGTGAGGAACTGCATCACCAATCGGTTGAGTTTAAGAGTCTTCAAGCTCAGTTCACCAAACTTGAAGATTCCTTAACCGAAATGGACGATTTGATCAAGAGCCAAACCGAGGAGACTGAGAATCTCAAGAGTCAACTGAACGAGGCTAAGGCTCCAACTGATGAGGAGTTGACGAAGCAGATCAAGGTACAACAAGATCAGTTGAAAATTCAAGAGGCTCAGATCGACCAGCTGATAAAGAAGTCAGATGGACAAACCGAGCAAATAACTGTCCTCCTCAAGGAGTTGCAAACTGAGAAGGACAATCTAATTAAGCTGTATCAGTCATCCAAGATCATAGAGAATCTTATCAGTTACAGCAGACAGATGGATGACGTGTCAGGACTCGGTTATGATGTGATTAAAGATAGTGGAATTCCTCCAGCAACCTTCATCAAAGCTGTCGAGGTCAAGGCTATTGAACCGAACACAGTGGAACCTGAGTCACTACAAAGTATTTCAACCTCCGTTTCTCAACAATCTAAACCGACCAAGGCAACCACAACTGAGAAGGGAAAAGGAACAGTAGATGAAGGACAGAATGTTCCATTGGTTGGGACATCAACCGAGGGGGAATGTTCCAAAAGTCAGAAGAGGAATCAGAGGCGACGAAGACATAACTGCAACCGAATTCAGAATCAGAACCGACCTCTGCATCAACCTCAGATTCAACAACAGAAAGAATGGAACCGACCGCAGAACCGACAAGGGTTCAATCATCTGAATCAACAGCGGTTCCATCCCCAGTTCAACCAAAGGTTCCAACCGAGTCAACCGATAAGGAACAGGTCGAACAGTTGGAGATACTCATGCCACAACATGAATCATCAACAGGGCATGAACACCTATCAACAACACTCAAGGAGTTGGAATCAGAATCAGCCACAAAGATTCCAACATGGCGTCCGATCATCCAGACAAATCAAACAGGATAAAAATCGCCATCAAAACAGGAGGAAAGCCTCACCTCCGAGAGTTCAACAAGGGAGAAATCCAACTCCTCCCAAGAAACAGAACATCACTATTAACAACAAGCCTAAGGATAACCGAGGTGTTGTTATAGTTGATGATGAAGGAAAAGTGATCTGGAATGATAAATCCATCCGAGTATACAGGGAAAAGCGATACACATGACGAATCTGAAGGATTTGCTTGGAAGTTTCGTGGAGAAAGAAGGTCCATCAGTTACTTTTGGTGATAACTCAAAAGGGTACACCAAAGGTTACGGTACCCTTGAAACCAATCATGTTTCGATTTCTAATGTTTCTTATGTTAATGGATTGAAGCATAACTTGCTCTCCATCAGCCAATTATGTGATAATGATTTCTCTGTCAAGTTTAATGCACATGGTTGCAGAGTTAAAGATGTCGGATCAAAGCAGGTCATATTGTTGGGAAATCGATCGCCAACTGGGAACGTCTACTATGCTGACTGGAACAGTAGTCTTCGTGACATCTGCCTGCTATCAAAGAGCAGTTCAGATGTGAGCTGGCTGTGGCACAAAAGGCTCAACCATCTGAACTTCAAGACAATGAACCGACTCGCCAGACAAGAACATGCAAGAGGCATACCAAACCGAGTGTATTCAAAAACACATATCTGTAGTGCATGCCAGTTGGGAAAGCTCGCTAGATCCTCCTTCCGGTTGAAATCAACTCCCTCAACTGACCGAGTGTTATAGCTGATCCATATGGATCTCTTCGGGCCAGTTACACCCAAGAGCATGAACGGGAACGAGTACACCCTGGTTGTAACTGATGACTACTCAAGATATACGTGGACAATCTTCATGCGCCACAAGAGTGAAACCCGAGATGAGCTACCCAAGTTGATGGATCGGATATCTAACCAACAAGAGATGAAGATCATTTCTATCCGATCAGATCGTGGAACTGAGTTTCTAAATGAAACCATCATCGAGTATTGCGAGAAGAATAGAATTACCCATCAAACATCAGCCGCGCGTACTCCGCAACAGAATGGAGTAGCTGAGCGAAGGAACAAAACACTGAAGGATGCAGCTACATCCATGCTAACCAGCTCAGCTCTGCCAAAGAGATTTTGGGCTGAGGTGATCAACACAGCCTGCTACACTCAGAACCGGTCTCTTCTGACCAAGCGGTTGGGAAAGACACCATACGAGCTATGGAGACGCATGAAGCCAGATATTTCTTATTTTCGTGTTTTTGGTTCTAAGTGTTATATTCACAACAATGGGAAGACTCAGTTGAAAACTTTTGATGCTAAAGCTTCGAAAGGTATATTTCTCGGATATGCCGCTCGGATCAAGGCTTATAGAGTTTTCAACAATAGCTCTCGTGTTGTGGAGATAACACCTCATGTTAGTTTTGATGAATCTACTTTTGAGTGCAGGGAACAGGCTAAAGGACAACAGGACAATCCACAAGTTCCACCTGTTCTCACCAGGGAAAAGAATCTAGCTGAACCACTGGTATGGGCAACCGAGGATGAGGATCCATACTCCTCTGAAGATGAATGCGAGGACCCCAGCTCATCTCAAGGGGGAACTCCAGCTGATGTCCCTCCAACTGCATCAGCATCCGAAGCTCAACCAAGTCCGGTTCAAAATAATGTGAATGTTGAGGATCCAGACTCAACAGCTGATCAATCACCAACTCTGAAGACTCCAACTCAGATCACGGAACAGCCACAGTTGGAAGAAGAAGGAAGACGTAACCGAAGATGGTATGAAGTTCATTCCACTGACAACATCATCGGAGATCCAACCGAAGGTGTTCGTACAAGAAGCAGAGTTGCGACTCAGGATTCAGCCGAGGAAGATTCCAACACTTATGTCCAATATGCTGAGGAGTTGGCAGTTCTAGAGGAGTTCGAGCAAGCTGGAGATGTTGCCATGATTTCTTGCTTTGTAGCTGATGTGTCAGAACCGAAGAACGTTGTGGAAGCTCTCAGCCGCGTAATCTCAGCTGAGGTTGCATACTCAGCTGTGAGATTCTAACTGAGTCTTTTTACTCGGTTGAAGTAACTTTCAAGAGTTTATTTTTAAAATCCTAACTGGTGTATTTCCCCCCCCCCCCCCATACACCAGTAACACGTATCGGGACCATCAGAAACATAATCAATAAGCCACCCAGTGAAATATTCAAGCTATTCGCTGAAATGGCAGACAGGAAGAGGAACCAAGATGAGACCATCGTGCCCAGGACGCATTAGCCGACCAGTAGTGATCCTGTCATAGCCCGATTTCTAATATATTACAACGACTAGAAAACAAGGGGCAGTGATGTCGAACAACGAACTTTTACTCGAAGATACATGCTCGATAATTGAAGAATAATATCAACAACCAAAAATACTCACAAATAAAATGGATTATCAATTAATGATTCCTCAAGAAACGGACATTTGTTGCATTCAAGAAATGGATATCGATCCAATCAAGGAATTAGGTTTGGTTATCAATAAATGTTGCATTCAAAAAGTAAGTGGGCCAATCTTTAACTTTTAATCATAAAGTGGTGGTGAAGTAGATTTTGAAGAATCGTTAGATGATTCCAACAAGTTTTAGGTGGAATTCAGGAAGGATTTAAGAAATTATTGAGCTCACGGGCTCTTTCATCATTAGGGATCGAGCATGCAAAGCAAGGTTATTTTAAAAATGATGAAATTGCAGCGGATTATGATCATCAACTCAAAAATCCAAGGTTATATGTGTGAAGACACATAACCTCAAGTTTAAACATTAGTTTAGAGAGTAGTTAACAACAAGTCACCCCAAGCACACCGCATCCTTCCTCATCCGAGCTAACCTGCATGTTTTAGAAATAACATGCAGGGCGCGAGTACTTCGTACTCAGTGAACACATGCCTAAATATTTTAGAAACTCGCTCAATAGAGCTATATAGTTGAACTTTCCTCATTAGCTGCACCACAAGCGTAAGATATAATTATTTAAAACAATTTGCAACTTGTGGCAGCTTAAAACATTTTCGTTTGTTTTTCTGAAATCGGCTAGCCATTTTCTCAGGTACGAATCCATCTACGTATCTCATCTTCTTGTGGTGTCGAGAAGTAGGCCTCCTCTTCGAACACCGTGATCGGCCCAATCAAAGCAAAGCTCACAGTCTTTACAAAACCGGCTCAATCGAAGCAAGGCTCACAGTTACTTTACGACCGGCTAAGGCTCACGGTCACCTAACCTAATGCATGCAATGTCCCATCTTGTGTAGGACTTAATCCTATGCGTCCACAGAACATACTCAAATAATAACAAGTGGAGGATTACATACTAAAACATAAAAACTCAGGCAAGTCAATTAACTTTAAATAAAAGCGCACATATAAAAATAAAATGCGCATTCATCATGGAGTTTGGTTTAGAAGCCCACCTGTTATCCGGTGGTTTTGCTCGGAATACCTCGTTTCGTCTTGCTTCTTACTTGTGGACTCCACTCGCTTCTTACTATCGAACTTCACTCGTTCCTTCAAGGTTAACATTCTTATAAGGACGAGTTCTACTTCTCGGAAATGATATACGAATTCTAACGCTCGGCTGAAGGACTTCTAAATGACTTAGGTTTCTCAACTTATCTCGACTTATCTAACTCGATCTTTCTCGACTTCTCGATTCTATTCAAGTACTGAACCAACAGACTCTAAACTCAAGTACTTAACTTTTAAAAAATATCTAAATATTTTATTAATAAAATAATCCACATAAGACAGAAAATTAATATTCACATCACACGTTTCATTTTCTTGATTTCTCGAGTTAAACGAACTCAGAAAATTATGAAATTAATTCTCGGGTTCTAACATCACAAATCATTCACAAACAAACTTTCAAATCAAGAATCGAACGTTCACAAACAGGTAAACGATCGACTTCAATAATTATTTGGAAAAAGAAAAATTTTCCAAATATAATAAAATATTCTAGAAAATTCTAGAAAATTAATTTAATTATTTAATCATAACTATAAACTCAATTATTCATTCCAGAGTCGGTTATTGAATTATGCTAACTCGACTCAGCTCGGTTTCTAGAAAATATAAATTATTAAACTCTTATGAAATTAATTTCATTCTCTTTTAATAATTTATAACTTTAATCATTTAATAGGAAATTAAAATCCAAAACTAACTTTACTAAATAAAGTTTTCGTCTTTTTCTCGTAAAACGTGCCACTGATCGGAAACTTATTAACTCGATAAAAAGATTCTAATAATGTCTAATTACTTTTAATTACCTCGATTATTGTTCTTATTTTTTATTTTCTTTACATTATTTCTTATTTCTTATTATTTAAACTCGATTTTCCATTAACGATCTCGATTCTCGACAACTTCTTCATCTTAACTCGAATTCAAAAATTTCGAGAAGAAACTCCAATTGTTTTAACTTCATCTTCAATATAGATTCATCACATTCATCAAATCTAACTTGAATCATCAAGAACTATCAATCTTGATCATCACTTTTAATTTGAATTTAAAAATTCATCAAAAAACATTCTTCTATTTCTTTTTATCTTAACACCTTTAACCCACCAAATCATGCATCATATAACCATATATCATCAAAATATCATCTTTTCATCAAGAACATCATCAAGAACATCAAGAACATCATCTTCTTCATCCTTATACAATTTTCGGTACTTACGAAAAAAAATATAACAATTAATTTCTTTCTTCCTTTTCTTTATTTCTTATCATCATTTATCTCAATTTCCATCTTCAAATTTAACCTAAAACATCAACAACAAATCCTTAATATTTTCATCAAAATTTTCAGTCCTCACTCATAAATATACTTCATCATTTTTTTCTCATTCAACATCATCAAAATCATACTCAATCATTTCTCATGAACACACATCAAAACTTCTTAATTCTACACCTCATTTCCATCGGTTTCCATCATCAATAGAAAGGAAGATTTCTTCTCTTTTAATCCAATACGTAGATCCTCTTAGATTAATTTCTAGAACACAAATCCATCACTCAAATCATGCTTGAATCATTAACATAAAAATACCTTAAATCTTCAAAATTTTCGGTATTAGCATATATGTATATATCTTAAATTTTCTCCTTAAATTTTTCATACACATAAACACACAATAATCATGTTAATCATGCTCAAAAATAAAAATCAAAACTCCTCCTATATTCTCATATGATTGGTGTTTCTAAGAGGAAGGGAAGAACCGAGTTTCAAACTCAAAACTTTCAAGAACAAACCTTGTCAAGCTTCTACTTCTAAGCCTCAAAAACAAGCTAGATTCGAGCTCCTTCCATGGCACAAAGCTTCCGAAAAATGAAAGAGAGAAAGGAGGATGAATTCTAGTCTCAAATCGATCACAAGAATGAGAGGATTACGAATACCTTAACGATCAAGTCGTTGGATGCTTGGAAGTGATCTTCTTGGAGAAATAAAGCTTGAAACTCAAGCTCTAATGGAGGAAAGAGAAATAGTGTGTGTGTGTGTGTGTGTGTGTGTGTGTGTGTATGTGTGTATGCCGTGAGAGAGATGAGAGAGAGATGGGTGGGAGAGAGAGAGTAGAGAGAATATTGGAGAGAAATAATTTAAGAGAGAGAGATATGATTAAGAGAGAGAGAATGAGAGGGAGTGATGTCGGTGTGAGAGTGAGATATAATGAGAGTAGGATAGGTTTTTAATTGAATTAGTTGCACCCGGTAGTCAAAAATGTGATATAGTTTTCTCCGAAAGAAAAAGTGATCCGGTGAAATTTAACCCTAATTTCTCATTAAACTCTCAAACGATTTAAAACTCACCACAACTCTTTCTCGACATCGGAATTCTCTCTACTTCATATCTAACATCACTAAATAAATCAAGGATATTAGGAATCCAAATTTCGGATCAAAATTTCGAATAACGAAGAAAACGTAAAAAGTTACTATTCATATTCGTTCCTTCAAAAAAATAAAATTCAAACTCGATTCAAACAAACTCAGAAAATTCTCAAACATGCACCAATGGTCTTAGAATAAATTCTAGATTCAAAATACACTAATTTGACAAAATTTGAAAATAATTTGTGAACAGTGAATTCTCGTCGTCAGTTACTATTCACTGAAAAATAATTTTTCTCAAAATTTTCCGAAATTCGAACTCAAACTCAAACTCACATTCTCATGCTTAATCAATTCATCTCACATTCAATTCGGATAATCGAAATCAGAGAAATTGCATAACGATACTCAAGGGCATTTTGGTAATTTTGCAAGAAAATTTATTTTCTTGAAAATTGTATCACACAAGGGTACACAATTAAGCACGTAAACTCAATTAAGACGAACTTAAAGACTCATAAAAGATCGGGGTATTACAGATCCCAAATTTGATATCCTGGTTTCTATGATGAAGGAATGATGAACCGGAACAAGAATAATGCTATTGGGAATGAGAATCCTGGCCAGATCCTGAGGAAGAGAGTTATAAAGTGTGAACTTTGTGCTGTTAACACTCATCCCACTGATAGGTACCCATCACTGTACGAATATGAAGAAGTCAATGCCGTGGGGCAACCGTACTAGCAAAGAGATGTTGAGCAGCGAAGGAATTTCAACAATGGACCTTGGAGGCCCAATGAAAATTTGAGATATGGGAATAACAACTATCTAAACGTACCTCAACAAGGGAAACTACCACAGCAACCATATGTACCCCCACATAATATAGATCAACCAAGAGATACCCTAAGGACTGAAGTGAAGAGACTTGCAGCTGAACAAAGGAAAGGGTATCAAGAGTTGGACAGTTTTCGTATGGAGACGAGGGGAGGCATGAGAGATATTAATGGAACGTTGAGCCACTTGGTAGAATCAATCTCTCAGATTAAGTCAATGCTAAATGGAGTAGAGGGAGAACTACCATCTCAAGTTGAGATAAAAAAAAAGGCCCAAGTAAATGCAATTACATTGCGCAGTGGAGCTAAGTTACCTGAAGTAAAAGTGCGTGACCATTATGTACATCAAGGAGCTGTATCTGGGCAACAACAATCTCTTGGGCACGATGCTGATATTTAACAAGAAGATGAGGCTGAACCAGAAAAGTATGAAGAAGCACCCATGGGATCAGGTGATGTTGAAGAACAATGGCAAGAATTGTCAGTTGAGAAAAGGGCACAGGTTGAAAAGGAAGCAGCAGACATAAGAAGAAAGGTTGAGCTCGACGCTGCTGAAATCAAAGCGAAAGCAATGAAAGAGGTTGAGGACGTAACTAAGTCAAAACCGTATGAGCCAAAAGCTCCTTACCCATGGCGATTTGCAAAGGGTAAGGAAGCCCAAGAGATGAAGGAGCTGACCAAAATGTTTCAAAAGGTCGAGGTCAACATACCCCTCTTGACCGCCTTACAGTCTATGCTCAAGTATGCTAAGTTTTTGAAGGAATTATGTACAAGAAAGATCAAATACACAGATGATGCAAGATTCTAAGTTAATGAGAATGTATCTGCAGTATTGCAAGACACCCCCATGCCGACCAAGTGCACTGACCTTGGGATGTTCTATATTCCCTGCATCATTAGAGATATGAAGATTGAAAAGGCCATGCTAGATGTTGGAGCATTGATTAACATCATGCCCAAGTCGATGTATGATGATCTAAGGATGGGGCCACTCAAACCTACACGGGTGGCTATTTAACTAGCGGATAGGTAGACTGTATGGCCTGAAGGAATTTTAGAGGACGTCTTGCTCAGGGTTAGAGACCTAGTTTTTCCAGTGGATTTCTATATTCTAGATATGGAGAGATCGTCGCACATGGCACCAGTCATGTTGAGGAAGGCCGTTCTTGAAAACTGCTCGCACAAGAATCAACTGTGATATGGGGAAGCTAACATGTGAGTTCGGAGGAGAAGTAGTGTCATTCGACATCTACAACACAATGAAGCAACCTAGTGACACGGAACTGGTGCATAGCATTGACCATATTGATCAGATAGTGGATGAGTTTTGGCCTCAAATAGCAATTGAAGATAGGTTGGACTGGTTCTCCAAATTGGCCTAACGGAGGTTGTTGCCCAAGATGGATCCGTTGAGCTGATCGAAGTAGTACATTATCTAAAGTCGGATGCAGTACCAGGAAGGAGAGCATAACCATTGGTGATTCCTACACTGAAGCAAGAAGATAAGTTGATGCCATCAATAGAGAAAGCACCCAAGTTGGAATTGAAAGCACTGCCTAGCCACTTGAAGTACATCTACTTGGGAGAAGAAAAGATGCTACCAGTAATCATAAGTGTTGAGCTGTCTATAGAGGAAGAAGAACGTGTAAAAGAAGTCCTGGTGGAGTACAAGCTGGCCATTGGATTGGCCGATATAAGGGGCATTAACCCCATTTTGTGCAGACATCACATCTTGCTCGAGAAAGATGCCGTGCCTATTAGCGACCCTCAAAGAAGATTCAATCCAGCAATGAAAGAGGTGGTAATGAAAGAAATCTTAAAGCTGTTGGACCTGGGGATTATCTACCCGGTCTCTGACAATCGATGGGTTAGTCCAGTGCATGTTGTGCCCAAGAAGTCTGGAATTCAAGTGGTAGAGAACGAGCAGAGGGAAATGGTGGCAACGAGGTTACAAACAGGATGGTGAGTATGCATTGATTACAGGAAGCTGAATCAGAAGACCAAGAAATACCATTTTCCGTTACCTTTCATTGATAAGATGCTCGAAAGATTGGCAGACAACAACTACTTTTGTTTTCTAGATGGTTACTCGGGCTATATGCAGATCTGGGTTGCGGAGGAAGACCAGGGCAAGACCACTTTCACTTGCCCATTCGGTACGTTCCCATATAGAAGGATGTCTTTTGGTCTATGCAATGCTCTCGGTACATTCTAAAGGTGTATGATGAGTATATTCTCAGATTTGCTTGAAACTTGCATAGAGGTGTTCATGGACGACTTTACTGTCTATGGATCGGATTTCGACAAGTGTTTAAGTAATTTGGAAATGGTGCTGAAAAGATGTGTGGATAAAAGTTTGGTACTGAACTATGAGAAGTGTCACTTCATGGTCAAGGAGGGTATAGTCCTTGGGCATGTCATATCAGAACGAGGGATAGAGGTTGACAAGGCTAATATCGATATCATAGCCAAGTTGCCCTACCCAAGCAACGTGAAGCAGCTGCGCAGTTTCCTTGGACATGCAGGATTTTATAGGAGATTTGTTAAAGACTTTGTTAAGATCGCGCAGCCCATGACCAAACTATTACAAGGAGAAGTGAAGTGGAATTTCGATGAAGATTGCAAAAAGACATTCCATAAACTAAAGGAGATCTTGGTATCAGCACCTATCATTTAGCCACCGGATTGGAAAGTGTCGTTTGAAGTGATGTGCAACGCAAGTGACTACGCAGTGGGAGCTGTTCTTGGGCAGAAGAGAGGAAGAGTGAATCATGTCATATATTATGCATCCAGAACTCTCAATCCTGCCCAATACAATTATTCCACTACAAAGAATGAATTACTAGCTGTGGTGTTCGCCGTCAAAAAATTTCAATCATACCTGCTTGGGGGCAAGACCATAATCTACACTGACCACTCCGCCCTGAAGTTCCACATGGCCAAGAAGGAAACCAAACCCAGATTTATAACGTGGATTTTTTTACTTCAGGAATTTAATTTGGAAATCAAGGATCAGGCTGGAACCTACAATCTAGTGGCCGATCATCTGAGTTGCATCATCCAACAAGAAGAGATCGATCCGATCAAGGAGACTTTCCTAGATGAACATCTTGCTCTTGCCCAAGACAACCCTGATCAGTGGTATGCCGACTTATGCAACTATACTGTCTTGGGACGACTTCTAGGCAACCTCAGCCTATATCAAAAGAACAAGTTAAAGGTGAAAAGTCGATATTACATCTGGGATGAACCATATTTGTGGAAAATGTGTACCGACCAAATCATCCGTAGGTGTGTTGATGAGAAGGAACAAGCAAGCATCCTCGCACATTGTCATTCCAAGGTGTGTGGGGGACATTTTGGACCAAAAAGAACGGCAAGAAAGATATTGGATTGTGGGTTTTATTGGACCAATATATTTAAAGACAGCTTCGAGTGGTGTAAACGGTGCGTTCAATGCCAGAAGGAGGGCAACATCGGCAAGAGGAATAAGATGCCCATGACCCCAGTCATACCTGTGGAAGTATTCGATATATGGGGGATGGATTTCATGGGGCAATTGCCCAACTCAAGAGGAAATCTATACATACTATTGGCAGTCGACTATGTATTGAAATGGGTGAAGGCCAAGGCGACATCCACAAACGATTCAAAGGTAGTTGTGGAATTCCTTAAGGGCATTATCTTTAGTCGGTTTGGTGTGCCAAGGGAGATCATTAATGACCAAGAAACGCACTTCTGCAATGAAGTTGTGAAAGGGTTAATGAGCAAATATGGAGTACATCATAGAATTTCGAATGATTATCACCCTCAAGCAAATGGTCAAGCTGAATTGTCTAATCGCATTGTGAAGGCAGTCTTGAGAAAGACAGTTAGCCCAACAGAGAAGGATTGGAGTTTGCGTCTTGAAAATGCATTGTGGGCATATAGAACAGCATTCAAAACCCCGTTTGGGATGTCGCCCTACCGAATGGTCTTTGGCAAGATTGCCACTTGCCCGTAGAAATAGAACATCGAGCGTATTGGGTAGTTCAGAAGATGAATTATGATTGGGATGAGGCTGGCCAAGCTAGGAAGCTTCAATTGTAAGAACTCGAGGAAATCCGACTCAATTCATATGACACTTCCGTGCTGTACAAAGAAAGGATGAAAAAAGCTCATGATGCATTGATCAAGGTCAAGAAGTTCGAACCTGGGCAATAGGTGTTGTTGTACCAATCCAAGTTCAAACTCATGTCGGGGAATCTATCAACTAAGTGGGTTGGTCCATTCGAAGTACAAGCCACATATCCAAATGGGGCTGTGGAAGTAATGAATGCTAACACGGGAAAGATTTTCAAGGTCAATGGAGAAAGATTGAAGGCTTTCTTTGGCCAATTCATGGAAAAACCAGAGGAATACTTGAAATTCCTCTGTGATTTGGAGCCCTAACTTGGGCAAGGAGGACGTCGTGCCCACAAGGATAACTGGGATGCTGGCTAGGATACAACCTGGTATGTATTCTTTTATTTTTATGTTTTTATTTTATTTTTTCCAAAAAAAAAAGGAAAATAGGGATTAAAATAGCCATAATTCAAATGTTTTTCATCAAATTTAGGCGTATTTTATTTTCATTAAGGGTAGAAATGTCTAACCATAGGAGAAGATAAATTTTGCCTTATATATGGTAGTGTGTTCGTAATTTACAGAGAACAGGTATTGGGCCAAAGGAAGAAGGAGGATCTAACACTTTGCCTTGAGCAAAGTGTGTGCGTAGGAAGGCAAGAGCGGTGCTCTGGGCTAAATGATGGACTTGGGCAACACAGTTGATGAGACAGTAACTGCCACACTACATGTGATGTGACAACTACACTCAAAATCTACCCCTAGCCCTATAACCACCTGCCACCCTACCACGTCTATTCCCTCTAACCCTTCCACCTCCCCACGTAAACTATCAATTCAAAAAACTACCATAATCCACTTTCCATCCTCAACCCCCCAATTTCGGTCTTCAACAGATTTCTTTCCCAAATTTAAACCCTAAAAATCCCACCATAGTATCCACACGCCGTAAGAATAAACTTAACAATATCCCGCACGGAACGCGTATTGACCTCTCTAAACCAGAATCGCCGCCGTTAGAGGTTCTTTTAGCCGCAGCAGACCCAGCATCTTGGGTGGTACCATATTCTCTCACAGCCGAGGTAGAGGAGATCATTAGCAGTGCACTCGCTGAAGCAATGGTGGTCCCTGAGGAGGTGAAAGCAGATGCGGCTGTTCCTGTGGGAAAAACTTCTTCCGGGCCAGTGAAAGCCATCGAGAAAGTAGCATCGGAGAACACACCGCCAGAACCAGAGAAGAAAAAGGCACAGCAAGACGACGACGTGGACATGGAGGTTGCGGAAGAAGAAGGAGGAGAGTAGGAAGACGGGAAGGAATCTGACGATTCCTTCGAAAAGCTGTGTAAAGAAGTGAAGAAGGATGCGGAGAAGAGGAAAGAGAAGAGAAAGAAGGGCCAACTGAAAAAGGAGGCCAAGAAGAATACGAAGGTGGCCACGTCTGAGGCCGCCTCGTCACTGGGTGAAGAGTCTTCCACGGAGGAGAAGAAGGTCACCACACCTTCTTCCAAGAACCTAGGGAAGAGGTAGAAAGTGGTGGAGTCAGAGGAGGACGACGATGTCCAGATTATGGGGGAAGGGATTACAAGGTCCGCTACTTGGAAGATCAAGAAAGAGGAGTCCAAGTCGCGAGGGAACAAGAAGGGAAAGAAGGTGGAAGACTTGTCCGCCAAGAAGGTTTTCGTGCCCAGGGAGGTTGATTTTGGCGACCTGGACTCCTTGGGCATTGCGTTGGAACTAAGAGCCTTGTTCGATGGGTGTGGCTGGGGAAGATTCCTGATGCTACCCTGCCACATCTATGAGGACTTGGTGAGAGAGGTGTACAGATCTATGGAGTTCGTACTGGATGGTAAAGGGAACTTGGCATCGATCGAGTTTGTGTTGAATGGGCAGCCGTTTATGGCTGGGCTGAATGACTTGGACCAGATTTTGGGGTTCGCCACGATGATGGAGTTGCAGAAGCCAGAGTTTAGGAGGGCAGGGAAGAAGGAGCCAGTGGACCTGCCCAAGGAGGAATGGATCCAGATGTGGAAAGATGTCAGCGTGGGAACTGAGTTCAAGTCGAGAGACAACAAAGCATCTGATTTGAAGATGCCAGCCCTCCGCATTGCCCATAGGATTCTTGCCTACAACATGTTTGGCAAGGAAGATAGCGGGAACTAGCTGGCCAACAAGGAGGTCTACTTATTGTTTTGTATGTTGACAAGGAAGAGGATGAATTTTGCAGCCTTCTTGATCGAGCAGCTGAGGGAAGTAATGGCTAAGGCGGGGCATAAGTACTCGTGTGGGAACTTTGTTACAACCTACATTGAAGGGTTGGAGCTTCAGGATGAGGTGAAGGATTTTAAAGTGACACCGGCTGATGTGCTCAACATGGAGAGGTTGAGCAGGATGAAAGAGGTTGTGAAGTATGGAAAAGAATGGCGTCTGTTGGAGGCGCATGAGAAGGATCAATCAGCATCAGCACATTTGCCTTCCAAGAAGTCAGCCAGGTTGGCCAAGAAGACGGTTATTGATGAAGAAGAAGATGATGATGAGGAGGAAGTTGAGTCTCCTTCTGCCCAGTTGAAGAAAGTCTTGGAGAGGCTGGGCAAGACCGAGGAGTTGCTCAAGGAGCTGTGAAATGGGCAACTGACCATGCAGGCTACTCTCAATAGCTTTGCCCGCCACCTGAAATTGGGGTCAGCTTCCGATCCTTCAGCTTAATTATGTCCTCATATTTGTGTCGTAGTTTTTTTTGTTTTTGTGTGTTTATTTTTCGTTTAGTGTCTTATTATTTTATTTGTCTTGTGTCTGTGGAGTGATCGAATACCTCACCCACATTTTGCCCTGTAAAATGTGTGGTGAGGTAGGCGAATAACTCTAGTCGTTGGTTTTTGAGTCATGACCTTTTTACGTCCACTACTTTGCTATAAGCAAAGTGTGTGTGTAGGGAGGCCAATTGTTTGTAAAAGAGTTTGGTAAGTCCAAGGTTGAGGCCTCCATGGATGGACTTTTCTATAAGCAAAGTGTGTGCGTGGGGTGTCTGTGCCATGTGTTTTTATTTTTAAGTATTTGAGTTGATCAGCATAGAGTTGTTGGGCAATATGATATGATGATTTATGCGCTTAATTGTTGATTGTTGAACAGTGTTAAATTTATGCATGCTAGAAGATGACTTGTACGATGGATGGAGTTGTGAGCATACCCTGTGAGGATTTTAGCTTAATTGAATTCATTCTTTGTGTGTGATTGAAGACATGTTGATTAGGAAGAACTAGAACTTGCTTGTGCCCATTGAGCCTTAATTGAATACCTGATATCATTATCCTTTTGATAACCCCTTTTGAGCCAAATTGATTCTTTCTATCACTTAGATATTGCCTTTGAAAAGTTGTTTATCTGGTTGTGGGAACCTGGGCAATATAAAGAAGAAAAGGGCAGGAAGGAGATGATGGGGGTACATCCTGGGCAGGAATAAGTTTTGTGTTGATAATTGGGTTATGCCCAAGAAAAGAAAAAAAATGAAAGAAGAATTAGGGGAACACAAAAAGAAAAAAAATATAAGTTCCCTAGAAAAAGGTTACAGCTTAAGCCTGAAAAAGATAAGGCAAGGAATTAAGAAGAAGATGGGAACCCCTGTTGCCCAGCATGAATTTAAATTGTCCTTAGCCGGGATCTAAATACTTCCTACTCATTGCCTTAAGCTTAAAAACCCTAAAAAGACCTAATGATGAGTTCTGAGATTTAGAATAAGAGCTTTTGATTTAAAGGGCAGGCAAGCCTATGGTGACACTGAAGTTAAGATGGTCTATGAGTGTAAAGAAGAGCCTAAACACAAGAGTGATGAGTGTGGAAAGGATATCCTAAAAGCTCACAATTCTAGCTTGACTTGTTTGATGGCATTGCATTTTCTTTTCCATTCACTTGCAGATTATTTCGGAAGATTGTTGTGTTGTTTTGACTAACCCTTCTGTATTGATCATGTTTGGAGTTTTTTTTGTTTGTATTTTGGGTAAGTTGTTTGTGCACACTTGAGGACAAGTGTGGGTTAAGTGTGTGCGCATGATGAGTCCTTATTTTCTGTCTTTTTAGTGTCTGTCTAAGGTAGTTTAGATCGAGTCTTTATGTGTGTTTTGTCTAGTATTAGTGTCTTGGAGGACATATTTTGGGCAGGAGGTGGCTTGCTACCTTGCAGGTGGAAACTGGGCAATACAAGGAAAGGAAACGTCATTTCTGGAAGCAGGTCAGACAGAGCGTTAATTGTCAAGATAAAGATAAGCGGAGTGCTTTGGTCAGCTGGCGAGTTTCTCTCCTATGTCTAAGAGGATAAGGAAAAGATGATCTAACTTAAATATCTTTCCTTATCCGACTAGATTTAGGATCCGCAAGGGATCTTTTGGAGATAGACGTGACTTGCCATGTTGGGGTTGTGCTTATCAAGTATTACTTGCATCCCAAGGTAGCTCGTGGACTCCTTCCATGTTAAGGACCGGGGGGCTCAAACCCTAAGTGCTCGCCTATAAATATTGAAGCCTAGCTGCTACGAAGGGGGCGCCGTCTTTTATGCTTTCATTCCCTGTTATTTACTTGAGCGATTGTGAGGAGAAAAATAAGTCCTATGGGCAAAGTTTATTTGTGTTTTGTTCATCGGCACTTTTGGCCGTATTTGCTTTTCACGTACTTTGTAAGTTTTAATATAGTTCTTCGTATGAGTTTCTTTAATTATTGTGATCATAGTTTTATTATTATGTGTAGCTAAGTCTTTATACTTGATCTGGGCAAGATAGTTAGGTGATTACTTATGCTTGAGAGGTCTAATTTGTGCTAGATAATTGCATGCATGTGTTCCCAATATGTTAATGAACTTGTTCCAATCTGAGATAATACGATCAAGAGATTAATAGGCCATTAATCACTTAGGACATATTAGATCACTAATCAATTGGGAAGTAGGAGTGTTTTCCATAACTATCTCAATTAAGATCGATTAACATTAGAGGAAGGTGTCTACCCTATTGGGCTAGACGTGATAATTCCTTGTTAGGCCTTTCTAGTGATTAATGCTCCTTGGGTAAGAGACTGAACGATGACTCCGACAGATGTATTGCCCAATGTAGGGAGTCGGCGGTGCGTCGCCAACTAAGTAAGGATAGGTAAGGGAAGGGTTTGTTGAGAGCGTGATGAGTAAAAAGGGATCTCGGCATTCAAGTCCTATAACTAACGATGTATGCATGTAATGACTATATTTGCACCAATGACCAAGCTACAGTTTTCACTTAACAATGTCTTAGTCCAGATCAAGTCGTTTTTATTATTGATCAAGTTATATGTTTACTTTTCAGTGTTTACTTAAGTTCTCGAATTGGGCAAGAGAGCCCTAGTGACCAAGATAGCAAACCCAATTTTCTGAACAGGTTGAGGAGGTTTCAAGAGATAGTGACAATCAACTCCTTGTGGATCGACCCTGTACGTACTTGCTAACTATATAACTGTGAGGATAGGCTACAAATTCATTTTGAGAGAGCGAACGACAGCCTCATCACTCATCTTTATATGAGAATCGTTGGAACCAGCATAAATATCACTTACATGATGCACAAAATACAATACATTAATGCACAAATTACACTAACTTAATGCATAAATTATTTAGGCAAATTCTTGTGTGAGACCCGTCTCACAATGTGAGACGAGGCCAACGACCGTTGGAATTCGGCACGTCCAAATCCCAGCCAGCGCGGGACCCAACCGGCATTGGTTTTTTTTCGATTCTCAGCTCATATGCACTGGAACATGTATTTATATGCACTACACCGTATAATGATATGCACAACTAAGTATATTGACATGCACCACTTTTTAATTTTTATTAATATTCTTTTCCCCTATTTTTTTAGATGCACCACATTGTGTATCCATATGCACAACCATGTTTACGGAGATGCACTACGTTATGTTTTCATATCCACACTGTTTGCAGCTTCTTCTTTGGTCAAGATTCGAGCGAGGGGAGCCGAAGGCCTCGGAGCGAGCCGAAAAAATCTAAATTATTGTCCAACGATTATCCTTATATTAATAATCGGAGCGAAGACGGAGCCGAAGGCTTTCGGCTCCGCCGTAAAAAAGAAAAATTGAAAATTATATAAAAAAAATGGTGATCTCTATATTCTTAGTTGTGCATATCAATAAATAATGTGGTGCACATAAATACATGTTGCAGTGCATATGAGCTGACTGGGAAAAATAAATAAATAAATAAATAAATAATAATAATAATAATCATAATAATAATAATAATAATAATAATAATAATAATAATAATAATAATAATAATAATAATAATAATAAAAGGCAACGCCGGCCGGAATTGCTGAACTTGCCGAATTCCAGCGGTCGCTGGCCCGGTTTCACAATGTGAGACCGGTTGCACAGGAGACTAACTCAATTATTTATCACACTTTTAATGCACAAATAACAGTAATCTAATATATCAATTAATCTGAACCGTAAATTAAAAAAAAATCAACGATCCAGATTATTTCCTAATTCCTACCTAAAGATGAATTCCTGATCCTCTCCCTATATATATATATATATATATATATATATATATATATTGGGAGATCTAAGGAGGAGATTAGTCCCAGCAAATTTAGTGTATTCTTTTATCATTTTAAGACATTAAAGATTATATTGTAATTTGTTATTGATTAGTTTTTCTCGGTTCCTTGATTCATGGGGTATTTACATGATTTTAGCAAATTCATTTCGGTTTGTTTAATTATTTATTGTTATGGTGAAAAAAAAATGATTTGTATAATTTTATAACTTTATTTATCATTTTCATCTTCTGAAATAGTTTAATTATTTTAATCATGTTGTTTTGTATTAACAGCCCATTGCATAAATACTGCAAAATTATTGCTTAGTTTCTATGTAATTATTGTTAGATCTAAACGAACACTTCAAACATATAAAGATGTGTTAGTGTAAATTGTAGCACAGTTAATATAACAGAAACAATAAACTGTGCAAAATGAAAAGACACGCAATATGGTAACCCAGTTTGATTTTGTAACCTACATCTGGGGGGGCCTTTGCCCAAGAGAGAACCAATTTACTATTAGAAGAAATGACTACAGAGGATCTTACACATATAGGTCGACACCTTATGCTACCTTTTCGCTCACCCTCTTCCTAACTTCACGTGAACTCGTGGTTGATAGATCACAATCACTCAGCCTAAGTTTGAAATATCGGTTCAACCCTTAACTCTCTTTACAAATTGAATTTATTGAAAAATACTCTCACTAACTCGTGCACTCAATTACAATACTCTCAAAAAAGTATGCACTCAAACAATAAAACAAAAGTCAGCCTCCTCACAATGTTGATGTCGAATATATATAGGTTTGAAACCTTAAATCTTTCGCCATCATGTATATCTTCTTAGATCTTCTTTCTTTGTTCTACGCAGCGGCTTCGACACTTCTGCTGTACTTTTGGCTACATAAACTTTGTCAACATATTTCAGCATCATCACCTCTTGAGCTACAACGCCTCAAATTCAACAATCTCCCCCCTTTAGCATTTATATAGACAAAACCAATCATCAAGAACTCAAACAAACATAAGCATCTTCATACCTTTGAATTCACCAAGTCAGAACTTGCATGAAGTATGTCTAAGCTCCCCCTCCAACTCACAATTGGAGAAACTATATTGAATTCCGCCTTAATTAATGCATAGAGTAAATAGATCACTAAATAAGTCATCAAGCAGATGATCTTCAACACAGCAACAAAAATAAACCATCAAAACATTAAGGCATAAACTAGGAAGCTAAAATATATGTCCATCAAAAACATCAAGGAGTAGAGGGATAAACTCTTTGGCACCAACAAAATAAGCCTGTGCAAATAAAGCCACAGACACTGCAACACCTTCACCAAAAACATAAAACAGAAAACCAGAAAAAAACCAAGAAAATCCAGAAAACCATAATAAATACAACTTTTTCTTCTACTCTCCCTTTTTGTCTAGCAGAAATGACAAAGCAGGGGGGTCTTCCATCCAATCTTTAGAAAGACTGGGATCCTTTTTCGCTTGGCAGCTCAAGCAGATGCTTGAAGGTCATCTTCATCTTCTTCAGTTTGGATATCTTCATCACCCAAATCCTCTTCATCATCCTCAACATCATTATCAGTTGCATCTTCATCGTCACCGTCATCATCATCTTCTGGCACAGACCCTGCATTACGTGGCGCCGACCCAGATAGCACAACTTCTCCTCCAGCAAAGACTGCATTGGCATCATTAAGTAATGCCACAATCTCATTCTTGCGCATCCAAAGCCTTTTCATCTGGAACAGGATAGACTTGTACTCAAGTTCCAGCTCGTGCATCATTCTTGTACAAATAGCCCGAAGATTAGGCTCACATAGCACAAGTGCAGCCACAGCAGTAGTCGGCTTCTTCCTTTCCACGATACGGACAGAGGGACCCTCGATGTCCTTGGGATGAACAACTTCACTAAATAGCTTGTCATGAATGACAATGCTCTTTGGGGTGCGCTCGAACTACTCTCCAACGTGCATCACTTCAGAAACTTGAGAAAATATGATACCAAAAATCAATCCAGGATAGTCCAACGCCTTAGGCATATCCAGATTCCCAGCATGTTTCGTGACGTGGTCGAAGACCAATCATCTGAAGTCAAAAAGCTTGAAACGCCCAATTCCATATAGCACTCGTGTTGTTTCTTGGCTAACCGTGGCGGTGTGAGTGGTGGGGCAGCAATTCCTGACTGCAATCTTGTGCAAGATTGCATACTTCTGTGAAAACATAGAAGAACTAATAGACATGTTCCTCCTCCAAGTCAAGTACACACCATGGATAAATTCAGCAGCAATTGTGTCAAGAGATACATCTTTCTTTTCTACACCAAAATCATCACGCCCAAAAAAAGCAGCAATAACAGCATGAGAGAAATTGGTATACCTTCCACGAATATAAAACTTGTAGTGATTGCTAGAGGAAGGATCAGCAATCCTCTTCGACAAGTTGCACTAAAATTCAAGCACAACTGCTCGAACATACCTTCGAACAGGATAGACAGTCTAATCCCACTTGGCATCCTTCAACAACTTATCCAATCCAGTACCCTTCAAATCTTACTTCTTCACTGGCTGCTCATACATCAGCTTCATGTGGATAACATTATTCCAAGCCTCAACATATTCATCAGACTTGAACCTCAGAGCATCTTGTACTACCTTTGTTCTTGGAAGAGGATCGACAGAAAACATGTGTCTCCTTGATGGTGTGACAGATGATGCACCATGGTGAGCAGAAGAAGAAGTACCTTGATGAGACGTTGCATGCTTCGAATTTCCAGCATCACTATTCATGGTATCGTCTTGCCCAGACTCAACATTAATGGGCTCATCTCGACCCATTCCTCCTTAAAGCTGAGCGGCAACCTTCTTCTTCTTCTTCTTGGAGGATTCACCAATCTTCCCTTTGCCCTTATCAACTTGGGCAGCAACAGCAACATCAGTCATCTTGGCCAATTGATCCCTTATTCGAGTAGCAGGGGTCGCAACAGGTTCATTGATCGTCAATGGAAATTCTTCAATTCTGACCCTCTTCTTGGGAAGATCAGAGAGCTTTCTGAGACGCCTCTTGGAAGACTTCTTCTTGTTAGTTGGCACAGACTCTTTAATAGGAGCATCAAACTCGGCAGTTATCTCATAGATAACTTCTTGATCCACATCAATATCCTTATCATCAGCAGCTTCCTTTTCAGTCTCTTGAAAGACTGGAATCATAGGAGGAATAGGGGCTTGTTCTCGCACAGCTTGAGAACCACCGCAGAAGATGCAGCTCACCGGAGAATAGAACGGGAAGAAAACTTAGACGGAGTAGCCTTTTTCTTTAAAGCAACAACAGAAACATAAGATTGGTCCTTCTGACTTGACTCCGTGTCAGATTTGGAGTCTTCGAAAATCTGCTTCGCCTGAGCAGTAAATTGCTTTTCTGGTGACTCAGAGGTAGTCCTCACTAGAGAGAAAGACTTCGAACGAGCAGGCTGCTTCTCTTTAGCAGTAGGTGGGGGAGACTTCTCTCCAAAGTTGGATTCAGAATCTAGGTAATCCACAATACCCAACTTGTTCTTCTTCTTATTACCGACACCATATAATTGATTGAGGGGTACATAATCGTTGTCGAAATCATCGTAGAAATTCTGAGAAGAGCGGCTTCCGTCAGACATGATGGCAATATTCGGCAATATATGAACACAAGAGAAAGCTTTGTGAGAGAAAGAACTTCAAAGCAAAGTAAATAAGTACTTTGAAAATCTCAGCAACAGCTATATATATATATATATAACTTCAAAGGCGGTGGAGTTCTCTCTCTCTCTCTCATAGAAGATAAGGATGGAAATAAATCCCTATAAAGTAGGAGCTATCCTTAGTCATCCATATTCCAAATCACTTGTTCCACGAACATATTTAATAATACTCTTCACAGCTAACACGTGACTCTCCTTCGGATCTGCCTGGTACTTGGAACAGACTCTGACACTGTGGCTAATGTCTGGTCTACTGGCGGTTAGGTAGAGCAGACTTCCAATCATTCTTTTGTATAGAAACTGATCTACAGAAGCACCTTATGCGTCCTTCATGAGCTTTATGGGAGTTGACATAGGTGTGCGACGCACTTTAGCATATTCTAGCCCAAATTTCTTAACCAAGCTCTGAGCATACTTTGATTGAGTCACAAATATCCTCTCCTCCGATTGCTTAATTTGAAGTCCTAGAAAATAATGCAATTCAGCAAAGAGACTCGTATCAAACTCCTTTGTCATGTGACCCACGAATTCCTAGATCAAATCCTGAGACACAGAGCCAAAGATTATATCATCAACATAAATCTGAAATTAGATTTAATTGAAGCACTATAAAACTTTGAATCGTTGGATTTAGATTTCTATGGAAAAAGTCCCAATTTTTTCGATAGTTTATGCCTAAAATGAAGATTTTTGATGTTTGATGCATTTGTTGAAATTGATTGTGAAATCAATCAATTGAAATTTTTTTAAGCATAATAGAATCTCGAATTTTTGAATTTGGGCAAGTTTTAAGTAAAAACCAAAATTTTCGAAGCTTGGTGAATTTTAGAATTGGGAATTTTTTATTTAGACCTTATACGATTGAATTGATGTTATATCTATGCAATTAGATTTATTTCAAGCATTATAGGACTTACAATTTTCGAAATCGAGCATGTATGACTATATATGTGAAAAATTTGAACCTTATGTGAGAAATTGAGTGTATGTTGAATTCTTGATATTAATTGATGCATGTAATGATTTTATGTTGACATTGGAGTGAAAATAAGCATGATAGCTTTTTCAATTACTTGATTTGGAGTTCGTATGTGAAAGTTATTAAAAATCGAAGTTTTGATAATGAAAAATCGAAATTTCGTAATTTAAAGAAATTAGTTGATTTTGATCGAACATTGTTCGATTAAATTTAATTTGAGTCAGTTCGATATGTTTAAAAATTTTCTGAGCTTGTGCACATTTTTCGAGAAACATGACGTAAACTTTATTCCGAAAAATTTTATTGTAAGCTTCGGATTTCGAATACGATTCCGTATTTGAATTCTTTGAATTATTTTAAGGAAAATGAAATTGTTTTCGTTCAAAACCGATGACTTTCCTTTTTTCAAGTTAAAAGTCGAGAAGTGTCAAGTCGGCATGAAAATTTTTGATAGTTTTCTAGAATTAGTCTAGAATATTTTAAGAAGTTTGGAAAAAATTTCTTTTTCCGACTATATATCGAAGATAGTCGTTTACCTATCTGTGAATGTCTGATTCGTGATGTGATGATGTGATTGTGAATGATCTGTGTTTAAGTAATCGAGAATTAATCTCGTAATATTCTGAAGTCGTTTGACGTGTTTAATAGAGAAATGCCAAGTTTATGAATGAATAGTAAATTCCCGGTTTTTTATTTATGTTTAAGTCTTAATTTGTTTGTTGTTATCAAGTTAAGTAGTCAAGTTCAAGGAAGTCTGTTGGTTTAGTATCTGATTAGAGTTAGAGATCGAGAAAGTTTGTTTAAGTTGAGCCGAAAAAAGTTAGAAAAGCCGAGTCAAGTAGAAATCTGAAAACCGAGCCTTAGGTTTCGTTTTGTTTTTCGAGAAAGTAGACTCATCCTTATAAGATGTTATTCTTGCACGAACGAGCGGACCGAAGAAGAAGAAGAAGAAGAAGAAGAATCCCCCAGCTTACCCCTCGTGACAGGTGGCCTTTTTAACGGAGAACCGATGAATGCTATTATTTACTGATTATTATTACGTGAGTTTTTAAATTAATTGACTTGACATTATTTGAGTTTTGGTATGTTTAATCATCTACATGAGTTATTATAAATTCCTATGTGAGACAGGACAACACGCGTTGTTAATTGATTATTAGTGATGACTGTGAGCTTTGCTTCGGTTAGGCCAATCACAGTGTTTGAGAAGGAGGCCTACTTCTCGACACACAGCTTGATGTGGTAGATTGATTCATACCTACTTCTGTTATATATATATGTTTGACTGCGCAATCGTTTCATGAAAGAAAATGTTTTTACATTCAGAAGTTAAATGTTTCTTTTAAACTGTACTAACTCTTGTGATGCAGTGGCAAGGCAAGTTCAATTATATAACTCTAGTGAGCAAGATTTCAATTTTTTTGGCATGTGTTCACTAAGTACGAAGTACTCAGCCCTGCATGTGTTTTCTAAACGTCCAGGTTAGCTTGGATGACGATGGCGCGGATTGCTCGGTAGTGTGTGTTTGCTTGGAGTCAAGTCTTTTGTTTAAGCTTGCAGTTATGTGTCTTCATACATATAACTGTTGGGACTTGAGTTTATATTTCCGCTGCAACACTATTTTTTTATTTATGTAAAATACTTAAACTCAGATGATGATACAATGAGCCTACGTGCTCGATACACTTCTATTCAGTTTTATTCTACTTAACTTGGTTTTTTTTAGAACTAATGTCTCGAGTTTGAAAGCATGCTTTATTTGTTACCATTTTCAATTGATATTTTCCTTATTCCCGAGCATGTTCCCTTGTTAAGTTATAGTTTATTCAGTTGTTTCACCCTCACTGTCCAATAGATTCTAGTCGTTCCTGCACACTTGAATTCGGGCTGTGACAATATAACAAGCCATTTCGAGTAGAAGTCGCACAGCTTCAAGGCGAGTGATAGTAGCAAATGTCTTTTCATAATCAATACCCTTCTCTTGAGAGTATCCTTGAGCAACCAGTCTTGACTTGTTGCGAATAAATTCCTCCATCTCATCAGTTTTGTTGCAAAAAATCCATTTGTCCCAATAACATGAGCTTCAATGGGATGAGGCACAATATACCACACATTGCAACGTATGAACTGAAGTAATTTTTCTTGCCTGGAGGCAATCCAATCTTCTATCAACAATGCTTCATTGACATTCTTAGGAAGTACTTTAGAATCATAGCACATGAAAGCTATGTTTGCCACCATTTGTTTGTAGTCTTTCACTACGTTTCTTGTAACTCTTCCTCCAGTAACATCTCCAATAACATTCGCTAAAGGAACTCCATGAACCGCATCAGCATTCAAAAGTTTTTTCATACTCCTCAAACTTGCATGCCCAAGTTTCTGATGCCCAGGTCTCAGTCATTCCAGCACAAACTTGCATACAGACATGTGCAGGTGTGACAAGATAGCACTTGTCATGAGATCTGCGACCAATCATAAATTCGGTTCCATTATTCACATCTTGACACAAACTCTCGTCGAATATTACTTTGTATCCTTCATCACAAATTTGACCAATACTGAGAAGATTTGCTTTAAGACCATCAACGAGATAAACATTCTGTAGAGCAGGCATTTCAAGAATATTTAGAATTCCTTTTTCAATCACCGTAGCTTGATTTCCATCTCCAAACGTGACATGACCATCAAAGATATCAACAATATTGGTTAGGAACTTAGGGTTTCTTGTCATGTACTTGAAGCAAGCACTATCCATGTACTATCTGTTGTCAGCTCGTGCCCGAAGTGAAGTGACGGCAACATAAGCATTGTAGTTGTTTCTAGATTGAAACCTCATCCTCTTGTCGCCGAGATAGTATCTGCAGTGTGGTCTTATGTGTCCAAGAAGATCGCAGTAATGACATACTGGCCTAAAAAGTTCCTCTCATTGTGGTGGTTGTCTCCTTCTGAACTCATGATTCTGCTTTTTGGAACATTCCGTACTACCTGTTTGGGAGTTTGTGTCAGCTTATGCAAATTTGTGCGAGAATTTCTCTTTTGACCTCCATTGGTAGAAGGGTTTGACTGAGGGACTGGATTTCCATGAGGTTTCTCCTGTTAACTTCACCTTCGTCTCATTGTCTTTGACAACAACCCACTGTTTTCCTTGAAAACCTAAACCTGATTTGTTGGTCGAACTTTGTCCCACTTCAAGAATTGTGTCAAGCTTGTCAATTCCTTCACTATTGTGATACCCCGAGCTTTTATACCTTTTGAGAGCGTTATAACTAACCGAGTAAGTTAAAAGATGAGATTTGTGGAATAAAAATTTTCTTTTAAAATAGAGAGAAATGAGTAAAACATCTGGAATGTCTTATGTGTTACTGTGTGAATTTATCTGTTCAATTTCTTGAAATGATAATGTGATGAATATGTTGAGTTTATTTATATGAAAATGAGTATGAGATTAAATTCCAGAAAAACCCCGAGGAATTTGTTTAATTGAAGAAGAATAATGTTGATCGCCGAGAAATTTATTTACACCGATGAACTTAGAATAGAGTTGAATTAAGATCTTTGAACCTAGAATTTCTTTTAAGGTCATTGAGATAGGATAAGAGCTTATCCGAGAATAATTTGAGAAGAGTAATAAGGAATTAATCTTTAAAGGATTAATAACGAATTAACAAGCCGACTAAAATCTTTTAAGATTTAAAAGACTAAATGATCGGAACCGTTAATCTTTTAATTGAGACGTGAAATAGGATTGAGATGTTTTAGTGTCAGAAATGAGACGAGAAGAGGTTAGACTCGTTTATAGCATAAATGAATTAATACAAATCCTTTTATCCGAAAAACCTTTACGATCGGGTAATTAACACCCGTAACGACACGACGAGGACAAGTGTCGTCACACCTCTCTCCCTCTCACGCCACCTCATCACTTCTCTCCCATCTCTCTCCAATTCCCAATACTAATTATCATCATTATGTCTTCTTAGCAATCTTACCAAAAGATTACATGCAAACCACATCACATCAACTATCTATCAATCACATTAAACATTTCCAATTTCCAATACTACATGCCATCATGTTTATTCTCTTTGTTGGATGCACATGCAAGCTCCATACACTCTCTCTCTCGATTTCTCTCTTTGATTCAAGAGGGTGAATTTTATTTCATTCATTCATTCCATCCAACACCAAAAGGAAAGAAAAGAAAAATACTCTCTCTACTCTCTCCCTCACTCTCGGCACTCTCACACACACACATACATTGTAGTTTTCTTCCATGCAACCTTGAATTCAAGCTTGTCATCCATGGAAATGAAGTAAAAAGCATCATCCTCCATCTAGTTCATCCTTATCTTCAAGAAAAAGGTAATAATCCTTCAAGTTCTTGAATTGAAATTCAAACAATCATCTCCATTTTCTTCATTTTTGGCTCTTAAGCCCGAAAAGAGATGGATGATTAATTTTTCTATTATTCTTTTCTTTGAGGATTCAAGAAGAGTTCTTCCTTTCATCCAAGCTAAAGTTTGAAGCTCAATTTCCCTTCCAATTTCGATTCCAAGAAGCCAAGGAGAAGAGATCCTTTTAATTTAAAGTATGAGATTCATTTGATTAATTGTATATATGTATATCTTTAAGTCCTAAAAGAAAGAAAACATGCATGCATGGTATTTTTTTATGTTTAGGCAAACTTAGGTTGTTAATAGGAAGATCGAGTGAGAAGAAATCATTAGGGGAATCGAACACTAGGATTTAATCGGTGAATTAAGAGAAGAAAAAGAAATTAAATCCCTAAAAATATGATGAAAGCCGAAATTAAAAGAGAAAATAGGAAAATATGAATTCTTTGAGTTATTGCTATCTTGATGCTTGATTTATGATTTTTATCATATTTAGAATGAGATTATATGCATGAAAAATTGAGAAATGAATTGCCCTAAAAACACTATGAATGCCGTGTGTTTTAGGAAGAATTGGAGAAATTATTTTGTTGATTTTGTTGATGATTTAAGTGTTGTTTTGAGCATGAAATGATTATTTGATATGTTGATGTAATCATACATGTTGTTAAGTTAAGAAAATGGAATTGCATGTTAAGATTTTAAAGAAATTAAATTGTGATAATATAGAAGATTGGATGTTTAGATGTTATAATGTGTGTCTAAATACTAATATGAATTGTGAATAAAGATAGAAGTTTTTGTAATAAAAGAATGAAGTTTAAAAAGCTTTTAAAGTATTGAAGATTGAAAAATGCATAAAAAGATATGTTTAATAAGTATTCTTATATTAAAACATGAAGATTTGAATTTTTAATAAATTAAGTCAAAAAGATATTTTGTAATTTAACTAATAAAATAAACTAGTTTTTATAAAAATGTTTATTGAAGAAGAATTTGTTAAATAAATAAGCAAGAATTGAGAAAACCGAGTTTAAAAAGATTAATTAATAAGAAGTGAAAAGAAGTTTTAATCAAATTGAGAAAAGATGCTAGACGAGATAAGATAAAATACTCGTATAGTTAATCAAGAAAATGATAGTAGAATGAGATGTCGAGTAATGGTTTTGAAAGAAGTTAACTAAAAGTTAATTAATTAAATGAGTTGTTTTCAAATCATGCAAATTAAAAATAAACCGAGAAGAATAGTTGAGTTAATAATTAGAAAAATAATAGTCGAGTTAAGAAATGAGAATCGAATAAGAAATGGATAAGAAATTCCAATTTCATAAGAGTTAATAATAATTAAAGAGAAGTTGTATTAATTGAGAAAAAATTTATAAAATACTCCTTAAGATAACGAATTTAGAACAAAGTGTTGTCTATAAACTAAGAAAAGATAAAGTATGTCGTTTGAGTTTTTACGAAAGGAAATGCATAATCAAGTTAAGTTCTAATGTTTAATTTGAATAAATGTTAATGTGTCTTGAAATGTGCTTGATTTATTTGGATTTGTTATGTAATTGAATCAGTGTTTAAATGCATGATATTAATTGTGATGTGAAGAATTACTAAGTTATTTGTATGCAAGATGATGGAATTATTGATTTATTAAATCAAGAATTAATTTAGTTTTAAAAGGAAGATCGAGTAATGGAATGTAGATAGATGACATTTCATAAGTAAAGCAAGAAGTATTAGAATGTTGATTAGTAGTATTAACCAATTCGAGTAGAGTTAAAAGTTTAAAGACGAGAACGCGAGATCCTTTAGAAAAGTAAAAGCGAAAAGAGAAACGACTCAAGTAGAAGTCCTTCAATTGAGTTCAACGCCTTTTGTCCGTCTTTGCATACCTATTTTCTTATCGATGTCGAACTGTGAAGGGTCGAGCCGGACGAATCACTAAGCAAGGACAAATAGCCCTTAAACCGCCTAGCTAGAATCTTCGGAAGTCAGGTGGGCTTTTCTGAACTAAAACTACCGATGAAAGTTAATTATGCTATTGAATATTATTACAATTGATTTTAAATGCGATTGACTTGCCGTTTTTATTGAAGTTTGGTATGTGTTATCATTGTTTATGTGAAGATGTTATTATCCTATGAAAGACAGGGAACCCACGTGTGGTATGTTAAATGTTGAGGTGACTGTGAGCCTTGCTTCGGTTAGGCCGGTCACAGTGTTTGAGAAGGAGGCCTACTTCTCGGCACAGTAAGATTGTTTGTGACAGATGATGCATACTGTTTGATATATATATATATATATATATGTGTGTGTGTGTGTGTGTGTGTGATTGTTTGACTGGCCAGTCCCTTCGAAAGTAAAATGTTTTTAAAATGCACAAGTAAAAATGTTTTTAACTGCTTAAGTACTTGTGATGTTCGGCAAGGCAAGTTCAATTGTTATAGCTTTAAAAAGCATCTTTATATCAAATGTTTTGGCTTGTGTTCACTGAATACGAAGTACTCAGCCCTGCGTGTGTTTCTAAACGTGCAGGTTGACTGGATGGCGATGGTATGGATACTTGGTGGTGTGGTGTGGTTCTTTTGGTTGAGTCAAGTTGAATATCAGACTGGCATTTGTACGTCTTCATACGTGCAAATGTTGGGTTTTGATGCTAGTTTCCGCTGCAACCGTTTGAATTTGATGTCTGTTGATACTTATACTCTGATACTTATGTTTTTGATTCTGAGCGTTGTGCTCGATGATTTTGAAAACTTGTTGAATTCTTAACTTTTTAACTTGTATGTCCGAGCTATAGGCTCGTTGACTGTGAACGTTTGGTTGAACCTGATTCTTGCTGACTAGATATACTTTTGGTATTCTATATTTGTTGAAATCTTACCCCCCGTCAGCATAAAATTCTTATCATACCCTTGTGTATATGTGATTTTGAAATGCTCGGTCGTTATTTCATTATGTCCTTGAAAAGCCTTATTCGATTGCTTTGTTTTTTCATTAATGTTTCCCCGAGCATGTTTCCCCGTATTTGAGTTGATTGTTAGTTGTTTAGCTTGTGTTGTTATTCGTAAGTCGCACCTCGAGAGTCGGGGCGTGACAACTATTCATCATCTTGATGAACTTATCCATGTGTTCCATCTTGTGCAGAAGCATGTTGTTTTGTTCGAGTAGAGACATATTCAAGATTTTCAAATTGTCTTTTTCTCTAATCACTTTCTCAATTTGAGCATTGAGATATAGATTGATTTTTCCAACTTCATCACACTTGATAATCAGATATTCATATTATTTTATCATTGACTCCTCATCCACAGTGTATGTGTCATTTTCTTCATCAGTATGATTATCCTTACTTGCAGGCACAGAATCTGATTCATGGATGGATGGTTGTATTGTAGATATAGCAACATGAGCGACCTTCTCAACAGTCTCACTTTCACTATCATCAGTATCCTCGTCGCTATGAGTGGCAACATATGACTTGTCTTGCCTTCTTGTCGTGTTGATGCAGTCACGCTTGAAGTGTCCATATCCATGACACTCATGACATTGAAGCCCTGTCATCGGAGTTGATTGAGCATCTTCCTTGTCCTGTTGATTTGGCTCTGCTCTATTTCCCTTCTTCTTGTCAAGCCCTCGTTTAGCAAATTTCATGAATTCCTTCTTGAAGGATTTCGTAAGTAGGGTCATCGCCTCAGCAGTTGCCTGGTTCTCTTTTTGCACAGATGAATCCTCATGATGCCAGTTGTGTGCTTGAAAAGCAACTCCCTTCCTTTCAGTACTTTCACTCCTCTTGCCCCTCTTGTAGAATCTTAAGGATCCAATGAGCTCATCTAATTTCATTGTAGATAGCTCTCTTGCTTCTTCAATTGCAACCACCTTGTACTCGAACCTGTTGGGTAGAGACCTCAGAATCTTTCTGACAAGGTATTCATCTTTGAATTATTTTCCCGAGAGCCATGCTTTCATCAACAATTATCAGAAGCTTTGAATGAAAATCGCCGATTGTTACATGTTCTTCCATTCTCAGCAGCTCGAACTGAGTCGCTAGTTGTTGAAGTCGTTGCCCTTTCACGCGATCATTTCCTTCAAACGAAGTTTCTAAAATATCCCATGCTTGCTTAGTAGTGGTGCACGTGAAAATAAGAGAGAATATTTCCACAGTAACAAAAGCTTGAATGGCATTTAAGACAACTTGATTCATCCCAGATTTCTTTTTTTCAGGTTCCGTCAATTTTGTCTTTGACCTGTCTAGCATTGGGTTCTCCATCAGCTATGGTGGGAGGTTTGAATTATGTATTGACTGTCTCCCAAGCTTCTTCATTAATGGCTCTCATGTATGCCATCAGGCGAATCTTCCAGTATCCATAGTTGGATCCATCAAGATTTGGTGGTTTCATCATCTAACTGCCATTAGTGGTAGTCATTGGGTCTTATCACGAACGCAGCAACACGTTTTGAAGTATGTCCCAAGATTAACACATGTAAGATCGGTGTACCGCTCTAGTACCAATTGTTAGATCTAAACGAACACTTTTAACATATAAAAATGTTGTGTTACTGTAAATCGTGGCACAGTTAATTTAACAGAAACAATAAATTGTGCAAAATAAAAAGACACGCAATATTGTGACCCAGATCGGTTCTGCAACCTACGTCTAGAAGGCCTTTGCCCAAGAGAGAACAAATCCACTATTAGAAGAAATGGCTACAGAGGATCTTACATATAGGTCGACACATAATGGTACCCTGTAATACCCCGAGCTTTTATAAGTCTTTAAGTGCGTTCTAAATATCATAATATGCCTTGAGTAATAAAATTTTTCCAAGAAAAGGAATTTGCTTGAAATGACCAAATTGCCCTTATGTGCTTTGACGTGAATTCTTCTCGATTCGATTATTCGAATCGAGTATGTGATATATTGATTGAGTTTATTTATATGAGTTTGAGCATGAGTATAAATTTCAGAGATTCCGAGAACTTTTACTTTTCAGTGAATAGTAACAGGAACCGAGAAAATACTATTCACCGACGAACTCAGAATTTAACCTAATTAGTGTCTTTTGAATCTAGATTTAATTCCAAGACCTTTGAGATACATTAGAAGCTCATCCGAGATCACATGAGAGAATTCTAAGGGTTTAGTTCTTAACGGATAAATTAGCCGAGCAATTTTAGGTTTTTCTTCGTTACTTGGAATTTTAACCTAAAATTTTGATATTCGGAATCCTTGATTTATTTCGTGGGACATGAGATAAAGTTGAGGTGTTTTCAATGTCAGAAACGAGACGAGGAGAGTTTAGAGCCGTTTTCAGTATAAATGAAATAACACTGACATATTCTACCGGAAAACTTTTTCATCCGGGGAAAATTATATCTGTGAGAAAATGAGAATCTCTCTCTCATCTCTCTCCCTCTCCCACCGACCTCTCTCTCTCTCCCTAATCTATCTCTCCCTAGGTACCTATTTTCTACTCTAGAGAGAATATCATGATGATATTCCATTTTCATTCTTTTCTTAGCCAAGAGATGAATTTATCTCATTCATTTCATCTATCTTATAACTATCATATCTCTCTCTTACACTCTCTCTCTCTCCATCGTGTATCATCACCAAGAAAAGAAGAAAAAAAATTTCTCTCTTTCTCCCTCTCATTGTCGAGAAAGACACACACCCACACATAGTTGGAGAAATCTCCATTGAAGCTTCAATCTTCAAGCTCCAAACTTCAACCTTCAAGAAGATCATCATCATCCTCTTAAATTCTCAAACCTTAAATGAAGAGGTAAACAAATTCATCCATTTTTGAGCTCAATTCCAAGAAAATCATCTCTCCTTTTTCTACTAAATTTCGGCACTTTAGCCCTAAATGAGATGATTAATTTTTGTTAATTTTTCTTGAGGTTCAAGGTGAAATCCACTATGGAAATTCCAAGCTAGAGATTGAGCTCCCAAATCCCTCCATTTTCGGTTCAACTAAGATCAAGAGGAGAGCTTTGATTTAATCTTTTAAAGTAGGTTATTCATTTGATTAATTGTATATATGTAATCTCTAATCCCTAAAATAAAGAAAGATGCATGCTTTAAATTATGCTTAGGCAAACTAGGGTTTTGGTGATGTGAGAATCGAAGTGAGGAAATCATTAGGAAATTGAACAGTAAGAATTAATCTAATAATTAAAAGAGAAAAGAGAAATAAAACTCCTAAAAATTTGGTTAAAATCGAGACTAGGGGAAAAGAGGAAGAAAATTCGATTTTCATAATTTCTTGATGATTTATGATTTATATGTGTATATGAGTATGATTGGAATGGTTATTATGCATGAGAAATTTGAGAAAATAATTTGCTTATTTTTTTTTATATAAATGTCGTGAGTTTTAAAGGGTATGGAGGAGAAATTTGATTGATTTATTGTTTAGTGATTTATTGATGTTATGAGCATGATATGAGTATGAATTAGTGGATGATTTAAATTGTTGTGTTGATTATGAGAAAAATCGAGATATATGCATGTTATGGAAGAAATGGTATTTTGGTGATTTGATGTTGTAGGTGTGTTTGTATATAATTTGAAGTAATAGATGTTCAATAAGAATTTTTAAGATGAAGAAAATGAGATTTTTAGTACAAAAACATGAAAAAAATTGAAGAAAAGGAGTTTGAATGCCTAGTGTGTGTTCTAGGTGTTCTTGGTGTATTTTTGAAGATTTGAATCAGTGTTCTTGGTATTTTTATGAAGATTTAAAGAACACTAAAATTAATTATAAAATAAATTAAATTAATAAAATAATTAGAAATTTTGAGAATAAAATTATATAGAAAATAAAAAGAGAAAAATTATTAAATTAATTATGAGACATGAAATCTAGTAAAAATAAAGAAAAATAATTCTTTGTTAAGTAATTAGGAATTAAAAGAAGTAATAATTGAGAAATAATAAGAGTAGTCAGAGTTAAGGAAATTAGAATTAAAAGTTGAGTATAAAATTTGAGACGAGTTAGTCAAGATTGAGTAGTTTAATCGAACGAGAAATAATAAGGAATTATTCTTAAGTTAAATAAATTGTCTTTTAAAGAGAAAATAATTGAAGAGTCGAGCATAAGAAATTTAGTAAAGAGTTAAGTCGAGTTCGGGTCGTTTACTCGTTTAATAACGAGATTAATAAAAGAATTTTGGAATAAAAATAATATAATTAAATTTTATTAAATAATTTCTTAATAAAATAAGAAATTATAAGATATGAAAATAACAAGTTAATATGAGCTTAGATAATCTATGAAGAGATAAGTCGAGTAAGAGAAGCTCGTGAGTATAGAGTCGAGTAAGAGTTATTCATTAAATTAGCAAAAATAAATTGAGTAAGTTTTTAATGTTTAATTATTAAATTAAATAAGAAGTGTAAGAAAAACGAGAGAAGAAAATTTAATAAGAATTGTTTTTGATATGAGAATCGAGATTATTAAATGATAAGTGTTTAAAAGCTCGTTTAATGATAGTATGTCGAGTATTGAATAATTGATGATGCTTGAGTGAAATTGATTGAGTTGTTTTTCAAATCGTTTTAATTTGAAATAGTTCGATGAAGTTATCGAGTTTTGAATATTAAGAAAAGAAAACGAATTTCTATTAAATAGGAGTTAATTGAGAATGAGGAAAAGAGAAATTATATTAATAGAATAAGTAAATAAAATAATAGTACGTATGTGAGTACGTATACGTAGTTCAGAAAAGACGACGTATTTTGAAATAATGTCGTATATTGAGTCGAGAAATATTAAATGATTATTTGAGTTTTAAATTCTTATTACTTGAACTTTTATTCGCTTTATTGAAAAGACATGAAATTATTTTGTGAGATCGAAGTTAACGTCTTTTCCAAAACTAGAGTCGAGCAATGTCGAGTAATTGTTAATTAAATTTGAAGTGTAAATCATGTCTAGGATAATATGTTTGATTAAATTCTATGATGAATTTATTATGCTTGATTGAATCTAAGTGTTTACGTGAAATGTTTGTATTTCGTTTTTTATGAAATGACTTGTTCAAATTGTTGAGAATGCTTATATATGCAGCATGATTGATTGAAATGACGATTAGTTGAATCGAGAATTCACGGGAAAAATTTGAGTAATGTAGTCGAGACAAGTAATATTCCCTTAACTAGTGAGAATTGCTAAAGTAGAAGTAATTTAGAAACGAGAATGTGAGACGAAGTAATTAGTAACCGAGTAGAGTGGATGAGTCGAGAACGAGAAAGTCGAGAAAAGATATTGATTTAGAAAAGATAAAAATAGAGAGAGTCGAGTCAAGTAGAAGTCCTTTAGTCGAAGCCAAATTCTACTTTACGTCTTACGCATCGGGAGTCCTTCAGGTGGGCTTTTCTAAAACCAAAATCTCCGATAAATGCTATGATTGTTATTGAGTATTATTATTATGTGAGTTTTGAAGTTCAATTGACTTGCCGTTTTTACATGAGTTTTGGTATGCTTTATCATGTGCTTGAGATGTGAATGCCCTGTGAAAGATATGAACCCACGTGTGGTATTTGAATGGTTTGAGGTGACTGTGAGCTTTACTTCGGTTAAGCCGGTCACAGTGTTTGAGAAGGAGACCTACTTCTCGGCACAGAGTTAATGTGGTAGATGCTACATGCCTTTGTTGAGTATATATTATGTCTTGACTGCGCAGTCTATTCAGAAATAAAATGATTTTTGCATTCACAAGTAAACGATTTTTATTGCATTAATACTTGTGATGCTTCGGCAAGGCAAGTTCAATTGTATAGCTCTAAGAGCAAGTTTTCAAATGTTTTTGGCACGTGTTCACTGAGTACGAAGTACTCAGCCCTGCATGTATTTCTAAACGTGCAGGTTAGCGGGATGTGGATGGCGTGGACGGCTTGGTGGTTTGTTTATTTTGGTCGAGCAGAAAGTGGACTGGCAATTGCATGTCTTCGTACATGTAGTTGTTGGGATTGAGTCGAGATTTCCGCTGCAATGATATATTAATTGAAGCCTTTTGATATGTTTTTGAATTATACTCTGATACATGTTCTAATTCACGAGCGATATGCTCGATACAATTTACCGCTTATCCTTTATTCTCGTTTCTTGTGAACTTGATATACTTATTCCGATTTGGACTTGATATGTAAATTATCCATGCTCGTTGGTTGTTCCATTTAAATTTGGAAGCATGCCTTGTTTGTTATCGCTTTCAGTTGAGATTTTCCCTTGTTTTCCGAGCATGATTCCCTTACGTGAGTTGAGTTAGTAGATGGTTTAGTAGTGTTAGTGTCGTTAGTAGCACCTCGGGAGTCGGGGTGTGACATAGTGGTATCAGAGCAGGTCTGCCTGCTCTGGAGTCTAACTTTCTTTGATGAGTCGAGTCTAGATATACTTCCTAGACTTGTTTGAGTCAGTATTACACCAAGAAATCCCCCATCTCATCCGGCAACCAGATACGCTTTATATTCAAAAGCTTTCAAGTTAAAATGATAATTGAGTTATTGAGTTATTGAGTTTATTATTTGCGCTCATCTAGAGATAAAAGTTTTATAAGTAGATTGAATAACTAGATTGCTTTAGAATGTCTTCCCTAATGCGTTTTTGTGTAGAAAATCGAAAAGGATGGAACGTTTGTGCAAACGATTTCGTGAAATGGAATTGCCAAGTACTCTGAGCGATAATACCCCTATGGAAAGCAAGAATGAGTATGTGGTGGTTGGAAATTCTAGCATGCTCATTTAACTGTTTTAGTGTGCTTAACTTGTTTAAAAATTCGTATAGGATGGACGATCGTGAGTGGATGCAGGAGTACCTGCATGTGAGAAAGATGAACTCTGAGACTATTGCGGAATTCTTAGCTCGTTACCATAAAATCAAGGAAAAGGTTCAGTACATGGACATAGGAGCGTTAGACGGAATGATACACTTGATTCAGGCTTTGGCCCGTGAGTGGCGAGATTGGACAGCTTCGCTGGTGCCCCGATTTCTCATACATCGCTATCTCGATGGCTATCTTTATGGCGACTGTAACGTGTTCATCTCCACTATTTTCGGACAGTATATGCAGTATGGTGAATCGCCTCCAACCCCGTATGATGTTGACCTCCCTGCCGAGCTAAATGGTTTTGTTCATAGTCCCTCGCCTGTGCTCCAAGATGGCCCAGTTCCTCCCCGTGTCCCTTCACCGCCTCGTGTTGAGCCAGAGCCTCGAGCTGCTTACCAGGACTACCCGTATTCGGGTGGTGTACTCCCCATTCGAGCCTATGATCCTTTTGTCTCATCTAGTGTAATGCCACGTAAATTCCTTACGTTCTAAAAAGTTTAAAGTTAATTAAATAAATGGCTTTGCACGCCTAAGTTTATAATTTTTGAATTCTAAGACTAACGGTCAAATCCGTTATTAAAAATAAATTACAGAAGTCAGCTAGATGACTACTGTATTTAGGGTTAGCGCGTACGAAAAGTTCTTAGTTTGTAAACTAAGAACGGAAAACCGTCTAATTTTTACGTTTACAAAATTGCGATACGAACACGCCGAAAAAGTTTATTTTTATATTTTTCCGGACGAAACTCGGACTATGTCGTCCCGAGTTTTTGTCAAAATAATTTTGTAAATTTATTTTCTAATTAAGTTCATACGTTAGAATTTTTAAGTCAAATCGAATCGCGACGATTTTGTACCGAACAACGTTTTTCGTCGTTCGTTTTTCCGTAACGTCGGATCGCGCCGGAAAAACCCGTACCCTCCTAATCCCATGCATGCAGCCGCCACATCACCATAATTAGGTGTAATCTTGCATGTTGACCTTGCTTAATTGTATGACACCTTAATCTCACTTTACACCATTTCAAATTTTTCATCATTTCAACACTAAGACAAAACCATTTTTTCATCTCTCTCTCTCACACTCTCTCTCGGCAATTCTCTCTCTCTCTCCCTCAAACTTCATCTTCTCCATCATCCATCCACCATTGAAGAACACCTCCAAGAACAAGAAGAGTTCATACAAGTCACAATTATGACTGAAGAGCGAACGGCTCCAACTACTTGGAATGATTTTAAGAAGGCATATCATGATAGGTATGTACCCAAAAGAGCCGAGCTTGAGGAGGAAATAGCCAGGAAGCTTCAGGGAGAACTTAAATACGAACTGGGAATAGCAGTGGCCAGAAAGGAAGGATTGAGTTATGAAGAACTACTAGGTCGAGTTTGTGAGATAGAGGCATTAGTGCCTAATAAAGGAAAAATGGTAAAGTCCACACCAGTACCAAACGAGACAGCAACCCAAGACCCTCCCAACAATAAGGTTAATCATAAGGGAAAAAGAAAATGGGAAGGGAATAGCAGTGAGTGCTACCCGAACCGCAATAACCAGGGGAAAAAGAATAGGATTCGGCAAAATTATCAGCAGCCAGGAAAGGGAAGTAAGGATGGAAAGAAAGTAGGGCAGCAAAGGAATAGAAATCGGGGAAGAAAGCAACTAGAAAGGGTTCACATTCCAATTTGCTCCAAATGCAATAAGACGCACCCTGGAATATGTCAGGCAGGCACTAACAACTGTTTCAACTGTGGATATGAAGGACATATGAAGAAAAATTGCCCAAACCCACCGATGGCGAATAATGTATACCAACCCAAACACCTCCAAATTCTGAGAAATACCCAAGAAGGGATCTTTTCTTCAGCTTGCCCTAGGTGCGGCAAGATACATCCCGGTATATGTTTAGCAAAGTCTGATGTGTGCTTCAATTGTATGAGCGAGGGACACGTTAAGAGGTATTGCCCAGAACGGAAGTAGGCAACAAAACAGAAACAGGAAATTTCTGTATGTTCAGAATGTGGTAAGAGGCATGAGGGTGTGTTCCTAGCAAACATGAATAGATGTTTCTTATGTGGGATGCTGGAGCATATAAGTGAGGATTGCCCAACACGGTTTCAAATGATAGTACCATATCAGTACGGCCAGCCTCAGTCATTGATTACAGCTCAAATCCAGTCTCAGGCACAACCGTTACAACCACAACAAAATATAGGAGCTTACATGATAGGGCAAGGAAAGCAGCGTGAAGGAAAGGGGAAGCTGGCAGGTATTGGACGAACCTTATAATTAATCTGTCATGGCTAAACCCATTTTAGGGCGTTATAATTATTTCCTTAGTACTTATTGATATTTTAGGGATAGAACTAGGACGCGCTAGCTACGAACTAGGGAGAACTACACTTTAGGAAGAACAATAGCCTCAGAGAAATTATTTCCTTAGTTTCGTCGAACATGGAATTTAGATCTAGGGTCTTTTAAAAGTGATAACAAACAATCGAACAGTGATATGATGTTCTACATATTGTTTTTATATATATAATTTTAGGAATAAACTAGTTGTTTGGGAATTACATCATGATTCTCTACAACGAGAGAAAAATCTCTTCTCAATCCCGATTAGAGAACCAACACAACTCTATGGAATTTCGATGGACATAAGGATACTGATAATATTCGCCCTACAAGTCAAAAAGTCAATGAAAATGAAATATACGATCGTTTATCTCGTGAACCTAGTTGGAGACCCCAGAGCCAACAAGACTTTTGAACGTGGGAATTAGAAACGAATATGAAAATATCTTTCCAGAAGTATTGATGGGACTACCATCGGATTATCATGTAGGTTTTGCGATCAACTTAGAATTGTTAGCAACGCCCAAATCAAAAACCTATTTAAAATGATACTAGGAGAACTATAAGAATTCTAGAACCATCTGCTAATGTTGTTAGGTAATGATTTCATTAGGTAGACGTTTTCCCCATGGAAAACACCGTGATGTTTAACGCAAGGATAAATGAGTCTTCAAGAACGTTCATTGGATATCAAGTTAAATAAGATAAGAAAGCAATAGTTTATGCTTCACGGCACTTTAATCTCAGGAATTTAAGTAACCAACCTATGACTTAGGGCTTGCAACCGTAGAACATGTACTGAAATATGGTGTAAGAGATTAGATCTTCACAGATCACAATAGATCGGAGTGCATTATCGAGCAAAGGAATTAGCGTAAGATAAAGGAGATGGCTCAAATTAGTAGAATAGTACGCTTGTGAAATGAATTACCACCTAGGTAAAAGCAGCGAAAGGATAGACACACTGAGTCGTAAGACCCCACCTAAGTTTAGGTATCTTTTCTTAGGAAAAGAAACGTTTATATAAGGGTTTGGGATAATAGGTGTAGTAATGCACGATACCCCAACATCAATTATAGAAGCAAATAGCGATACAAGTAGCTATACCAAATTACGAGAAGGATTCTAAGTACCTAGAAGAAGGACGAGTAAATGAATTAGTTTCGACTAAGGATAAGATTGGCCAAACCAGGCAATGACTCTAAAACAAAGAGTTTTGATAGGAATTAGGAATGGACTTAGTATCTCCAATGACAACAATTAAGGATTTAAGAAAGGTTTTCCAGTGGAATAGAGCGAAACAAGACTTTGTCTTGTTGATAGAATATCTTTAGCTTATAAGTAAGTGGAAGTTCTCACTGACGACCATGCGAGCTATTACAACCATTAAGTGTTCCAAAATGGAAATAAAAGGATATAGTATTAAATTGTTTAAGACTCGCTCAAAGTTAACACTAGGAATACTGCCTTTGGGATAGTTTTCTATAGGCCGTTAATCAGTTTACTACCTACCAAATCCTAAAATTTTCCATAGATCAAAGAAGTTATCAGGACTATATATCCGTAAGATAGTGCGTCTGTACGAAATACCAACTTCAATCTTAGCACTATTTTCCCGTCTCCAGTTTGATTAAATAATCTGAGAAAATGATTCATATACTCTCTGATATGCTAAGATCGATAATATTAGCTCAAAGAGTGACATGGAAGAATAACTTCCATCAATCGAATTGTTATAATAATAGTAATAAGTTACGATAGGTAAAACGCCTTACGAGGCTTTAAATTTCTTTTTAATAGCTACCTTATTGTTATAAGGTGGGTAAAGGAACAAACTCAGGGTCAGAAACGGTCAGTGAAATAATCGAAATCATACGATAGATCCGAATCGGAATAAAAGAATTTAAAGAAGACAAATGTCTTATGTGTATACTTCAATTTGACCCTTAATAATGTAAAGGAGGATATATAAAAAAAAAAAAAAAAAAAAAAAAAAAAAAAAAAAAAAACTCTTAAAGAGAAACAACAATTTTGTGTCAAGTTTAAAACTTCGACAAAGATTTTCATAATTAGCAAATAACTTCGAAAGAATAGTTTCCAATACAAATAGTTATGGCTTTATCGCCAAATTTACAAATGTTTATCTTACGTGTATCTCATTTTGAGAAAGTATTATAAATCATTTTATGCACAAAGTGTTGTCAGTAAGAAGTCGGTCTTAAAACCGACCTAAATTATGGAAAAAGAACGAAAATGATCTTGAAACGAAAAGTATAAGAATTTAGAAACGAGTCAATGTGTTATTGAGTAGATAAGAAGATCAGTACGACCAGGAAAAGCCACGTGAGAGTTTAACAAAGAATTGAGAAAGGAATACACCTATCAGTTAAAAGGATAAGCAAATTTCGGGACGAAATTTTTCGTAAGGGGGGTAGGATGTAATGCCCCGTAAATTCCTTGCGTTCTAAAAATTTTAAAGTAAATTAAATAAATGGCTTTGCACGCCTAAGTTTATAATTTTTGAATTCTAAGACTAACGGTCAAATCCGTTATTAAAAATAAATTACAGAAGTCAGCTAGATGACTACTGTATTTAGGGTTAGCGCGTACGAAAAGTTCTTAGTTTGTAAACTAAGAACGGAAAACCGTCTAATTTTTACGTTTACAAAATTGCGATACGAACACGCCGAAAAAGTTTGTTTTTATGTTTTTCCGGACGAAACTCGGACTATGTCGTCCCGAGTTTTTGTCAAAATAATTTTGTAAATTTATTTTCTAATTAAGTTCATACGTTAGAATTTTTAAGTCAAATCGAATCGCGACGATTTTGTACCGAACAACGTTTTTCGTCGTTCGTTTTTCCGTAACGTCGGATCGCGCCGGAAAAACCCGTACCCTCCTAATCCCATGCATGCAGCCGCCACATCACCATAATTAGGTGTAATCTTGCATGTTGACCTTGCTTAATTGTATGACACCTTAATCTCACTTTACACCATTTCAAATTTTTCATCATTTCAACTCTAAGACAAAACCATTTTTTCATCTCTCTCTCTCACACTCTTTCTCGGCAATTCTCTCTCTCTCTCCCTCAAACTTCATCTTCTCCATCATCCATCCACCATTGAAGAACACCTCCAAGAACAAGAAGAGTTCATACAAGTCACAATTCATCCAACAAAACCCTATACATCCTTTGTTAATTCTCTAGGTAATGATATCCTCCACAACTCCATCCATTTAGATTTCTTTTCTTTCTTTTCCATCTTGATCGAAATTTTAGAGGTATGATTTAGATGTTTGGTCTTAGAATGATGAAATTAGATATGTAAGATATGATAATTATGGATTAAAAATGATCAAAACCAAGAATCCTAAAACCTATGTGAATGCAGAATTTTTTGGGAAAATGGTAGGATTTTTGTTTTTCTTCTTTTTATGGTTGATTCTTGCTTAATAGATGTTTAATTAGTGTATGGAATGAAAAGGGATTGAAAGCCCTATGTGTTTGTAAGTTTTCAATTAGGATTTTGAAGTATGAATTTAGGAATTTTTGTATGTTAGTTGATAATGGAATTATAATCGATTAATGGATAATATAAGATGTTGATTAGTGAATATATGTTATTAATTGGAGAAGAAAATCATCCCCTTAACATATGTTTAAAACCAGAAATTTATAAGTAATTATGGGTTATAGTTAGAGTTGAGAACTAGAACGCGTTTTGAATTTTCTTTGTTGGTTTAGTAAGTGATAGTTGAAACACGACGTTAGAACGTCGTGCTTTTGAGCAAGTTGAGAAGGAGTTTGTCACGTACGGAGGTACGTGGTGACTGCCTTGAGAGTCCAGTTTCTAAAAAAGTTGAATACGAGAGCTTAGAACGAACCTAAGACGTTATACGGCGAACCTATCAAACAATTAGGGTTTTCGAGCAGTTTTGCGACCCTTGCCGGAAACTGTAATAATATTCAGCTCGTTATTCGGATTTGTGATCCGTAAATTGGAGTGCGAACTAGACTTCCTAAGCTTTCTAATGGTACAGGGCTCACCCCCTGTTTCCAAATCCTCTGTTCTGGACAGCCTCCAGAGTTACTGGACTGTGCAGTGAAATTTCAGTTTCTTGTTTTCTAAGTTGTTTAGTTCACAACTTAGTTTCTTTCAATCGTTTAAGCCGTTTTTATCTAACGAATATCTTCCTACTTACCTTAGAGTCAAGTACAGGACCTTGAGTGATGGAAACCAGTCAAGATCTTATCTTTTATCCTTTCATTAAAGAAGTAATAAACAAGAAATTTCATAAGTCGTTCAAAGAACTAAAATGTAAATCGCCTAAGTTGATTCTTTCCAACTTAGTTTCTTTTAATCTTTAAAGTCGTATTAAGATATCGACTATATTCTCTACTGACCCGAGAGTCGAGTATGAAATCTTCCGAGTTCTAAACAAGATTAGTACGAGTCTCGTTTCCCGTTTAAGTAAAACGAATCTAGTAAGCGTGCAAATGCCAAAAGAATAAAATAACTAAAACCTCTTCGATTCTCTTTAATCGATTTATCTTTTACGGCCCGTTTTTAAATATGTTTATTTTACGATGAAGGAGGAAGCCAACTGTAGAGAAAGGACGGAAGATCCGAAGTTGGAAGTTTTGCTTTAAGTTCTGTAAATTAAGGTGGGCTTTTATCTATATCAAATAAAATGTGGGTTTTTCCACAACTCGAAAGTATTATTTATCGCTTTGATAATTGTGTTTTCAAAGTGATAATCTTGGCATAAACTGTTTCAACTATTTTATGTGAGTTCTCTTGTACCTATCTGAGTTAACATTCGTGTTTTCCAGATTTCTGAGTTAACCTTCGGGTTTTCCAGACTTTTAGAGTTAATCTAACTAGGTTAACTAACGATCGGCTCTGACTTAGCTGCTAAGTGCTTTCCAGAGTTAGTGCACTTTGTAACCTGTGGTGTATGTGGTATCCTGTTGAGGGGTAGCCAGCCACGGTGAATTAGCTTTGGTCAAGATTGAACATAACATACTCTAAAAATGCTTGCGCAAGCTGCTTTATACAAATCAGTCAGAAAATGTTTAGTAGGCACGGGCCTTTTCAACAAAACTCCGATGCGCTACGGTTATAAAATGCCAGATTACTTATACTTATGATTATGATTTCGGCATCGTGCCCACTAAGTACGTTTGTACTTAGCCCTACTTTGTTTTCTAAATGTGCAGGTTGAAGCGACGGTGAGCGGCGACGGTTGATGTTGAGTTAAAAGATAGGATGTTTAGTTAGAACCCTTCCGCTGCCAAACTTTGAATTTCTTTGATGTACTTTTGAACAATATTCAGTAGTCTAAGTATGTAAATTTTGAACTTAGTTTCTTTTTATACTTTTGTCGAGTAATCTTTAGGGATTAACTCTTTCTTATTTATGTTAAAGTCTTATTCATGGTTTAATGATGTCTTTCCATGTATGTTAAGTCAGTTAGCCCCCTTCTTCCCCGCTTCTTTCATCCAACCCCAGTCGCACCCTGGCTTCTGCCGTCCCTCGGGATTTGGGGCTGTGACATCTAGTTGGACGGCCCTGCAGTCGAACGGTCTTCACGATCCTAATGGAGCCTTGCCGCCTTTGAATGACCAGTTTGCGGAGTATATGCGTCGTAACCAAACTTCTTCTCTAGTTCAGCCCGCAGCCAAGCCCTTTAGGCCAGCCCGTTCCGGCAATGGCAATGACGACGAGTATGACGAGGATTTGACAGTCGCAGCTACTGTGGGAAGCGGTTATCTCCAAGTTCTGCCGAACGACTACTTCCCTGCTCCATACATGTTTGCTCCTACCCCCGATGAAGCACGTGAGTCAGAGTTTGGCGCCCCAGCCGATGTGGCATCCTACCTTCGCCGCAACGAGGATAATCCCGAGACGCCCCCATGGGTTGAGTCAGAGCTAGAGGACGTCAATGCTCATTTAGAGAACGGGGATACAGGAGACATGATGAACCCTTGGGAAGCAATCAACTACACCTTCCACGACTATGAAGAGGAAATGAGGGCAGCCGAACTTGAGCGATTCAACATCATAAATAACGGTGCATAACGGTGCCCACTAAGTACGTTTGTACTTAGCCCTGCTTTGTTTTCTAAATGTGCAGGTTGAAGCGACGGTGAGCGGCGACGGTTGATGTTGAGTTAAAAGATAGGATGTTTAGTTAGAACCCTTCCGCTGCCAAACTTTGAATTTCTTTGATGTACTTTTGAACAATATTCAGTAGTCTAAGTATGTAAATTTTGAACTTAGTTTCTTTTTATACTTTTGTCAAGTAATCTTTAGGGATTAACTCTTTCTTATTTATGTTAAAGTCTTATTCATGGTTTAATGATGTCTTTCCATGTATGTTAAGTCAGTTAGCCCCCTTCTTCCCCGCTTCTTTAATCCAACCCTAGTCGCACCCCGGCTTCTGCCGTCCCTCGGGATTTGGGGTTGTGACAGAGTGATATCAGAGCGGTCATTCCTGCTCTGTACCAGAGTCTTCCTTTCCTAAGTAGCACCACAAAGTGGTAGTAGCAATCGTTTCTGCTCTGCATATGAGTCTTCATTCAAGTAGTACCATATAGTATTCGTTCTTACTCTATAAGGAGTCTTCTTCGCGTCGCAAGATAGAGTGTTCGTACTGATTCTATATCGAGTCTTCTTTCGAGTCGTGAAATGGAGTAGTTATTCATATTCTATAGTGAGTCTCTTTTCGAGTCATAAGATAAAGCACCTGTATATACTTTAGATCAGAGTGTTCTTTCAAGTAAAGATAGGAGTTAAGTTATGGCATTAAGATTCAGAATATAGATGACAACTCAACCTCCCGCTACGTCGACTCAACATGGAAAAATATATATATATATATATATATATATATATATATATATATGGAAGGAATGTCAGTAGTTTAATTTCTTTTCAAATAAGGAATTTCGAATAATTATTTCCCAAGTATAAGAATTTATACTTGCTTGTTTATGTGATTATGTGATAGCACTAGTGCTATGTTATGTGAAATTATCTGTGAAATAATTTCTTTTGTTTGAAAATATTTTTGATGCACAAGAATTTAGAAGGATTTTAGGGATTTTTCCCGGATTATGGAGAACGTAGACTTGAAAACCTAAGGTTTTCCGGCTCTTCAAGAACTTAGACGTTTTAAGAAATATTAATTTCAAATGATTTTGAAAGGGATTCACAACACGGGAAGGACTTTTTTTTGACAAATGTCACGTGCGTAAAGTGACATGAATAAAGACTCGACAAGAGTCGATCTTTGTTATAACTCCGATATGAATTTCCTTCAAGGAAATGAAATGAATAAATAAAAAGGTAAATCGTGTTAGTAATCGAAAGGAACAAGTAGATGTTAGAGAAGCATCGGCTTCAAAGTAAGAAAGATGCAAACGAGACAGAAGTTCCATGTGATTGAGGGACTGTTATGTGGACCTGATCAACCCACATAATAAGGAACTCAGTAATATGGGTCTTATGCCCCGTGAGCAAACCCTATTTTAGTATGGTATAAGTGTTTTAAAAGAAATTAATAATGCTTACGTATAAGTAACATGAAACGTCGTTGTTCCAATTCGTTCTGTTTCTTTTAACGGAGTTCGCTTTGTTAAGTTTTGGGAAGCAGTATGTTTTATTATTAAGAAACAAGCACGAAGCTTGATTAGAATTCTTTCTATGAATGTTTAAATCAGACAACGTTTAGAAACTTATGTTCTAAAGCCTTTCCCCAGATAAAAGTCTATTCTTCTGATGGAATTTAATCTTATACTTCATTCTCGAACGAAGAATACAACTAGTACGAGTATTAACTTTCTTTGGGAATAAATGTTACTCTTGAATAAGTAACATGAACAAAGTGAACACGCATTGTCTTAATAAGTGAAATTGTTAAGAAATTTTCTTCAAGAATGGAAATAATGAAGATTTATAAATAAATAAAAGTTATAAGAAAATAAATGGTTAATAAGATAGGGAATGGGAATAAAATCTCGAAAATTTATTTCTATATATTGTGCGTACGAATGCAATTTTCTGTGAAAATTGCTAAAATATCTAAGATAAGATGGTTTGACTAAGTACGGTGTTATTACAATTGAATAAGGAATATTCATTTTGTAATTTAAGATTTTTCGTAAGATAAGATATTATCCTACATGTTACTGATCCGTGTTTTTTTTTTTTTAAAAAGGGATGTCATCCAGTAGTGATTTAACTCATGGGAGTCAATCCCCACCGCAACGGACTTGGGAAGGTCAGCTAGTAGATAGGTTTTGGGATTATGGGGCAAACCCAGGACACGACGTAGGGCAGAGGATCAGTTATTTCTCGACGGTTTACTACTTCGACCGGCGTTGGGTTACAGAGGCTCAGGCTATCATGGGTTTGGTTAGATGTCTACCAGAGGAATGGCGTGGTTGGGCAAACGACACGGCATGATACCATCTTGGAGTTTTTGGTCACGATGTAAAGCCGACAGGGAACTATTATGGATTTGCTTTAGAGGTACACAGTCGCTTCTACCTGAGCAGACACATGACAGCATATCCAAATCAGGAGCACCCCCCCCCCCCCCCTACACTCACTACCCAGCAGATTCAGAGTCAGATAGGCCGTTAAAATCAACTTTGAGTCTCCCAAGTAGTTAAATTAATCTGAAAATTTGAGATTCATAACTTATGATTGAGACGAGGACAAGTGACGAGATAAGATTTGAGTAAAGTTGAATAAGCTATTCCTTAGCAATAAGTAAATAATAAAATTTGAGTAAAAGTAAACGAGATATATGCGAGCCAAAATAATAGCATGAGAATGCATGATTGCTTTGAGTATTGAGAAAAATTTAATTTGAGAATATGTGGATATTGACGTGATGATGCTTGAGATTATGACTGTGATTGAATGTTGAGAAAATTTTGTTTTGACAAAATATATATATATATATATATATGATGATGATGTGAATGTGTGTTCTCCTTTATGATGATGGATTATTTTTTAATTGAGAATTGAATTGTTTGAGATATGTGAATTTGAGATGATTGGATTATTTGCAGCAATTATTAAATTGATTCTGTTTGATAAGTACCGATCGAGAATCATATTCCACTTGAAAAAGGGAAACATTTTCAGAATTGAGAAAGGTTTCGAATGAGATAATTTATTTCTTTCAAGTGGCTTAAAAAAAATTTGCATTTCTTTAGAATGCCTCCAAGACGAAGAAACGTTAGAAATGTTAGAGATGAGGAAGAGGGGCAGCGAGATCCTACTCCGCCCCCTCCAAATGAACGTCGAGTAGAAGAACTTTTTCTTCGCCAAAATCCTCCAACCTTCGATGGTAAAGGCAGTCCGGCAGAAGCCGAAGACTGGATTCGTTCTCTTGAGCAAATTTTTAGATTCCTTCGTTGCACCGATCGCGAACGTCTCGAGTGCATGACGTATCAATTGAGGAAAGCGGATGAATTATTGAGAAATATGTGCCAAGGAATTACCGTAAGCAGAAGGCAAACGAGTTATTGAGTTTACTATTAGCAATTGAAGAAAGCTGATGAATTAAATTTATCCAATCTATCACATTCAGTTATTAGCGATTTTAATTATCCAAATCCTATTTATTTAGGAGTTTTTATTTTAAATCTCAACCATAAATTTGATGAAATCAATGATCACTAATAGGTTTTAGGTTAATTCATAGGAACTAGTTTTCATATGAATCACTCCCCATACATACATACATACATATATATATATATATATATATATATATATATATATATATATATAGGAAGAGGATCATGTGAGAATGCTATCTTAGGTGAGAAATGAGAATAAATCTGGATCCTTTATTTTTGTTGATCAATTGCTCAGATTTAACGATGCATTATATTGTGGTAATTTATGCATTACAATGTTTATGCATTAGGTTTATGCAGTTTATACATTAGGATGTGTATGCATTACAATTTTGCAATATATGCATTATCGATATGATAAAAATGCATTAAAATGTACCATTCTCATATAAAATCCATTCTCACCAGATCCTTACCCTATATATATATATATATATATATATATATATATATATGAGTTCTTATGAGAGGGCCTTAAAGTGAGAAATAGGAATTAATCTCCACCATTGATTACATCTACATGAAGAGTTATGATTTGACTTGGTCAAAGCGGGTCAAACCGGTGATTTTTTTTTCGAATTTTTTTTTTACGGTCAGGTCATGTGCATCACATCATGTATTCATATGCACCACACTATATAATGAGATACACCACTAAGAGCATCTCCAATGGTTTGCACCATTTTGCAGTAAAAATAACATAAATATACAGCAAAATCATCAAGTCGTCTTCAGCAGTCTGCTCTATATTTCACACAAAAACAGAATATTCCAAGAATAATCTTTTTTTGTTTAATCTTGAAAATATTATTTATTTATTTTTTGTCAATTAATAAAGATTTATAGCATGAAATATTTATATTAATGAAAAGTAATAGCCAATTCATTACATTAGTATACAAAATACGATATACTATAAATAAATAAAATTACAAATCAAATAATCGAGGAAAGATAGAATGAAGATTGAGCCTCATTTTAAAACCCCTCAAACGAGTACGAAAATTATTGCAACGACTTAAATTTTTTTGTGTTTATGTGTAATTGTATGTTTTTAAATTTCCCTTATATATTACTCCCTCCGTTTCAGTGGTGGCACGAAGATTAAGAAATCTGAAAAATGTGTTTTGAGTGGGGTAAAAGTTGAAAAGTAGGGGTAGTGTTAATGAGATGCTTACTTTTGATAATCTCTAATTAGAGTTAGTGGAGGTTATTTCTATTTATTTAATGGAGTATTGTGTGTAAATAGAATTGTTTCTTATTTTCCGACTTGTTCGATTTTTATTTACTGAGCTCATTTTTTTACTCATCCTGCTCGTATTTTTTTTTTGTCTCACTGACTTGTTCGATTTTTTTGTGTTATGCTTGTTTGTTTTTTTTTGTCTCAATGAATTGATCGATTTTTATTTACTGAGCTCGGTTTTTTTTAATCGTGCTCGTATTTTTATTTTCTTACTGACTTGCTCGAAATGTTTGTGTTGTGCTTGTTCGTTTTTTTTTTTTCCTCACTAACTTGTTCGTTTTTTTTCTCTGTTCCTATTCGTTTTTTTTTCAGTTCCTGTTCGATTTTTTATTTTTTTTGCTTACTTACTTGTTCATGCAATAATGTGTAGAGTCTGCATCCAATGAAAATAATTAAAAAAACAAGTACAGAAGGATAATGAGAAGGGAACAATATGCACAAAACCTCACTTCATTAACCATTGAAATTCCTGATTACATAAGGGAATCAAATGAAAAACAATTGAGGGATGCAATTGGGGGGGAAATTTAAATATCCAAGTGTCTAATCAACTTCCAACTAGCTAATGGCCTATATATACAAGCATTAAGTTGTCAAATGAAGCACAAATACAAATACAAAATCAGCTTCAACTTCTCTCTCTCTTTCATCCTTAATTCACAGCAGCAAAACAAAATGGAAGAAGCATCTCGAAGGCCCGATCTTACAGAAATTGAAAAAACAACCTCGCACATTGGCTGCTACAAAACAGCAAAGACTTGAAGTTTCGCTATGGCACGAAGAAGGAAGCTGGTCAGATTTTCAACTTAAATGTAAAGAGTGTGTGGCGCATTTGGAAGGAGGTTTTCCAACAAAAACAGCTTGGTGACACAGTGCATCTCAAATCAAAGAAAAAGGATGCAAAATATAAAGATGCATGGGTGCTTGATGAAGAGAAAGTGAGAAGTATGTCTGTGCTAGAAAGGTCCAGCCTCAGAAAAATATCATCACAACTGGGAGTATCTACACCTTTGATGCATAAGTGGGTGAAACAGAAAAAAATACAGCCACACACCAATGCAATCAAGCCATTTCTCACACCACATAATATGATAGCAAGGCTGAAATGGAGCCTCAGCATGCTCAGTTCCATAAGCTCAAATGGGAGAATCAATTTTCAGAGGATGTATAACGTTATACATGTGGATGAAAAGTGGTTCAATCTCACAAAGACAACACAGAGATTCTACAAGTTGGCAGATGAAGAGGTGCCTTATAGAACATGCAAATCCAAGACACAAATTCAGAAAATAATATTCTTATCAGCTATGGGAAGACCAATATATGATACAGATGGAACAATTATCTTTGATAGGAAATATGGCATTTTTCCATTCATTTATGAGGAGGCAGCAGCAAGAAACAGTAAAAATAGACCAGCAGGAACCATGCTAACAAAGTCAGTGCAAGCAATTACAAAACCTGTCATGAATGAGGTGTTTATCCAGCAGGTATGTTTTTTATTTCCAAAATCCTAACAGAACTCATGCAAATTCATCATATAGGCACCTTAACACCTCAAACTTCCAATGTACAGCTTGTACCATGCATCAAAAAGAAATGCCCACCAGAAATCAGAATGCACATCATCATACAGCAAGATAATGCAAAACCACACATTAGCAACAATGATCTAGAATTTCAAGCTGTGGCACAAGCTGATGGATTTAATATCCAACTTGTTTGCCAACCACCTAACTCACATGACACCAATGTGAATGACCTAGGCTTTTTCAGAGCTATACAGAATCTGAAAGATGAGAAAAAGGCAACTACAGTTGAGGCTTTGATACAAAATGTACAGGACGCATTTGATGAATATCCAATGGACAAGATCAATGATGTTTTCTTGAGTTTGCAAAGCTGTTACTATGACATTATCAAGGTTAAGGGCAGCAACAACTACAAGCAGCCACACTTGGGTAAGGATAAGCTTAGGAGACAAGGCTTACTACCAGAAACTTTAGAGGTTGAAGAACAGCTTGTAAGGGAGAGCATGGAGTATCTACAAGAGCAAGTGCATGAAACAGGTGCAATCTACAACCTGGATTCACTAGAAGAAGGGTTACAGCAGATGTTTTTAACAGATTAGCTGGACCACATAGGCAGTTTTTTGTAATGGTTTACAAGGACAAACATTAAAGTTGTAGTTTTTTATGTTTGAAATGTAAATTGTCATTGTTGCAGCTGGATTTTGAAAAGTGTAGTCTCAGCTTATTTAATGAAATGTTTTTTGCATCATAGACTTGGTTCATATCTATCCTAGGTTGCCTTCAAAACCGGGTTATGAAAAACCACGTGGTGGCATTAATAAGATAGATGTGTAGCTTCCAGCTACCATCAATTTCAGACAACCAACAAGCAAACACAAAAACCACATGCACCAAGTTCATCATTTTAGAATTTCAGACAAGTGTAGTACCATGTTCATCAGCTTAAAAAGCCATCAAAGAAGGCAACATAGAATCAGATTCATAACCAGTAATGTACAGATTTCACAGAACAACATGCTCATCATATTTTTCTCAAATCCATCATGTAAATAATCAAGAGAATCAGGGCATGAATTTCAGAATCAGAAACAAGTGTAGTACCATGTTCATCAGTTTTAAAAGCCATCAAAGAAACTGTCATAGAATCAGATATCACAGCACATGTACAGATTTCACAGAACCACATGCTCATCATATTTCTCTCAAATTGTACATGTAAATAATCAAGAGAATCAGGGCATGAATTTCAGAATCAGAAACAAGTGTAGTACCATGTTCATCAGTTTTAAAGCCATCAAAGAAGCTGTCATAGAATCTGTGATACCCCGAGCTTTTATATCTTTAGAGAGCGTATTAATTAACCGAATAAGTTAAAAGATGTGATTTGTAGAATAAAATTTTTCTTTTCTAAACGAAGAGAAATGAGTAAAACGTCTAGAATGCTTTGTGTGTTTTGTGTGAAATTATCTATTCTATTTCTTGAATTGATAATGTGATGTATTTATTGAGTTATTTATATGAGAATGAGTATGAGTTTAATTCTCAGAAGAACCCCAAAGAGTTTGTTTGATTGAAAAAGAATAATGTTGATCGCCGAGAAAATTCTATGCGCCGAAGAACTTAGAATAGAGTTAAATTAAAACCTTTGAACCTAGAATTTCTTCTAAGGTCATCAAGATAGGATAAGAGTTTATCCGAAATAATTTCAGAAGAGTAATGAGGAATTAATCTTTAAAGGATTAATAACGGATTAATAAGCCGACTAAATTCTTTTAAGATTTAAAAGACTAGATGATCGGAATCGTTAATCTTTTAATTGAAATGTGAGATAGGATTGAGATGTTTTAGTGTCGGAAATGAGACGAGGAGAGATTAGACCCATTTATAGCATAAATGAATTAATATGAATCGTTTTATCCGGAAAACCTTTACGACCGGGTAATTAATACCCGTAACGACACGACGAGGACAAGTGTCACTCTCCCTCTCTCTCTCTCACGCCACCTCACTACCTCTCTCCCATCTCTCTCCAATTTCCTATGCAACTAATCATGATGTCTCCCCACAATCTTAACAAAAGATTGCATGCAAATTCAATCACATCACCTCTTAACCAATATCAATTTCCAATGCTAAATGCAATCATGTTTATTCTCCTTGTTGGACACAAATGCATGCACTCTACTCTCTCTCTTTCGATTTCTCTCTATGATTCAAGAGGAAGAATTTCATTTCATTCACTCATCTTCATCCAACACCAAAAAGAAGAAAAACAAAACTCTCTTCCTCCCTATTCTCTCTCACTCTCGGCAAACACACACACTACACACACACATTGATTTTCTTCCATGCAAGCCTTGAATTCAAGCTTAAAATCCATAAGAATGAAGTGAAGATCATCATTCTCCATCTATTTCATCCATATCTTCAAGAAAAAGGTAAAAATCCATCCAAGTTCTTGATTTAAAAATCAAATAATCATCCCCCATTTCCCTTCATTTTTGGCTCTTAAGCCCTAAAGAGATGGATGGTTAATTATTGTGTTATTCTTTTCTTTGAGGATTCAAGAAGAGTTCTTCCATAACATTCAAGCTCAAGTTGAAGCTCATTTTCTCCTTCAATTCGATCCCAAGAAACCAAGGAGAAGAGATCCGATTTTAATTTTCAAAGTATGATAGTCCATTTGATTAATTGTATATATGTATATCTCTAAGCCCAAAAAGAAAGAAATCATGCATGCATGGTATTTATTTTATGTTTAGGCAAACTTAGGTTGTTAATATGAAGATCGAGTGAGAAGAAATTGATAGGAGAATCGAACACTAGGATTTAATCGGTGAATTAAGAGAAGAAAAAGAAATTAAATCCTAAAATAAATTGGTTAATGCCGAAATTTTTAGAAAAAAATAGGAAAATATGAATTCTTTGAGTTATTGTTATTTTGATGCTTTATTTATGATTTTATTCATGTTGTGAATGAATATATATGCATGAAAAATTGAGAAATAAATTGCCCCAAAATATGCATAAATGTCGTGTGTTTTGGAAGAAAAAGAAGGAATTATTTTGTTGATTTTGTTGATGATTTGAGTGATGTTTTGATCATGAAATTATTATGTGATATGTTGATGTAATCATACATGTTGTTAAGTTTAAGAAAAGGGAATTGTATGTTAAGTTTTGAAAGAAAATAATTTATGATAATATAGAATATTTGATGTTTTGATGTTATAATGTGTGTATAAATATTAGTTGAAATCATAGATGAAAAGAGAAATTTTTGTAACAAAAGAATGAAGTTTAAAAGCTTTTAAAATACAAAAGGTGATAAGTATAATAGTTCATTTTATATATCTACCTAACTTTTCTTAAAATCCGTACCACAATTTAAAAATTATAAGGTGATGGCTAGTACGTTGTAATGGAATGAGAATGGAATGGTCATTGCTGTCTCTATTCTTAATTCCACGGCTGGTATATTTTTTCCGTAAGGCATGACTAATCTCATGATTATATGTTTAGCCATTCATTCCCTCCCCCTAGTATTAACTATTCCACATCTTCAGAAATGAACTATTATTATTATTATTATTATTATTATTATTATTATTATTATTATTATTATTATTATTATTATTATTATTATTAAAAAATTCTAATGATTATAATACATAATATTAAATAATAGAAAATTATTATATTAAATAATAATATTAATATACAATTAATAATATTTAAACAAAATATTAAATAATAGAAAAATATTATATTAAATAATAATATTAATATACTATTAATAATATTAAATTAAAATTAACTAATATTAAAATTATTTAATTATAATATTAAGATGATTATACTAATTAACTATTAAGGGTACTATAATACTAATATTAAATCAATAATAAATAATATTTATTATTTTTATTTATTATATTTTTATTGTTATTATTGTAGTTAGTGTACAAAATTATTATTATTACTATTATTATTATTACTATTATTATTATTAATATAGTTAATATTATTATACATATAAATTATTCAAATAATAAATAATTTAAAATAATAATTACAATTAACTAATCATATTATTATTTATTTAATATTACAGTTATTACTAAACTAATTATATTAATTATGAAAAAATAATTAAAAAACAATTTCATCCTGTTGGCAAAATTAGAAAAATGTTTCGATTGATACCAAATCTCCAACTGATCCCAACAGAGTAGATGAATGCCTTCAATCTGAACTTAGCTAGAGCTCACTGTTAGAGCGCAGGGATTTTATCTTAACAGGTTTCAAGCAGAAGAAGATAGCTGGACTGAAGAAGCCAGTTCGTGAAGAACTCACCTAAGAACCAAACTCAGCTGACCCAAACTCAGTTGAGACCTCAACCTCAACTGAAGCACGAACTCAGTTGGACATCAGCTCAATTGACTCCTCAACTGACCTACGCAGCTGAAGACATACAGCTCAAGTGTGAAGAGAAGTTGTGTCGAAGTCTGACGTCGCAAAGCAGAGAAAAGAAGACTTTGAAGACGTAGAAGGCAGAAGAGTTGCAGTCCAGATTCAAATCTACTCAGAAGAACAAGTCAGCTGGAGAACTTACCATAAATGGACCGACAACAGCGATGTGCAAAAAGCGAAGGTCGCAGTTACCATTTTAGGAAAGTTTCTAGAAAAGCAGGTGGAGTGCCATGTTTTTGGCGGAGATCAAACGACTCTTTCCAACGGCTAGTTAGATCTTCCTCTATAGATAGAGGTCTCCACATCAAAGCTCGTGGGGCAGACACAAGCACACAGATGTGCCAAGAGAGACAAAATCAAGAGTGAAGTAGCAGCAACAGACCACCTCTCTCTCCAACAAGAAGACTTCAGTTGAAGACAAATAGAAGTCGAGTGTCCAAGCCTCCTTCTGTTCTTCCATCTAACCTGTCAGAAAGTCCCTTCTTGATCGAGTCTAGAATATAGATTCTTGCATAATTTGTGTCTGACCAGACTCTCTCCCAAAATATCGAGTCTGAAGCCTTAGGAAGAAGCCTCCACATCCCTCAATGTTGAAGGCTTCTTAGTTGGAAAATCCCCCAAACCCCTAACCTCAGGTCTGAATTTGAACCCGTAATCAAAGTCACTAGGTCCCTTGGAACCCGCAATCCAAACCTAGGTACCTTTGAACCCGTAATAAAAGATCAAGTCCCTTGGAATTCAGAATCCATGACTAGGTCCCTTAGAACCCGGAATCTAATCCCAAGCTGTGCACTTGCCCGAAAAAGTATTGTAAGGTCTTATTCGAACTTGTAATGGAACTGTTTAGGTTTTCTTGGTACCCGAAAACCAAGTGGTGCGTTTGGTAAACACGCTTAAGATTATCTAGTGGATTACTTCCCCGAAAAGGAAGTCGTGGATGTAGGAAGTCAATCTCTGAACCACGTTAAAATACTGTGTCCTTTAAATTCTGTATTTACATTCAGTATTTTACATTCAGTTTCCTAACCAACTGACCCAGCATTTAATTTGCATACAAACTGCACTTGCACACAAACTGCACTAATTTGGAAACTTGACCTCACCGTTTTCACAAAGGTTTCAGTTTTTGTAACGAGCTTAAACTCCACCAACTTCTGCAATGCAAAACTGATTTAAAAACCTCAGTTGGTCCACACAACTGACCTTCAATCATAGGAGCCAACTGTGCACCCAACTGTGTGATTTGCTCCAACTGACTTTCCCAGTGGTCGAGCAAACTAAACCTGAGCAGTTTAACTCGGTGAAAAAATTTCAAAAGCAAATCGAAAATTGCAACTGGTGTATTCCACCCCATACACCAAATACTCGTTACTGGGACCATCACATTCCATTCCTTGTGTATATCAACCATAGAAATATCATACTTCATTTCATTTCATCCCCGTCTTCACATTACCAAGGTCATTCCATTTCCATTTCATCCATTCATGTGTACCGACCATCACCTAATTATCATGGACGGATTGAGTATATATGTGGTGGCGCTAAAGTTAGAAAATATATATATATAGGGATTGGTTCATATAAAAATCAATCCTAGTATGAGAATGTGATAACAAGTTTAAATTAATTTGTAATCATGCTTAAATTAATATATTATCATGCTTAATTATGTTCATGTCTTTTTATATAAACATTATATTTGTATGATCTATGATTGTGATTATTTAAATAATGAATATATATTGATTCAAGTATGATCTTATATAATTACTAACATTTATATAAAAAGCATGAATCTCATTAAGCATGACAATCTATAAATTTAAGCATGACTACATATTAATTTAAGCATATTCTCACGTTCTCACACCAAAAAAATATTTTTATACTAACCTATCCCTATATATATATATATATATATATATATATATATATATATATATATATATAGGGATGAGTTATGGTGAAAATAACCCTTAAAGTGAAAAATAGGAATAAATCTGGACCACACATCTCAAAAAAAAGGGCGGGCGCGTGTAGCTCACGCGCCAATTTTTTTATTTTTATTTTTTTTGGCGATTTTTCTTAAAACACGGTGCATCTAGATGCACTGTGTGGTGCATCTAGATACACTGTGTGCTGCATTTGGTTACACATTATGGTGCATGTCGGATTTTTTTCAGTTTTTTATTTTTTAGTTTTTTTTAAAATATTTTTTTCTCGGCTCCGCCTTCGGCTCCGATTTTACAGCTCCGCGTTCGCTCCGATTACTAATATAAGGATAATCGTTGCGCAACAGTTTGGATTTTTTGACTCGATCCGAGGCCTTCGGCTCCCCTCGCTCGAATCTTGACCAAAGAAGAAGCGGCAAATCAAATGATATTTTCATAAAACATAATGCATTTCCTTACACATAGTGGTGCATCTGATAGTGTCCCGTGCATATCAGTACACGTTGTGGTGCTTCTCATGAACCATAATGTGGTAGATGCACCACACTTTATAATGAGATGCACCACAACGTGAAACTAGATGCACCATACGTTGACATGAGATGTACCCAGCTTTATGGAAAAATCAAACCTTAAAAAAATGAAATTCGAAATAAAAAAAATGAAAATTTTTCGTTCGGATGCACCGCCCTTCTTAGCGAGATGCACCAGATGAGTGGCTGAGATTAATTCCCATTTCTTAGGATAAGGGCCTTTCTTATATGACACACAGGCGCGCGCGCGCGCACACACACACACAAAACACACACACACACACACACACACACACACACACACACACACACATATATATATACACACGATCATATAAGAATGATCCTTATCCTAAGAAATGAAAGTAAATCTCCACTATAGATCTATGGGTGATGGATGATCAAGATTTGACCGGATCATAGCGGGTCAAACCCGGGTCAACCCATTGACATTTTTTTTTTATTTTTATAACAGACAACTCATATGTGATGGGGTCGAAATTTATAATCCTCGAACACACAGATGTTCAAAAATCGTAAACACATAATGAGTACCTTGCATCGACGAGATTATGTTGATAAGAGCTTCTCTACGTGGATTTAATCCTTGAATTCCGACCTGTAAAGCGTAACCCCGGGTTGTGTGCCGGCGTCGCGTTTCCGACGATCAAGTCAGTGTGTATTCAACACTAAACTTGAGAGAAATCAACGAGTTCTATCGTATATCAGAGGTAAATGAACGTTTACCTAAGATTCTGCTGTAAAATCTGTATATATACCTGTAACAATAAGGGTATTTTAGTTATTTTGGGGAGACTTGGAAAGTCTCCAAGCCGACATAAGTAGGGGAAACTTCCCTACTTTAGTTGATGTGATAGGTCGGTACCGACGTCTGTTACAAATATTTATGCTTCGAGAAGATAAATTCGTACTGTACTTGAGACCGACTGTTGATAAAGTATAAGCGGGGAAGATTACCACGAGATAATCTTCCGCAAGGGCAAGATTCCATGATGCAGGGCATACTTCCCCGTTACTACGAGCTTTGGGGCAACGTTGTCATTCAAGTAGCGGAATACTGTGAGTATTAGTAGAAGGTTGCCTTCTGGCAACCATGACGTACCAAAGGTGCCCCATCAACTCCTCTCCCCTCAAGTCTGAAAAGAGAATACTTGTCTTGACTAAGTGAGGAATTTTCAGTAGTAACATTCCATCGAGGAAACCTTGCCTATTCGGATAAGGTAAAGCAATTGAGGAGTGTCACTTTTCTCTGCCTCTGCGCATTTCACTTTTTCAGTGATACAACATCCCACATCGCATCAGTCACTTGCTCACGAAGGAATTGAGTGTTCGTCTTAATTTCATGAAAAATTTCAACATTCGAGGTCTTTTTATGGACCCTTCCGTCTTGCCATATCTTCGGTTTGGCTCTTTTTTCTCGCCAATCTCCGACCTATGAAATGAGTAGGTGGTTGTTTTGATTCGTGATTGAATTTAGCCTTTTCTGCATACTTATCCAGAAATGTGATGACTTTATTGCTTTTCTTTTGACAGTCATGGAGTAGTTGAGAACTACTCAAAGTGTTGCTAATAATAATGATGTCATGATAGTGTGTTCCACTCCGGAATTGGTTCCCCTGCCCATATTCCCCAAGCCAGAGACTAACTTGTCTAAGGGGAATGTGTTGATGATTCTCCTATGGAACAAGGTTCCAAGGAAACACCTCAGTGGGTTTACTCCTACTTCTCCTGCATGTCTTTCTTCAAAAAGATTGTGCACTAGGAATCATAGTCGGGCAATGACTGATTTGCCTTCGTCTCCTAATACCAAAAGGAGGAGGATTATCAAAGTCTCTGGAAGCAACGTTCCTGCTATGTCAACCAAGCGATTCTCCATCTAGCTTGAGGGTCATCTCCCTGGGTCTCTGACTTCCAACGGAAGGTTCTCGATGTGTGGCTTTGATTTGCCACTTGACCAACTCATCCCAGAGGTCTCAAATGACTGGATTTTCAACTGAGGCCATCCATAGCTCCATGGGCCGTGCTTTGATACAGGTTTAATCTTTTTCCCTATTTTTATGCCTTAGAAAAATAGACTTTCCACCATTATCCGTCAAAGTTCCTTATTTCGTCCTTCTTAGGCTGACACTTTCTTGGCCGAGGCTGAAGAAAGGAAAATAGAGGGTTTCTCAGCTTCCTCTCATGAAAAGAATGGAGAGCTAGCCAATGCCCTGCTCCAAGTTTCCATTCTGGAGGCTAAGTGTGAGAAGTTGGTGGCCAGTCTTGCCAACGCCAAAGTGCAAATAGATTCCCTCAGTAAGCTTCTCGCTACGACTGAGGAAGAGAAAGCTTCCCTGGAGAGGAAACAAGCTAAGAGCTTGGTCAAAGCTCGCAAGGAAGAAACATGAGCGTATGGTGATTTCTTTGTAATTTCCAATACAAGGTTTTTGCTACAATGACTTTCTAGTCGCTTTTATTTCTGTCTTTGCTGCACTTTCTCATGCTTGAACAATTTATGGCCCGTGAGCCTCTATGCGTATCCTGCTTTTGATCATTTTGCTCTGAAAAATTCTCATCATTGCTCTTATACTTTGCATTCTGCATGTTATTTGATATTTACATATATGTGTTCTCCTCCCCCCATTTTTTCTGAAGAAGTAGGAGTTTATCAAATGATAATTGTTCAGAATATTCATTTTGGGTAACCATTACGTTCGGGCAAGATTGTATGTCTACAATCTTGTTTAACCCATAGCATAGGGGCATTGTTGCTAACCAAATGCCGATCTCAAATAACGCATGTAGTTAATTTTGGGGCAAAGTTGCCTGCCGGCAACCTTATTCACCCATAGCAAAGGGGCATTCATGCCAACATATTGCTCTTTTTCAGTAGCACATGTAGCTACTCTTGGGGCAATGTTGCCTGCCGACAACCTTGATCACCCCTCGCATCGAGGACACTCACGTCCTCCTAATGCTCTTTTCCAGTAGCGCATGTAGCTACTCTTGGGGCAAAGTTGTCTGCCGGCAACCTTGATCACCTCTGGCATCGGGGACACTCAAAGTCCTCCTAATGCTCTTTTCCAGTAGCGCATGTAGCTACTCTTGGGGCAAGATTGCCTGCCGGCAACCTTGATCATCCCTGGCATCGGGGACACTCAAAGTCCTCCTAATATTTTTGTCCAGTAGCGCATGTAGCTACTCTTGGGACAAGATTGCCTGCCGGAAACCTTGATCACCCCTAGCAAAAGGGGCATTCATGCCAGCCTAGTGCTAAATTCCAGAAACGCTCCGGTTCCTGATGGGCAAGGTTGTTCATCAGCAACCTTGTTAAACCCATTTCAATATACTCAGGTTCATGAGGCCATAACTTTCAAAAGGAGCTGCATCATATTTAAGTTCAAAAAAATCCGATCTGTATGTACAAATAGGAAATCAACATCTGCGAATCGGGTAAGAATGTGTCATCTGCAAGTCTTGATCAAAAGGTAGGGATTATCTTCCCCTACACATAGTACTTCTTCAATTTGCTAATATTCCATGTGTGGATTGTTGTGCTTGAGTATAAGCTTGAGAAACAAGAAAGCCACGTGGAAGAACTGGCGTGGATGCTTCTGGAAGGAATGGCGGTTATGCAGTTAGCACAATAACTTGTTGAGAGCTGGCATTCGACTTCTGCATCAGGGCAGTCTTGATCGTGTGGTGTAGATTGTATCTTAGCCAATATATAAAGCTTTGCATTCTCTTCTTGTTCGTCAGATTCTATTCCTAGAATGAGAAGTTAGTTTTGATAGAAGAGATGAGAGTTAGGAGAGAGCTAAGAAAGCCATGCATGGAGCTTGAAGTTCTTTTCTTCGTTGAGTGTTGTTGTAATCTTTTCTCTGCATTCTTAGTAAAGGTTCAGTTTCCTTCCTCTATGGACGTAGGCTCACATTGAGCTGAACCATGTAAATCTCGTGTTCTCGTTTACAATTCCAGTTCTATTTCTTTATCGAATCAAACCAAGTAATTAGGATTCTTAGCTGAGCTAATTCAGTGATTTAAAAATCAACAATTGGCGCCGTCTGTGGGAATTGAATCTGCGGTGATCAACGACGATCGGCGAGAGATCGGAATCTTCTTCTCAAGATCTGAAGAATTCGCTCGAAGAAATTCAGAGCATCGAAGATGAATCCATCCAAGATCGAGATGGAGAAGTTTAATGGGAAGAATGATTTTGGGTTGTGGAAGATCAAGATGAGAGCAATCTTGATCCAGCAGGGATTGGCTGAAGCGATAGATGAAGGAATAAAAGGAAAGGAACAAAAAGAAGAAGATAAAGGCAAGTAGAAGGAAGAAACTAATTCAAGTTCGAAGATGAACAAGATCGAAATGGATCAGAAGGCTCATAGCATGATAATTTTGTGCTTGTGCGATAAGGTTCTCAGGGAAGTTGCGAAAGAAAAGACCGCAGCCGCTGTCTGGCTGAAGCTAGAGTCATTATACATTACTAAATCCCTTGCCAATAGGTTGTATATGAAGCAACGACTTTATTCCTTGAGATTTTCTGAAGATAAGAGCATTGAGGATCAGATGGAAGAGTTCACCAAATCCATTGATGATCTCGAAAGTATAGATGCTCAGATTGGAGATGAAGATAAGGCCATTCTCCTCTTGAATGCTCTGCCAAAGAGCTATGAACATGTGAAGGATGCTCTTATTTTTGGAAGAGATGGAGCAATCTCTCTTGAAGATGTGCAGACTGCTCTTCGTGCTAAGGAACTCCAGAAACTGAATGATGGGAAGCTAGAAATGTTCTCTGAAAGTCTTAACATCAAGAAGTTTAAAGGAAAGGGGAAGAAACCTTTTGATAGTTCGAAGAAAAAGGCTCAAGGAAAGGGAAAAGAGTCGGACAACAAGGAGGCCAAGAAGTGCTTCGAATGTCAAAAACCTGGACATTTGAGGAAGAATTGCTACATCTGGAAAAGGAAGCAACAAGAATAGAAAGGCCAAGGGTCTAGCAATGCTGCTAATGTGCAAGAAGCTGAAATAGGTGAGGTCATGAATGTGATGCAAGGAAATGCAGAAGATCATTGGATCATGGACACAGCTTGCTCATTCCACATGTGCCCCAACAAGAGTTGGTTCTACACTTTGCAAATGGGAGATCAAGGTTCAGTATTACTAGGCAATAATCAGGTATGTCATGTGAAAGGAATAGGATCTGTTAGATTCAAAATGCATGATATGTCTGTCAAGATCTTATCTGATGTTAGGTACATACCTGATTTAAAAAGGAATTTAGTATCTCTTGGCATGCTAGAAAAAGAGGGTTTAGCTGGGGATCCAATAATGGTGAAGTGCATGTTAAGAAGGGTAATAACCTAGTGACGAAAGGGAAAAGAAAACATAGTTTGTATTATTTAGATGCTGAGGTCTTGTTGGGTCAGACTGATGTCAGTATTGAGCCTAATTCTGAGGTCGAGTCCATGAAATGGCATGCAAGATTGGGACATGTTAGTGAAAAGGGATTTAATGAGTTGATAAAACAGAAGATAATTGCATCTAAAGCTATGTTTAAGCTTGAACCTTGTGAATCATGTCTGTTAGGAAAGAGTACTAAATTACCATATCCTAAAGGCATGCATATATCTGAATCACCACTTGATTATGCCCATGCTGATCGATGGGGGCCAGCTAACACTGCAACTCTTGGAGGTGCAAGATATTTTCTATCTATTATTGATGATTTCAGCAGGAAAGTCTGGGTATGTGTTTTGAAAAAAAAATCAGATGCTTTCACTTGCTTTAGAGAGTGGTGTGCAGAAGTAGAAAACCAGAAGAGGGTCAGTTTGAAGTGCCTGAGGACAGATAATGGATTGGAGTTTCTGTCGAAGGAGTTTGACAAGTATTTCAAGAAGAGAGGAATCAAAAGACACAAGAGTGTGCCTGCAAATCCACAACATAATGGAGTTGTGGAAAGGATGAATAGAACACTGCTTGAGAGAGTGAGGTGTATGCTAATTACCTCAGGACTTCCAGAGAGATTTTGGGGAGAGGCAGTATCTACAGCACCCTATTTGATAAACAAGTGTCCTTCTTCTGCAGTGAAGTTCAAGACTCCAGATGAGCTGTGGTCTGGCCATGTTACTGACTACTCAAGATTGAAAGTATTTGGCTGTCAGGCATTTGCACACATTAAGCAAAGCAAGCTAGCTCCAAGAGCGTTGAAATGCATAATGCTGGGATATCAACAAGGAGTAAAAGGCTATAGACTATGGTGTACTGAGCCTGGAATGAATAAGATCATAGTCAGCAGAGATGTTGTATTTCAAGAAGAAGTTCTACCATTCTACAAGGGAAAGATGATGCTGAAAGAAGCAGATCAGACTTCTGAGAGCAAGGAATCTGAGAATTCAGAGGTTAAGGTGGAGCTCATGGATCCTTCAGTCTCTGATCAAGATCAAGAATTGGAAAAAACTGAAGATCAGATACAGCAGCTTGGTCAAGATGATGAACTGAGTGATTATTTGCTGGCTAGAGACAGGTCAAGAAAGGAGATAAAACCTCCTGATAGGTTTGGACATGCAGATATGATTGTTTATGCTTTCAATGTTGCTGAGAATATTGAATACCAGGAGCCAAGTACATACAAAGAAGCTATGAGTAGCAAAGATAGAGAGAATTGGATCAGAGGAATGAAAGAGGAGTTAGACTCTTTGCTAAGAAACAAGACTTGGATTCTAGTTGATAGGCCTACAAATCAAAAACCAGTTGGATGTAAATGGATATTCAAAAGGAAATTTGAGATGGTAAATGGAAGAGAGATCATTAGATTCAAAGCAAGGTTAGTGGCAAAGGGGTATACTCAGAAAGAAGGAGTAGATTTCAACGAGATTTTCTCTCCAGTTGTTAAGCATTGCTCAATAAGGATTCTGCTATCTCTGGTTGCTCAAAAGAATCTGTACTTGGAGCAGCTGGATGTAAAGACAACTTTTCTCAATGGAAGCTTGAAAGAAACTATATATATGGAACAACCTGAAGGTTTCATATTGCCTGGGCAGGAAGGAAAGGTTTGCTCGCTGCAGAGATCCTTATATGGTCTGAAACAGAGTTCAAGACAGTGGTACTTGAGGTTTGATGAGTTCATGGTGAATTCAGGTTTCTCTAGATCAAGGTATGATAGCTGTGTATACCTTAAGAAGAATGGAAAGGAGACAGTGTTGTATTTGCTACTTTACGTTGATGACATGCTAATTGCTAGCAGTAGTTTGAAGGAAATTCAAATTATGAAAGAGCAGTTAAAGTCAGCTTTTGAGATGAAGGATTTGGAATGTGTTAGAAGGATTCTTGGTATGGATATTATTAGGGATCATAGCAAAGGGAAGTTGTGTCTATTGCAAAAGGATTATGCTCTTAAGGTGATTAGGAAATTCAATATGCATGAAGCCAAGAGTTTGGTAGTTCCTATATCATAGCAAATCAAGTTGTCAGCAGTTCAGTGTCCACAAACAGATGCAGAGAAGAAAGCAATGTATCCAGTTCCTTACTCAAATGCTGTTGGAAGTATCATGTACATGATGATTTGTACAAGGCCAGATTTGGCTATGCCATTAGCATTCTTAGTAGGTACATGTCTAATCCGGGAAGGGAGCATTGGGAAGCCATTAAGTGTGTCTTCAGATATATAAAGGGAGCTGCAGAAGTTGGTCTTGTGTTTGAGAAGGAAGCTAACTACAAAGGTTATCCGTTAAGGGGTTTTGTTGATGCAGATTATGCTGCAAATGTTGATTGTAGGAGGCCTCAAACAGGTTACATCTTTACTCTTTATGGGACTGCAGTGAGTTGGAAGTCTATGCTGCAGAATGTTGTTGCCTTATCCACCACAGAGGCTGAGTATATGGCGATGACCGAGGCAGTAAAAGAAGGAGTTTGGTTAAAGGGGATTCTTGGTGATTTTGGTGTGATTCAGAGAGTTGTGGAGATATTCTGTGACAACCAAAGTGCTTTACATTTGGCCAAACACCAAGTTTTTCATGAGAGATCCAAACACATCGATGTGAGATATCATTTTGTGAGAGATCTTGTGAACAAAGGTCTTATATAAGTGATTAAAGTTCCAACTGAGGAGAATTCTGCTAATATGTTGACAAAGGCATTGCCTCGAGTAAAATTCAGACATTGTCTTGATCTTGTGAAAGTGGAGTAGTAAAGATGAAGGGGAAGGAGATTGGAGCTTATACTAAGCAAGGTGGAGATTGTGGATTGATGTGCTTGTGTATAAGCTTGAGAAACAAGATAGCCACGTGGAAGAGCTGGCGTGGATGCTTCTGGAAGGAATGGCGGTTATGCAGTTAGCACAACAACTTGTTGAGAGCTGGCATTCGACTTCTGCATCAGGTCAGTCTTGATCGTGTGGTGTAGATTGTATCTTAGAACATATAAAGCTTTGCATTCTCTTCTTGTTCGTTAGATTCTATTCCTAGAATGAGAAGTTAGTTTTGATAGAAGAGATGAGAGTTAGGAGAGAGCTAAGAAAGCCATGCATGGAGCTTGAAGTTCTTCTTCTTCGTTGAGTGTTGTTGTAATCTTTTTTCTGCATTCTTAGTAAAGGTTCAATTTCCTTCCTCCGTGGACGTAGGCTCACATTGAGCTGAACCACGTAAATCTCTTGTTCTCGTTTACAATTCCAGTTCTATTTCTTCATCGAATCAAACCAAATAATTAGGATTCTTAGCTGAGCTAATTCAGCGATTTTAAAAATCAACACCATGGGCGAGACAATGCTTTCCCCTCCTTTGGGTACAATGACTGCGCTGGCAATCCATTCAGGGTACTGTACCCTTACAATATGCTCAGCTTTGAGCAACTTTTCCACTTCAACCATGATAATCTTGTCCTTCTCCGGATCAAATGTCCTCAACTTTTGCTTGACGGGGCGGACAACTGGATCCACATTCAAATGATGCATAGTAATTTTAGGATCAATGCCTTTTAATTCATCTGTGTTGAAAGCAAACAAATCAGCATTCCTCCATAGGCAAGCTACCACTGCCTCAGCATCCATATGCACCATCTAAGTTCCTATTCGAGTGGTATAACCTTGTTTATTGGGGAAGAATTTCACCAGCATAAGTTCCTCACCGGGAGACATTTGTATCTCCGGGCGTGTTTCTTTCATCTCCATTTGTTTCATCTTTTTTCTAGCGGAATCTCTCAGTTCCTCATTGGGTCGTCTGGTAGCCTTGCCAGATACCTGACTTCTTTGACATAGCATACCCTGAAAGCATCTTGCTCTCCGGCTAACTCTCCCACTCTATCTTTCAAAGGGAACTTCAGTTTCATGTAGAAAGTGGACACTACTGCCTCGAATTCATTGAGGGCAGGTCTGGCCAAAATCACATTGTAAGATGATGTTGTATCCACCACCAAGAACTTTACCATGCGCACCTTCCTCAAGGGGAACTCTCCCATTGCCATGGGCAATAAAACTAATCCTCGAGGATGAATAACTCCTCCCGTAAATCCATATAAAGGGGTTTCAATGGACTGCAACTCAATGTTTAACTTCATGCTTTCGAAGCAATGACCGAATATTACATTCGTTGAACTTCCCGTGTCTATAAGTACACTGGAGACATCGTAACCACCAATCTCCGTGGTGACCGCCAAAGCATCATCATGTGGTCATAGAACAACAATCCCATCTTCAGGGCTGAATTGTATCAAGGGGTAGTTTCTCACACTACTTACTTCATGCACTCGCTCCACTGCGTGTATATCTGAAACTCTGGCGAAGGCCTTTCTTGCACTGTTGGAATCTCCTCCTGAGGGTCCGCCTACTATCATGTGGATATGTCCTTTTTTTTCTGGAAAGACTCCTCTCCTTTTGGAGACCTAGGGTGCTCATACTCCTTCATGTCATCCTCCTTTCTCTTTTGACCACGTTCCTTCTTCATAAACTCAACTAATTTGCCTTCTCTTATCAAACATTCAATGGCATCCCTCAAATGTCTACATTGGTTTATTTCGTGGCCAAATTCATTATGGTACTCACAATAACGACCCACTCTGGGATTTGAGGCTCCTTACGATAGCTTTGAGGTAGAGGGAACCTTACCGACTGCCTTGACAGTATTACAAAGAGTTCAGCGGGTGCCACCGTGAGAGGGGTGTAACTATCCTTATCAAATCTTTCATTTTCAGGAGGATTGCGAGGTTCTCTTCCTTTATGATTTTCTTCCTTTTTTCCTTCTTCCCCGCGAGGAGCCTTTTCTGGGATAGGCAATGATGCGAGGGCGGATGGTTTGATCTTCTTCCTTCTTCATCCTCTTGGCCTCTTCCAAGTTTACAAACTTATATACTCTAGCTAAGAGATCTTCGAATGAAGTGCATGCTTTCTTGACCAAGGAACTGAAGAAGTCTCCATCATATAAGCCTTGCGTTAAGGCATGCATCTTCACTTCCAAAATGGCGGTGAGAACTTTCAAGGCAGCAGAGTTGAACCTTCGAAGGTAATCTCTGAGACTTTCATGGGAACCTTTCCGGAGGGACATCAAATACACAGAAGTGTGACCTTGCCTCTGAGCACTTGCAAATTGATGTCGGAAAAGGTTGCTGAAATTAGTAAAAGTCCGTACGCATGCCGGATTCAACTGACTAAACGATCTTTGCGCTAATTTAGTGAGAGTTGTGAGGAAGACTCTACACTTGACTCCATCGGTATACTGGTGGAGGGTAGAACTGTTCTCGAAACTCATGAGGTGTTCCATAGGATCCGTAGCTCCATCATATTGCTCCTGTATCCCTCTGAAATTCACAGGCAAGGTTTCCTGCAGTATTGCATCACTGAAGGGAGAACTTATTTCATCAAAATCATTTGAATCAGGCTTCAATAAGTGCCTCTTCATCTCTTTCATTTCTTTTCTCGAAAAAGCCACCTCTGTACCAATGGCTGATGCCGGTTCGGAATAAGGCTGGTAGGAAGCAAACTGATCTTCTTCATCAGATCGGGCTGCCGAGGTAGCTTCCAACCACTCTTTTCTGTTCATACGACCATTCTTGGGAATGTAGGGCACTCTTGATCTCAAGCCATACCCGGAATATTGCCCCTCATGAGAGGGGAACCTTCTCTCATCGGAATGTTCCCTTTGTTCTTACTAGGGTTTTCTTGAATTGTTTCTAGGCATTCTCTCTAGCCTTTTTTGTTTTCTCGCAACAATCTTTCTAGTAGTTGACGTATCTGGGTCGGATCCAAACCAAACATGTGTTTTGTGTTTGAGGATGAGGCAACCATGCCGGGTTGAGTAGCCTGATTAGGTTAACTCTGTAGGAGTGCTGATAACCCAACTCTTCTCTGAGAGTTAAAGGTCTTTAGAAGCTTCCTCGCTTGACCCCAGTTGTAGAGGAAGGGCCTCCCAGGGCCGTTTGGCTATGTGGTGTAACAGATTCCTCGAATTCTTGCCCCAGATTTCAGGGAGGAGTTGTCATTATCTATAATATTCGAGGAATAGCTTTAGCTCTTCGTTTCGCCTTTTCATGGCTAGAGCAGATAATAGGTAGCCAATAATATTCCATAATATCCATACAAATATTCAATCAAATATATCAATCGAAATCATGTGTTTCTAGCAAATAATCATGCTTCATCATGCTTTATGGTCAGATTTTCTTGACATCAAATAATCATACTTCGATATGATCCGATATGCTTCAATATGCTCCGATATATTTCGATATGCTCCGATATACTTTGATATGTATGTATGTAAAGAATAATTCCATATCCATGCTTATTCATGGGTATATCATTACGAAATTCATCATATATGCAGATATGGGTTTGGGAAAAGTAAGTTCATGCATATATCGATCTGGATGCTCAGGATGTTTTTAGAAGAAAACGATAAAGCGGATCTCACGCCTTAGTTTTGATTTCCCACAGATGGCGCCACTTGATGGGTCGCAATTTGTAATCCTCGAACACATAGATGTTCAAGAATCGTAAACACATAATGAGTACCTTGTGTCGACGAGATTATGTTGAGAAGAGCTTCTCCACGTGGATTTAATCCTTGAATTCCGACCTGCAAAGCATAACGTCGGGTTATGTGCCGTCGTCGCATTTCTGACGATCAAGTCAGTGTGTATTCAACACTAAACTTGAGAAAAATCAACGAGTTTTATCGTATATCAGAGGTAAATGAACGTGATACCTGAGATTCTACTGTAAAATCTGTATATATAACTGTAACGATAAGGGTATTTTAGTCATTTCGAGGAGACTTGGGAAGTCTCCAAGCCGACTTAAGTAGGGAAACTTCCCTACTTTAGTTGATGTGATAGGTCGGTACCGACGTTTGTCACATATATTTATGCCTCGAGAAGACAAATTTGTACTGTACTTTAGACCAGCTATCGATAAAGTATAAGTGGGGAAGATTACCACGAGATAATCTTCCGTAAGGGCAAGATTCCATGATGCATACTTCCCCCGCTACTACGAGCGTTGGGGCAATGTTGTCATTCAAGTAGCGGAATACTGAGAGTATTAGTGGAAGGTTGCCTTCTGGCAACCATGACGTACCAAAGGTGTCCCATCAATATGCACCACAACATGTATTTATATGCACCACACTATATAATGAGATGCACCGATTTTTTTTTTTAATTTTTTTTACGGTCAGATCATATGCACCATGACCATACTATATAATGAGATGCAACACTAAGTGCATTAAGATGTACCAGATTTTTGGGTTTTTTTTCTGTTTTTTTTTCGATTTTTTTTAATTTCCAGATTTATTCCCCCGCCTCCCCCCCCCCCCCCCCCCTTTTTTTGTTTGCCTCTTTGTTTTTTTGTTTGTCACTTCTTATTTGGTGAAGATTCGAGTGAGGGGAGCCGAAGGCCTCGGAGTGAGTCGAAAAATTCAAATTATTACCCGATGATTATCCTTATATTAGTAATCAGAGCGAAGACGGAGTTGTAAAATCGGAGCCGAAGGTGGAGCCTGGAAAAAAAAATATGTAAAAAAAACCATATACATCGCAATGCACTTAGTGGTGCATCTCATTATACAGTGTGGTGCATATGAATATATATTGTGCATATGACCTGACCGTAAAAAAGAAAAACAAAAAAAGAACTAGTGCATCTAAATGCACTTAGTGGTGCATCTCATTATATATGAATACATGATGTGGTGCATATGACCTGACCGTAAAAAAAATTGAAAAAATTGAAAAAAAAAAACGAAAATCCGGTGCATTTGAATGCACTTAGGGCATCTTCAACCTTGCTTCAAATCTCCAAATGTGGAGCAAAATTCTGCAAAATCCTTCTCCAGCCCAACACTATAATTACTCTATATTTGTGTATTTGAATAGTATTGCTCTAAATTTGAAGCAAATTTTTCTTTGTTATATTTGTTCTTTTCTTAGTTTTTTTACTCCCTCCGTTCACCAAGTTATGCCATGTTTCACCTCTTTTTTTTTTTTTGTTCACCAAGTAATGCCATGTTTTATTTTTTTTACCAACATACCCTTCTTACTTTATGTAAATTACTACCCTTTGTCATTATTTAACCTACCCATATTTAATTAACCCACTAATTACAACCTACTAATTAACCAATTAAACCCAAACCCACCTATTACTCGATCCAGCCCACCCACATCTCCCATTCTCTCAATATGTTGTAATCCTAATTCTCTCACAATCTCTTTTTCTCATTCTCTCGATCCTTATTTCCATTCCACACAAAACCTAATCCAATTCTCTCATTCTCTCACATTTGAGGCGATCTTCTTCATCAAATCGATCCCCACTGTATATTCCACAGAAACCCTAACCCTATTCTCCCCATTTCCATTTCAGTCGTTGTGTTCTCTAACCCTACCTTCAACTAGTCTGCTTCATCTCTCCACCACCGCCGACGACGATGACCTCCACAGATCCGCTGCCCTCGTACACTCCACTATATAGCTCTGAAATTGAAGATCCACCGACGGCGATGACGCATCTCTCCTCAGATTCAAATCCCTCTGACTCTGAGCCGCCGATCGATTTTGTGCCTGAAACTGACCTTGAGGCAGCGGTCGACTTCGTGCCTGAATCTGACCTTGAGGCACCGGTCGATTTCATGCCTGAAACTAACCTTGAGGCGGCGATCGACTTCGTGCCTGAATCGGAGCTTCAGGCGGTGGCTGAGGTCGTGCTTGAAACAATGGCTGATACGGCGGCTGAGGTGGCGGCTGTGACGGTGCCTGCAACTCCATCAATGGTGGTGGATGTTGTTCTGCCGCCCTTTGGACCGGGTACATGTGGGCCGAAGCAGCTGGACTCCATCTTGGAGTCGATGTCGCCTGATGATCCTGCTTACCGGTTAATATCCGAGGTTGCTACATTCCGGCGAAAAAGAAAGGCAAAAAAAGCAGTTGAGGCTGCTCACCTGAATAAAATCAGAGAAAAAAAAAGCATAGCCTTTCTCATCAGGTTATCTTGTTCTTATTCATTCATTTGAGTTGGTGTTGGGGCTGGTGATGCCAAATTCTTGTTTACCTTATGCATTTGCTTGAATGTGCTTGGTGTTGGGGCTGGTGATGCCAATTTTTGATAACTTGGTTGATGCTGAACCCTGATTCTCTTGATTATTTACATGATGTTGTGGTGCTGTGATATCTGATTCTGAGTTGCCTTCTTTGATGGCTTTTAAAACTGTTGAGCATGTGATTCTGTGAAATCTGTACATGTGTTGTGATATCTGATTCTGTAACGCCCCGACTCTCGAGGTGCGACTTACGAACAACAATACAACTTAAGCAACTAACGATCAACTCAAATAAGGGGAACATGCTCGGGGAATTCATCAATAAAACGCAACAGCATTCGAATAAGACTCTAACAGCATAATGAAGCAATAACCGAGCATTTTAGAATAACAATCCAACAAGATACGATAAGTTTTTCAAGTTAACGAAATTAAAAGTTCAACAAGTATTCAAGACCATCGAGCACATCGCTCGGGATCAAAAGCATAAGTGTCAGAGTATATCAACAAACATTGTTTCAAAAAGTTGCAGCGGAATAACTTGACTCAAAACCCAACACTCGCACGTATGAAGACGTACGAATGCCTGTCCGACATTCTATTTGACTCAACCAAAAGAAACACCACACCACCAAGCGTCCATGCCATCGTCATCCAGTCAACCTGCACGTTTAGAAACACACGCAAGGTTGAGTACTTCGTACTCAGTGAACACATGCCAAAACATTTTATAAAGATGCTTTTAAAAGTTATAACAATTGAACTTGCCTTGCCGAACATCACAAGTACTTAAGCAACTTAAAACAGTTTTACTTGTGCATGTTAAAATATTTTCTTTTAAACATACTGCGCAGTCAAACATAACATAATAATAACAGTATGCATCATCTGTCACAATCAATTTTACTGTGCCGAGAAGTAGGCCTCCTTCTCGAGCACTGTGACCGGCCTAACCGAAGCAAGGCTCACAGTCACCTCAACATTCAACATACCACACGTGGGTTTCCTGCCTTTTACTTTCTTTTCGTTTTTTTTTTTTTTTTTCCTCTATTAATCCCCCTTCCTCTTTTAGATGGCTTTCTCTCTTTTGTTTTTTGTTTTCCAATTTTTTGTATTTTTCTTTTATTCTATTTAGTAATAATCTCAAATTAAGTGGAATAAAGTAGGAGAGAATAAGGTGGAAAAATAGGATGAAAGGTTTAAACTTTAAAGTAGGTTGGTTAACAAATTCATTAGCCCATAGTCATCTCCTAATTATTTAAAAAAAAAAAAAACAAGAATAATGGGATACTTCAGAAAAAAATACATGTCAATAATAACGGGACAGAGGAAACATAATTTTCATGAACAGGAAAAAATGAAAATCTTATCATAATTTTCATAGATAGAAAGAGTATAATATATTGATGGAAATGCATGTTATTATAAAGAAAGTGTTTGAGATATACGTACGTTGTAGAACCTCTCATGATTTATTATAAATTGTGCATTAATTTGAATATTTACTTTATGTTCAAATTTCCTGCTTTATGGGCCAAATTTTGAAATTGATAAATGAAAATCCTACGATTTTTTATTTATTTAGTGGGCCATATTACAGAATTATGGGCCATCCAAAAAGTACATTTAGAAAAGGAATTGGCATTTATGAGGAAGAAAAGATGCTATTGTGCTGATGGAGAGCCATATCTTCAATATTCCTTCATCATTGGTCAGTCTTTTCTTCGCAAATAATAATAATAATAATAATAATTAACAAACTCTAATACTAATAATAATGATAATTATAATAATGCACAAATTATTATAATATTATAATAATTATATTATATTATATTATATTATATTATTATTATTATTATTATTATTATTATTATTATTATTATTATTATTATTATTATTACGCATTGCAATATAGAGCACGCTCCTTGTATGATACCATGACCTTCCATACCGTGCGGTCGATCAACCCAGTGCAATAAAAAAATTTATTATTACAAATTTAATTGGGATAATAAACTTTAGATGGTTAATAAATTCTAGTTGATAATTAACAAACTCTAAAGAAAATTAATAACCTTGAAGCGATTAAACAAATTATGAGTGAAAATTGATAAACCCTAATTCAGAAAGCCTAAAAGAAAAGACATAATAACATTTTTCACTTTTGAAAATTTCGGACATAATATTAACTTCAAGTATGAGAAGTACTTTTTTCATTAAATCCACATTGATTTGAAAAATTCGTAGAACCTTCAAATAACTGGAAAATTAATATTGACCGTGGCACCATGTTTCTAGCGATATTGTTGCCAAGCTAATTATTTTAAGCAAATTCTTGCATAAGACGCGTCTCACAGTGTGTGACAGAGCGTGGCGCGTGCACTCCACGCGCGGCGCGTGTTGTGCACGCGTCTTTTTTTTAATTTTTTTTTTAGCAATAAACTCATATGCACACCACTTAATGTTTATATGCACACCGAAGAGTCTTGATATGCACCAATTTTTTCTAGTTTTTTTTTGTTTTTGTTTTTTAAAATTCCAAATTTATTTTGCACTATTTTTTTTGTTTGTCTCTTCGTTGTTTGTTTGCCGCTCTTCTTTGGTCAAGATTCGAGCGAGGGGAGCCGAAAGCCTCGGAGCGAGCCGAAAAATTCAAATTGTTGCCCGACGATTATCCTTATATTAGTAATCGCAGCAAAGGCGGAGCCGTAAAATCGGAGGCGAAGGCTCCGCCGGAAAAAAAGAAAAAAAAAAAAAGTTGGTGCATATCAATACTCTTCGGTGTGCATGTCAACATAAAGTGCAGTGCATATGAATATATGGTGAAGAGCATATGAGCTTATTGAAAAAAAAAATTGATCAACAGTTTTCGGTGTGCATATCAACATAAAGTGAAATGCATATGAATATATGGTGGTGTGCATATGGGTTTATTGCAACAAAAAAATGGCGCATACAAAACATGCACCGCGGTGAGAGACGCGCACGTGCAGTGCACGCACTACGCGTCCGTCTCACAGCGTGAGACCTGTTGCACCAGAGAGTAGCTCATGATTTTATTATCTTTTATAAAGTCAAGATAATTTTATCCAAATAAGAGTACAAGGCTACTTATCCGGGCATTAGGCTATGCGTAATGCGGTCACGAGCAGCTATCTCGAAGCCGGCTCGAGACCGCAGCAGCTCGAGACAATCGCGTTGGAGGATGGCGTGGCTTGAGATCGGCTCGAGCGGCGCGTGTAGCGCACGCGCTGTTACGAAAATTAAAAAAAAATTACTGGCGCGTGCTGTGCATGCGCCTAACGTTAAAAAATTTAACTGACAGCGGGCAGAAAACGGTAAAAAAAACGGTAAGAAGGATTTTCTTTTTTTTTTATTATTCAATTTTTGTTGCCTATAAATGCACATTATCATCTCCTATATTTCACACCTCTTCATCTCTTTCATCTCTAAAATATTTTTCATCTCTTTCATTACTCCAACAAATTCATCCAAAAATAAAAATATGGATCTCAACAATCCCATCAACCCATACTCGTCGGCCTGGTTTCCCGACATGTCCGACAACTTTTATGGTTTCACTGGGGCGAGGCTTGATTCAATAAACCTCAACACTCCGGCTTCCGTCGAATCCTACTCGTCCTTCTCCCCCGACACCGACACCGACAGTCCGACGACAAACACCAATGATCGCCTAATTTTGACGCCGCCGCCGTCACAACCCGCTGCCAAAGGAAGAAAGAGCAAGGGCAAGGGCAAAGCCATCGCTTGGGAGATTCTGAAAGACTATCCCAGGTTCCTCCTCGCCGCTTTCCCATACATACCCTCCATGAAGAGGACGAAGACTACGACGGAGGGCAACTACACATCTTCTCCGTCCCAGCCATTAGCGGAAGAAGCCCAGTCCACCGAAGGAGAAAACGCGCCTCCCCGACCGGAGGGTCGAGATGCAGCAAGGGCCAAGGCAAGGGGCAAAGGAAAGAAGCCGGCAAAGGAGTCGTCCCAGTTCGAATCCGTCATGGATCAATATACCTCCCGACTCGGCCAGTTCGCCGAGGCCAAGCATGAGATCGCGGTGGTGTTGGGGGAATCAGCTCAAGCGAAGCTGGAAAATGCTCGGGCAACGACCGAAGCTGCTCGGGCCAAACAATATGCCACTGATTTGGAAGTTGTCTCCAGGGATACGAGATTCATGACGCCAGAGCAGCTACATATTCACATCATGATGGTGGAAGAGGTGAAGCAACGTCGGGGATGAGCGTAGTTTTTTTTCGTAATTTTTAGTTTTATGTAATTTTTTATTTTTAATTAAGTAGTGTTTTTTTATTGTGTGCGGCATGTAATTTTTCAATTTTCAAATATTAATGGAAAATTCATATATATTAATGAGTGTATTTTAATTTATTTACAAATACATGAATTAATTTAATAAATGAAAATGGAAAATTATTTAATATGGTGCAGGAGACCCCTTGGAGACAGTTGCGTTGCAGGGGTATGTGTCTCTAAAAAGTCTCTAGTAAAAAAATGGTGCTGGAGACCCCTTGAAAACCACTAGTGGTCTCCAAGAATTTCAGATAGTCTTACAAATAAATAAACACACTGGTTAACAAGAGCATGTACAATGAGTCAATGATTGAATAGATCACCCTATGTCTATCAATTATTTTTTTATCAATAATTATTGTACTTTTTGTAGTGTTCCAATCATTAATAGACTTACCTCAAGATAGTCTTCAATAGTGGAGGTCATTCACCTTAAATGCTCGTTTAGTTCAAATAAAGGAATGAAAAGGGAATAAAATCAAGTTATGGAGAAGAATGATAATAATAATCATTGGATTTATAAGGTATTTAGTTCAACAATGGAAAGAAATCACATGTAAGGAATATGAATACGGAGTGGAAATGATTTTGTTATTCCTCTAATTTGGAGGGTAACATTTTGCTGGTTTAGGTTACCGTCAAGTAAGGATAATGATTAACCTACCATCCAAACCAAACAACAAGTAATGAATTCAATTAAATGAATCCCTTTTCATACCCCAAAAATGTCCAACCAAACACGTGCTAAATCTCTCTCACCTTGAGTCTCACACTATTAAATATATACATATATTATATAATAATAAACAGGTGGGGGGAGAGCGAGGGCGCTACTCCTAATGGAATTCTACCCGTAGTTTCACCATATGTCGGACGCCAAAGCCGCTTCGTCCTACCCCTCCATTCCGCCCTCCTCCACTCTGGCCCGGTAAAAACGTGGGTAAAATCAAATTACCCATCGGATCGGGCTTTTTCAGGCAGATTTTGATAGCTCTACTCGTAGTGGATACTGTAACTTAATTTAGAGGGGAAACATTTATTTTTGCTAACCTAAATACAGCTAAAGTTAATAGTAGTATTGAAAAATTCAGTCCAAATCCGTTTCAGATCCGTCGGATCTTAAAAAAAAATTCCAGATCCAAATTCATGGGATCCGCGGATTTCGGGTCCAGATCCATATCCATCACATTCTAATTTTTTATTTTTTCTAATGCAAACAATCAACAGTAATACCATAATATATATACTTCTATAATCATTTTAAAGTTCAAAAAACTAAGTTAGTGACTCACTAACCCACAAATATCAATACAGTCATCCAAAATAAGTATCCAAGAACTAGAATTCATTTCTAATTTCTAATTTACTAGAATTATAAAAAGCTAAAATATATAGTATATATTAATATATATATTTATATATAATATGAAAAACTAAAAAATATATTATATATAATATCAACGGATCTACAGGACGGATCTGGATCGGATCTGAACGTAAAAATTTGTAATCCAGATCCTGATCCATTTTTTCGACTTTTGTTCCATATCCAATTTCAGATCCGTCTGATCTATATTTTCAAATATCATATCCTAAAAATCGGATATGGATCACCGGATCTGAGCTGGATCTAAGATCCTCAGCCATCTTTACTAGTAGAATAGTAGATTTCAAAGTTAATGAACACGTGGCACGAAATGTTTGCCACGTAGGAGGGGGAGTTGGAAAAAGTAGGCCAGGTGGTGTTGGGCATGTGGGCCCCAGGGGTTGTAGCAAGAAGGGGACAGTAGGTTGAAGGTGTATGGTGGAGCTGCCTGGTTGGCAGGTGGCCCACTTGGGCACCCCATGTGTTGCCCTATATCATCCGCCCATATACCTGTATATATGCACTCCTAACTTTCATTATCATTTTAAAAAAGGAAATAAAAAAGAATAAATCATTTTCAAAGTCTCTTTTTAAACATTTAAACGTAGTAATAGATTTTGTTTATAATTAAAGAGTTTGAGTTCAATTTAGTTTTCTTTTCACAACATAAAAAATATAAAATTCCAGTTTTGCAATTTCTTCGATGCTTGATTCATATTAGTAACTTTTAATATTTCAAAATTTATTATAAGAATTATTATTTTTACAAATAGTAGTACCTTAAATGAAGTCTGATTAGAACCTTTTATACATCGTGTTGAAGTTAAGGCCAAAAAAAAATGGAGATTATGTAACTTCATTAATTGTAATTACAATGTTATTTTTTAATGTTATGTACAGTAGTTTTAATTTTTTTATCATTAAACTATTTAGCTGTGCATTAATCTTTTTAGCGAAATAGCTTTATTACTGAAGAATTGAGAATATCCTACAATAAAAGAAATTAAAAATTATGTTGTGTTTGAACAAAAAAAAGTTATTTGTCGCGTGGTCATTATAAAAAAGAAACAAATAATTTCAATTCGAAAATGATACTACTACATAGGTATTTTTGGAAACTCATGCCAATTATATCATTCATCTTGCTTTATAATACTTTCCAATTAAATAATTCTATCTCGATCAAAAAAGCGTATACATTCAATTATTCATAAACTAGTGTGTAATCCGTCGAAAATCGATGGAGAATCATATTATGTTTTAAATTTATAAGTATGTACCAGTAAAATTGATGAAATTATAATAAATATATGTATTAATAAAACAGTTTCTTCTATTTTATTCTGCTTTATTTATCTTCAAGAAAAAATCAATAAATAGAAAGTAAAGTTTAGTAGGTTTCATTTTAAACACAACACCAATTTCAAGAAATTACTATTTTGTTTATATCTTTCCTATAAATCCCAAAATCTCATTGTTAGTTTATTTTCTTACAATAACTACAACTACAATGCTCTAACATCATCAACATCCACTCATAAAAAATTAAGTAGAAGCATTGTCAGTATCAAATATACATTACAAGTAATATTATTTCAACAATTTACTATAAGAAGGTTTACAACCAATAAGATCGTTCTTCGACTTTACTGTACTTCCTTGAACATTTTTATTCTTCTATTATTATCATATTATTTTGCAGTAAATACGCATGAACACTAAAAATAATTGAATATTATTTTAGAGTGATATTTTCAACATTTAATCAAAAAAAAATTCTTTAATTTTATTCCACTTTCTTTAGCTGTAAGATTTCAAACTTTAATTGTTGTGTACATTTGATCATCATAAATTAAAATTTTGAGATCATTTTTTGATAATGTACTTGTGAGATTGATACGTATTATTACTAACCATATTTAGCTTTGATCATCTCGTCCCACATAAATTGTGTAAGACTTGTGGATAAATTATTTATTTAGTCCGAATTAATTCTCATAAGAATTAATAATCCACATATTTTTAAAAAAATATTATCCGCAATTTGCTTGGTATTTATTAAAAAAAAAATGAATTTGAAAATCTTTAGTATATTATTAAATTTAAAAAAATTGTTCCGCGATTCTCACATCTTCATATAGTATTTATGATTTTTTTTAGTTCCATTTTAATCCACATGGTTTATTATTTCTACTTCCTTAATATTAGAAGAGGAATTTTCAATGGGTCCTAAGGAATAGTACAATATTAAAATATTAAATTGAGTGATATATTTGCAACAGATTTGTATCCATATTTGAATATTGAATAGTGGAGTATGAGTTAAAATACATAATATGAGGATTTAAGATAAATAGAAATATCAAATAGATAGAGCGCCACACATAATCTAAAATAAAGGGGTGATCTCGAATCCGTAATAATTTTAATAATATATATAGATATAGATTGTCTAACACATAGAATAGCATTAAATAGAAATGTAATATTTAATATTAATTATGAAAATTTTGAGAAATATTGAATATGATAGAAAATAATTAAATAAAAATAATTAAAATAAAAATTTAAGATAAATAAAAATATTGAATGGAAGTTGCGCCGTTGTACCTAACATTAAAGGGACGCCTCCAATCGCAATCGATTTATTCTATGACTCAATTAAGTTTTTGACAGCATATGCTCTTTCGTACCTAAATATAAGAGATGGAAAAAGTTCGAAAAAATTAAATATATCAATAAGACTAAATTTTTGGTTTAAAGTTTAAGTAATATACACCTATTTATTATTTTTACTAATTAATTAGTCAAATTAAGTTAGTGCTACAAAATAATTGTGAAATGAAAAATATATAAGGATTCTTAGTATTTATTTAGTATCTTTAATGATCTTAAGTCTCATTACAAAAACGATGTCAATAGAAAATTTGAAAATAATAATAATAATTTCCAAAAAAAACATAAAATAACTATTTATTGACCAATTTGAATGGTGGTACAAAATAATTTTGAGATGAAAAATACATATTGATTTCTTAGTATTTATTTAGTACTCTAATGGATGGGGTTTCATTTATAAGCAACATAGGATACAAGATTTGAGAATATATATTTTTAACTAATCAGATTTGAGAATGAGGAATTGACGATTCATATAAGATAGTTTAAAGTGATAATAATTTTTGAAGAGATCCACTATTTGGATCTTTTATCTTGTCTAACATTCAATTAGATTTCATTGATACATAGGTTGAGATTGTTTTGAAAAAAAAAAAGGTTGCAATTAAAATTGAGAAACTTAATATTGGATATTAAGTTTACAAATAAAATAAATACTATTTATTGATTAACTAATTAATCGGTCAAATTAAATTCATTGTGCAAAGTATTTGCGGAATGAAAAATACACACTTATATTTATATAGGCTCACCAAGAGTCGGAGTCTTATTAAAAATACTTATGAACAGGTTAGTCATATGGTTCTATGAATTTGTCTAATGTGCAATTAATTTGCTTTGATAAATAATTGTTGCAATTAAAAAATTCGGCAAACTAAAATCGAGCAACTTATTATTGAACAATTCTATATATTTTTTCTAATTGCGCTAACTTAACAACTTATCAAATCAAACAAATTAATTTTGACAATATAACATTTGGTTACATCAATTTAAATTGTAAAAATGAAACTACATATTGACCAACTAATTAATTCGTCAAATTAAATTAATTATGAAAAATAATTGTATGAAGAATACACATTGGTTTCGAGTATCTACACATGGACTATAGATATTTTTTTTATAGTTATTTATCGACAAAATATTACAATCACTCTTACATTGATGATTAGATTTATTCAATTTAAGGAGATTTATATTATAATTAACGATTTATTTAGATTCATATAAAAGTTTATCTATATAGATTGTTTAAGAATGATTATTTTACCAATTAAATTGACAAATTATTATTGACAATTTAATAATTGATCGAATTAAAATTTATAATAAAATTAAAATTATTTATTCGGCCAATTAATTAACTGACCCAATTAAATTGGTTGTACAAAATAATTGCCAAATGAGAAAATACACATTGATTTTGAATATTTATATAAGTTTTCAAAGAATGGAGTGTTATTTAAAAGTGATGTGGGATAAAAAATTTTACATTGAATCTAATAGGAAAACACATTTAAAGAGTCTAGAAAATGTAGAATATATATGAAAATTTATATAGTAATACAAATAGATAAATACACTAATACACGTTTCACATATAGTAATATTTAAATGCGTTAATCTTGAATGATTTTTATTCTATACCTATTTTTGGAAAATATTGATTATATATGAATAAAAATAAATATATATAAATAAAAAATGCTCAAAATAAGATTTTAAGATAAATACGAATACCAAATTATGGTTGCGCCACGTAGAATCTAAAATTAAGGAGAGAGTTTGAATCAACATTGGTTTTAATAATATATACATAGATAACCAGTCATCATTTCATTATTTATTTTTTTTTATTTTTTTGAACAAATTACACACTTAAGGTAACGCGTCTCGTTGATTCGAACTCGAACCTTTGGCTTCTGACATTAACTCTATTGCCAGGTCAATTCACACACACATCATCATTTCATTATTTATATATTTTTATCTTATTCATATATTCATGTTACTGTTTAGCACGGAGATTAAAAATAAAATAAAATAAATGAACAAGACTCATTTCTTTTGAATAATTTTTTAAAGTTAAAATTTTCTTTATTTAAACATCACAATATGAACACCATAGCAAACACTCCTTCTGTCCCAATTATAATGTCTCCCTTTCTTTTTAAGAGTATCCCAATAGCAATGTCTTATTCCAAAAATAGAAACAATTAACTTTTTAAAAACTATAGGACACACCACTTTTCATCCATTTACTCTTGTTTCTCAGTACACATGCTCAAAGAAATAAGATCATAATATTGGAACGGAAGGAGTAACATTTAACAGGTCAACTATATAAAAAAAAAATGCAAGAAAAGAATTACAGTACCAATTAATCTAATTTTGGAAAAGAAAAAGAAAATAAGACGTAAACACAACAAAATGCACAGTTTGACGTCAGGGAATGCTCCCTCTCCTCTCCGGTTGTTCGAAAACATGATCCAAACGCGCCACATGGGCTGCCGGTTCTCGCTGTCCCCCGCCGGCGCATCTTAGCGGGGCTCACACCTCTCTTGACTTTCAACTGTGACATATGCACAACCGAACAAACCTATTTCTGGAACAATTTCTGTGCACTTTTTCATTTTAAATACATTATATAAATATTAGCTGAATCAATGTAGTCCCACTACCCACTGGGATCTTAGAATCTTTTTCGGGAAATTTGCTTTTTTTGCCAATACTTATTTTTTAATTGAAAATTTTCTAGCATTAAAATTTTATTTAGAATTATATTCGATCAAACTATTACCGGCACAGGCTTTAAAGAAAAAAAAGTTAACCTTAAAATTTAAAAATAATCACATTTTCTCCTAAAGTTTATGATTCCTCAATTACGGCATATTACCTTTTTCAAACTTTAGAGCATTTACAATCGATCGCCTCTCGTCTCTCGCCTGACGCCCCTCGAGCAATGCTTGTTATGGTTGTTGCTTGGGTGAGCGCCCGTGCTCATTTCCGTCCGGAAGAATGCCCAAGCGTTGTGGATAGGGGTGAAAGTATGGAAAACGGATTTTCGAGTTACCCATACCCTACCCGTATCCGGCCGGGTATTGAGTATCCAATACCCGTAATTTACGGGTATTGGATGGGTATGGGTATGAAATTTTTAGAAAATACCCTAACGGGTATACCCGTTAGGGTATTGGTACCCGGTCAAACACCCGGTCAACAATATACAATTATTTATTATATATGATTACTAATTTTATACTATAAATTATAAAAATATTCATAATATATATTCATTTTTTAGCTAAAACCAAAACCTAAACCTAACTCTAAACATAACATATGAATAATATATATTCATAGTATTTTATTTGTTGAACTTAAATGTTTAAACTACGTTTAGTATTGATTTGTTGTTGTTGTCTAGTTGTTGCTACATAGTTGGTTATTAATTTGTCGTTGAAAATTATTGAAAAATCGAGCGGGTGAAAAATTACCATAATTTTGTCTTTTTTTTCTAAACGGGTACACCGGGTACCTTATACCCGGATCGGGTATACCCGGTCGGGTATTGGGTACCCGTTCGGCTAAAATAGAAAGGGTATGGGTATTCATTTTTTGCTTATTTGGGTACGGATACCCGCAAATGCGGGTATGGGTATCCACGGGTACCCGTTTATTCACCCTTAGTTGTGGACATGCGGAAGCTCAAAAAAATCAAAACGCATGCAACGGTAAATTAAAAGGCTACCTAATTTATTTCATCATTTTCTACCCTATTTTTTTTTTCCTATAAATACCTCTCATTCATCATTCAACACTCACACCTTCTCTACTCCATCACTTCTACTCTCACTTATTTAATTTCTTTCTGTTCTTAAAAAAAATGGGAGACGATGAATTCAACCAATGGTATTCTTAAAATTATTCTGTTCAACAAATTCTCGTCCCTCTTCACGATCGTCCAATCCAATCCCCACACGATAACTATTCTCCCAACCTGGAGGCGGTTATCAGCGTTCGCATCGTTGTCTGGTGGTGGATTTGGGCAATACTTGTCGTCACCGTGGGGCTTTAGCCACTTCACTCATTCGCCGTCGCCACCGACGGGTCCTTTCCAGTTATTCTCCTCGCCGTTCGGTGGCTGTCAATCTTTCGACATGCAGCTTGGAGCATACCAACGGTTTTGAGAAATCAAAGTCAATGATGACAACGACGATGTGACTGGGGAGGAGAAGGAGCAAGAGCAAGCCGAGTTGGAGCCACGTCGACGTAAGGGAAAAGCAGCGGCAGCTTTGGCAAAGGGAAAAACTAAAGGAAAGGCCAAGACGAATAAGGGGGTCGAGGCGGCAACTACTCACTCGATGCAATTGCGTGGCTTGCAAAGTGCTACGTTGATATCGGGGTCTTGATGCGGTAAATTCCAACCATCAAAAGCTCGATAAATTTTGAGACAAATTTGTCTATAAATTCAATGAGTTCATAGCTCCAGCCGAACCTCAAAACGGAGAGGTCGTTCGGTCGACGTGGACACGCGCGAAGAAGAATATTACTAAATTCAGTAATCACTACATCTTGTTCGAGAGAGAGAATGCAAGCGGGCGAAAGCGACCTTGACCTATACACCCTGGCGGTGGACGCTTTTCAGGCCGAAATGAAAAAATAGTTCAGGTATAGAAAGGCGTGGGAAATAGTGAGGAATATACCTAAATTCAGCAATTTGGATGTTTCAACTCAACCAAAGTGGACGAAGATTAGTGAAGACGGCAGCTACACAAGTCATTCTAGCAACACCGCATCCGCAAACGAGGGAAAGGGCAAGAAGAAGGCGGAGGCTGAGCAACACATCGCGGTGCTCACTCAAGAAATGAGCAAGATGCGAAATGAATCGGATTTCAAGACAGTCTACGAGATCGAGGAAACAAATCGATATGGAGTGATAAACTCACCATTGTAGAAATTTAACTCTAAGGTGATCAATTATTGAAATCCCACCAAAATACAATTAAATATTTATCACCTTAAAGTGATAAATATATTGTTTGTGCTTGTGAGTGTTCTGGCCACAAAGTTACAAAGTATCTTAATAGCACTAATCAATTGAATTATCCCGAGTTTTGCTCATTTAAATTTTAAAATCTAGTGATAGAAACTGGATACCGGTCACTTATCTAAGGCAAACGATGAGTATATATATAAGTCAAATAGTAATTTAGAACTCGATACGCTACATAGAACTGATAAATCAAAGATTTATGAGTTTGAACTTCAAAATGTATATAGTAGTATTTTTTAAATTGAATTTTTAAACATATAAACAGTATTCCTACAAATTGTTTGAGGGCAAAAACTCATGGACTTTGACCACGGGGTATATTCTAAAGTGCGCTCATTATTTTTACTCGTAAAAATATTTAATTGATATATAATGAAGTAAATAATATTAAAATTTATTAATTCAAATTATGATATATAAATGTTATTATATGCTAGTATTGTATTAGCAGTATCGCTAGGTAGACAACAGTCTAGAAATGTTGCTACTTGACCACAAACCCAAAGTACCTAGCTCGTAGTATTAGTTTGCCTACAATTCTAAAAGGGTCAATTATTACTACTACTATTTGTCAATAAAATAAAATATAAAATTATAAAATCAACAAAAAAATAGAGATGCACCTACTTTCTTTTACTGTCTGATTAATTAGCCCAAGATATAGTTGAGGTGTGGTTAGTTAGCATCTAAATATCATAATCCAAATATTTCATAACACAAATATTCATTTATATAGATAGTACTACACTTTTGGAATTATATTACCCTTTAAAGTCAATAATCATATTCATTAAAACCCTCGTATCCCAATTATAATCGCCATCATACTAACTGTCATAACAATGCAATAATAACGTTTACGAACAAGTTATAATTAATATCGTCGCATACTTTATGTCAACTTTCTATACATTTTTTTTCCTTGGCTTTCCTTAATTTAGTTCGTTCCCACCTAATTATTATTACACAGTACCCCTACGTTAATATCATCAACTGATCAACCTAAGAAAAACCCAAAAGATATCTGACGTGGCGCTTCATAACTCAAAACACGCCGAACGCCGCCGGTTTTTGCCGTGGCGCCACCGTTTTCTGCCTCCAGATTCCCGCGACGGACGGCGGCGACACCGTCCGTATCAGCGCGAAATTCAAACCCTTGAAAAACGGGTGGGTCTTGACGTCGGCCGCCCCGCGCTTCGACCCGAGCCTCCTATTCGGGTCCTTGTTCAGCAGCCCGGCGATAAGATCCCGCGCGTGCGCCTCACCCGGGCCGCACGGCGCGTCTGAGGGGAAGGTCAGGGGCTGTTTTAGGATGTTACGCAGCGTTGTTTCGTTGTTTGCACCCGCGAAAGGGGTCCTGCCGTAGATCATCTCGTAGATGAAGATTCCCAGGGCCCACCAGTCCACTGCGTTCCCGTGGGACCTACCGGAAGCCACCTCAGCCGCCACGTACTCGTGGGTCCCGACGAAGGAGCAGGACCGGGCCGACACCGGCTCAGCGACGAAGAGCCGGTTAGCTGCGAGCGTTTGGATCTTCCTGGACCGGAAGAGCCGGTTGGAGATGCATGAGAATGGGGTGAAGAGAGCGCGGGGTGCTGCACGCGGTGACGATAGCGCGTCTGGGGAGAAGTCTGGGGATTCGACGGCTGGGATTGCGTCGGAGCAGAGGGAGAGATCAAAGTCTGTTAGCATAATGTGACCGTCGGATCTAACCAGCACGTTTTCGGGTTTCAAATCTCTGTATATTATTCCTAACATGTGGAGGTACTCCAATGCTACGAGAACTTCGGCAGCGTAAAACCTGCAAATATTTATTTCAACGACAAATTAGCGATTTTGATTTATGTAATGGGAAAAAGGTAAATTTTAAAAATTGATTTTTATCTTGGTAAATGGGAAGATGCCGAGAAAATCAAAGACAACAAATTTTGATTGCTTGTTGAAGAAGAGAAACAGAGATACTACGGTAACGTGAGAAATTGGGATCAAATTTCAGGTATTGCCAAAAACAAGAAAAACCCAGATATGGAAAGTTGCGGAGAAAATTGATCTGTGGAGGAAAAAGAATGAAACTTTAACAGCGTTATATTCTTAAAACGTCAAAGTTGCAATTTTTTTTCACAATTTGCAGAAATGAGCGATATTCGACAAGTTATAACTCAAAAGCAAATGAAGAAAGAGAGGTCGTTTTTAGCAAAAAGAAAGAAAAGAGAACCATATCAATTATCAAGAGAGATAACAACATTATAATGAAAAAGATGTAGGAAGAATCCATTATCTCTAAAATTCAACATGAATGAATTTCCGAGAGAGAGAGAGAGAGAGAATGAGATTCACCTAGCTGAGCTGAGAGAGAAGCGTTTCTGCGGCTGTTTATGTCTGAGAGAATGCAAATCGCCGCCGGCGCAGTACTCCATGACGACGCAGGAAAAATGAGAAGCCTCAAATTCGGCAAACAGCGTGGGCAGAAACGGGTGGTCTAACATGCGCATGATTTTTCGTTCAGTCTCTGCCCTCTGCGTCTTCTTCTTCAGCGCCAGCACGTCATTGTCCACCACTTTCATGGCGTAAAGCCGCCCTTCCTCCGCCCCGCCGCGGAGGCGGCACAGGTAAACCCTCCCGATATCGCCGCTGCCGATCTGGCGCACGAAGCTGAAGTCGCGGAAGCTCAGATTAGGCTTCAGGCGAATAGCCAGGAACGACGAGTCCGACGACCGGTGCGGCCTCAGCGCCGCCTGCTGCTCCGGCGAGCTCGACGGCAGCTCGAACGAGAGGCGGCTGAAGCTCGTGCAGTGGCTGATTGTCGTGTCGCTGCTCATCGAACTTTTGCTCGAATCAAAGTCGTCTAACATTTTATTGCCGATTTCATTAACAAAGCTGCCAACTGCAATTTTAATGGAGGAATCGGATGCGAAATAAGAATTTTTGGGGATGGATGAAGAGTTTAAAAAAGATAGGGAAGTCAAAATTAAGATAGAAAAGAGTGAGACAAATGCTCAAGCTGAGGAAGGAGATATTAATGGAGCCTTTTGTGAGAGTGGAAGAAATGGTTGACGAGAAGCAGCCTTTTTTCTGTGTATATAATTAATAGCGAATAGAGTTTCCGTACACTCGCAGAGAACACAGAGGTAAGCTGCAATGCTAGAGCTAGCTTCTGCTTATAGCTCTATGTGTATATTTGTGTGTGTGTGTTTTATTACTAGTATGAATGAATTTTGAGAGAGAGAGAGAGTGAGAATGGTGTGGGGAAGGAGGTGGAAATTCAGAGTTTTGGTTGATGGAGACTATTTAAACAATAGTAATAATTTATTTCTCTTCTAGTTGCACGGTACAATATAAAACTAGTTCCCCAAAATTACTGGTTGTAAATTTACCATTTCTCAAATAAAATTAAAAACCGTTCAACTTTTTTACCATATTACGATTACTATTACTGTTCGACATGTGTATTAACTAAAAGTAAAAGTAAAAAGATAGACATATGTCCAAAATTCCAAATACTTTTGAAGGTTAGTCATTTTCTTATTTAGAGATAGAGAAAAGATAAGGTTAGTAAAACAATTTAAAAGGAAAAAAAGAACAAGTTCATTAGGATAGGCTCAAAGACATTTCAAGAGATTATTTTAACTTCAATAATATATTTTTAATTACTACAAAAGTATTAATGGTGACTCTTTAAAATTAAATCATCTTCAATGTTTAAATTTAACTAGAAAAGCTACTTAATTATGTTTGCAATCATCTTTTTTCGTATATTTATGAAATATATAATTAGAAATTCGTACCAATATGCCTATGGGGCATGTGCCACACACATGTAGTGTCTTATCGAATAATTAGCTTAAATTTCAACTTTTTTTTAATGAATATAGGTACTCCCACCGTCCCCAATTTAGTGCCCTACTTTGGGCTGGACACGGAAATTAATAAATCTGAAAAAGTTGTAGTGGATGAGAAAAAAGGTTAGTATTAATGATGTTGGATTACTTTTGTTAATTTTTTAATTAGAGAGTCTACTTTACATTAAAATAAATAGAGTGGAGCCCACAACAGCTTGCTTCATTAATTCCAATTGATTTTTGTTTTTAGGTATTTTCACTTTTTTTTTAGTGTGCCGACTTAAATTGATACGCGAGCATTAAATCGCGAAAGGAATTAAGAAATGTTTGAATCGTGTTATGAAAATCGTGTTAAATAGAGGAATTAAGGAATTAAATCGTGGTAATAGAGGAAATCGTGTTAAATAAATTGAGACAATGAATCTGAAATGAAACACCAAACATAAGACAGGAAATTAAAATTTTGGAGGCAAAACTCATTCAACTTGGAGCCAAAACAATCTTTTATTCATTAAATAATCAACAAAGTATATTGATGTGATTAAAAACATCTGGAGGGAAGTTTAAACTACACCTAACACCTCATTACTACAATAAATATGACTGGAAAGCTCATTCAAAGCTATCTCAACTACACACAAGCAGAAAATTAAATAGAGAAAGAATGTCAGCTCTTAAATCTGAGAGGAAACTGACTCTAGAAGCAAAAGATTTAGTCGCACAGTGGTTACTCCAACATAACTCGGATGGGAAGCTTTTGTATGGTGCAAAGCAGGAAGCTGCAGAGAAATTCCAGCTTGATTTGAAGATCGTATAGAGGATTTGGCAAGCTGTAACAGCTCAACAAGCACTTGGAGTTCATGTGTGTCTGCAATAAAAAAGGTTAGGAATCAGTTACAAGAATAAAAAACAATTGGATGAAGAAAAGGTTAAGAGTCTGCCCTTGCAACAAAGAACATCACTGAGGGTCATGGTAGGAAATCTGGGCATTTCCAAATCTGTAATTCACAAGTGGGTGCAAGAGAAGAAGCTCAAACCACAAATAAATGCCATCAAACCATATTTAACCCCTTTCAATAAGTTGTGCAGACTTAAGTGGAGTCTTTGTCAGCTCTGTTCCTGTGAATGGTGTTTTCAAGTTTCAAACCATGTACAACACCATACACATAGATGAGAAATGGTTCTACTTATCCAAGAACAGTTACAGATACTATCTTGTCCCAGGTGAAACTGAACCACATAGGAGCTGTAAATTAAAGAGATTCATTCCCAAAATTATGTTTAACTGTGCAGTAGCAAGACCCATAATAGATGAAGAGGGAAATATTCTGTTTGATGTGAAGTTTGGGATCTTCCCATTAATAACGTAGGAACCTGCTCAGAGGAATTCAAAGAACAGAGCAAAAGGGACCATGGAAGTGAAGCCAATTGCAGCAGTGACAAAACCAATCACAAAGGATAACCTACTCAACCGGGTAAGTGTTTTGTTAAGCTTTTGCTATCAGATTACTTTTCAGATTCATCACTTAGCATCCATCACTTAATTCATACAGATAATTCCAATTTTTAAGGCTAAGTGGCCTCCATTTTTAAGCAAACACATATTGATTCAACAAGACAATGCCAAACCACACATCAAAGCTGATGATCCTGATTCCCTAGCAATATCAAAATCTGATGGCTTTCATTTCCAACTAGTGTGTCAACCACCTAACTCTCCGGACACCAATGTAAATGATCTAGGATTTTTTAGAGTAATACAAACCCTTAAGGATCACAAACCAACAAAGAATGTAGAAGAGCTACTCAACAATGTGAAGACAGCATATGAAGAGTACTCACCGCACAAGTTAAATCATGTCTTTCTAACTCTACAAGGCTGCCTAAGAGAGATCATCAAGGTTAAGGGAGACAACAAGTACAAAATCCCTCACATGAATAAGGAACAACTAGAAAGGGAAGGACTTCTCCCACAATGCATTGAAGTGGAGTTGGAGCTTGTAAGGGAAAGCTTAGACTTCATAAACAACCAAAGTAATGATGGAGAGCATATAATTCAAATAGATGATCTAGTGCAAGAGCTGCAACAGGTGGCAATCCATGATTAAGGCTAGACATGGGATGTTTTTCTTTATCAGGTTTACAGAAACAAACATTGAACAACTAGTCTTTTAAATTTTGGGAATGTAAACTGTTTTTGTGACTGATTTATGGGCTTTTTTAGTCTCAGCTTTACTTTTGCATCATTGACTGATTTAATTTGACTCCTAAGCTACCTAAGTCAATCTCCAAAACTAGAACTCAATCAGAACTCTAGTGGTGGCATCATAGGGCAAGCATAGAACTCAATCAGAAACACAGAGGCATCACATTCACTTGTCATCATAGGGACAACCCTCAAACAACATCAATTAATTATCATCACAGGGACAACCCTCAAACAACATCAATTAATTGTCATCACAGGGACAATGACACATAATTCATCAATTCACAAATGCATCATCATGTAAATAGACATTTGTTAAGCAGATCATCCTGTAAATATGCATTTCTAACAAGATCAGGACTCATAGGCATCACATTCACAGATAAAAAATTTCATCACCAGCCCACCAACTAAAAGGAAATGAGTAGAACTGAATCATCGAAGGGACTCTCACATGGCATCAGATATCAACCCAATAGAAAATGAGAAATCACATGAATCAGGAACAACAGAAATCATCGAAAGGTGATGAATCACAAAAATTACATGAACCACAGGGACTTAAATTAACCAACAGATCACAAATGGCATCACCAGCCCACCCACTAAAAGGAAAATGAGTAGGACTGAATCACCTAATTCCAACGTGAATCTCAGCTTCTTTGGCCTTCCTTTTTCTGTGAAATTTTAAAACCTCACTCAGCAGGAAATAGGCATCATCCATAGGGTGCAAATCAGCCATAATCTGCTCTAAATTCTCCCCCGACGAAGGTGGAGTATCGGGCATCGTAGGCAACAAATCAACAGATTGCTCCGGCACTCGGATGAGAGAAGCAACAGATTTCTCCGGCGAAGGTGGAGTATCGGTCACCATTATCAGAGAATCAACCGCTTTCTCCGGCGAAGGTGGAGAAATCCTCGAATCGGAGCCTCCCGCAGCTTTCTCCGGCGAAGGTGGAGAAATCTTCGAATCGGAGCCTCCCACCAATTTCTCTGGCACCAACGAACCACAGTCGACAAATCTACCCACAGATTCCTCCGACTTGGTCGGCGTCACAAAGGAGATAAAGGGGGAGGAGAATCGAATATTGTTTCAGGCACAATTTCGATGGAGCTCGACTCCATTTGGGAGGAACTCATCATCGTATGAGAGATACAAAGAGGAGAGATTGGATGAGAGAGGTACGAAGAGGAGCAGCACAATATTAGGGTTTTCAGGAGAGGGAAATGAACATTGCAGAGAGTATCGAAGAGAGGAAATAAGTGGAGTGGGTGGGCTAGGGTTATTTCAATGGGTGGGGTGGGGTTATTTGGGTGGGATTAGTCATTTAATTAGTCTGCTAATTAAAGAGTGGGGTGGATCTATCAGTGGCAAGGGATAGTAATTTAGCAGTTAAAATAAGAATAAGGATCCCAAAATCAGAGTAAGGCTCTAAATTAGGAATAAATTTTTAGAAGCAAATAGGGCATTAAAACATGAACGGAGCGAGTAATTTTTAAATAAGCGTTGCTCCATCTATCCATGATTGGGATCAAATTTGGGAGCTAAAGTTCAGGTAATTTAATCGCCCACTCCTTTTACCAAAAATATTATTCAATCTGCTAAAAAAAATAATTTTCAAAATATTTGCGTTTTCTCGCTGTTTTTTATGGCAGTAAAACAAAGTCAATTATTAAAAACAACAAAAGTCAATTAATTATTAGACTTGTTTCACAGGCATCTGCCACGTCATCAAATTTGTAAATTTCGTTATCGTTACCCATAATCTCCGGAAATACTATGATTTCTCAATTTTTTTTTAATATCGTGGAACCCGCACAATTTATATACTTTAAAAAGAATTACAAGTGACTTCTGCCTGTTTTTTGCATTTCCAACAAACTTGTTTTTTTTAATACATAAACTTTATATTTATTGCAATTTTTTCATTATTTATAAATTTGAAAAAAAATTGCAACAGTCGTTTCCACGAACATTGTCCACATACGCATATTGCTCATCGTCACCTTTCATTTTAAGTGTCAATTTGATAAATTATACTACAAACATTGCACTACTTTAATAAAAAACGTCATTTAAACTAATAAGATGATAAAAGTAATTTATTTAAGAAAATTAAGCCTTTATATAAATTTATGCAGTTGATTTATTCTTGGGAACAATTTTGATAATCGCGATTTAATCAAATTAATTTGTAAAAATGTGGAAAAATGTAAAGTTTGTATACTTAAAAGAAAAATAAAAAGTTTGTGAGAAAAAGTTAAAATAGATAAAAATCTGTATATCTCTTAATCTAACTAACCCTGCCTTTCATGGCTCGGTAACCTTATTAAAAAGTATTAATGCACAAAAACAATCGGATATTTCTCTTACAATTCGACTAATATTGTGAATTTACCACCTACTCAGTTTTTAGCTGGCACGTGAGGAACTGTATCACACGTGCAGAGGCTTCTTGATTTCGCGAATGGTGACGTAAGAACCGGCACGTGCCGGAAGGGCATCGAGAAGTGGCACGTGTCAAAGGAGAAAAAAGGATATCTCGCTTATTTTTACTCATTGCCTCGTCCAGACAGAATGTACAGTACGCGTGATTTGGACTTGGTGTCTGATAGTAACCTTTTGATGCAAATGACGAAACTACCCCCCGATAATTTAAAGGTTGGTATTGCCGAGGGAACAGATTGGTGGAACTGTTTTTGTAATTTTGCAGGGTCGAAAGAGACCTCAAAGTAAGGGCCATATCCGCAGAGCAAAAGTTGGGGCAGATATTGCAGACGCAATAAAATTTGCAGATTGACTATCTTCATTTAATATTCTTTCATAATTACTCTAACTTTATTCAAATAATTGCTTTTTTACCTTCTTCATTATAGAGGATGGAAATTTAAACAATAACATTGCGGTTTAACATTTTAATAAATTGTTTTATTACACCGCCATAGAATTTCGGTCTTGGATTGTAGGGGTGAGCAAAATGCAAATCGGACTGATAAAACCGACCGAATTGGTGAGTTTTGGTCTGTTCAAACCGAAAACCGATCACATGTCGGTTGGTCGATTTTTAAACCGAAGAAAGAGCGGTCGGTTGGCGATTTGAAGAATTCTGGTCGGTCGGACGCCGAACTGAGCGAACCTCTATTATGTTAAGAGTGTAACCCTAATTTTATGCCCCAAAGGCCAAAACCCACCGCTCCTCTTTATTTCACATCTTTCTGTTTCAATTTTGACACTTTCTCTCGCTCTCTCTCGCCTCTCTCGTCTCACCTCTCTCGACTCTCACTCTCTCACCGCCGTCCTCCACCGCACCTCTGCCTGGTCCCGTGGTCAGCCACCACCTCGGCGCCTTCGCCTCTGCGGCTCTGCCTGGTCCGCCGTCCGCCACTGCACCTCTGCCTGGTCCGCCACCGTCTCGTCACCTCCGCTGCTCCGCCTGGTCCGCCTCCGCTTCCGCTGCTCCGCCTCCGCCTGGTCCGCTTCTAGCTGCCGATACGTCAGCTTCTGAATTGATTAGAGAGATAGTTGTGGAGTGTGTGGTTAATTTCGATGAGATATATGTTCTTTTTGTAGTCCTGGTTTCCTAGCATATTCTTTCTTTATGTTTTGTTGTTATACAGAATGTCATTTTCGTCGATTTTTTTTTTAATTATGGATATTAGTATTCCTTTTCATATAGCATTTGGGGAAATGTGTTAAAATTTTGTGTATGGCTGCTAGGATCCTGCAGTTATGGTAATTGACCACACAAACTATGCAGTTTCAGAGATAGAAGGGGGATCATACATTGATTGCCAGTGATGACTGATGATTTCATTAATTCGGAGGTCATTCTAGGAAGCAGGAAATATGTTGTATTTGTTTAACTTTTGGTTTGGGCCGAAATCGACCGAAACCGATCGGGTCGGCTCAGTTCGGTTGAGTCGGCTGACTTCGGTTGGTTCGGTTGGCCAAAATCCCATCGGGTCGGTTGGTCGGTTTTGGTGTTTTTGACCGACCGATGCTCACCCCTATTAGATTGTTTGGATATCATCAGAATTTTAGGAACAACAAAGGATATAAATAGAAGAAGTTTCGCCAACAATATACATGAAAAAAAATGGAGTACTCTCACTTATTGAAAAAGAGTTAATAAGCTCTCAACAACATATATTAAGAGAGCAAATGATGTTATTAGTAGAAATTGGCAATCATTCTGAATTTAGAAATTGTTGTTTTAAAGTTTAGACGTTCTTTGGCTAAAATTATACTCCCTCCGTCCCGTTGAACTTGTCATATTTGAGATCGGCACGGAGATTAAGAACAAGAGTATTATATGATAAAGAGTGTGTTTAGTGTAGTGAATAAAGTGATATAAAGTATTTTTTAAAATTGATAAAGTGATATAAAGTGTTCTTGAAGTGACATAAAGTGATATAAAGTAGTTTTAAAGTGATATATAAAGTGAATAAATTGATTTCTTAATTATTTCCTTAAAAGGAAATGGGACAAATTGAACGGAACACCAAAAATGGCAAAATGAGATAAGTTAAACGAGACGGAGGGAATAAGATATTTAAATTTGTTTTCTATGTAAATTCACATATAATGATATTTTTATGTACTTTGAGAAATACTCAAACTATCACAAAACTTTCTAGAAATGGATCATCCGAATTCAAATCCACATTTACAAATATGTTATTGTAATATGGGTAAGTAATAAGATTTTTGACATATCTCACCATGAGGTTTTGTTACATGTATGTTATGTACGATATAACATTTTAGCGTTACTTTAAGATACTAGATACTCCCACTTTTAGTGCATAGGCCATCATATCTCTAAAATTATACTTATATTATACTTATAAGTTGTGTTTATTTGGAGGTAAAATGAGGTAAAAGAAGGTATAATATTATTTTATTACTTTATATCTTGTTTGGTTGTGATTTAAGAAAAATTCGGACATGAGGTTTAAATTTTCGGGCAGCCCCTTTTACTTTGCCCGGAGTATAAATTTATACCTCCAAAATGAAGGTATAATATTATACCTCCTATGTGTTTTAGATATTTCCTCCTTTATCCATCAATTTCATCCCAAGTAAACAAGATATAAACATTGTGGTCCCCACTATAGAGTATAAATAAGTATATTATATCTCCAACCAAACAATATAGTATAAAATTTGTGGTCCCTACAATGAATTATAAATTTATACTTCATAATATTATCCTTCTATTTAAAGTATAAATTTATATTCTCAAGTGAAGACACTGTAATGTAAATCATGAGATATGTCTGAGTAGTAAAAGTTCAAACTTACATGCATATACCTCATATAAACTCATACGTATGAGGTAAACTCGGTGTAATAAAATGGAAAGAACATAATGGCAGAAACAAGAACGAAGGCATGCGCATATCAATATTGGGAGGAAAAGGGAAATTGTATAGTTGGAATTGGGAAAAAAGTAATTTATCATAGAAAGAAATGTAGGCCCAATGGAATGAAAAGATTGTTATGGAGTCGTTAGAGCAGAAATTTATGGCAATTTTGCTATCATAACACATACCATGATGGAGAATCCAAATAGGTCCCATTATGGTAATTGAAACAAGTAAATTTATGATTTAATTTTTTTTAGAGTAGTGATATTTTGACACTCGGGGTTACGTTGACATCCGATCTAAGAGATAAAAATTGGCCGATTTAGTAGATATTTAGTGATCCGATTTTTTGCAAAATTACCTCCTACAGTTCGAATTTGCGAAATTAACAAAAAAATTACTCAAATTAAATCCACCATAAAATTTGAGAAATTATCTCCTTTTCAATTTATAGAAAATTAGGTAATTATGGAAACAAATTATTTTTTATTTATGGATATTTATCAATCAAAAAATCATTACTCAAATTAAATTTTAGTTTGAATTTCAAAATTTGAAATCATTTGCGCGATTTGATATAAGGTTAGTTACTTAATTTTCGCTTAAGGGTATATTGGATTATTCAAAACATGGCTTAATTTTTGAAAATTAATAAATAATAATTGAAGACTATTTAATTATAAAAATGCCATTGACACTTGGCCTCTTGTGTCAAAATATCTTTACCGTTTTTTTTAATTGAAATTAGTAAATCTTCGTTAAATATTGAAAACTAAAAGTTATTATTGAAAATTATTAACTCTGGGAGTAGTTTAGGGGTTGGGGTAGACTTGTCCCCTTGGGGATGGCCTAGTGGTAAAAGTGAATGCCTGAGACTGAGAGGTCTCAGGTTCGAACCTCATGAAACGCTTCTATAGGTCGAGCATGTCACACATGTACTTGGAAAGTGTGGTTTACCTGCCCTGTATGGTTTGACGGCTACTGCACAAGGGACGGAATTTTACCCAGTGCGCACCGAATGTAGCGGCTGCAGATTCCCACGATATCAAAAAAAAAAAAAAAGGGAGGGGTTGGGGGAGACATGCTTAAGTTAATTAATATGTTGAGCCCATATTGCATTAACATTTCCTGACTTCCGAGTATATAACACTTTTCTATGTGTGATTTCTTATTTTACCATTATGCAGCTGCAGGATTTTATTTGGATCGTGCAAATAATTTCAAGTTTCCCTCTTCACACAACCAAAATGCGTTAACTTGTGGTAGACTGTGTTAAAAGGTCATAATATATAAGACAATATTCATACCTATATAGAGGTGGCTAAATTCGGTTTCGGTTCCGGTTCTTATAAGACAATATTCATACCTATATATAGAGGTGGTCAAATTCGGTTTCAGTTCCGAACCGGAACCGGAACTGACGGTTCTCGGTTCTACTTCGGAGGAACTGGAATCGAACCGCCTACCTCTTCGATTTCGGTTCCAAATCGGAATCGGCAGTTTTGGTTTCGGTTCGGTTCTTCTGTTCCCGGTTCCAATTTGGAACCGAAGGTTTAATTATATGTATTTTTTTTTATTTTTTGCTACCTTTTTCTTCCATAAATGTATATTTATGCATTCTAATAATAGTATTTGGGTGATATAATATGAATTATAATATAAATAAAAATAAAAATAAAATAAAAAATAAAAAAATATAGAGGAACCATCGGTTCGGAACCGGAACCGAACCGGAACCGAACCGCCTCAACAGCGGTTCTCGGTTCCAAAAAGGAACCGGCGGTTCGGTTCCGATTCGGTTCCACCGGTTCTGGTTATTTTGGCTACCTCTACCTATACCTATATAGATCGATCAAAATTACTCCCTCCGTCCCACCAAGCTTGATGTGTTTCTTTTGGGCACGAGATTTAAGAAAAAAATAATTAAGAGTTGAAGGTATGTTTAATGAAGCTCTTAAAGTGAAATAAAATGTAAACAGAGAGAATGCGTATCAAATATCAGGTATGGATATGGGTATCAGATATCATGTATGAGTATCAGATTTATATTTGATATTCGTGTTTGATATATTGAAGATATCGATTGATATCAAGTGGGAATGAAAGTAGAGGTATGAGTCATATAATAGCAAAAATTAGTATATGAAAATATTGAAAAATAGCATATCAAGTATATCAAGTATATCAATTTGATACCCATATACTAATATACCAAACACAAGGTATAGATATGAGTCATATTGATAACCATACCTGATATACGTATAGGATACCAAACGACCCCTGAATAGTGAAATAAGTGGGATAAAGTGGGTAGAAGGGGGGTAGAAAGAGAGGATGAATAGTGAATTACACAGAAAATGAAGTAGAAAAGTAGGATGAAAGGTGTAAAATGAGTTGTTTAACAAATTAATTGGATCCTTATTATCTCCTAATTATTTCTAAAAAAAGAAATATGACAAGAATAATTGGATAACCTAAACAGGGAAGAATAGACGAATAATAACGGACAGAGGGAGTATATTTTAGTGGTTGTTTGGTTCAAGTAGAATGATGTAAAGGGAATAGAATGAAGTATAAAGAATGAATGGTAACAATAAGTATTATTTTTATTGCGTATTTGAGTCAAAAATAAAAATGAATCACTGTAAGGGATTCCCTTACCGGAGAGGAATGATTTTGTTACTCTATAATTTGGAGGGTAACATTTTAAATTACCCTCAAGTAAGGATACTGATTAACCCATTATCCAAACCAAATAAAGAGTTTTGAATTTAGTTTCCTGAAATAATTAATCACTTTCAGCTTTCGAAAAAAGCCCAACTAAACATTGCCTTAGAGAGTGTTTGGCTTAGCTTAAAAGCTTCTTAAAACAACTTATAAGCTCTTCAATCCTTAATAGTGAACAATTTATAAACTGTTTTAATAAGCTTAAAAGCTCAGCCAAACACCCTCTTAATACAGTAATCTAAAAATCACGCTTCTTATAATAAATTATTCTTTATATACATCTATACACACACGTACACTTCTAACTATGTAAATATTAATGATTTAAATTGATTCCTAATTTTTTCGTTCAAGAGGAGAAGTATATGTATGAATAAACCTCCTCCTATATATTTCTAGATTGATCTCGATTTAATTACTTCAAACCGATTTAATGCACGATCAAATTAATCAAGCTCGAACACATTTGATTTCACCATGCAGATGTGAGAGATGCTATGTTTTTTGTTTGGTTGCTGATCAATGCCAAGACAGAATAGGTTTTTTACTATTACCTCACATGAATTATTATATATCCCTAGCTAGGCGTGGTACAATAATTTAAAATTGATGATACACAATTTATACTATGTGTTGTGTTTGTACGGGTGGAATCTTCATAACAGCATATGATGGTCCAAAATTTTGTCAATTATATTTGCAGTATGTGGGAAACAACATCTCAAAAACCAACTTAAAAATATACTACTACTAAAGTTCTGCATAAATTATTATGCGGATAGAGTGACAAAATTATGCTGTTAATTGCGTTGGTGAATCTTGATTATATAGTATGATCTAACTAATTAAATAAGCTAAAAATTATTAAGATCCAATGCGGAGTACTCCTTCCATCCCGCATTGTAGCACGAGTATTTAGATGATGGGCAAAATATAGTTGAAATAGTATGATCAATAACTTTTGAAGTAATAATTATTTTTTCATTTAGAAACGAGCCATTTATAATTGGATATCCTAATAAGGAATACCAGTCACTTATTGTGGTACAAAGTTGGAGGAGTACTTTTTATTTGATATATATGGCTACCGAACCTAATATTCGCTAATATATATATTCACATTGCCTTTCTTTCTTCGATTAAAATAATGATAACTTGTAGGCCAATTAGATTAATGTTAGATTAATTAATTAAGGTTTGCAATAGTTGCTTATACAAATCGGAGATTCTGTGGGATCCGTCGCCTCTTTTATGGCTTTTGGAATCTTGTGATGTCTCTCTTGTATGATAAGATCAATTTGGAACTAACATCGAAATCTTGAGCCGATATCCTACTAATAACGATATGAGAAACTTTATGTGAGACGTATCAAAAATTGGTATCCAAATGCATATCTAATATATTTATAATTTATAATTATATTATGAGGGTAAATCTGACTATTTAACCTATTTTAGTGTAAGGTGGTTCAATCAAATTTTTATATTGATGAATTAGCATTTAAAGATTCAGTTGCTTGATGCACTTTTGATATAGTTTTATTAATGTCTTCTTCTCTTCTCTTCATATCTTCATAAAGTATAAACTATATACACCAAAATATATTATCATGTGAAGATAAATAGTACAGTATAAATTTTTAATCTCATTTCCGCAACTTAAGCATTTGAATAAAAAATCTTCCTGGACCTTTCGAAGATATTTCATGAAAGACTAGTTAACACCACGTGCCACTTTGTTGCTTGAGATATATTGACTTGTTTTTATAGTTAAATGTCTTAGAACAAGAATTATATATATATATATATATATATATATATATATATTTTATCGAAAAAAAGTTATAATTATTTTATATTAAAACTTATTTAAAAGTATGTCCGATTTCATATTTCACCCTTGTTCTTGGTGCAAACATATAAGATTTCATATTTTTCTTTTTCGATATGTAACTTATTACGAACATGAAATACTTATTTAAAGAGGAACGGAGTATATGTCACTTGTTACATTAAACCATTATTTGCATAGTCATCTAAACATATGTTGCCTATTAGATAAAATAACTTTTCAAGTGGAACTAATGATTATGTCAATCTGAAAGAAGGAAGGCTCACAGGGTAGAGAAAAATCAGGCATATATTTAGAATGGAACATGGAGAATAAAAATATACTCCCTCCGTTCACTAAAAATTGTCTCATTTATCTTATTTTCCTTGTCTACAAAAAATTGTCCCACTCTGCTTTTTATATAATAATATCTTTCTTCCTTTTCTATTTTTTCTACCCTTTGCTATTGTGGATCCACCCCAAATAAATAACCCATCCCACTTAAACACTAATCCTAACTAATTATTCAACACAAAACAGACAGCCCAATTATTCATACCTACCCATTATCTATCCCCTATCTCTCACTCTCTCTCTCTTCATACTCACAAAAACCCTAGATTACTCTCTTCTCGTCATCTCCGCCGTTTCTATCTTCTTCAATGGCTACCCCTGAATCTCCGCCTCTCTCTGAAAATATCTATGGCTCGAATTCGCCAGTATTCCTCTCTGATCTATCTACTCCCGTAGCCACCCACTTTTCCCCGATTCCAACTTTACTCGTGGGAATTGGAATCGGAGTCTGACCATGTACACATGGTGCCGGAAACACCATTTCTTGGTGCGGATTCTGAACCACCAAGTTTTCACTCCACTGCCGCCGGCCAAATGGTGCCGGAAACACCATTTCTTGGTGCGGATTCTGAACCACCAAGTCTTCACTCCACTGTCGCCGGTGATAATGCTATGGAGATCTCTCCATCTGCAAATCTGATCTCTTCCATGGAGATCTCCCTCGAAGCTGTGGAATCCGACTCCATGGTGCCGGAAACACCTTTGATGGACCAGGGCTTCTTGTCGGAGTTTGTTGAATACGAATCCGCCAAATATAAACGGTGGGTTGGGCTTGCAGAATCTCTGTACCCGGAATCTGGGTATGATGCATGGGTGGCCAATGGTGAAGTCTTTGTGGATGAGATACCTCCACCACCACCTCTGTGAAGGAGAGAGCAAACTAAAGAGGAGCGAATTGCTTATCTTTAGACACTAGGGATGTTCTTCCCTGCTGTGCTATCTCTGATATGATGAGGTGATTGTGTTCTAAATTTTTTTTAGAATTGAGTTGGGGGATGGTGATGCCATATTTGCTGTGATGAGAACTTGTTGCTATTTTCTGAAGTGATTGCGTTCTAATTTTGTTTTTAGAATTGAGTTGGGGCTGGTGATGCCATAAACTAAATTGCCTATGATGAGAAATTGTTGCTATTTTCTGAGGTTATGTGCCTTATTTGGTGGCTAGTGATGCCATGATTTTGCACTTGTTGTGTGTTTTTTATGTGCCTGTTCTTCCCAGTTTATATGAGCAACCATTAGATTAGCCTATAAGCTGTCTAATTTTGGATGCTCTGTGTTTATGATGAGAAATTGATGTTGCACTTGTGTTCTGTGCCTCTTATGCGCCTGTTCTGTGCTTCTTTATACGAGAAACCATTAGATTAGCCTTAATGTTGTCTAATTTTGGATGCTTGATGAACCCTATGATGAGAATTTGTTGCAATTCCCTGAGGGTATGTGCTGTAAATGATGTTGTCCTGGTTAAAAAACAATACCAAAAACTGTCTTGCTTTGTTTCAATTTACAAGAAGCTGACACAAAAGTAGCTGGTTTACATTCCAAACAATACCAAAAGCTGTCTTGCTTTGTTTGTCCCTGTAAACTGTTGCAAAAAAGTGATCTTCCCATAATCTAATCTGTTAGAATCACCTGAGTCAGTCCCTCAATGATGTTCTGTACACTGTTCTCTGAATTGTGCCTTGAGCTTGATTGAGTCCCTTGCTGCCTTAGATACTCTAAGCTGTCTCTCACAAACTCCTCTTCTACTTCTAGGCATTTTGGAAGTTCTCCAAGCCTCATAAGTCTTGCCTTATTCATATGAGGAATTCTGTAGTTATTGTTGCCTTTTACTTTGATGATCTCAAACCATGTAGAGTGAGAAACACATTGTTCAACTTCCATGCTGAAAACTCATCAAATGCATCCCTCATATTCTTCAACATGTCTTCCATAGTTATTGCCATTTTCTAATCTTTCAGTGTTTGAATAGCTCTAAAAAATCCAAATCATTGACATTAGTGTAAGGGGAGTTAGAGGGTTGGCAAACCAATTGAATGTTAAATCCATCAGATTGTGCAGCCTTTAGGAAATCTGGATCATCAATCTTGATATGGAGTTTGGCATTGTCCTGTTGTATAATTATGTTCTTACTTGCATGCTTAGGCCACTTTGCTTTAATTACTGGAACAAGCTGCAAAATAGTTGATGCACTTTTCTGATTGATGAATATTCTGAAAAAACAAGCTGCAATAACTAAATCATGAATTTTCTGAAAAAGTCTGAGCAACCATTAGATTGGCCTTAATGCTGTCTAATTTTGGATGCCTCATGCACCCTATGATGAGAATTTGTTGCAATTCCCTAAGGGTACGTGTTGTCTATGATGTTGTGTTATGCAAACAATAACTAAATGATGCATTTTCTGAAAAATTCTGACAGATATACTGACCTCATTGATGAACTGATCTCTCATGACACTTTGTGTAATTGTTGGAAGTTCCTTAGTTTCTATGGTGCCTTTCAATCTGTTCTTTAAGTTTCTTTGTGCTTGTTCCTCAGTTATGAATGGGAAAATGCCTATCTTGCCATCAAATATCACCTCTCCAGTGTCACTGATTAGTGGTCTTGCCACAGCACATGTAAACATGATTTTCTCTATGAATCTTTTAGATTTGCATGTCCAATGCGGCTCTATTTCTTCTCGCAGTAGGTAATACCTGCGTGACACTTTTGTTAAGTTGAACCACTTCTCATCTACATGTATCACATTATACATATTCTGAAAAGGGATTTTTCCATCACAAATTCTGGACCTAAGCTGACTAATACTCCAAGTCAGCCTATTGATCATATTTTGAGGGGTTAAAAAAGGCTTAATGGCATTGGTATGTGGCCTGAGCTTCTTCTCTTTTATCCATCTATGTAGTAAACTCTTACTTATACCAAGCTGTTCTAACATGATCCTAAGAGAAGATCTCTGTAACACAGATAATTTTCTGACTTTTGCTACATCGAGTGCCTTTTTATCTTTGTGTTTTGCTCCTTTTTTTGAAACTGACCAATTGAATTGGTTTTCCCAGGGCTTGTTGAGCAGCAGCTTCCTTCCATATGCGAAAGATGGTTCTCACATCCACGTGGAATAGCTGTGCAGCCTCCTTTTTGGCACCATAATTAAGACTACCACTGCTACTGTGTTGTAAGAGCCACTGTGCGACATTGTTTTTTTCCTCATGTGTTAAATCGGGTCACTTTTGCGCATCTGCCATGCTGCTGTTTTTTAGTTGTAGTTATTGAAATGTAATTGTAGTAATGGATAGAATGAGACTTGAATGCTGTATTTATTGTGTAAGTGAGGGGTAGGGTTTAAATTTCCCCCCAAATATTTTGTGAGCAATCAATGAATGAAAATGTATTTTTTGAGATATTTGGCTCCAAATTTAAAAGTTTTGCCTCCAATTTTAATTCTGCAATCAGTTTTGCCTCCAATTTCTCATTACAGCTTTTTAGCCTTTTGTTATGCGCCTAAATTTTCTGTTCTTTTTTTTTTTTTTTTGTTCCAATTGTATCATTATTTTAATGCTGCATAGGTTTACATAACAATACATCAAAAGCAAATTGAAGTTTAAATATCAAAACCTGGTTTTAGAAATAATAAAAGCAGTAGCTTCAAAAAAAAAAAAATGAGAACAAAAGGCTAACAAAAACTTGGTTTAAAAAAAATGAAGTCAATAGCTTCAATAAATAAAAATTGAGTAAAAAAGAGGCCAAATAACCACACCAAAAAAGTCAACAACGATTAACAAATTTAAGGGTTTGATTAGCACTACCCCACTTCTTAATTTTTACTCCAATCAAAACTACTTTTTCAATTTTCTTAAAACACGTACCCAGCAGTAAATGAGACAATTATTGGTGGACGGAGGGAGTAAACTTTTGTGCTAAAATTATTTATTTACACATCACCCACACATGGCGCTAAATACTTAATAAATCATCAAATTATTTAAATTTGAAGTTACAACAGAGAAAACATAATAGCAATATTCTCGGTGTTTTGATAGGTTGACAAACAGACAAAAAATGTTGTCACTTCGACAAAACCTACTCACTGCTCATAAATAAAGTATTTTAAATAATTACAATACTCAATGAATCAAGAATAACCCAAAATTAGGAATAAACAAATACTAGATGATATTTGTTGATCAATCCAAGAATTGGAATCTAACAATACTTTATCCTTAAAATTAATTTTGGAAACTGTTGGCTATGTTTACATGTCGGGTTGGCATTAACATTTGATTATTTCTTCATATTCTTCTTAGATTTGGTACAACTATATGAAGCAAATGTTTCAAATTATTCAATTTAATTATTTGTACTTTATTTTAAATAAAATATTTATGGTGTCTTCTACATATTGATTCTTTGACAAGATTTGCCAGAGTTTTTCATCTCTGTTTTTGTGATGGCAAACTGGCATTAGACATCAAAAGTCAACTGCTCTGTCTCTTCAAGTTTCAAGCTTTATTGGTGAAAATGAAATTAAGTTTAGGTTAGTGTCCTTTTATTTTTTAAATTAGTCTATGTCTTTTGCTCGTTACTCCCAATACTTTTCTTAATATTTAATTTTGGGTGGCTGGATTATTAAGGAAATAATCACATTTTGAGGCATAAAAAGGTTCCCAATATTTAAAATCATATTTATCATATTTGATTGAAAATAGATCAGTTAAATTATTTTGAAACTATTCTTCACGTTATTTAATGTCTGACATAAAGAGAAATTTGACTTTTTATCTTTTTTTTTCTTTTCTTGGGGTCACCAACATGAACACTTTGCAGAAGTTCACTTTATGTAGATTTGAACCGACGACTAAAATGTAAAATCTACTGTATTAGTATTTCTTTATCGCTCCAAAACCAATAATTCTAGAACAACCATGAATGCAAAAACAATAAAATAAAAATAGAATAAATTCGAGACTACACAAATTCAAATTAAACTATAAATATCTTCTCTAAAAAAGAAATCTATAAATATACATTTCAGCTGAAGATATGACATCGACAAAGTAACTAATTTTAGTTCTGAAGGCCCAAACAATAACACTCAAGTTATGAAAGTTTGAGCCCATCGTATCACATTCATAAAGCCTATTTTACGGTCCAAAGCATCAAATGTTTGGGAGTTAAATGATAAATATTCTGATGGGGTTAATGATAAATATTCCAAACACCAATAATATGTTCTTGTAGGCCCAAGAACATTAGTGGGCTCGGGCTCGATTAACATTGTAGAAGTAGGAGGTGGCCCAAAAATTTTAATTACCCGACAAGCACGGACTTAGAGTCGGACCTCTTCGAGAACGTAAGGATGACAATTTTACCTGCTGGGCTCATATCCCTATTACTAATGGAGCGGATACGAAGGCAATTTTTCTTTTCTTGGCATCGGGGCTGGGTTTGAACATCAAACCTGCATTGGGTTCGGGTTGGGTACCGGGGCATAGATCCCCGCCCCGATTAATATTCCCTATGTGTATATATAATTACATGTGATTTATTTAACAAAATATATTATTTCTGCTGTGACTTCTCAAATTACAAAAAAAATTATACATTAACCCGCGTACATTGTTTCTTTTATGTTTTTTATGGGCATTATGTTTGATACTGTTGGTGTTTTATGGTGATGTATATAATACTTAATTAACTTAATTATTATATTTTCTTTTTTCTATTTTGTTGGTATTAGTTGCAGATAATTAAATGTGGAAGAGAGTAATTAAAGGGATAAACGTGTGGAGATCAAGTCCAAGGGAGATGAGTCAGCAAGTTGGTTCCAAGAAGAGTGGGAGTAGCAACCAAAAACGTACATGGAAGCAATTAGAGTTTGTTGAGAGAAATCTGGAGGCGGTTTACAAAGTCATAAGGACTGCTGTTGGAGATCATGGGCTTGAACGTGAATCATGCGCATATTGTGGAGTGCAACCCAAGTTTGAGTTCTACTATAAATAGATAGCATATCTTAAATTGTTTGAGATAGATTTGCAGAGTACAATACTCGTAGAATAGTTTTCATATTTATTCTTTGTTTTCTTCGAGTGATAGTTGAGGCAACTTCAATCATAACTTCTGTGAAGGGAGTTTTGAATTGTCTTTGTTTCAGTAGCCATTGTTTACTCGAAGTAGTTTCGTTGTTCACATTTATATAGTGAATATTTTGCCCTGAGACACTTCATAAGATTATTAATCGATGATCTTGTGAAAATTTATCCATTGTGTTCATTTAATTTCCACTACCTTCTGTCCGAAGTTTTGAGCACTTCAGTCACAACTTTAGTCACCACTATGGGTGTGAATCTCGTACCTTCAGATACAATATATTTTAGATAGTACTATTTAGACACACTATGAACGGTCACACAAGCTAAAAAAAGGTAATATATGGTTTGAAAAATGAAATATACCCTAATTGGGGAATCATAAATCCTAAAGAGGAATGTGGCTATTTCCATTTTTACCATTAATTTTTTTTTTTTTAACGCGTGTGGCTGACCATAGTGTGACCGAATAGAATTTCCCTAAATTTTATATGTTTCTTGTTTAAATGATTTTTTTATGGTGTTAATTTCTATTTTTTATTATAAAAAATCATTTTAAATAAATAAATTATGTACGAGTACCTGATTGGTGTCCTCACCCCGCTAGGTAATTCCCGGCCCGCTCCCGCCCCTAATTTAAATATGTATGAGGGCGGGGACCGGTATAAATTCTAGGGCCGGTATAGAGATGGAGAAGCAACACCGACCCCACCCCAACCCATTCACATCCCATCGAGCACATTGCACACCGTACATGCAAGTTCAATTATATAGAAATGTATTACTTACTATAATTTATGTCCTGAAAGCAAGTTTTGAATATTTGTGAAGGAAACTATAATCTTTCGTACTTGGACGAAATGAATCAAGTTATTTGTGAGCTACTCAGTGACCAATTTGAAAAAATGTTGTTCGACACTCGACTCGATAACTAATCGAGTCAAGTTTGAGCCTAATATTAAGCCGAGTTCGAGCATTATGTTGCTCTCGACAGGCACGTGAACATGATCGGCTTATTAAATCGAGCATATCTGCGAGCCTACAATCGAGTGTGTTCATACAATCGAGTATGTTTGGGAACCTATAAATTGAGCTTTAGTCGAGTTTTGTTTGTGAGTTTAATAATTGAGTTTTATACATAAAGCCATAAAAAAAAATGACGAGTTCTTCACGGGTCCGGCTCGATCTCGAATACCTCGTCATCGAGTATTTAACAAGTCAAACTCAAACTCGATAATTTTGGATCTAGTCGAGCTTGATCACGGAAAAAAAAAGGAATATTTAAACTCTATGGCAAGGTAGGATTTTTCACATACAAAAATCTGGCTCAACTCGAAGGACACGTGTGACACAATTACCAGTATTTAAAATACAAGATTGTTATATTTTCATGTATTTACTCATCGACTTGAGTTAGATTTTCATTTTAACAAAACTAGCGTATGACCCGTCGAAACTCGACGGGAAATTATAAAAATTAATAAAATTATTAAATAGTACTAATATGTGATAGATTAAAAAATATTATTTGTTAATTATTTTAGCGTTAAATAATTCGATTATGCAATCTACTAAACTCGCTTAAAATTTATATCACTTGAACACATCTCAAATTCAATTAAAAAGTAATTTTACCACATGTTTACGTCTTAAACCCATATAGTTATGTTTGTTAAAAATTATAACTAATATATTCTCATTACTTTCGATAATTGTTAAAGCTCTGTTATTCTACAAAATCGATGTGGACAAAATTATATTTCTCTCTCAAAGAAAAGCTACTCTTAAGCTGAATATTTTAGCTTTTTATGAAGAAAAAAAGGCAAGGGAATGAGCGGGTAGTGAGAGAGGAGAAGAGATATATAGATAGCGAATAATACTATAAATGTTAGGATTGTCTATAAGATAAAAGTGACCCTAAATACCCCACATTATGAATTCAACACAAGTTTAAGAAAAAAAAAGTTAAACCACCGCTTCACAATCATCCTGTCTACCCCGACAGTTCCGACCTGGAATCGGCCTATTGACTACAATACTAATTTTAAATTATATAAATAATCATCTTCCAAATATATTCACAAAAAAATTAATGATGACATTTGTTTTCTTTTTACATGAAATTAATATTTAATTATATACATAACTATATTCCAAAAATATTCACACAATATTTAATAAATAAAAATTTAATTATAAATTGTAGTATTATATAAATAATAATCTTCCAAATATATTTATAGAAAAATAAATGATGACATTCGTTTTCTTTTTTACCAGCTTCGAGAATAACTTTTTTAACTGAGAATAAAACTTCAAGAATTGTTTCACTATGTACTTGGTAGTTTTTCCTTTTTACAAAACTTTATGTGGAATGGTTGTGATTCATAAAATTATTTAGTCAATGATATAAGATAAAAGTTGACCATAAATATTCTTAATTTTATGAGTTCAAAATTATATAATATATTAAAAAAAAGTTGTCCTGCAAGTACTGAATTGGCCCATCTACGCGCACGATTATTGGTCGGAATTGACTCGTTGATAAATCGTTAGTAATTTTTCTGCCAATTTTCCTACATATTCTACGTTTTCCAACGGAGACCATTAATCAAATAATTTGAGATGATGTGTTTAGGATTATTCAAACTTGTTTGAAATTTATATACTCGTACTTGTTTAAAATTCGATTAAAAAATTAGCCATTTGTGTTCCTTTCTGAAAAAAAATCCGTATATTCGTCTACCGCCACAAATCTGCATCGGAACTGGCCCGTTGATCACGACTCTGATTTATAAGTACGTAATTTATAAAATTTATTTAGAATTTATATAGATCCAAAAATTTAATAAAAATAATGATTGTACTATTCGTTATCGTCCTTAATCGTATAGTAATATTCGTTAATTAAAATTATAAATTATGCAAAGTTGGAAACCCAACAACAAATAACGTAAAAATTATTTCATGAATGACGATTATAGATTTTAGAAAATACATGGGAAAAAAAACATAAATGAAAATTTTTTCGAGTGTCGGTTGGGAATTAGCTCATCTACCGCCACGGTTTCAGGTCAGAATTGACCTGTTGACCACGATTTGATTTATAAATTCACAACGTATGACGATTCTAGATTTTAAAAAATACATGAAAAGAATGAATAAAATGAAAATTTTAAAATTAATAAGAATAAAGAATGAAAATGTGTCACGTGGGATCCCGAGTTAAGGTATCCGTCAGTTAGGAATTGGCCCGTCTACCTTATTAATTGACAAATTAGAAATTACTTATTTTTTATCAAATTAAATAAAAAAATATTAGATTATTTCCAAATTTAATTCGGTTAACCAATAAATTATCCAAACTATTTTAGAATCATTTATTCTGTCAACTAATAAATTGGTTCCACAATAAAAATAATTATCTATTTGGCCAATTAATAAATTGACCAAATTAAATTAAATTAAACTATAAAAATATAGCAGTTATTTATTCGGCCGATTAATAAATAAATTGGCCAAATAAAACTCCTACAAAAAATAATTATCTTTTCGGCCAATTAATAAATTGACCAAATTAAATTAAATTAAACTATAAAATATATTTATTTATTCGGCTAATTAATAAATAAATTGACCAAATAAAACTGGTTAAGCAAAAGATGAGAAAATACACATTGATTCTAGGTATTTATAGGCTTTTCAATAGGTGAAATTTCATTGAGAAACTGATATGAGACACAAGATTTTAGTATAAATATTTAAAATCTATTATTGTACATTTAAAAATTCAAATATTTGAAAGTTTAGATAAATATGAATGGAGGAATATAAAGGTGCCACGTAGGATTTTTTCAAATCAATAATCATTTTTTTTTAGTAATATAATGATATATTCGGTGCCATATATCTAAATATTAAAGATCATTTCTAAAAAGAAATTTGGATGTCAGACCATTCCTTAAACTTGACCAAATTGATTTTCGCATGCCATTTAACATGATTTCTGTTTGAAAAGGTGCTAAATCCTAATACCGGATTGGATCAAGAAAATAGATTGCACAACATGAATTTGTAAAGCCACAAAAAGTTTCAACTATAAATGGCAGATTTCATATCTAAACACTGCAAATCTACCGGACAGATTTCAGTGCCACCTCTTTGAAATTGTCTATGAATTCTAATCAACTAAATCCCCCCATTCATTACATCAAAATCTCCATATTTTAGACCAGAAAATCTTCCAATAATCACAATAATAGAGTATGCATATATATTCAGAAAAAAATTAAAATTAAAATAAAAAAATGGACTAAATCCTTGGTGCGAAAAAGCTACAAAGGCAATAAAAGTACTTGACCATAAGAGCGGAAATCCTGGCTGCAGCTAACACCTTTCATATCCTCTCAAAAAAAGTTCTTTTCCCAAAATCTCTTCTTCAACCTTATTTAAACGCCGCCGTTTGCATAGAGATCCCCATCTTCTAGAGGTGCTCAACTCTTCTCCTCTCTATCTCTCCTCCCACCCCCCCTTAACTCTAGATAAATATAACATGCATGCATGGTGATCTGTTTTGCAGGAACAGGAAAATAATGGAGGACGGGCGAAAGATAAGTGCTCTCGTGGTGGACGACGATCCCTTAGTTCGTAGAGTGGAGGGAATGTTGTTGGGGGGATTCGGACTCGAGACTAAAGCAGCAGAAAATGGGAAAGAAGCTGTGGATTTGTTCGTTGCAGGGAATACCTTTGATGTCGTGTTCATGGACATGGAGATGCCCGTCATGGACGGGCCCAAGGTAGAAAGATTTAATAATACGACCACCTTTTTTTTGTTATATGTAACATTAAATTTAACGGCCATGTCACGGTGAATACGACCACCTTTTGATGTTGTGTATGGTTAGTTTTGAGATTTTTGAAATTCTTGTGACACGTGCAGGCCACTCGTGCGCTACGGGGGATGGGGGTGAGAAGCATGATCGTCGGAGTGACTGCCTGTGATGATGAAGCGGAGAAGGAGGCGTTCGTCGCTGCTGGATTGGATTGCTGTTGGGGGAAACCATTGAACTCCCGAATTGTTGCCGATGTCCTAGACAAACTGGCTAACAAAACTGCTTTGAACTATCGATAATGTTGTGTTGAGCTTTTCAACGTTTACCAGTCTTAGTTTCAATTTTGTGTCACAAAATAAAAATATGTTATGTTTGTTTGTAAAATTATGTTCAAATCTTTGAGAAAATTAAATTCATCCAAAAACTTTCATATATGAGTGATTGCAAAGCAACCCTCTTAACATAGGTCAATTTCAAGCCAATTGTACCATTAATTTGGGAATTTGCATCTATATAATCTTTAGGGATAGGTACAAATCATAATAAACATTATGAAAATTTTTACACCTTATCCCAGAAAATCCACTTAATTTGATAACCCTTTACACTTGTCAAATTCATGGGGTGTACCCCAATTTAATTGGGAATTCAGAGGATTTTTGCACAAAAGCATACATTAAGCATTTGCAACGGGGTGTCGATCCCCGGGGTCGAGGGAAGATCGACTCCCCTCGTTCGACCTCGCCTGGGTCGATCCCCGTTGCGAGTGGTGTCTATTTTAGGGGTCGAAGGGGTGGTGTTGATGGTGGTGTCGAGGGATAGACACCCCTCTCAACTCACTTCTTCATTATTTTGGGGACAAGCCACGTGTTTCCATTCGCCCCTTCTTTTTTTTTAAAAAATTTCTGTAAAAAATTTCCAACGATTTTTTTTTCCTCACAAATTTTCCTATAAATACCACACTCACCTTCATCTCATTTCACACAATTCTATTTCAATTTTATTCTATTCGGCGATTATTTTGACGACAATCCTATATGGGATGAGGTTGTCTTTCGTCGGCGTTTCGAATGAGCAAGAAGTTGTTCTTGAGGATAGCTTAAACTTTGACTGCTCGGGAGCCTTATTTTCAACAACTCCCTGATGCAACCGGAATGAGGTTTCACCCATAGGTGAAGTGCACTATTGCTCTGAAGCAACTCGCCAACAATGGAGCGGCAGATCAATACGACGAATATCTGCACGTTGGAGAATAACGCGCACATGTCTCATGAATTTTTGCCGGGCCATCAGGCGACGTCTATTTAAGGAGGCCAAACGCCGCTGACGTCGCCAGGCTCACAGAATTGCACGAGAGGATGCACAACTTTCTCGGTATGCTTGGAAGCATTGACTGTAAGCACTGGGCATGGAAAAATTGTCCAACAAAATGGAAAGGAATGTACACAACTCAACAAAAGGGTTATCCCGACGCTCATTCTTGAAGTTGCCGCCTCCCAAAATTTGTGGATTTGGCATGCTTTTTTCGATGACGCCGACTCTAACAACGACATCAAAGTGTTGAATTAGTCCTCCGTCTTCAGCAATGTCCTCAATAGGGAAGCGCCGTCAGTCGTCTTCAAAACGAATGGCCGCGAACACCACATGGACTACTATCTCGCCGACGACATCTATCCAAAGTGGACCTCTTTCGTGAAGATGCTCCAAGCGCCAACAAATCCGAAGAGATACCGATTTGCTCAGATGCAAGAAACGGCTCGTAAGGACGTTAAAAAGGCTTTTGGTGTCCTCCAAACTCGTTGGGCACTAATAAAGGGCCCTGCTCGCTTGTGGTTTCGAGTACATTTATGTGACATAATGTATGCTTGCATCATTTTGCGTAACATGATCATTGAAGATGAAGTACCTAGAGCAACTCAATTCAGTGTTGAATCGAGAGCACGGGGCGATCACAATGTGAACACGGCAGCAATCAATCAAGGTGGAACAGGGCTATTCAACGCATATATTGAGAGACAAACTCGACTTCAGGATGCTCGTACCCACGATCGTCTTATGGACAATATGATTGAAAAAATTTGAACACGTTACTCTGCTCAACTAGTATTTTTTTTTCAACAAAATTATTGAGTTCATCTTTTTTATTTTAATTCAATAAAATTGTTCGTTTTTAAATTTTTCTAATTTATTTAGTTATTCTTATTAGTATTTATTATAAATACAAAAAAAAAAATCATTCAATTATTGCCAATCATTAAATAGATCCAGATATATATATCAACCTCATTATCAAATTTTCTACCTACAATGAATCCATCAAAATCACCTCATTATCAAATTTTCTACCTAAGTCTATCTAATCATTGGGACTCCACCAAAATCACCAAAACCAAAGATGGACCTAGGTCGATCTTTCTTACCACTGCGGATGCTGTACGGTTTATCTCCACGGTTTATCTCCATATCACTACAAACGCAGAGGGCATTTTTACACTTATCCCAATAATTAACACGAGAATTAGATTTCATATTTCATTTGACCTCATAGTGAATAGAAGGTGTGCGATGAGATCACGCATTCAAGATTACATAATAATTAGGATCCTGCAAACGCTACTCAGATGATTAATCACGATTACTTTGATAATTCAACTCGAAACAAAAATCTTGCAACTCTTAAAACTACCTTAAAGAAAACATCTCGAGGCTGAGTTTTTGCAATGGTTGTGTCTGAACACTGACTATCGGTAGCTCACACCATCCCCGCTTATAACCTCACCAATCCGATACACCGAGTTCTTGACACGATCATCTCTGAGTAATCTGAGAGCTTCCTCCTCCTTCATCACGAGCACCATGCCAATCCCCATGTTGAAAGTCCGCAACATCTCTGCCTCTTCTATTCTTCCAGCCTTTGATTTGTCGGGGGAAAAGTTAGAGATAATGATGCTAATCATGGTAAAGCTAGAGATACAGCCTTATACAAGAATACAGACCTCCTGAATCCATTTGAAAACAGGGGGGACAGCCCATGAGTTATTGTATATGAGAGCACCGAGGCCCTTTGGGAAAACACGAGGTATGTTGTCCGTGAAACCACCACCGGTGATGTGAGCGATCCCTTTGACGCCGCCTCTGCTAATGATATCAAGAACCTATATTCCGGAATACCAAAAGGCAATCAGATGCAGCACAAGTGACTAATGTTATGTATCATGCCGTATAATGAAACTACCTGCTTCACATATATGACAGTGGGCGCCATGAGAGCTTCACCAAGAGTAGCAGACGAACCCGGAAGATTGTCTTTCAACGAAAGGCCGCTTCTTTCTAAAACCCTGGTTGAAATGGTAGGGGTGTCACCAATTCGAAGAAATGGACAATCAGTGCAATATTAACTAAGAAAAGACAATCTGCCTTCAAAATAAGAAAAAAAAATAAAAATAAAAAATAAAAAAAAAATGGAACCTTCTGACAAGAGAGAATCCGTTTGAGTGTACTCCACTGGATGGAAGACCAATGAGGACATCCCCAACCTCGCTGTTTTTCCCATCGATAACGGAGTCCTTTTTCACGATGCCAACAGCAAAGCCGCTCAGATCATACTCACCATCAGCATAAAAATCAGGCATCTCTGCAGTCTGGAAGATATTAAGTCAAGACGAATTATCAAGACGAATTATGATCTGTCATACCCTAACAACCCTCATTTGCAGTATTTTTTTGTGATGTATAAACAGCAGACTGGAAAAGACCAACTAAAATGAGACATTGACCAGATATGATTTTCTGATTCAAATGCACACTTTACTCAATAATGAGGGGATTATATAATAAGGCCAAGTCAGTAAAACTTAATCGACGAAATGAATATAATGCGTTTATTGTGGGTGCACTGCAAATACAGTGTAGAGATTTATCATAAAGAGATATAGGCAAACGATAAAAAGGGAGCAATTCACCATAGATACCTGGGATTAACACCAACTAATTTTTCTGAATATTTTTTACACAATATTAGAAACCTCGAAGAGTTTAGTTATTGTATCAGCTGTCGGATTGGTCACTGCAACGCTCATTTTGTAATAGCATTACATTACATCACTAAAATGAATAGATATAAAAGCCGAAAAGTACCTCTCCGCCTAGAAGAGCGCAATCAGATTGCTGGCAACCATCTACAATGCCTTTAATGACCTGCATTAGAATATATATATAACCAAATCACTAATTTTTTCAAGATTATAAAAGAGATAATAAAATTAATTGACTGATGACTACCAATACCTTCTCTGCAAGGTCAACATCCAAATGGCTTGTGGCGAAGTAATCAAGGAAAAACAAAGGCTTGGCTCCAGATGTGACTATGTCGTTAACACTCATTGCAACCTAAACAAAAAAATATGCAAAACACATTACCACCAGCATTACTAACAAATAACATCCAACGGCTAATTACTTTTTGTACCAAATCAATGCCAATAGTGTCATGAATTCCAGTCTCGAAAGCCAGCTTAAGCTTTGTTCCCACTCCATCCGTACCAGCCACCAAATAGGAATCCCCTGATACATAAACCAAAGATAAATATAAATAAACTCATGCTTCAGATTCAACACAAATTGAATTTTAAGACGGGGTAGTCCATGCAGTTCGAGTGCACAGAATCTTAGCATTGACTCTTGACAGTTGAACATAACGATTACTAAAGCCAAGAGCAATACCCAATGGAAAGAGCCCTCCAAAACCTCCGATTCCGGGAGCCATTTTGGCTATTCTCTTAACAAGCTCGGAGCCAGCATCAATGTCGACACCGGCATCCTTGTACGTAAGTCCATCACTCTTTTCTGCAGCCTCTGTACGAACAGGGTTACTCGTACCACTGGTCGACATAGAAACCACAACTCTGTCTTTCCTAGTTCCTCTTATAACATTAACTCCTTTCTTGCAATTTTTGGACAAGATAGGCAAAAATCCTCTGGTTAAATCATCCCTACTAATCTTGAACAAGTTATGATTAGTCGAATTCCAGATACGGCCGGAGAGTTCTGTATTTGCTTTGCAGGAAGTATTCATGTTTTTTTAAATATCAACAAACAAATCCCTTCAAATAAAAAAAGGATATATCAATCATCTTTGAACTATAAAATTCAATAAAATACTTAATATGCCACGAATTGATGAAATTTTAACAGCTACCCCAGAAAAGTAGTTTCTTGAAGAAATTAACAGAACCCCTCGAGATAAAAGTTACCGTTTTGATAATTAATTTTCTATGGTACAAAGAAATATCAATCTGAGCAGGTGACATTCAAGAAGCAGTAAAGAGAAACAAGCAAAAAAAGTGATTAGTTCGTAATGAAAAAAACACTAACCTCCAAAAAGTTTAAGAGCTTCTTCTGTGAATTCAAATAATGAGCTTCCAAGGATTACCAGAACACAGAAGATTTTTAGCTTGGCGGCGGAGGAGAGAAGCGGCGGGCGGCGGATGGCACTTAAAGGGTATTGGAGCGCTCTTTGCATTAGTTCTCTCTCCTTTCTTATTTTCCTTCAGATTTCTATTATTTACTTTACACCTATAAGTGGGCTGATACTGAACGGGCTTTCCTAAAGTAGTAGTATAAAGCCCAAATTCGACTTATTGTTTCGAGAAATGAATCAAAGGCCCAATAAATTAAGCCCGCTAAAAGTACTAAATCAAATGACCAATGAATTAGGTAGACAGCCAATGAATTAGGTAGACGGCCAATTTCCAATCCACGGATCCCATCACATTCTTATTCTTTATTTTTATTTATTTAAAATTTTTATTTTATGTATTTTGTTTTATGTATGAGAAGTAAATAGATTTTATCTCATATCAGTTTTCAGAAAAAGATCGATATAAATAGTTTCAAAATAATTTAACTAATTTATTAGTTGGCCAAATTAAAATTTAAAATAGTTTAATAATTTTTTATTTAATTTGATAGAAAATAATTTATTTTAATTTGTCAATTAATTAGGTAGACAGATAAATTTTCAATTGACGAATACTTCAACTCGTGATTTCACGTGGCACATCTCTATTCTTTATTCTTATTTATTTTAAAATTTTCATTTTATGAATTTTTTTCATGTATTTTCTAAACTTTAAAATTGTCATCCATGAATTCATTTTTACTTATTTGTAGTTGAATTTCCAACTTTGCATTATTATAATTGTAATTAGCGAATATTACTCTATGTCAAAGACGAGAACGACTTATATAATCAATTTTTTTTATTAAGTTTTGAGTTTATATAAATTTTAAAGGAGTTTTATAATTTACGCACATATAAATCAAAAGAGTGGTTAACGGGCCAATTCAGACCTGGAACTGTGACGGTTGACAGGCCAATTTCCAACCGCCAGGTACCTCAACTCGAAAAATTTTTATTTTATGCGTTTTTTTCATGTATTTTCTAGAATATAGAATCGTCATCCATCAATAAATTTTTACGTTATTTGTAATTGGGTTTCCAACTTTGCACAATCTATAAATGTAATTAGTGAATACTACTATATGATTGAGGACGAGTAGCACAATCAATTTTCTTATTAATTTTTGAATCTATATAAATTCTAAATAAGTTTCCTAATTATGCACTTATAAATCAGAGTCGTGGTCAATGGGCCGATTCCGATGCAGAACTGTGGCGGTAGACGGGCCAATTTTTAATCGAAGGGTATTGATATACGGATTTCTTTAGAAATGAACACATATGACTAATTTTTTAGTCGGGTTTTAAACAAGTACGGGTATATAAATTTTAAACAGGTTTCAATAATCCTAAAACACCGTCTCAAATTGTTTGATTAATCATCTCCGCTGGAAAACGTCTAATGTGTAGGAAAATTGACAAAAAAATTACTAACGATTTGGCAACGAGCCAGTTCCGCCCTAGAATTGTGCGTGTAGAGGGGTCAATTCAGTATTAGCGGAGCAACATTTTTTTTTATATATAATTTTGAACTCATAAAATTAAGGATATTTAGGGTCAAGTTTTATCTTATATCATTGGCTAAGTTATTTTCCGAAGTCCAATCACTCCATATAAAGTTTTGTAAAAGGACAAAACTATCAAGTGCATATTAAAACCAATTCTGGAAGATAATTATTTATATAATATTACAATTTATAATATTAAATTTTATTTATTAAATAATGTGTGAATTTTTTGGTAGATAGTTATTTACTACCTCCGGTCCCCAAGTCACTTCCTAAGAGGAAGGGACACGGGTATTAAGAAAAAGTTTGTTGAGTTAGTTGTGAGTATAGAAAAAAATGGTTGAATTTGTTGTGAGTGGAGAAAGGGTCCCACATTGAGGGTAGTGATATATTAATTAATTAAGATAGTAGTGGGTCATATGTGGTATTTTAGGTAAATAAGTTGATAAAGTAAAGGTAAGAGATAATAATTTGTTGTGGAGTAGTGTCCAAAAATAGTTAGGAAGAAACTTGGAGACCGTCCCAAAAAGAAAAGATAGGAAGAAACTTGGGGACCGGATGTAGTATATGATTAAATGTTAATTTCAGGTGAAAAAAGAAAATAAATGTCATCATTAATTAATCTATGAATATTGATGGTTCCGGTAACGAGTGTCTAGTGTATGGGGGGAGGGGGAATACATCAGTAACAATTTTTGCTTAAAAAATCTTTTCACTGAGTTAACTGCTCAAGTCAGTTTGCTCAACAACGGTGAAAGTCAGTTGGAGTTGCTCTACAACTGAGATGGACAGTTGGAGTTGTTCACACAATTGGGTGCACAGCTAACTTCTTTGACTGAGGGTCAGTTGTGTATTCGAACTGAGGTTTCAAAGAGTTAAGCGTTTGCAAAAGTTGTGGAAATTAAAAGCTCGTTACTTAAACTGAAACCTTAATGAAAACTGGGAAGGTCAAGTTCCCAAAACTTAGTGCAGTTTGTGAAAGTGCACTTCGTATGCAAATTGTACGTTGGGTCAGTTGATTAGGTAACTAAAAGTAAAATACTGAATGTAAAGGACGCAGCATTGTAACGTGGTTCAAAGATTGACCTCCTACGTCCACGACTTCCTTTTCGGGGAAGTAATTCACTAGATAAGCTTAGACGTGCTTATCAAATGTTCCACTTGGTTTACAGGTACCAAACAACCCAACCAGTTCGATTATGAGTTCGAACAAGACCTTACAACACTTTTACGGGCAAGTGTATAGCCTGGGTTTAGAATACTGGTTCTAAGGGGACCTAGTCTTAGATTGCGGGTTCTAAGGGACCTAGTCTTTGATTACGGGTTCAGAGGGACCTGATCTTTGATTGTGGGTTCAAAGGGACCTAGTGACTTTAATTGCGGGTTCAAAGTCGAACCTAAGGTTTGGGGGTTGGAGATTTTTTCAACTAAGAAGCCTTCTACACAGAGAGAAGTGGAGGCTTCGGCCTAAAAATTAAAGACTCGATCTTTTGGGAGAGAGTCTGCTTGGACACAAAATTATGCAAGAACCTATACTCTAGACTCGATCAAAGAAGGGGCATTCTGAGAGGCTAGATGGAAGAACAGAAGGAGGTGTGGACACTCTACTTCTAGTGATCTTCGACTGAGGTCTTCTTGCTGGAGAGAGTGGTAGTATGTTGCTGCCGCTACTTCACCTTGCGCGATTCTATCTGCGACTTAATCTTCTTTTCTCTCTTCTACTCTCTCTCTTTTTCAATTGTGGACACCTCTATTTATAGAGGAAGATCTAATTAGCCATTGGAAAGAGTCATTTGATCTCTACCAAAAACACGACACTCCACCTGCTTTACTGGTTACTTTCATAAAATGGTAATTGCGACCTACGCTTTTTGCGCGTCGCTGTTGTCGGTTCATTTATAGTAAGTTTTCCAGCTGACTTGTGCTTCCGAGTAGATTTGATTTTGGACTTCAACTCTTCTGCCTTCAACGTCTTCAAAGTCTTCTCTTCTCAGATTTACGACGTCTGACTTCGACACAACTTCTCTTCACTCGTGAGCTGCATAGGTTAGTTGAGGAGTCAACTGAGTTGTTGTCCAATTGAGTCCGTGGTACAGTTGAGCTTGGGTCTCAACTAAGTTTGAGGGTCAGCTGTGCATGGGTCTCAACTGAGTTCTTCACGAATTGTCTTCTTCAGTCCAACTGTCTTCTTCTGCTTCAAATCTGTAAAGATAAAATCCCTACACTCAAATAGTGAGCTCTAACTAAGTTCACACTGATGGCTTTCATCTACTCGCTTGGGGTCAGTTGGGTTTTGGTATAAATCAAAATCTTTACTAATTTTTCAAACAATTTCCCCCTTTTTGATGATGCCAAAATTCTAAACTGACACCACCTAACTTCCCTAGCTAATATCATACAACTGATACCAAAATGACTAAAAGATAAACTCAATTCTAGTCTATAAGAGGTAAGGGGTTAACACAAGATAAAATATAAAAATTAACATCGAACTTGGACAACGAGATGGTGGTGATCAAGTGAAGTTAATGATTTAATAAGATGTTCAAAAACCACAACTTATTATTTTTGATAATAAAAAGGGGAGATTACACTATAATTAAATCTAAGAATTCAAAATAGCAAAAAACTAAGTGTATCAGTTGCATTGTCTTCTCTTCGCAACATCAGTTGGCATGTACTTCATCCAACTTCAGTCCATATTTTTCATGGACGTGTTTCCTGATGTTCTGAAAATCTTCAGCTTGCTTAAAGGGATCAACATTGTATTTAGTTGTCAACCTATCTGCTTCTTTCTCAATGAGAGCAAAGTTGATCTCGCCGCTTTCCTTGATCTTGGGTGGAGTGAAGATTCGTTTGGCAGGAGCAATAGGAGAAAAGTGACCTCTTTCCTTAAGGACTTTCAAAATTTGAAGACCTACTACATCAGCTGTTGAGTAGGTTTCAATGTGTGCTAACCAGGCTTCATTAGCTTCCAAGCCTTGATACTCCAGTTCATACTAGAATTCCTCTATGAATTCTATCTTCAATCCCTCCTAGTGATCATTCAGTTCCTCTGACATCCATTTATCAACATGAGGGAGATAAGTGTTAGGGTTCTACTTCTTCCTTTGTCAAGTTCTTTCCTGACGAGCTTGAGACCGTTCGTTGGCCTCATTTATCAGTTTTTGGTAAATTTGCTACTTTTTTGTGGAAGAACTTGCCTTAACTCTCTTCAGAAACCCCTTTGAGTATTTGTCCAGAACAACTGTATGTTTCATTTGAAAGTTAGCTAACCATTTGGCATCTTTCAAATGCTTCTCTTTGGCTCCTGCAGCTCTAGCATATTCAACGAGAGTCGGAAACAATGGAGGAGTGTCTTTGTCGGTTTTTTCGCTGTCATCATTTAACCCTAACTCTTCAGCAAAATTTATTATGAAGAGTCATGCTTGTATGTTGGCCACATCATCTTCTAGCTGATCAATTTCCTTATGAAACTGACTTTTGTCTTTTTTTTATGTTAGTGTTTATCGATGCATCCAATTTCCTCGCAAGCTCTGCGTCCTTGGCAACATCATCTTCAGTTTGCCTCGGGCTTTCCTTCTCTGCCAGTTTCTTAGTAACTTCTTCATCTTTGGCAACCTCTACTTCAGTTTGTTGTGTCACTTCCTTCTCTTACCCCTTTTTGGCAACATCAAATAGGAGGGCAACGAAATCTTTGAGGTTATCAACTTTTGTGCGCAGTTGTGAGATGAATACAGTCAGAGATTCAATGAGCTGAAGGGAATTTTGTTCATCAACTTGAGCAGAGGATTTTTTAGTCTTGAGCTCCTGAACTTCTTTTTGCAAAATGGCGATTTCTCTTTCCATACGAACCATTTTGTTCTCATGATCTTCCAAGGAAAGCTTGTTGAAATGGATTTTATCTATGAGACCCTTGAAATCCTGTCTGGTCAGAAACTTCTCTTGACTTAACTCGAGTTCTTTCGTGATTAGAGACGACTGAGCTGCAAGTTTGACATTCATGTCTTTGAAAAATGTGTTGTACAATGCAGTCATGTCCTCAGCAACTTTGTCGATGCTATTGCTCGACTGATCTCGAACATTTCCAAGCAAGTATTTGAGTTTGATGAGAGTCTGAGTTTTCTCCTCAAAATCATCCCGTACTTTAGCTTTAAACGAGTCAATGTCTTGCCTGACTCCAGTTCAAAAAGCTAGTAGTTCTTCAACGGACTTCTTGATTTGATCCAAGTCCTTTGGCACAGATTCCGAAACTGAATGTTCCAATGCCAGAGTGGAATCAATTCTTACTGGTTGTTCTTTAGTTGACACCATAGTTTTTTCTAGCGACGGAGGTGCCCATACACATGCTTCAATGTTCTTGAGAAGTAGAGAGGCTAGGTCGGGGTGTACTTCTTCACACTGTGGATCATTTGTCCTGACAACTAAGCGAGATTCCAAATAAACTCTGATGAGTTCTTCTTCTTTCTGAATGAGCTCAAGCTTGGTCTTAAAGTTGAATGTGTCTTTCAGACGTCCTTCAGAGATCTGAAGCTCATGAATGTCATGAAGCTTTAGATAATCACCCAGAACATAACAATCTCCTAGACTCACTGAGATATACATGTATCGGTCAACTAGTGAGGAGAGTGTCTTGAGGTGATTCCTCACTTCGGGATGCAGAGTCAAGGCTTTCTTGTAAGCTGCAAAATATGAACTCGGTGAAAGTAATGGCCTTCTTTTCTGCCTCAGCTTTTGTGAGTAGAAGAAACTCTTCATCTGGGTTACAGAGTAGGAGAAGTTCCAGTGAGGTATCTAGCACAATGGAAGTCTGAACGGATTGGTCTTCCCCACCTGTTGTGTCAATGGTGTGTTGAGGATCTTCAGAAGAGGCATCATCTGAAATCAAGATGATTTATGATTCTGAGTCCTTTCTTCTTAGCATTCATCTTCTTTGGCTCTTCAGTTGAATTTGAAGGTGTCTTCTCAGCATTAGAAGATGCATTTCTCTTCTTGGTGGCTATCACGCTAACTGAAAGAGGTTATTTGTCCAACTGAGCTTCGTCGTCAGTTTGTGTTGTGTCTTCATTATCCTTTTCAGGACTATCAGAAGCTGAAGAGGATGAGCTGGTGAAACAACTTGCTGATAGTGACCGACCGATACAGCTGCACGATTCTCAGTTGTGATGTCATCAACAAATTCATCAATTTCCACATGTGCTGTTTCAACTTGACCAATTTCATTTTCGTTATTCCTGTTTCCAGTTCCTTCTGACTGGATAAGTCTTCTTCGTTTGGAGATCAAATGCACTTCTGGAGACTCTTCCTCAGCATCTTCTTCTTTGTTTAAGGTTGTTGCAATATCTGCCTTCTTCTTGGAGGATTTGATCTTCTTGGGTGGGGGAGCTTGTTCAACATGTGCCTGCTAGATAGTTTTCTTTTGTCCTCTCCTCGACTGAGATCTTGTTTGAGCTGCTCAACCTCTTTTGTTGGTTTGTTTTGATAGAGAGTCACCTTTGTAAACCATTTTCAGAACAAATTGAATCATTTTTAGAGAATCGAAAAGACGATCTTTGTCGGTGATAACTTCCTTGTCAAGGTGATCCCAATCCACTGGAATGCTTTATTTCACTATTGCATAGTGAATGATGCAGCTAACCTTTGTACCAAACATGATTTTGCAAGATACAATATTGATACGATCTTCGTTGGAGTTGCAGACGCCGACGTGAATAGTATACACCCAAGACCAAATTTGAACCGAATCGGATAAGATGGAATATCCCAAAACCTCTGAATCAATTTCTCGAAGTGAATTAGGCGTACGGCTGTTTCCTAAGACCCAACGATAAGACGACACAGCAACTCGGGGATGATGAATGACACACGAACGAGGGATGGTTGACTCGTCAATACGTCGATATGAACATCACGGTGACATGCTGCCAATCCGCTAGTTCGGTGAATAAACTGAAGGAGATAAACTCACAAAATATTATTCATCAAATCGTTATTTAATCCATGCCCTACTAGACCTATTTATAGGGTTGGAATACAATAGAGTCCTAATCTAATAAGGTTAAACAATTCCTTAACTAATAAGTAAACAATTCCTTGAACAATAAGGAAACAAAACCTAAACTAATAAGTAAACAAATCCTTTACCTAATAAAATATAAAACTACCAAAATAACTAAAATAAAGGCTTATTTTTGGCTTACAATAATTAAAAACGAAAAATAAAATAAAATAAATAAAATCTTCAGATCTTCAATCTTGGATTGTATCATTCCCCTCCTCTTGAAAGGGGTTTGTCCTCAAATCCAAAACTTCAAACCTGCATCAAAAGAACAATATTTTTTTTCTTTTTTTCTAAGACAAAAGCAAATAAAAGATAGAGGTTCAGATCAAGCTCTAATACCAAATGATACGATCCTCGTCGGAGTTGCAGACGCCGATGTGAATAGTATACACCCAAGACCAAATCTGAACCGAATCGGATAAGATGGAATATCCCAAAACCTCTGAATCAGTTTCTCGAAGTGAATTAGGCGTACGGCTGTTTCCTAAAACCCAACAATAAGACGACACAGCAACTCGGGGACGATGAATGACACACGAACAAGGGACGGTTGACTCGTCGATACGTCGATATGAACATAACGGTGGCATGCTGCCAATCCGCTAGTTTGGTGAACGAACTGAATGAGATAAACTCATAAAATATTATTCATCAAATCGTTATTTAATCCATGCCCTACTAGACCTATTTATAGGGTTGGAATACAATAGAGTCCTAATCTAATAAAGAAAAACAATTCCTTAACTAATAAGTAAACAATTCCTTAAACAATAAGGAAACAAAACCTAAACTAATAAGTAAACAAATCCTTAACCTAATAAAATATAAAACTACCAAAATAACTAAAATATAGGCTTATTTTTGGCTTACAATAATTAAAAATTAAAATAAAAATAAAATAAATAAAATCTTCAAATCTTCAATCTTGGATTGCATCAAATATAGCCGCTTTCTCCCATTCTGATCTTGGCAACTTCACCCTGAAGTTGTTTTCTCACATACATTCTCCAGTTAAACTTGCCATTCTTGATAATTGCCTTAGCAATTCGCATTTTGGGCTTGCTCATATCACTTTTTACATCAGATAGGACATGAATGCAGTTTGCTACTACATCATATATTAGTCGTGTCTCTGGTTTGATTAGAGATCTAGGCATGCTTGATTTGAACTTGCGTCCATCCACGGTGATACTCTGAGAATGAACTCTTCAACTTCCTTGTCTTTGATATCAGATGTTGTTTTTCCTTCAGCTGGAAGTTGAAATAATTGATCCAAGCATTCATCTATATCTATGAAGATCTCTTGCCCGATAAAGCTTCCATTTCCATCACTTATGTGTAAGCGAACTTTTGTTGTGAGTTTTCCTTGATCATTTTCTTCAAGGTGGAAGAAAAATTCTGTGACTGCGCTAGGGAGAAAGAACTTTGGTTCCATTATTACCCACTTGAGGAGGTTGGCTGAATAAAGTAGTTTCAGAGTTTTCTTCATAGCTTTAATTTCCTCATGAGCAATGGAATGAACATTCTAGAAAACAATGACATCTCTAATGTTTAAGAAGTTGCTGGAAATACCCAACACATCAGATGATATAGGCTTTGGAGTTTGAAGGTGAGCCATTGAAGAGATTGAATTTTCTTTTGCTAGAAGCGGTGATTTGCAGAGGGATTTTTGGATAATTTGATTGTGAAAAAGGGAATAAAGGTTTGGAGAATTCCTTATGTATGAAGGAGAGGGAAGGATCAACGGTGAGGAATTATTCCCGCTCAATAAAGATCTTCGATTGAGATGGAGTGTCGTTTCGCATGATTGTTGACGTGGAAACGTGGGAATGATCATGGGTTAGGTGGTGAGAATCACTCGTGCGTAAGGCATGAAAGAGTGCTTATGTCAGTCCACTCGCAATCTCAAAAGTTTAACCCAATGAATGAGACGTGCTTTGCATTGAATTTTTCTGTTGGGGATTTGATCAAAACGTGAATGTAATTTTGATCATCTTTCAAAAACTCCCGTTTAATCAGATAAGAGTGAACTTGGATCTTCTCATTTAGTTTAAAACCAACTGAATTAGCATACACTCAACTGACTCAAGTTCGTCTGTTCAGTTGAGGTTTGATCTTCACGTCTCTATCAAACTGCATCTCCTGAGGAGTATCTTAGTTCCCCGTCAAGTTGAGATTCCCCCTCAACTTGTGATCTCCATCTTTTTCACTTTTCTGAGATCAACATGAATTTTCCCAACAATGCATGTCGACCCTGCAGTATAGTCTACTCTCAGTTCATCTTGTTCCTGCAGCTAGAGATGGCAATGGACCGGATCTTGCTTAGTCCAGATTCAGATCCAATTTTTGGATCATTCGTCTAGATCCGTTCCAGATCCATTGGACCAAAAAAACAAGTACCAGATCCAGATCTATAAGATCCGCGGATCCCGGATCCAGATCCAGATCTATAGTAATATTGTCTTTACCATGCAATCGAGAATAGCACGCATAAATAATATATATATACCTCAAGTTCTACAATCATTTCAAAGTTCAAAACTAAGTCATTAAACCATAAACGACACTACAATAATCCAAAATAAGTCAAGCTATTTAAGTCTTCATTCTTCAAAAACGAAATATTACAATCATTTAGTGCCAATTTCCAACACCCTCAAGCCTTCAACTGAATAAGTATCGGGTATAACTGTTAAATTTCAACATCAACAACATACATGAAGAGGCCAAAACAAATTTGCAAGAAATACACACTTGTTTCAATAATATAAGTATGAAAAAGAAATGAATAAATTACCATATCAATCATGTCAACTTGATTTTCATTTTCGTCAAAATCTTCTGTAACGGTGGAACAAGCACTTGGACTTGGGTCATCCACTTCACCTTGTCCAACAAATAGAAAATATATCAAAACATGAAACTTATAGTAAAATATTATAAAATGGAATTTAAAGTAAGATACAAATACAAATAAATTAAATTTTACCTCTAACATCATTCATTATCCAATTTTGCAAGCACGTTAATTCCAATCATTATAATATAAGTATTATATATTATGTATAAATAAAAAAATATATTTAAACTTATAATATAGACCGGGTCTAAAAACGGATATGGACCGAATGTGGGTCTGAAAATTTAATTCCAGATCCAGATCCGTTTTTTGGACACTTCGTCCAGATCCGACCCAAATCCGTCGAGTCCAAATTTTTGATGTCCAGATCCTAAAAAATGGATCTGGAGCACCGGATCTAGACCGGATCTGGGATCCACTGCCATCCCTACCTGCAGCCTTGAGGACGAACTCCTGTTCCAAACTCAGTTGGATTCAAGTTTGGAAGCATCAAGTGCTTCTTTGAATACTCGAACTGATTGATCAGTTCGGATCACCTTTTCTTTATTATCCACGTAGACTGCTGACTGGAATTCCTTGGGTGCGCGTGGAGTCCAATTGAGTGGTGGATAACCTTGTCTTTGAGGAGCTTGGTTTTGACTCAGCTGAGATGGTCAATTCCTATGTGGTGAAAACTGTTTGAGAGATGACCCAAACTGTCTTGCTCCTTGAGCATACCCGAACTAAGGATAACTAGGACCATTGAACTGATCACCGTAGTTTCCATGTTGATATGCTTGTTGGTAGTGATGTGGCATTGAGAATGTCTGATGGTGAGAGTGAGGATTGTCCCAGTTCGAATGTCTTTGCTGCTGATGCTGAGCTGAGTTGTTTGCCCTTCGCTTGGGCTGATTCTGCTTTGGCTGTAAAGGTCCACTTCGTCTGTTCCCCCTCGCTCTGCGACCTCGGGGTCTAGACTTCCTTGATGATCTTTCAACATCTCTTGAAGTACCAGCTTCATGCTCCTTAGGTTCTTCAGTTAGAACCTTATTTCCTTTATCCTTCACAGGAGTCTCGACAGTCTGAAGGATGATTGGAGTCTCTTGAACTGTGACTTCGACTGAGTTCAGTTGAACTTGAGGTATTTGGCTGCTTAACATGCTCTCTAAAGCTGCGCTCGAGGCATGAAGGGATACTAATTTCTCATGTGCAAACTTCAACTCCATTTGCAACTGAGTGATGTATTCCGCCTGAGTCCTAATCATGTTGATCAAGTTGATGACCTGACTGTTGGTTGATTGAGCAACTTTTTCATGGAGTCTTCGGTTTTCCTCCACAAGCTTCTCTATATCTTGATACTTCATGATCAGCTCGTTGCTCATGCTGTCAAACTCAGCTTGTAGTTCTTTGCACTGTGCAAGTTGAGCAGTGCACAATCTACTCAGATGTTCGACCTCATCCCAAGACGGTTGGACATCTTCGTCTAATTCTCTTGTACATTGATTAATAGAAAAAACAATATGAGAGGGATGAAAGAAGAGTTTACCTCATCAGTTGACTCTTCCGGCAATGCCATGAAGCATTGGTCTTTTCCTATTAAGCATGATGGCGAGTCAGTTCTTCTTCTTCTGACCTCATGAATACATCGGTGTTGTCGACGTCATCCTCAATGATCATGGCCTTGGTCTTCTCCTTGGCCTTTCCTCGGAGGGCATCTTTCTCCTTCTTGAACCCTCCTTAAGAAATCAAAACGAAAGATTCTATCTTAGAGTGGTGGTATGTTGCTTCCGCTACTTCACTTTGCGCGATTCTATCTGCGACTTAATCTTCTTTTCTCTCTTCTACTCTCTCTCTCTCTCTCTCTCTCTCTCTCTCTCTCTCTCTCTCTCTCTCTCTTTTCTTCAATTGTGGAGATCTCTATTTATAGAGGGAGATCTAATTAGCCTCTGGAAAGAGCCGTTTGATCTCTGCCAAAAGCATGACACTCCACCTGCTTTACTAGAAACTTTCCTAAAATGGTAACTGCGACCTTCACTTTTTGCGCGTCGTTGTTGTCGGTCCATTTATAGTAAGTTTTCCAACTGACTTGTGATTCCGAGTGGATTTGAATTTACACTTCAACTCTTCTGCCTTCAACGTCTTCAAAGTCTTCTCTTCTCAGCTTTGCGACGTTTGACTTTGACACAACTTCTCTTCACGCTTGAGCTGCATGGGTCAGTTGAGGAGTCAACTGAGTTGTTGTCCTACTGAGTCCGTGGTACAGCTAAACTTAGGTCTCAACTGAGTTTGAGGGTCAACTGAGCTTGGGTCTCAACTGAGTTCTTCACGAACTGTCTTCTTCAGTCCGACTGACTTCTTCTGTTTAACACCTGTAAAGATAAAATTCCTACTCTCAAACAGTGAGCTCTAGCTAAGTTCAGACTGATGACTTTCATCTACTCAGTTGGGTTTTGGTATAAATCAAACCCTTTACTAATTTTCCCAACAAATATATTTGGAAAATGATAATTTATATAATACGAAATCGGTATTTTAGTCAATGGGCCGGTTCCAGGTCGGAACCGTCAGAGTAGACGAGATGATTGTGTTGGTGGTTCAACTTATCTTTTTTCTTAATATTATATTGAACTCATAATGTCCGGTATTTAGGATCACTTTCATCTTATAGACAATCTTTAAAATTATTTTTCTTTTCTAAAACAACGTGGGACAAAGAGTATTTGCAATGAAAATGATCCATCTCAATTTTCATTTAATCGACGTGGGACAATCTCTTTGAGGGCCAAATATATTTTTGCACACATCAATTTTGGAGAAGAATCACTAGTTTAACTTAGCAATATTAACCGCACTTTAATCGGGTACTTGTAGCAACTAGCAATGAGTATCGTATCCTCAATGACTATTAGACCGAATTTAAGTTGAAAACAAAATTTATGCACCTTCCTACTATTCAAGCTCTACAAACAACATGATTGTTGGTTGATTTAAACACTTAAATAAAAGATCAAGCAAAGATAGACAATTTCAAAAGATAAACGATTAAAAACGAGCAAAGATACAAATTGGAATAAGAGTTGGTTCTAGGGACTTTATATGATTCTAGATGGCTTGATGATGACTTCCTAATTCATGCAACCACTTTTAATCATCTAAATGAGAAGCATTCTCAAAGATAATCACTACCCTCTCTCGACGGATAGCAAAAGTAGATCAACTCGACGACTCTCTCGGCTAAGACTCAAGACGACGAGTTAACTCCCAAAGGCACATAGAAATCAAGCTCCTATGCATGCAATCTCACTTTCTAAGTCTCAAGAGCTATGCATGTTGTGATCATTGTTTTCCATGAATGCAAAACCCTACTAAGAAATTCTACAAACACTTGGCATGCAAGAAAGATGATCAATAATTCTCACATGAAATCAATATTCAACACCACAATCAAATAGATGAAGGCAATTAGAACTAACAAGCTATGATCAAATCATCATCAAATCATCTCAAATCCCCAAAACCAACAAGAAAATTTAGCTAGACATAATAAGAAAAATAACAAAAGAAATGATAAATAATTGCATGATTAGAAACACTAAGAACTCAATGGAGAAATCTTCAATACAATCTTCAAATTCAACCTTGTCAAGTAATACAATGATTAAGAAATGTTTTAAACCCTAAATGGAAACTTTGGAAAAGGGAAATCTAAGCTATGGGGTGATGTTTTTCGTTTTGGGGCTGAGCTCCCCTATATATAGGGTGGAAAAAGTGCTAGAGAATGATAAAATCGCGAAAAGGGCAAAATCGTCAAGTTTTGGGTGAAAATGCCCGAACCAGCGGTCTAAGCCTAGAAATCGGCGGTCCAAGCTCCGAAATCGGCGGTCCGGGCTCAAGGCGCCGGGTAGACCGCTGATTCGGGTTTATAACATAACTTTTATTCCAGAGAATTTTGGCGGTTGGACCGGCGGTTCAGGGATGAACCACCGGTTTTTCCATGCAAACCGCCGATATTTTCCTTAAGCCATTTTCATATTTTTGCTTCTTTTCGTCCCATTCTTCACTTCTTCGTCCCGATTCTTCAATTTCGCTCTTCTTTGACCTTTTTATTCTGGCTTATCGGCCCTTGTTTGATCTACACACATGCACAAACTCCACCAAACGTGAAACCAATCCAAAATAATGAAATCAATCCAAAACATATCACATTAAATGGATAAAGCTTGACAAAAAGTGGTAGAAAACACGTTTAGTTGCTACGAAAATATGTGTTTATCAATAGAGCTTTGAAAATTATCGAAACAAATGAGGATACATTAAATTAGAATTTTTAACAGACATTACTATATGGTTTGAGACGTAAACATGTGATAAAATTACTTTTTAATTAAATTTGAGATATGTTTAAGCACATATAAATTCTAAACGAGTTTAGTAGATTACATAGTCGAATGATTTAATCCTAAAATAATCAACAAATAATATTTTTCTTAATCTATCATATATTACTATTTAATAATTAGATTAATTTTAATAAAATATAATTTTCCTTCGATTTTCGATGAGTTATACGCTAGTTATCCTTATTAATATTCTAGCGTTACTCTCTAAATATCATATACACGTAATTTACTTTTATTTAAAAAAAATAATCGCTACTTTCAGACATGCCTGACCCAATCTTGTCCTATGCATTTCAAAAATAATGGAAATGTTGAATTTGGACCCAAAGTCTGAGCCAAAATATTAATTATGTAGCACGCTTGGAATATCATCTAATGGTCAGTGGGCATTTTTTAGGTAAAAAATATAGAGCTCGAATTTTACCGAATGCACTTATAGATCGAGCATGTAACAATTGATTTTACAAGTGATATTAATATCTCATGTGTGATTATGAATAGGATCAAACAGGGGAAAAAAAGAAAAGAAAAAGAAATGGACCCAACTAATGTAAATCAATATATAGAAGAATAATTCAGTTTCCATATATTTTCTTTGTTCCGTTCATCTTGGCGTGTATTCTTTTTTGAACCGTCCCATCCATCTTTGCCTATTAGTTTTTTCTAGGATAAAATTAGGGTTTACTTATGTCCTAATAATTATGCATGAAGGCAAATTCAAAGAAAAAACACTTCATTGACTAAAAAGATATTTTATTAGTATTTTATTATATGTAATTCTCTACTTTTTTATACTCGTTCCGAAAAGAAACATATCAAAGAATGAAATGGATGGAGTATATTAGATCGAGGATATTTTAAACAACAATATGTCAAAACAAGTAAATAAAAAAATAAAAAATAAAAATATAGATGTTCTTTTTGGATTGAGAAGCACCTTGGTTAGAATAAGTCTTTTCCTGTGGTAATATTATCAATATGTAGCTATAAATAAAATAAAAGTGTTATGAATTAATCGTCATATTAAACATGTGGTTAACTTTCATTTAAATCAGTCCAAGTCATATGTGCTTAATTGACAAAGAAAGAAACTCATTTAAACCCATGTTTAACGAGTAATAAACAAATTTGTAGAACCAAACATGTTAGATGTACAAATAAAAAACCATGCTATAGATGTAGTCGTGTAGATGATCATATATGCACCAATTGAAATTAGTGTCACACATCACAATCTTATCCATCTAGACTCATCCAATCATGGATTCCCACATCAGCAACAAGTATCTAAGTGTATCCAATTCAGCTATTCTGAGGCCACAAGCTCTTCATGTGGCTGAAACCCCAATTTTTTTCTCTGTCTCAAGATTTATAATCACTCTACCAATTTGATAAAAATAACCACTTAGGAAAAAGAGAGAGAGAGAGAATTGCAATTGATCAGCAAAAATGGCATCTGCTGTGATGACTTCCCTTCCACAGTTCAATGGGCTGAAACCCCAAACAGCAACTCTTTCCCCAGTCAAGAATTTGGTTAGTCTTCATATTTTATTGCATTTAGATTGAATGAGTGTATATTATTTTTTTTTATCAAAATGATATAAATGTTACCGCGTAATTATTTACATAATGTGTATTTTTAAATGCATAATAATAGAATTATTAAGAGATATTCAGAATGATTAAATAGAGATATTCAGAATCTAATGATGCGCCTACCGCGATGGTTCATTCATTTATTTGGAATGGTGTAAATTGGTGATGCAAAAGGATGATTTGTTGAACAAGACCGTAATTAATTAGTAGATAGTTGAAAGTTATTTTCTATAGTACTTAATTTATTAAGCTATATATACACATAATTTACAACAGGAGAATTGCTGAAACATTAATATGAAAATTAATCGATGATTTCTTATTGTATAACAACGTACTATCTTAGTTATATAGCTAGATACTTATAATTACTTAATTTTTTTAGATAAGAAAGATACTTTATAATTTATTGGATGATATAATTTAGAAATTTATCATGTGAGGAGTGCCTGAGTTATTGCTACAAGAATCTCTCATAATATTATTTGCACAATGTGTATAAAGGAAGTTTGGTATGCAACAGTTACGAGGCAGTCTATTCTATTTAATAATTTTGTATGCAACTGTTACGAGGCTTCATCTGTCTGAAGCAATGTATTTATTCTCAACTCAAAACGCAAAATGCTAACATAAAAAAACATATTTCCACAGGTAGCTGTCCAACCCATGAGGCGTAGAGGACATGGAGGTTTGGGTGCTCGCTGCGACTTCATCGGCTCGCCCACGAATTTGGTAATAACTTATCAACATTAATTATTTTTATTTTTATTTTTCATCTAATCCGGCAAAGTAAAGGTTCCAAATTTTCACAATCAAACTTAGTATTAATGGTTCCTAAATGCAGATAATGGTTACTGCAACGAGTCTGATGTTGTTTGCGGGTCGTTTTGGATTGGCTCCATCAGCAAACCGAAAGGCAACTGCCGGTTTGAAATTGGAGGCCAGAGACTCGGGTCTACAGACTGGTGATCCGGCCGGATTTACTCTTGCGGATACATTGGCTTGTGGGACTGTGGGTCATATAATTGGAGTTGGAGTTGTACTTGGCCTTAAGAACATTGGTGCTATGTAAATTCTCAGTTTCTCAATTTTTTTAGTAACTTTACGACTATTTGTGGAGATTAAAATGCTTTTACCTCCCATTATTTTATTGAGTGAGTCTCCTGTGGAGACTTCCACGGTGCAGATGGGCACCCGCCCCGCCCACGCGCCCAATTTGACCCGCGCGTGGGTCTCACGCGCCACAGTTTTTTGGACTTTTACTAAAATAAGGATAATCGGCGGGCAACATTTTGGACTTTTACGGCTCGCTTCGAGGCCTTCGGCTCCCCTCGCTCGCATCTTGACCATAGAAGAAGCGGCAAACAAAAAAAAAATAGAAAAAAAAAAAGGTCAAAGGGGGTTTGACCGGGTCAACCCCGTGTCAATCGGAGCGGGTCGGGTCAAATGGGTCGGGTGTTGCACGGTAGAGAATATGCACCCAAGTTTTTGTCTTATTTTAATATTCAAACCTAGTAAAATTTACTAGTATAAAAATCAACTACAACACTCACCTTGAAATCGGTAAGTATTATCACTGCTAAAGTGTTAATAATTTTACAACACTTTTAAAGTGTTAATAGTAATTTTTTTTATCTAAAAATATGACGTTATTAATGGGATAACTAAAAAAAATGAGAAGTTATCAACAAGACAGAGAGAATGCATCACGGGGTCACTTATAAGTTATAAGTATGGGAAAACATTTAAAATGAAATTGGACAAGCTTTTTTATTTATTTATTTATTTATTTCCTAATAGCATTACAATCTCATGGGCAATAATAACCTGGTGGATCAATTAGGCGGGCTTCGTAGCCACCATTTTTATCAGTCCAGTCAAATTATAATTTCAGACATCGCGTTCCATGGCCATTTTGATGCATTACAAAATTATGTACCTTAATTTTTTGATGGTTGTGGTATTTTTATATTTAGGGGTGTTTGGTCGCCCACACTGGATTAGGTAAGATTAAAAATTTTAGATTAATAATGTGGAGATGTTGGGTAAATTTAGTATAGGAGTTCCGTTTGGTAACTTTTTAAAAATAACAAAAAATTTTGTCCTCGCGTTTGGTAGGATATATTAAAATCGGGATTAAGTTTGGTGTTCCAATTTAGACCTTGCAAAAGTTTAATAATTACAAATATGTTCTAACATATATACACAGTAAACAACACATTTAATTCAGATACAACAAAAAATTCAATACAATAATAACAAAGTCATATACAGAAAACAAACCCCTTTTTCCTCCCTTTACCAATTTTTCATCTTCTTTATTTTCCCATTGATTTATTCCAAATGATGTTTGTATCAACTAGATTGACTTCTATTCATTCTCAGCTTTAATACCCACATCTTTTTCTCCTTCACTCCTTCTCTGAATTTGCCACTTTTTAGTGGGTTTCTCTCAAGACTATAAGAAAAAAGAAAAAGAAACGAAAAATAGAAAAAAATGTTTTTCATTTTGTGTTGCAATTTCTGTAGTGTTTGTTGGGTCTATTGCAGAAAAAGCTTCAAACCCGGAAGCATACATGTGCCTTAAAAAAGGCTTAGAAGAAATCATCGAAACTGAGAAATCACCGAAATCGACAACAGGTCCGCTCACCGACGCTAAAGTCCACTACATCGCGAAGCGGCAGCTGCTCTACTACTTAGACGAGTTCAGCGACAGAGGCAAGAAGGTCACCGTTGCACCGTCGCTAGAATCGATCTCAACCATGGCGACATCGCCGGCTATCTGCCGGAGGAGCTCGACCTGCTCAGAGATCTCGACATTTTCCACATTAATTCCAATCGTTCTGCACAAACGACAACTTCGGTAGATCGGCGATCGGCAGATTCTGCGCAAACGGCAGATCGGGGACTTCGGAAAGGGAGCGAAATGAGTTTTCTGAATGCAGGATTCTGCAACAATTTACTTCGACGATTGTATACATATGCAAATTGGGGGTAATTTAGTCCATGTGTAACTCTATCTCAACTAACGTTGAGGGCTAGAATAATAATTGGGGGGTGAGGTGATATTATGTTTCTTGGAGTTGAGGGTTATTTCCATCGGGCTCATGGTTTATAGAGGGTCAAGGATATTAAGGCTAGAATAATAATTGGGGGGCGGGGGGGGGGGGGGGGGGGTGAGGTGATATTATGTTTCTTGGAGTTGGGGGTTATTTCCATCGAGCTCATGATTTATACAGGGCCAAGGATATTAACTTTTTAGCCTATCAAACACAAGATTACACAAGAAAAATAATTTAGTAGTGGTTAATGTGGGCTACCAAACATGGCCTTAATTAAATAACTAATTTGATGTAGATCAAAGAAACTTAATTTGTCATCAACTTCACAAAAACCGTACTATTTTGAAAAATTTACAACGGTATCATAATTCACATGATTAATGAACACATCAAATCAACTTATTAAATGTAGGTAAAAATATGGTAGATCGAAGATTTAAAATTTACAAAGGCTGCATATTATTTGTAACTTCTTAAAGAATGGATTTAAATTGTACAAGACGCTAAAAAAATTACAAAGACTGCATATTATTGAGCATTTATGTGCAATTAACGCTTTTAATAACCTCATAGATCTATTGTGTGTGATGCTGGTGGTGACTTTGTTTTTGCTCATGAATAGTGTTTTTTGGGTTGTTTAAGAATTGAAGAAGGGCATACCATGGGATTACACGAGGCTTTCTCTTGAATCAATAATATGAGATAGTCACAAGTTATCTTGGAATTGGATTGCAAAATTTTTATGGATAATTCTAAATGTAACCTCCATTTTACTCTTTATAATCTCAAATTAAATAAATAATTCAAATTGAGTTAATTGTACTATTTTATCCCTATAGCTTCCAAAATTAGTAACTATAACACAAAACAATGTAAAAATAAAAATATGAATGATTTACATAGTCCCATAAAAACACGATGGTTTTGACAACATGAACCTTCAAACCCAGAATTTTGAAGGAAATAAAATGAAAAATAGCTATCATTGAGTAGGAGATTTTTTTGCATTAGACTAACCGTCACCTATACTAGTACTGTGTCAAATAACATTTGAAAACAATTGATAAAGTTACAGAAATAATAAACCAAATCAATTTAAATTTGGAGAAAATTAAAAATAGAAACAGAAATTGGAATAATCTCTCTAAACTCCATGATTCGAAGGTAAAAGTTAAGATTTAAAGTCCAAAATATCGAGAAATTATGGTGTGGATTCAAATACATGCAATTCCCTTCCCAATAATCGAAAAGCTCGACCCTGGCGGCGGCTAGGGAGTTTGTAAATAAGAATATTTTCTCAATTTGCTTTTTTTTGTAGAGGGGGGATGAATGATAAGGAAAGCTTGGCCAAAAGCAACTGAAAATTGTCCATTGATCGAACTTACTGAGAGCAATGAGTTTGGGGGCTATGGCTATCAGTGGCGGATGTAGGTGGGTACATGGGGGTACAAATATACAAAAAAAAAAATTAGTATATATATATATATATATATATATATATATATATATATATTAATAGTATTATATTATTAATACCAAGTAGTCTATTTTCTTGGCCCAACCGGCCATATCCATACGAGAATGAGAATATACATTATTTAAGTAAGCCCAACCCAATTCTATTTTGTTAAAGACCCAAAACAATATTTAATTAAGCCCACATTATATATGATAGCATTAAAAAAAAAGAAAATAAAAGAGGAATTACAAGTAAGAAGCAGAAGAACGGGGAGGAGGGGATCAATTTTTGAATGATTGTTTGGTCACTTTCGTCGAGAAAGATATGTTTCTCCAAGTTTCTGATGATGAGGTTGCCAATCGCTTTCAAGAAATGAAGACTCGTCGAATAATAGATTAGATAACTATGTATTTTTCTTTTGTATTTTAAAGTATATCATTAAAATTGAACAATATTTTGACATGTTAATTGGTTCAATGGTATGTTAATTATTGGTGTTTATTTGATTGAGCTTGAGCATATTTTCAATTCAATGGTGAATTGGTGGTAATATGAATTTTGTTATTTTTTAGGAGCTCAATCAATTTTTCATGCTCCAATATTTCGCACCCCCTAATTGAAAATCCTGAATCCGCCACTGATGGCTATCATGTATTCGTGGAATACTATTAGGTTTTATTTTATAGTTATAAATTTTGGGGCTCTAAAGGTAAAATAGTATAATAAACATAAATTACATTATTTATTTAATTTGAAGGTTATAAAGAGTAAAACGGAGCTACGTTTAGAATTACCCAATTTTTATCAATGCGTCAAATGATGATCTATATTCTTCATGTTGCTGCAAGAAATAAAATCATAATTTACTTTCGAAAAGGACAAAAATGGATCTATTGGGCCAATAATTGAAATTAAATTATTGGAGTCTGTATAACCGGCCCGAACTTCAGCCCAAATGTAAGCCCAGTGTAAAGATGGCGCGGTTTTGGGATTTACTTTGGGCAGGAAAAGAAAAAACTCTAATGAATGCCACTAGCCCTTCTCCACCCACGTCCCTCTCTATTCCTTGTCTCAATCAGCTCGAACGCAACGACACCGTTTCACTCATCTCTCACACTGCATAAATCGATACCGCAAATAAGCGCAGTTTTTCTCTCTACAATTCGAGCTATTTCTGGCTGCCGAAACCTTCTCCGTCACAGGAATTCGAGTGTTCAAGGGTTTTATCCGTCGAGCCGAAGTAGGAAGCTAGATGAGTATATGGAATTACGTTGTGACGGCGCACAAGCCCACCAACGTTACGCATTCCTGTGTCGGCAATTTCACCGCCCCGCAGGAGCTCAATCTCATCATTGCGTAAGTTTCCCGACTCCTCTCTCCCTTCTCTCGCTCTAACCCTCTCTCGCATGCACGGGGAGTTTAGTGCATTTGAGGGGGCACTGAAGATCGAGTATTTCTGAGCGAAAAATTGTGGTTTCGAGTCTGTTTGCCGAAGTTTGAAATGTTAGTGAATGGAATTTATTTGCAGGAAATGCACTCGAATAGAGATTCATTTGCTCTCGCCTCAAGGCTTACAGGTATGGTGGTCAAGTTACATTAAGCACTTACTTGAGACTGGCGGTCTGTTGTAATGATTCGGAGCCGTCTTGAGAAAAAATAATTTTTTCTGTGTTTTTTCGCTTACACTTATTTGATGGTTATTCTTGCACCAGACCTTAGATTGCGGGTACATGGTATGTTTCCCTTTGCAAAATATGATCAACAGCCCTTTCTAAAAGATGGCAAACGAGAAGTCATAGCGAGAAATAGCGGGTTAGGGATGAAGGGTGGAGGGAATCAAGCTTTGTGCTTCTTTTTATTAAGCTAGTTTTATCAGAGCCCAGCAAGTATTAGAAAGGGGCATTGCAAGCTTTTCCAGCCTATTTGGTTTTCAACTTGGAATTCCTTAAGCACGTTTTGTTAAGAATCTTTGCTCATGTTTTGCAGCCTATGTTGGATGTGCCTATATATGGGAGGATCGCCACGCTTGAGCTTTTTCGCCCACATGTGAGTAACCCTTTTTATATGAAACTTACAGCGGTTAACAACTAGTGCAGTCTTATTACTTTATTGTATACTATTATCAAGGATTTAAGAAGTATAAGCTAGTGAAATTAATTAAATCAACAGGGAGAAACACAGGATCTTCTTTTCATAGCAACCGAAAGATACAAATTCTGTGTTTTGCAATGGGATGCTGAGACCGGTGAGGTTATTACAAGGTATGACCTTATTAATTTTATACACTTTGACACTAACAATAGTTTCTTAGTTTCAGTTGGGTGAGTCAGGTCTCTTGCCTTAATGAGTTTACATGATGAAATAATTTAGGCATGAGGCATTCAAATGAGGCCTTAAAACTGGTTTTTGATTTCCCATGATCTCATTTCAATTGTTTTTTATGTTGGTGTGGCGGTCTTTCATACACGATTAAAAATTTACTTATTTTATTGGGTTGGCTTCCTTTTCTAAAATAGGGCCATGGGTGATGTTTCAGATCGCATTGGTCGCCCCACAGATAATGGACAGGTACTGTCTTGTATGTTGGGAAAAATACGGTCTTGATCTTAAATTTTTTTGTTTGAGGAAATAGCCAATTCCTGACTTCGTTATTGATTTTCTTGTAGATTGGAATAGTTGATCCAGATTGCAGGTTGATTGGTCTTCATCTATACGATGGCTTGTTCAAGGTATCGGTCATCATGCTGTATCAATCTTAGTTCTCATTTTGTATCTTTTGGAGTGTTCAGAATTGGAAGTTTTAATGATCTCTGCTGTGGATTTGAACCTTCTGTTTTTTTTTTTAGGTCATTCCATTTGATAACAAAGGCCAACTCAAAGAGGCTTTCAATATCAGGTGCATACTCATTAACAATAGTAACCTTCCTAAGGAAAGAAAGAAAGTGGAGCATTTTAACTTCATATATGGTTTGGTTTTTTAATTTATTAGGTCGGGCGAAGATAGCCCATTAATTACGTTCATCTTTTTTTCGTTGTTAATATTTTAATATTTACTAAGTTTCTGAATCCTATTTTTAAGTACTTGCAATTTCATTTGTTGCTTCTTCAGGCTTGAGGAGCTTCAAGTTTTAGATATCAAGTTTTTGTATGGTTGCCCTAAGCCGACCATTGTTGTACTTTACCAGGTATGCTTACTCTGGCACTCACCAATAGTTGGTGTCTATCTTGTCCCGGGGTTTTCCTTTTTGATGAGAGATGCTTCATGGATGGTAGTGGTACTAAGATGTTTCCAACTAATGGACTCATTAAATTTCTCATTCTATTGTTTACACCATATGCTTGTTCAAGAAGTGTATTTCTCTTAGAGCCTTTCGGATTATGTGGATAATCTTTTCTTTTGTATCTGTTTGTTCTTAGTGTCAACATTGACTTTTTACCTAACACACTGGTTCTCGTCCTTTATTGTTATTTGACAAGCAGGATAACAAGGATGCTCGTCACGTGAAAACATATGAGGTTGCTTTGAAGGATAAAGATTTTGTTGAAGGTCCTTGGTCTCAAAACAATCTTGACAATGGGGCGGATTTGTTAATCCCAGTGCCACCTCCTCTTTGTGGCGTCCTCATTATCGGTGAAGAAACTATTGTGTATTGCAGTGCCTCAACTTTCAAAGCAATCCCCATTAGACCTGTAAGTTGTATTTATCTCATTCTAGGTCTATGCAAGCCCATCTTATGTCATGCTCTGACTTTTGTTTATTTATCCTTAAAGTCTATTACGAGAGCCTATGGAAGGGTAGATGCAGATGGTTCACGCTACTTATTGGGAGATCATAATGGGCTTTTGCATCTACTCGTTATAACTCATGAAAAGGAGAAGTAAGTTTCTTCACCCCCATTCTCAAATAAGCATGTGTGTTTTCTTCAGGTTTTATGTTTATGTGCAATTCTTTGACAGGTCTCTGAGTTTTGTTAACTTTTTCTTTGTGACCTACTAGAGTAACTGGACTAAAAATTGAGCTCTTGGGGGAAACATCTATTGCGTCATCCATATCATATCTTGATAATGCCGTTGTTTTCGTTGGCTCAAGTTATGGAGATTCACAGGTTAAAGATACTTCTCTTTTTTGTTTATCTAATTTATTGGAATTGGCTATCTGACCCACCATATCGTGTAATACTGTGAGATTAATCATTAGCTATTGAGTTTGTGGTTTTACTATGTTCCGTTTCTAGGACTAGGTGGTTTGAAACCTTGTGTCGCCTGCATGTCTTTCTAGACCTTTCTTACTTGTGGCCAAGTTTTCTTGTATACACGGTGCATGCTTTTGATATATGCTATAACATCTTCATATGGTCTAGTCATTTTTTCCCATAGCTTTGAACACCACTTTGCCCATATATGTTTTAGTTTTGTCTTTCTTTTTGTGTTTATGTTTCTGCTGTAATCTTGCTTTCATTGATTCTTAGTTATGTTTCTCACATTGATGATGACTACTACTTTTTTATGAGTAAATGGAGAATTTAAATTACGTGATCAATCTTTTTTTAAGGAAACATTAAGTGTATCCTTGCTATTATTTATCAGATAGTTAATTTTGTATTTTTGTTGATGTTGGTTTTGTTTAATTTTAGAAACTTCTCTATTTCTCTCAATTTATTAAAGAAAGTGAGTAGACAATTTGGATTTCGTTATGAAATTATTTGATTTCTGAGCATCTTTTATTATATGGTACCTTGACTTTCTTGCATTACTTGATTTCCAATGAAGACTACTGAGTTCTAGAGTTGACGTGCATAATCTATGGGCTATATTTAAAAATTTATAACTACTGCTCTTATTGTGAATTTGTGTCTTCTACTTTTTTTCTTTTTTCCCCCTGATTCTACTGTAGTTTACTTAATTCTATATCTTTTCATAATCCAGCTCATAAAGCTTAATCTTCAACCGGATGCAAAAGGTTCTTATGTTGAAGTTCTTGAAAGATATGTCAACTTGGGGCCGATTGTTGATTTCTGTGTGGTTGACCTGGAGAGGCAAGGCCAAGGTCAAGTTGTAACTTGCTCAGGTGCTTATAAAGATGGTTCTTTGCGCATTGTGCGAAATGGTATTGGAATAAACGAACAGGTAAGTGTTGCAAAATTGTCTTGCCAAAAAATTATTTTCATTTATTTATTTTATTTAATTTGTTTACATTGTCTTGCGTAGGCATCTGTAGAGCTTCAAGGTATCAAAGGCATGTGGTCGTTGCGATCAGCTACTGACGATCCATATGACACCTTCTTGGTCGTTAGTTTTATCAATGAGACGCGTATTTTGGCAATGAATATTGAGGATGAATTGGAGGAAACTGAGATAGAAGGTTTCTGTTCCAATGTACAGACACTGTTTTGTCATGATGCTGCATATGATCAACTTGTGCAGGTATGATTGATGCAGCATTTGTCATCGTTCCATAGGCCTTCTAATATTTCACGAACTGAGATCTTGAAACTTTGCAATATCTAACTCCATAATATCATGATCACATCATACAATGAAATCTTGTTTTATACGGCTCATTAGTATTCTTCTTACTCAAATGAATTGCATTTAGGATTGAGAAGCATTGTCTCAATTTGTTGGCACTTGATCTTAGGTGAAAACTTGAGCACATTAAGATTATTGACGGGCAACTTTTTAAACGGGGTGGTTTATTGTTTTATAAAATCTAATGAACTTTATTTGAAGCCTACAGCTTTGTTGAGAGAACTATAGCCCAGAGGTTTTAGGAAATTACTTTGAGCTTTCAGTATCTCCAAAAGCAGTTCAAATTTGATTTATTATTGAGATTTCTAGCATACATATGGGCAATGTCTAAAATCTGTCCAAGGAACCAGTGAAATAATTTTACCTTTAATTTCATCAGTATAGCAGTAGCACTTGTATGCTTAGATCCTTTGTATTTGCACATGGAAATGACTTCATTTCTATGAAGTTATTGCACTCAAACTAAAATTGAAGTTTATATGTGGAAATATTTAGCTGGAAATAACTCTTGAATTTATTTGGAAGAAGACATGTCATACTCGTTCAAGCTAGTATTGTGTCCAATCTACTTATTTCTTGGCAATTAGAATTTCCATTATTAGTTCAATTACTACCTAATTTTTTTGTAAAGTGGCACTGTTTTGCCCTATTTAGTCTTTAAGTTTTTATTCTAGCTAAATTTTTACTAGAAGATGTATTACACAGGTTACTTCAAGTACAGTGAGACTAGTTAGTTCTACCACAAGAGAGCTTCGTAACGAATGGTTTGCTCCGGCAGGTTATTCAATCAATGTTGCCACAGCGAATGTCACTCAGGTATTTCTTCAATCAATAGCTACGTATGACTAAATTTGATTATCTGACAAATTTATCAAAGTACTTCTCTTAGGCCTGAGTACAATTTCTTTGCCTTGACAGGTTCTATTGGCTACTGGTGGTGGACATTTGATATATCTAGAAATCGGTGATGGTGTTCTGAAAGAAGTGAAACATATCCAGTTGGAGTATGACATATCATGCCTGGACGTAAACCCAATTGGGGATAACCAAAACTGCAGTCAACTAGCTGCGGTGGGAATGTGGACAGATATCAGTGTTAGGATATTTTCACTTCCAGACTTGAATCTTATCACAAAAGAGCATTTGGGAGGGGAGATTATTCCCCGTTCTGTACTTCTGTGTGCTTTTGAAGGGGTTAGTTTCATTCTTAATTCTGTTAACTTCACTAACAGTACCTTAATTTCCTCTTCTATACATGTGTATCTGTTCTTTTGAAAATCTTTTCCTCCAGCATTGATTGCCCTTGGTTTCTAAGCTGAACATGAGTCTTCAGCTATTCACATACTTCAGAACTGTAGAAGTAAGCTCCCTCTATTATGTTTCATTAGTAAGTCTTGATGAGAACGGTAGGTTCGTTACAACTTTTACAACGAGGTTATAGGCTTATAGTACTCATGATTCTATATCCCTATTTAATTAACATTCTGAAATGGGTTTCGCTATCAGATTTACAAAATAAGCACCCCCATTTGGAGGATTCATCTTATATTACTGGCTTTGTCTTATATAAGTGGCTCTTGGATTATCAGCTGTATATATAATCCACAATAAGTTTGAATATGAGATGAGTGTTATTGTCCTCTGAAATACAGATATCGACAGTATATTGTGAATCTGTTAAGGAAAACTGTAATATTTGGTACGCATTACTTCTTAAGCAGATGATTTGGATCTTTAAAAAGGAGATGCACGAACTTATTTAGCTCTACTGAGATTAGCTACTATTCGTCCATATGGGACTGATGGACCTTTTTTTTTGCTTTTGCCATTTCAGATATCTTATCTGTTATGTGCTCTTGGGGATGGACATCTCTTGAATTTTGTGTTGACTACCAGCAATGGTGAGCTGACAGACAGGAAGAAAGTTTCCTTAGGGACCCAACCTATTACACTGCGTACTTTCTCATCAAAGAATGCCACACACGTGTTTGCTGCCTCTGATAGACCAACTGTCATTTATAGCAGTAACAAGAAATTGCTTTACAGCAATGTAAATCTGAAAGAAGTCAGTTATATGTGCCCTTTCAATACTGCCGCTTTTCCCGACAGGTACAATATTGTTCCATTCTTGTGTTTGGTTGGATAAATCTTGGTTTAGTGTGATTTGATCTTGTAAACTATTATAAAGGGTGTGACTTGCAACAAAATCTTCCACATTTTCATATTTGTCACAATTATAATTCTGAGAAAAATATTTTTCTGTCAACAGCCTTGCTATTGCTAAAGAAGGCGAACTGACAATTGGAACCATAGATGATATCCAAAAGCTTCACATACGCTCAATCCCACTAGGGGAGCATGCACGGCGTATATGTCATCAAGAACAAACACGGACTTTTGCCATTTGTAGTTTAAAATATAACCAGTCAGCTGCAGATGACTCTGAAATGCACTTTGTCCGCCTGTTAGATGACCAGACTTTCGAGTTCATATCTACTTATCCACTTGATCAGTTCGAGTGTGGTTGTTCTGTCCTTAGCTGCTCGTTCTCTGATGACCCTAATGTGTACTACTGCGTGGGGACTGCATATGTAATGCCAGAAGAGAATGAACCTACTAAGGTTAGTCTAAATCTTTTTAGCTGAGTGTGCCCACATGAATGTCTGCTTGACTGTTGTGCCACATGAGCATTCTGTCACTTCATTTGTGGTTCAACTTCATTTTTCCTTGACCCCCATTTTTTCCCCATATATTTTCCCTGGGATTTATGTGAGTCGTTTTGGGTATGCTTCATTTATAGTGTCATCGTTGCTGACTTTTCTTTTGGTTCTTCAGGGTCGGATTTTAGTTTTTGCCGTAGAAGATGGAAAACTACAGTTAATTGCTGAGAAGGAAACGAAAGGGGCTGTTTATTCTCTTAATGCCTTCAACGGAAAAATGCTTGCTGCCATTAATCAAAAGATTCAGTTGTATAAGTGGATGCCACGAGATGATGGCTCTCATGAGCTTCAATCGGAATGTGGACATCATGGCCACATACTTGCCCTTTATGTACAAACTAGAGGGGATTTCATAGTTGTTGGTGATCTGATGAAATCAATATCTTTGCTTATTTACAAGGTGAATATTTGAAATCTATAATGTAGCAAGATTACAAGTTTTTCGCCTATTTTTTACAGTTTTGTCTTGACATTTTTGTGTTGCTATTATACACAGCATGAGGAGGGTGCCATTGAGGAGCGAGCTCGTGACTACAACGCCAATTGGATGTCAGCTGTTGAGATTCTGGACGATGATATCTACCTTGGAGCTGAGAATAATTTTAATCTCTTTACTGTCCGCAAAAATAGTGAAGGAGCAACCGATGAGGAGCGTGGGCGCCTTGAGGTTGTTGGCGAATACCATCTTGGCGAATTTGTCAATCGATTCAGACATGGCTCACTTGTCATGAGATTGCCAGATTCTGATGTTGGCCAGATCCCAACGGTCATATTTGGCACTGTCAATGGAGTCATCGGAGTCATTGCTTCTCTCCCTCACGAGCAGTATGTCTTCTTGGAGAAACTGCAGGCAAATCTGAGGAAAGTGATCAAGGGCGTGGGAGGGCTCAGCCACGAGCAATGGAGATCATTTTACAACGAGAAGAAGACTGTTGATGCTAAAAACTTCTTAGATGGTGATTTGATTGAGTCGTTCCTGGATCTCAGCAGGAATCGGATGGAGGAGATCTCAAAGGCGATGACCATTCCTGTGGACGAACTTATGAAGAGAGTGGAAGAGCTGACTAGGTTACATTAAAACTCCATTGTGTTCTATTTTTGGCAGCCTTCGTATGCTTAATGGTATTGCATGAGTTTATATGTTCTTCCTGGAACTCAGTTTAATATTCTTGCGTTTTAAGCTTTAAGGTTCCCTTCGACTCTGTATTCCTTTTATTATGTATTTGTATTTGTATATTATAATTGGCACAAACAAACGTGTACTTTGATGATATATTTTTTTAATTTTTCCCCCCTCGAAAAGTATTGTAATACTGCCAGTTGAAATTTCTGACATGGTCCCATGGATGTGATATTTTAGTTTCATTCTTGAGAACGTACTCCCCAGGCGGGTAATTCGCTTTCAGCTCCTAAGAGCATTACAACGGTGAAAAGATAAATTCTGGGTCTATCGTCGGAAAGTGTAATTTTAATGGGGTCTTAATGATTGGATAGATCCTGGACAATGATTGAATAGATTTTATTTTGTTATTTTTTGTATTTGTAATAAATAATATTAAAATACTAAATTAAATATAAAATTAAATAATGACAATTTTATTGAATTAAAATAAAAAATATGCAATAATTAAGTAAAAACAAAAGATACAATAACTAAGAAATAAAAAAAATACAAGAACTATTAGTTGAGTGGATCGAAGCGTGTCCAAATTTCTTCAATTATATCGTTCATAAGACGGTCGTGAGCACACACATCTTGAATTCGAGCTTGTCTCTCAATATATTGGTTGAGTGGCGCTGGAATACCTTGATTGAGTGGTGCCGTGTTCATGTGTCTATCGTCCCGTACGCTCGATTCAACATTGAATTGAGTTGCTCTAGGTCCTTCATCTTCAATGATCATGTTATATGCAGAATGATGCAAGTATACATGACGTCACATAAATGTTTACGAAACCACAAGTGAGCAGGGCCCTTTATAATTGCCCAACAAGCTTGGAGGACACCGAAAGACCTTTCAACGTCTTTACGAGCAGCTTCTTGCATCTGAGCGAATCGTTGTCTCTTCGAATCTGTTGGCGCAGAGAACATCCTCACAAAAGAGGCCCACCTCCGATAGATGTCGTCGGCGAGGTAGTAGCCCATGTGGTGCTCGCGGCCATTGCGTTGAAGACGACTGACGACGCTTTCCCATTGAGTACGTCGCTGAAGGGGGGGGGGGGGGACTGATTGAGCATATTGATGTCGTATTGTCGTTGAGAGAGTCGACGACACCGAAAAAAGCATTCTAAATCCACATATCTTGGGAGGCGACAACTTCAAGGATGAACGTCGGATAACCCTTTCGTCCAGTTGTGTACATTCCTCTCCAAGACGATGGACAATTCTTCCATGCCCAGTGCATACAGTCAATGCTTCCATGCATCCCGGGAAAGCCATGCGTCCTCTCGTGCTATTCTGTGAATCTGGCGAAGTCAGCGGCGTTTGGCCGCCTCAAATAGTGGTCGCCAAAAGCAGATCTGATGGCCCGACATAAATTCTTGAGAATCATATTGCCCGTTGTCCCTCCAACGTGTAGATATTCGTCGTAGTGATCGGCCACTCTACCGTTGGCGAGTTGCCTCAAAGTAACGGTGTACTTCACCCATGGGTGAAACCCCAATCTTTCGGTGGAAGATAGCTTCACCCCATATAGGGTTGTTGGTAAAATAATCTCGTCAGAGGCGTTGTTCGGCCTCCTCACGATTTCGGAGCACGTACGTCCTCGTACGACGAATCATCACCGTATGCTTGTTGGTAAAGCTGCATGGCTCGATGACCCAATTTGATATTTCTTTGACGTTACTCATCGTCCTTATCATGATTGAAAAACGAATCCGGTGAACTAATATTTTTTTTTTCATGGAAGAAAAGAGTGAAATTTTTGAGGTGAAGAATTGAATTTTGGAGGTGTAGAATGAATTTTGGTGTGAAGGATGAATGAATTGAAAGGTTATTTATAGGAGAAGAAAAAAAAAAACCGTTTGAATTTTTTTTTAATTTCTGAAAAAAAAATTAACATCGGACCAATAACAACGTTCCACATGTCACTTTTGGCGGGATGAATGAGGTCGAGAGTGGTGTCGACATAGGGCTTCGACACCACGGGGTCAAAGGAGCCACAATGGCTTCGACACCCCGAGTCGAGTGGTGGTGAGGTCGAGCGGGGATCGACACCGGTGCTCGATCCCCGGTGTAAATGCTCTAAATTGCCTCATTTCTTCGCTAGGGGGCAGCCTGAGGGGAAATGTCATCCCTCTGTGTCAGACAACTCAACGAGTTCAGTGAATGAAACCTCTGCAATCGATAAAGCGATCGTTCGCCCATTTTTGAATATGGCAAAATCTATGAACAATAAAGTAATTCTATAATTGTTACTCCCTCCGATCCATTGATATTGTCATAGTGTTCGGCACGGAGATTAAGAATAAGGGTAAAAAGATAGAAAGTGAGTGGCTCCATTATTTTTGATAAATTTTAAAGGATTAAAACTTTCCTTATTTGGAAAATAACAATATGAATGGAACACCTAAAAAAAAGAAAGGATGACAATAGTGAGTCGAAGGGAGTATCATAATTTTTATTGTGGCTGCTATTTGGTGTAGGCACGCCCTACGGCCTCAATGACAAAATTAAAGTGTAAGTTAACTTCCATTGTGTTGCTAAATACTTCGATTCATCCTCCAAATTAAATGAGTAATGAACCCATTTTATCCATCCCACTAACAAATTAATTATTTTAAATTTTATTTAATGTGAAAGTTAAAATTAAGATAAATCATCACCTATATCCACTATGGGGATAACATAAACCATGCATACCCACTAATTTATATATGTACCACCTATACCCACTAACACATTAAAGTGTACTTCTCATCATTTATCTCTTTAATTTTAATTTGTCAATACATCCTTGTTTTCACCGACATGATTGAATCATAAGTGCTTGAATTGCTTTTTGAATAAAGCCAAAATGTATTGAAGGATAGTTGGGTGGCGGATTTTTTTCATGTAAAAAAAGCCGATAAAAATTAGCATGCATGCAAAAATGTACAATTTTTAACAGTGATATTGCATGCTGTAATTTAATGCATTATTAACATTATTGGATTCGGATTCTTCAGTCTATATAGAGATGGTGCAAACATAAGAAAAAAATAATCGAGAGAAAATGAGAGAAATACAACAATAACAAAAAAATCACTACCTTTGTTAAATTTATCACAGGTGAGTAGGAATGGCAACGAGGCGGGTTTGGATCAAGGATTATTTTCCCATCCTCATACCCGCCTAAAAAATTAATCCCCATACCCGTCTCCATACCCTTATAAATCGGGACGGGTTCGGATTGGGAATTATCCGGTGGGGGAAGAGTATCCATCAGGTATCCATTTAGAAAATCAAAGAAAAAAAAATAGTAAATTAAGTTAAAGCATGAAGACAATCTTATTTATAAGCCAAGTCCTCTTATTATCTAGTTAAAAACTTTTATTAGAACTTTTATAAGCCAACTGCACGCGTGGCTTATTATCTTATTTATAAGTCAACTCCTCTCTTCTCTCATTTTCGATGTGGGATTAAAAATAGTGAGAGGGGATCAAGAAGAAATTAAGAGAAATAAGTTGTCCCACATTGGAAATAGATAGAAGAAAAAGAAAGAGTTGAGTTATATTTACAGAATGATAGAAAATAATGTTAATGTGTCTACTTAATGTGGTTTTTTGATTCTCATTAAATTTAAATTTCCATACTAATTAATATATTTTGTTATTTATTAATATTAGTATCATTTAAAAAAAAAATTAAAAGTACAAAAATTATTCGGGGCGGGTTCGAGGCAGATATCTATATTTCCGTAACCGGCCCAAACCTATCGGGTATAGAAATTCATACCCGTCCTCGCTCTGTCTCCGAATTATTGACCCCCATACCCGCTCCATTAGGGGTGGGTACCCGCGGGAAATAGGGTACGCAAGTATTATTGCCATCCCTACATGTGAGCATATATATAATTTTTTTCAATATTATTGTTAAAAAAATGTAGAGATGGGACAAATTCTGTACCGGTGGATCTCTTCGATACACCATCTGTGCAGTTAAATGTCCCATCTGTACACTTTCTTTTTCTTTACCAAAATAACTTAATTAATATATTCCTTATTTTTGTTGTTTTTCTAACATATTATTTTCATTTTGTAGAAATATAATCGCAAATCACAATTTTATATAAGAGCATTTTCATTCGAGGCCAACCGAGACTTTAGAAACCATTTGTCATCGTATTTGCATTCCTCAATTACAAAGGTCAGTTGTGAAAAAAATTAAATTAATTTCTAAAACAATAAAAAAAACGTACATCTCGCTATAATATTGTGCACATCGGTGAAATAAAAGTTCAATATATACAATATATACCCGATATGTACATAATATTGTTTTTTTAACATATTATTTTGATGATATATGAGTATATTTATATATTATTAATATTATATGTTAAATTTGTTATGCTTGTAGATGAAATGCAAGATGTTCGTTGTTAAATTCAACGGATTTTGGGACGATTGTGTTTATAATTGCAAAGAAAAATGCACTTTCTATCTTCCGGTGGATATGATAAATTTCTCCAACATTAAGGAACAAATTAATTTCATAATGATGTTTAGATATTAAGTTGTAATTTTGAAATATTCTATTTATCCACGTCTCAAATTAGTGTTGATAAATATTGTCTAATTTGAGTAACGATAAACAACTTCATTGATTGTGTGTTGTTGAGTTTGAGCCTACGTTGTATATCGTGCACAGTGATTCTATGTATGGACCTAGCTTCGATTTGAATTATTCTTTGCAATTCGAATATGATGATGTGTACCCTTCTCAGTTCTCTCATAATAACGATTCGCTCGCTCGTATGTCTTCATCAAATTGGCTAGGCGAGATGCAAATTGGTTCTCAAAGTGGCGCGATTGTTACTACGCTAGGGCAGTTGCAAGGCACTAGAGCCAGAGCCAGCCTATGCTACTGTCGAAGATGATAACGATGACGAAGATGATGAAGAATATGTTAGTGAATCCGAGTCTAATGAGACTGATGACGAATAGGTACAAACTGCCACTTTGAACCTTGGAACTCTCGCTGATTTCGTGAACTGAGTGCATACTCAAGGCGGCATGAACAAGCTCCTGGGAATGTTGATGCCTACTCAAACCCCTTGTTAACAAAGATACGAAGCTCGCCACTGAAGCGAAGGACCTACGAAATTGGTTAGTTTTGATGATTCCACTCGATACTACTACTTTGCTTGTTGTTGGTAATCTAGACAATTTGCTAGACGGTCCTTTGAGTATGAGCTCCATATTTTATAGTAAGGAGGATGTAAAGCTTGTTGTTGGGTTGTGGAACCTGGAACAACGAGCTGAGTTCTGTTTCCGCGATCCGATTCTGGGCATGTTCAATTCAAATACAAGTATGGAGATAACTGTCCTTTTGATTTGCGCAATAGGAAACATGCGACTATTGATATATTCACAAATATGTTCCGACGCATACTTGCAATTCTAACATAAACCATGCTCTATTGGAGAGAAAGGTAAGTGCTATGGTGATTGCAGCTAATTTTGCAAAAAGTATGAGAGATCAGACAGAAATCATAAAACCGAAGATGATTATGGCAGTTCTGAGGCAGGAATATGGTGTGGTTGCGACTTACAATGTGTGTTTGCGAGCATGAAACTGAGCCCAAGAGATGTTATATGATGGATATAAAGATTGTTTAAGATGCTTTCGAAGTATCTGTACATGCTGTAGAAAGAGAATCGAAGTTCGATTGTTGACTACAGTTTTAGCTCTGACTACTTCCGATTCAAACATTATTTTGTGGCGTTGTCAGCTTGTATCGTAGCATTTCAGTATTGGCTTCGACCGGTGATTATATTGCTTGCAACACACTTAAATGGAAAGAATAATGACATTATATTCGTTGCCATGGGAAAGGATGAGAATGAGCAACTTATACCCTTGGCATGGGGATCGGTCCAATTGAGAATGATATCTCGTGAAAATGGTTTGTAACTCGTCTGAATGAGGCATATCCTCCTCGTCCTGATTTGGTGTTCATCTCAGACGCCCACTTAAGTACTTTGAATGCAATTAGGGACATCTATCCTGACATATTCCATGGCCTATGCTACTTTCACATCCTCAAGGGCCTGATTAGTTATGGAAAGCCTATCACCAAATTGTATCATAAAGCAACATATGCGTACCGGAGAGCAGCCTACGACAAAACGATGAATAGTATACTGGCTGTGAAACCTGAAGCGTATAACAAGTTGATATCCATTGGTCCGAAGAGGTGGGCTCGATGTTTGTGTCTGGACCGACGATATAGTAACCTGACATCCAATGTTGCAAAGCAATTCAATAATGTTTTGAAGTTTGCTAGATGTATACCAATTTGTTCGTGTTTGAAGACACTTAGAATGACTGTCGAGAGGTGGTTTGATGAAAGACGACAATTCTATGGGTCTAATACTGCATTTGTCACTATGGAGATAGATAAGAAGCTGACGATTGAGGTTGAACTCTCAAGAAGTTACACTGCCATTACCTTGAGAGACTTAATATTCAAAGTCCATGATGAACATCAAAACCTCAATGTCGATCTCAACTCGAGGAGTTATCCATGTCGAAAGTGGGATTTCGACTTGATACCGTGTTCTCATGCCGTTGCAACAATTCAGTAAGAAAATCAGTGTTTTTTTTTCATATTTGTATATGTATATATAACTTAATTGTACAATTAATGTTTGAGAAGTACCCCGAGCTCTTTTCTCAAGGTTAGCAAATTTCGGAACGAAATTTCTTTTAAGAGGGTGAGGATGCAATACCCCGATCTCTTATAAGTCTTTAAGTTCGTCTTCATTGAGTTAACGTGCTTTGAATTGTCTGTTAATGTGCCTTTGTGTGATAAAAAGTTCAGAGAAAATAATTTTTCTCGTGAAATTACCAAAATTCCCTTGAGTGTTTTTATGTGATTTTTCTCGTTTCGGTAATCCGATTCGAAGATGTGATGAATTGTTTGAGCATGATTATATGAGTTTGAGTTTGAGTTTGAGTCCAAATTTTGGAAAATTCTGAGAAGTTTCATTGTTCGATGAATAGTAACTTTACTCGAATTTTTGCCATTTGTCGAGTTTTTCCAAATTTTGTCTAATTAGTGTCTTTTGAGTATAAAAGTTCTTTTAAAAACTTTTGGATATGTTTGAGAGTCATTTGAGATCATTTGAGAAAGATTTGAAGTTTGTTTTCAAAAACCTTAATATGAATAGTGATTTTCGAGATTTTCTTCGTTGTTCGAAATTTTATTTCAAAAATTGGATTTCTAGCATTCTTGATTTATTTGGTGAGGAGACGGAGTAGAGAGCTTTTGGACTTCGGGAAAGAGTCATGGTGATTTTTTAGACATTTGAGAGTTAATCGATAAAAAAAAGATATTTTGCATCGGAAAATTTGTTCTTTCCCGTGATTTTTATCGCGTTATTTGACAAGTGCAACTCTCTCTCCCTATATTAAATTCCTATCCTACTCTCAACTCTCTCTCACACTCCCCTCCCTCGTCTCTCTCTCTCTCTCTCTCTCTCTCTCTCAGCTCTCTCTCATTGCCGACCTCTCTCTCTCTCTCTCTTGATCAAAACACACACACATACATACATCTCCATTTCCTCTATTGAAGAGCTTGGATTGGAGCTAGAGTTGCATGGAATTCTCGAACATTCATCCACCAATCATCGAATCAAGTAAGAAACTCCTCATCCTTAGATCCTTGTGATCATATTGAGCTAAGAACAGGGCCAACCCTGAGATTTCGGGGGCCCTAGGAGAAAAGGAAAAAAAGGGGCCCCTAGAACAATATTTACATAATGTGCTAAATATAATTTGATATTGGTAAATTTTTCGTATTGATTAAAGGATGCAGGACACATGAATGAGAGAAGAAAAAAGAGGCAGAACCAGAGCATGGATACTAACGAGAGCACATTACTTTTTCTTTTTTCTTGTTACTAATTGAAATACTACTTGCGAAGATTTTTTTTAGATGTTATGTATTTTTCATGTTAAAAATTCTATTAAAAATAATCTTTTTATATATATTAATATCTTTTTTGGGCCCCTCAAATTTGGGGCCCCTAGGCCATTGCCCCTATTGGCCATATAGAAAGGTCGGCCCTGGCTAAGAAAAACCTCCTTGTCCTCCTTCTTTTTGTTCTACTTTTATAGAGTTCTTGGGAGGAATGTTTGATCAATTTATCTTGAGCATGATTTCCTTGTTCTTGCATGAATTCATGCATGAAATTGAAGATTAAAACCTTGATCATTTCATCTCCATGAGTACCAAAAATTTTAGTAAAAATTGGGGGTTTCTATGCCTTGATTTTGATTGTGATTTTGATTGAGGAATTGAGTCTTATAAATTAATATAAGATGATGTGTGTGATCAATTTTGGAAGAAGAAATCAATTGCTACTTTTCCTTAAAATTTTCGGAGGATTAGGGTTGATGATTAGGAATTTTGTGCTTGATGTTCTTGATGATTTAATTTATGATGTTTATGATGGATTTGAGTATGTGTAAGCATGATTAGATGATCAATTTAAGAACATGAATTTCTATTCTATTTTTCTTCAAAATTTTTGAAAATTTTCAAGTATAGAATTCATGATTTTGATGATTTTAAGTGTTGTTTGTTAAATTGATGATTGATTTATCAAATTGAGTATATATTGAGCCTATGTTTAAGAAGAATCGAAGAGATGAAATTGTTTGCTCAAAAACTTGAAAATTTTGAAGCTTTTAAGCATGATACTTGTGAAATTTTGATGATCTTGTGTTCTAATTGATAAATTGATGATGAATTATTGAAATTAGAGCTTTGAATCGTTGAATTCAGATTTCCATGGAAAAATCCTCAAATTTTCGAAGTTTATGCCTTGAAATGTTGATTTTTGATGTTTGATGCTATTTGTCGAAATTAATTGTGACATCGATCAATTGAAATTTTTTAAGCATAATAGAATCTTGAATTTTTGAATTCGGATAAGTTTTGCTCAAGTTTAAAAAATTTCAAAACTTATCAGATTTTAGAATTGGGAATTTATGATATTGACCTTGTATGGTGCAATTGATGTTATATCTATGAAATTAGATTTATTTCAAGCATGATAGGATTTGAAATTTTCAAAATCGAGCATGTATAGGTACATATATGAAAAAGTCGAACTTGTATGAGAAATTGAGCATGAGATGTTGTGTTCTTGATGTTGTTTGATGCATGTAGTGATTTTATGTTGAAATTAGAGTGAAAATAAGCATGATAGCCTTTTTGAATTTCTTGATTTGGAGTTCGTATGAGAAAGTTATGAAAAATCAAAATTTTGTTAATGAAAAATCAAAATTTCAGAAGTTAAAGTGAAATTAGTTGAAATTGATCGAGTAATTGTTCAATTCAATTTATTTTGAGTCAGTTTTGCAAGTTTGAGAATTTTCTGAGCATGTGCACATTTTTCGAGAATAATGACGTATGCTTTATTCTGAGAAATTTTGATGTAGGTTTTGGATTTCGAATCCAATTTCATATTTGAATTCTTTGAATTAATTAAAGGAAAGTAAAACTGTTTTCGTTCAAAATCGAGGACTTTTATTTTTCAAGTTAAAAGTTGAGTAGTCATCATGAATCTATATTTGAGTCCTGATTGAATTTCTGAGTCTGAGATTGCGTTCTTATGATTTAATGTGATTTTCTAGAATATTTCTTGAATATTTTGAGAAGTTTGGAAAATTTTTCTTTTTCCGACTATTTATCGAAGTCAGCCGTTTACCTACCTATGAATGTCTGATTCGTGATGTGATGATGTGAATGTGAATAATTTGTGTTAAAAGTGATCGAGAATTAATCTCGTAATTTTCTGAAGTCGTTTGACGTGTTAAATCGAAAAATGCGAAGTTTATGGAATGAATAGTAATTTCTCGATTTTTGTTATTTGTTTAAGTTTTAATTTGTCTGATGTTATTGAGTTAAGTTGTCGAATTTGAGGAAGTCTGTTGGTATAGTATCTGATTAGAGTTAGAAATCGAAATCTTTTTCGATTTAGCCGAACCGAGAAAAGTTAAGAAAACCCGAGTCAAGTAAAAATTCAAAAATCGAGCCTTATAATTCGTTTCGTTTTTTCAAAAAGTAGACTCGTCCGTATAAGATGTTATTCTTGAAGGAACTAGCGGAACTGAGAAGTAAGGAGCGAGCAGAAAAAGAAGATTAGTCCCAGCTTACCCCTTGTGACAAGTAGGCTTTTTAACTGAGAACTGATGAATGCTATTTGCTGATTATTATTATTACGTGAGTTTTTAAATTAATTGACTTGCCAATATTTGAGTTTTGGTATGTTTAATCATCTACTTGAGTTATTATGATTTCCTGTGTGAGACAGGATAACACGCATTGTTCTTTGATTATTAGAAGTGACTGTGAGCCTTGCTTCGGTTAGACCAATCACAGTGTTTGAGAAGGAGGCCTACTTCTCGACACACAACTTGATGTGGTAGATCGATTCATACCTACTGTTATATATATATATATGTTGACTGCGCAGTTGTTTTAGAAAAGAAAATGTTTTTGCATTCACAAGTTAACTGTTTTTAAACTGTGCTGATGCTTGTGATGCAGTGGCAAGGCAAGTTCAATTTATAGCTCTATCGAGCAAGTTTTCAATTTGTTTTGGCATGTGTTCACTGAGTACGAAGTACTCAGCCCTGCATGTGTTTTCTAAACATGCATGTTGGTTGGGATGATGGTGGCGTGGATTGCTCGGCAGTTTGTGTATTTGTTTTGGAGTCGAGTCTTTTGTTTAAGCTTGCAGTTATGTGTTTCCATACATGTAACTGTGGGACTTGAGTTTATAATTCCGCTGCAACACTGATATTTTATTCGTGTTAAAACTTATACTCTGATGTTGATACAATGAGCTTATGTGCTCGATACATTTCTTATTATCCTGATTGCTACTTGACTTTGAATTTCTATTAGGAATTAATGTCTTAAGTTTGAAAGCATGCTTTATTTGTTACTGCTTTCAATTGATATTCCCTTGTTCCCGAGCATGTTGCCTTGTTGAGTTGTAGTTTATCCAATTGTTTCACCCTCACTGTCCAATGAATTCTAATCGTTCCTACACACTAAAATTCGGGTTGTGACACTTGATTCCGTCATCATCGATTCAAAAGCTGACACCATCGATTTTGATTTAAGGAGTCTCAAAGCGGTAGGGAAAAAAATTCCAAGTCATTGAAGATACTCCTCATTTCTCCACCGAAAAGTTTTGATTTTCGGTACAGAGATCAGCGGTGGTGTCTCCGGCACCACCGTTTCATCATACAAGGCGACATCGGGCGATTGAGAAACAAAACAGTATATAGTTATATTAGGTTCGAATACTAATCCACCGTCCCGTTAGAATTGTCTAATTTCTTTCGAACACGGGTATTAAAAGTAAAAGATGTGTTTAGTAGAGTTATTAAAGTGAAGCAAAGTGGATATAGATTGTGAATATTAAAAAAAATGTATACAAATGATGAAATAAAGTGGATAGAAAGAGATAGATAGTGAATAGCACAAAAAGTGGGAAAAAATATGATGAAAAGTATGAGGTGAGTTGCTTAACAAATTAATTAGGCCCAAATCCTCCCCTAATTATTTTCAGAAAATGAAATAGGATAAGAGTAACAGGACAGTTCAAAGAGGAATACAAGACAAGAGTAATGAGATCGAAGTAGTACTACTTAAACAAAATAATGTACTACTCCCTCCGTAATTGTATAAGTGCCCTTGTTTTAACCCTTTCCTCTGTAATTATATAAGTGCCCTGTTTGACTTTTTTTTCCTATTATACCCTTACTACTTATATAAATTACTACCCCTTGCCATTGTGACTCCACCAGCCCACAATCTTAATTTCCCTAATCTAATTAACTAAATTAATTAACACTACCTAATTAATTGGATTTGGGTTTAAAGAAGCAGCCCGAAACCAAATATTTGCTCGGTCCACTCCATCCACTCTCTATCTCTCTTCCCCAAAATCACTCAACCCATTTCTTCGATCCACTCTCTCTATCTCTCTGTGATATCCAGTCTCTCTCTCTCTTCAAACCCTAGATCATTTGCCGACATCACTCGATCCACTCTCTCTATCTCTCTGTGAAATCTTACATGTATCATCTATCACTTTGATTCATCTTGTTCATGAAGAGATCCGCTGCATTTCTGGATGAATCGACCTCTGATTTCATGGTCGATTCTGGTGAAAACCTTAATTTCATGGTCCAGCCGAGCGATGATTTTGCTTCCCAGCCATGGGAATCGGAGTCCGATTGCTACGAGTATGTGCCTGAATCAATCTTTCCTGAGATTGTTTATGTAAATTCTTCCCAATCGCCGCCGAGATCTGCAGATCTATGGAGTTCGGTGCCGGAGAAGACTGGATCTGAGGTTGGAGATGCTTCTCACCGAAAATCGAAGCCGTCGCCGCCCTTCTCTGCAGATCCTCGTTGCTTGGTCCCGGTTCCTTCCTTTGAATCTGCGACGCCGCCCTCCACTGCTGTTCCAGTTTATATTTCCAATAAAAATTATACAGAAATCGAGTTTATACATGTACAGAAATGGAATTTATACATGTACAGAAACCAAAAAAAAAAAAAAACAAACAAACACTTTTACTAACCTTTGTTAAATCAAAATTTAACAACCATATGTACAGAAAAAAAAAAAAACAAACACATTTACTAAGCTTAATGAAATCGAAATAATTGTGAAAATATACAAGTCTTATTAAAAAATGAAACAAACAAAATGATTTATTCTATCCACTCTCTTGATTTAAAATTGCTACATCCAATACACTTTATTAACACAATAAACAATTTTATTAACAATACCCTACCCTCTAACTTTTACACCACTCAACCACCTTTTACCAGATTTCTTAATCTCCGTGTCCGGTCAAACTGGGGCGCTTAGGCTGTGAGCAGCGGCGATCGCCAAGATTGCGCACGCTCACATGCCACGTCAGTGCGAGCTTGCGCGCACACAACGGTTGCAGCGGCGAGCTCGCCTTAATATATTTTTTTAATTTCTAATTTTTTTTTGCAGATTAAATTAAAATAATTTAATAAATAAATTAAAACAAACATAACATTAATTATAAAAAAACCCTAATACAATCACATAATTAAAAAAAAAACACCCTAATACAATGACATATAAAAAAAAAACCCTACTCACTAAAAAAATCGGGCACATCCTTCACGAGTTGCCGAACCGCCAAATGCCTAAACGCCTCGGCATTCATGGCCGCCCATTCATTGAGCGTCGAATTTAGCACCGTCTCTTTAGTGACGCATCCCGGAGCTTGATTGCGGGTTTGCCGGTACATCGCATTGAAGACCCCGCAAGTGATCTTGACTCGGGACCAGTGGTGGCGCAACTGCGTCGAGTTGCGCTCGGCCGAGTACTGTGGGCGATTCGCATTGTAGCGAGTCTCGATTCTAGTCCACATGGCTCCGTTGCCGCCGCCGCCATTGTGGACGTACAACCACGCCCGTGCCAATTCCAGGATTTCGCCATCGGTGTAGGGATGATGAACCATCGTCGGATGATCGCCGGAGATCGCCAAAAGAGAAATTTTGAAAGAGAGGAGAATGAGAGAGGTGTGATGTTTGAGGGAGAGGAAGGGGGTATTTATAGGGTAAAATGTAGGATTAAAAAAAAAATAAAATAAATAAATTTGTGCCGTTGCGATCGCCAACGGTCGCCTGGTGATCGTTGTGCGATCGCCACGTGTAAAGAAGACTGACAGCGAGCACCTTGTTTGACGATCGGCAGACCGAGCGAGCGCTCGTGAGCTCGGCGCTCGGCAGCGGTGCGTGCGCAGTGCGAGCACGCTCGCTAGGGGTATGAGCGCACTCGCGCGATCGCCGCTGCGGAGAGCCTTATACAATTACGGAGGGAGTATACATTAACATTTTCATACAGTGTCGGAAAGCGATAGTTTTGGAAAAATTATCGCTCATAAGTAGAATTTGTACAAGAACTAGCCTCGTAATCAACCTGTAAATCTAGAGACGCCTAATACAAAGACATGAAGATACAAACAGAAAACTCAAATATTTATTGGATTCAAGGAAAAAAAAAAACCTTTTCAGTTTACTTCAAGTGGAGAAGGTACAATCTATAAAGAGAATTTGAATTTCGAAAAAAACATCACCTCGACCATTACAGAAAATAATCCAGCGAGCATTATACACCTAAGCACCATCTTCCATCCCCGGTTTAGACACCTTCAGTTCTGACAACTACTTTCCATGATGGTCTTCAGTGCAGGGGCACTTATCTTCCTTCTTCAGCGGCTTTACAGAGTTGAGGATCTAGAGGAACTTTCTGAGGAAAGAAACACCCATATCCACACACATTTTAACACCACCACCAGCACTACTATCAAACACTTCACTGAAAGCAACCAAATTTAACTTTTCTGGAACTTTCTCTTTCATGTATTTAATAACCCACTCTGTCATGTCTTTTTGTTGACCTGTATTGGTTATATTTAGAAATTTGAGATCTGTCAAGGGTTGGCATAGACCACCTTCTTACAGAAACTCACTTCTTTCCTTACATCAATAAGAGATACCTGCTGAGGGGTGGTAACTATTATAGCTCCATCTATTCCAGTTGCTTGGAGAAATTGAACAATAGAAATATGCTCGTCCAGGCGGTGCATCAACTACAAGAAAATCAAGTTCCCCCCAGTAGACATCCTTCAGAAATTGCTTGATGATTCCATTCTTTCGAGGACCTCTCCATATTACAGCCTCGTCAGGGTTGGGAAGCATGAATCCAATTGACATCACCCCAAGGTTGGATTCAACATAAACAGGCGACCAACCAAGGTTACTTTGGTCGATCTCTTGCCCTTCAAGTCCAAGCATCTTTAGGATGCTCGGACTACATATATCAATATCAAGAAGGCCCACTTGGAAACCCATAGCAGCCAGGGCAAAAGATAATTGAGCTCAAAACGTACTCTTCCCGACACCACCCTTTCCAGACAAGACTAGTATCTTGTGTTTCACTGTTGCCATTCTTTCACTAATAGACACCAAGTTTACAAATAAACATAGTCAAGACGTAACTGCATCAGCATAAGAATGTAAATCAAACATAATTCAAATGTAACTGCAAAAACAAGCACTTATTCATTGACAACAACAAAAAAAAAAAAGGATTAACCTAAATAATCTTAAGATAATTGAAATCAATTCTCAACAAGATACAATAAAACCAGTCCCATAAAAACAACAGCGGCATCACACTTCACATAAAGTTATGCAATGTTTCCAAAATCAAGAAAATATTCAATTACAGCACCCAACTCCTAATGTCTAGAGACATCAATTACTTAATCTTTATAAATCAAAGTCTATATGTACCAAAACTAAAAAATTAAATCACGTAGATAATTAAAGCAGCGATTCTATATTTCCGCTATGAAAGTAGCCATTTGAAAAATAAAAATTTAAACCCCTTAGAAATAAACAACACTAAGAGCACTTACTACGCGGCTCGAAGGGGGGTGTCGAAGGGTGGTGTCGAGTGGATCGACACACCCCCCACTCGACACACCCTGTGTCGATCCCATAGTGGGCACTCGACACCCCCCTATGTCGAGTGCTATGTCGATGGCGGTGTCGGAATTTCGACACACCGCTCGACTCCACGATGATGCAATATGGGGACACTTGTCGTGTCCCCATTGATCCCTTATTTTTTTATTTTTTTTTTTGCATTTTTTCGTTAAAAAATTAAAAAAGCAATGGTTAATTTTTCTTTCTCTCCAACATATACATTTCCATCTCCAACGTCTATATCCCATTTTTCCCTATATATACCTCTTCATCTCATTCATTCTCTACACAACCTAATTTCTCCATCCATTCTTCTCCCAAAAAAATTTCATTCTTTCAATTAGTGTATGTTGTAGTTTTTTTTTAATTCAATAAAAATGTCATTTATTAATTTCTGAATTTAATTAAGTTAATTTTTATAATATTTATTACAAATAAAAAAAAACAACATAATAAAATCTATTCAATCATTAAAATCACGTTTCCCAGTACTTAGACCTAGGTTTTACTCAACCCCATTGTAGTGGGAAAATCAACCTATGTCTAACTAAATACCACCAATCATTAAAATCACGCTTTCCAGTGCTTCAACCTAGGTGATGGTCCCGATACGAGTTACTGGTGTATTGGGGGGGGGAGGGGAATACACCATTTACAATTTTCAAACTTAACCCCCAAAAATAACTTCAATTGAGTAAGGCAGCTCAGTTGGAATCACAACTGAGTAAAGAACACTCAGTTGAAAGTGAAGTGCTGTGCGGAATGTGGTGGAAATTAAACTCGTAAAACAACTCACGCCTTTTTGCACGGTTGGTCAAAAACCAAATCAGTTGAGAATGCACGGATGCAGATTGTATGCTGGTTAGTCAGTCAGTTGAGAATGCAAGAAATAAACAAAATAAACACTAGCACACAGAGATTTACGTGGTTCGGAGAAATCTCCTACGTCCACGGGGAGTTGTGAGTCCACACAACTCTGTCCAAGTTCTTCTGGACAAACCACTCAGCTTACGCGGGCTGAGCAACCGTTAAGGATAAGTTTGCGGGTATTTATCAACCTTACATTTTAGTTTTCGGGTTCTAAACAACCTAACTACTCAGTTGCAGGAAAAGTAGGATCCTAAACCTTTTCAGGTGAAAGAAAATGGGGTTCCAACTAAAAGCTCGAACACGAAGTGAGCTATGATCTAACACTCTACGAACTCTCACTAAGTGATGTTCTCAAGGTTCGATCTAAAGACACAAAAACTAACTAACTCTAGAACTCTCAACAAGTGATGTTCTAAGAGATTAAATTCAGTTCAGCTCGTGAAGAATATTGCTCTTTCTTTTGCTCTCTGGTTTCTTCTCGCGTGTGTGTCTTGTGTCTTTTTCGAATGAATGAATGCCTCTATTTATAGGCGGAGAGTATCAACTAGCCGTTGGAGGAGCTGTTGATCTCTGTTCTTTGAAAGCGATGACTTGTCTCTCATCTCTGCAGACTTTCCCGATATGGCATCTGTGCTCTTGTGTTGGGCCAAATGGGGTAATGACTGAACGGTCAAACCCTCACGTGACTTCCTTTTTGAAATTCAAATCTTAACAACAGACTTCCAACAAGGAGTGGTCGGTTAAGACTTTCGATCTTCAACTAACTTGTTCTTCAGCCGATGTTCTATCTGACAACTAACAGTTGAACTCTCAGCTGATTTCACTTTCAAGCTGTTGATCTTCTTGGTTGAGTTCTACAATTGATGTTCTGAAACTGAACACTCAGTTGTCTTCCTTGTATCTGATCAGTTGGGTTCGAACGCTCAGATAACTTTCTTTCATCTGATGTTCTCTTCCCCTTTACTGCTTCTCATCTGATGAACGCTCAGTTTTTTTTCTTATAACTGATGTTCTGTCCGAGTGATGCCTTGGTTCCATCTTCAGCTGGAGACCTGTAAAGATAAAATCTTAACAATGCTCAAACAACGAGCCTGCCTACTAACATTAGGTTCTGGCAACATCTACTCGGTTGGGGTCAGTTGGCTTTTAAATTCATCAAAACTCTTACTAATAAATTTCCCAACAATTTCCCCCTTTTTGATGATGCCAAAACCACTTACAACTTTAAACCGCTACTGATCTAAACCTTACTAACTTATCTAAAATCTCAGCTGAAATTCTAGACAGTCTATAAGATAAAACATCAAAGGGTTAGCACAGTTATAACATGGTATTTAAAAGACTTTGCGATTCAGAGCTTGGATAATGAGGGATTGTTCATCAAGGTGAATCGAATATATATACTTGAAGTTTTCATTACAACTGATGATTACACAGATAGGCACAAAAAAATCAAAAATTACAACAGTTGCTTGAAAACTAACTGAGCTAAAATTGTAGCCCATACTTACTAAAGATCCTAAGAAAAATCTCTCTCTTGGCAGGTGACTCCTTAGAAATGTCCACTCCATGCTCCTTGCAAACCTGCCTCGCCTCAGCTGCGATCTTCATGCGGTTCGGGTTGTTAGAGTCTGGGAGAAGAGGAGGCCGATAAGTAACCCTCTTGGGAACTGGAACTGTGTTCAAGTCCAGGTTGGCGTCAATCATAGCCCACCTGAATTGACTGAACATGCCCGGGTCTCCTGAGTGCAACTCGGTTAGCGCTTCCTTGAACGCTTTCCTCGGGTCATCAGTTGCGTAAACCTTCCTATAGTAGAAGTCGTTCACGAACTCCTGCTTGAACAACTCCCACTCTTCATTCCACTCGGTCGGCATCCACTTGTCAACATGCCTAAATCGACTCTCGACCTTGGACTTTGCTGGCAACCTTTGTTGCTTCAACCGAGCTTCCGCCTTTGATTGAATTTTGTTGATGCGGCATCGGCTGCGGGAGGCAACGTTGCTGTCTAGGTTCTGGGACACCTTTTTTAGCTCATCCTCGAACTGGTTCACCCTCCTCGCCTTGCTGGCGGCAAACTTCCTGATCCAGCTCGGGTTCATATAATCCTTCTCCTCTACATCCATAGCCTTGGCCGCTGCAATGCACTCATCGGTTGTTATCCCGTCGAGTTCAGAATCCAGCTCGGCTGCGATCTCGGCTATGGAGCTGTAGGAAACTCCAAACTTCTCTGCCTGCTCTAAGTCTTTAGACATCTCAGCTCCACCGACTTCAGTTGACTTGGGAGCAGCAGACTTCCTCTTCCTCAGCTGAGATTTTAATGATTGAGCATCTGGCACTCCTTGTTCTTGGGTCTCTTCTTCTTCCTGCGCCTCAACCTCCGTCTCCTTCTCTTCCTCCTTTTTGGCATCAGCAACAAGGCTTGCTACTGAACCATCTAGAGAGTTGAGTTTATCCTCGGTTAGTTGAACACGGTTGAAGAGTTCATCAACCGCACACTCCAGCTCGACCTTCTTCGCCAGTTCGGAGTCCTGGCGCTCTTGTTCGGCCTTCTTCAAGACAGAGAGGTTGTCGATGACCTCTGTCTGAAAAGCAGCGAACTCAGCCCAACGCGACTCGAACTTGGACTCCCATTCTGCATCCTGTGTCTGTTGGGACTTGGCAAGATTTGAGTTGGCCAAGGATTTGAAGATGTTGAGCTCCGACTTCAATCCCAACAGAGTTGACTTCAACTCCGACACTTCTTGACTGGTGGAAGAGGAGAATTCATTCAGCTTGGTCGTCAGTTCAACATTCTCCTCCACCAGTTGTTGGTTCTTGACTTCTTGTGCTTCCAACGCCCTCAGCTGGTCATCTTTTTGATGCTGGAGGTTAGCAATCAGTCCAGTCCTCAGCTGGTTGACCCTCTCAACTACCAGCTCACAGATTTCTTCAGTTGAGGGAGCATGCTGATCAGCTGGAGGGGCTTGAGTAATCAGAGCAAGAGGCTCAGCTGTGACCATGGCTTGTCTGTTGGCCAGGTACAACTTCAGTTTTTCTTCTTCTTCTTTCGCTGCTGCGGCGGCTGCATCGACATCCTCAAGGAAATCAGCTGATTTAACCAACATGCTGTCGAGAAAGTCAACGCACTCCTTTCCAGCTGCTTCCCTGGTGTCCGTCCCTTCAGCTCGACTCTGGTCCAACCGACGAGTGAGCAGCGCGATCCGGTTGTTGTAAGCCACCTCCAAGTTGAAATAGTTGAAGTAGGCTCGGATGCGGGACTCATCTGACTTCAGCCTGTCCCAGCTTTGCACCCTGATCGTATCTTCTTTGACATACCAATGGCTGAAGATCAGGTGGAACTGGTACAAGAGCTCGGTTCCCAGAGTGGCGAAGATGGGCATGTTGCGAGCCTCAGGGAACAAGCCTAGCAGCTTTTGAAAGCAGTAGGCCACCCTTCCTTCGTGCTCCAGCGCAACTGCCTGAAGGTCCTCCGCTTCATTTATTGGGGAGGGTGTGAGATTATATGGCTGAGGTTCATCGATGTTGGCCAAAGAGTCGGTCGCAACATCGGCATCGAGCTGAGAGCTCGAAATAAGGGATTCGATTGGGAGGGAGGTTTCAATGGTTTCCTCAACATTGGCCGAAGGAGCGGTCACGATGTTGGCATCGAGCAGAGTGCTCAGAATATCTGGTTGAGAAGGGGTAGAAAGAGCAAGAGGCTCTGGGGGCGGTACGACATTATCTCCTGCCGTGGGGGAGGTGGGAACATCTTCAAAGTCCTCAGATGAGGAGGACGCATCCGACGTCACTTCTATCTCCATTCCCTCAACCTCATCAGCTCCGGGGGCTCGAGGAGCGATCTCATAGATGGCAGCCTCAGTTGATCGGCTCGACTCAGATGGCTCTTCAGCATGTGCCGACTCAATTGGTGCATCTTCCTCAACAGGAGCTTGCTCCTCAGCTGGCATTTCCTCCTCAGCTGGCGCAGACTCGACCTGTGCCTCCTCCTCAGCTGGAGCTTGCGCCTCAGTTGGCTCCTTAGCTGGTACATCAACTGGCTCCTCAGTTGGTTCATCACCTGGTTCTTCAATAACAACCTTCTTCTTGAGTTTCACCCTCAACCTTTTCTTGGAGGGCTCCTCAGCTGACTCCTTCTCCTACTCAGCTCGTCGGCGTGTAGCTTTGGACTTGGCGGGGTGAGCAACGGCTGGTTCCCCCTCAGCTGTTGACTCAGCTGTCTTTCCAGACTCCTTCTTTTCCTTAGGAGTGTAGACACTCCTGAGCACCTCCTGTGCTTTCTTGGCTGTCGGGAACAACAACAACTTCTTCAACGGCGTCTCCTCGCAGTCTGCCCAGACCATGTTGCGGTCCTTGGTCGCGAGCAAGATGAGGGCAGAGATCTTGCAGCCGAAGTTGAGTGTCCCCTTTACACTCAGCAGCTTCTCTTCCGAGTCAGATGTCGTCTCGGTGATCTTCGACTTCTCCACCATCAACTGGTTCAAGAAATATTGGAACCAGTTGATCTGGTGTTGGTGCTCCAAGGCCACCAACTGCTTCAATTTGGGTCGGCTGATGTCGTCGAATGCGCCACTGTAACCGAACACCACCTTCGACACAGCATCGAACAACAGGCGATGTTCTGGCTTCAGCTTCGTCTGTTGCATGTTGCTCCTTAATCTCTCCGGCTCGATCAGAGCATTCTGCAGAAACTCATCCGCCTGCTCGTCGGTAATATTCTCCAGGAACTCTGTGTCGGTGTGGTTGACAGGAATGATGTATCGGAGGGCATCGGAAACATCGATGGAGAAGGTGATACGACGTATGGTCCTGGACGGAACATCTCTTTGTCGACAGGACACCTCCGTAGATACTCCTTCTGTAGATTCAAGGGGGGCCTTCAAATTGACGTAAAACTCCCCCACTTGTCGCCTGAGAAGATGGGATGGGCAGAGCTTGGCCCATTCCAGGAGGCCATTCTCACGGAGAGTATTGGCGAGGGGGGTCAACACCGGCGACTCCAGATCCTCGTCGGAGAGGATTTGCTCGAAGTGTATCTTCGATACTAGCATATCGAACGATTCTTCATATGTGGTAAGGACTAGGGATTGTCCGGATGAAGCCATTTTCTTACTTTTTGGTGCCATTTAAGATCACTGCAAAGGGAATATATAGAGGAAAGGAAAGAAGATCTTTTGCAGAAAAGGGTTAGGCAAAAACTGTGAAGACGATGAACAGTTAAATCAGACATACACAAATGAGAAAAGTAGGAGATTTCTTCCTAATTTTTCGCCTTATATAGGTCTTTGACTCGGATGAAATCGACGGCTGGGGTTAAATGGCGCGAATCCATCAACGGCTGAGATTACGCGACTGTTGACTATCTTTGACTTGACGTTTTGATCCGAGTTCCAACCAGCGCGTGAGAAGGTGTACAGTTTATCTTGTCAGCCCAATCGCACTATAAAGTAGGCTATGGATGTTCAGCCGTACTTTACATTTAATACGACATGATGGCTATTTTTAATGTAACTGACTAGTTCAGAAATGTTTGAATTTATTTCAAACATTCTCATTTAAGAACATATCACCTTCAGCCATAAATGTTACCTGTCAGCTGATGTCGAAATCAGCTGTGTTTCCATGTTGCGGCATACCATCAGCTGACTTGAGTTCGTCTGTTCAGCTGATGTTTGATCCAATGTTGCAGCATACCATCAGCTGACTCGAGTTCGTTTGTTCAGCTGACGTTTGATGTCTTCAGTTGGCGATCCGCATCTGAGATTCCCCCTTCATCTGAGCTTCCCCCTCAGATGGATATCTATCTCTTTTCCCCAATTGACTCCTCATCTGATGGATCCAACAGTCCAAGGAGGTCACATAGCATCTTGAACCGTGCTTCAGCTAGAGGTTTGGTGAAGATATCAGCTCTCTGAATCTCAGTTGGAATCTTTTCCATGGATACATCCTTCTTCTCAATATGATCTCGGATAAAATGATGACGGATGTCGATATGCTTTGTCCGAGAGTGGTGAACAGGATTCAGAGAGATAGCAATGGCACTTGAGCTATCACAATGAATGAGAACCTGTCCAGTTAAAACTTCATAATCTCTCAGCTGTTGCTTGAGCCATAACACCCGCATGCAACAGCTTCCGACAGCCATATACTCTGATTCGGTTGTAGAAGTGGCAACACATGCTTGTTTCTTGGAGAACCATGAAACCAGCTTGCTTCCCATGAACTGACAGTGTCCAGAAGTAGACTTCCTGTCCAACCGATCTCCGCCTAGATCTGCATCTGAGTATCCGGTCAGCTGAATATTGTCGTCAGTTGGATACCACAGTCCAACATTGATTGTACCCTTCAGATACTTGATGATGTTCTTTGCTGCTAACATGTGTGCTTCCCTCGGTTGAACTTGGAACCGGGCACACACTCCAACCGCATAAGATATGTCTGGCCGACTTGCGGTTAGATAGAGCAAAGAACCGATGATCCCTCTATACTACTGGCATCCACGAGCTTTCCCTCAGATCCAGGTTCAATCTTCCAGTTAGTATTCATCGGGATCCTTGTTGTCTTGCTTGTCTGCAATCCGAATTTGGTGATGAGCTCCTTTGTATACTTGGATTGATTGATGAAAATCCCTTGTGGCGACTGCTTCACTTGTAATCCAAGGAAATAATTCATCTCGCCCATCATTGACATCTCGAACTTCTCCTTCATGAGATCTGATAACTTCTTGCATAGCTCCTCTGACTTGAATCCGAATATGATGTCGTCAACGTAGATTTGCACAACAAGTATTTCATCTCCAACTTGGATGGTGAACAGTGTTTTATCAACTGACCCTTGTTTGAAACCCGAGTTCAGAAGAAAACCACAAAGAGTGTCATACCAAGCTCTGGGTGCTTGTTTTAGTCCATAAATTGCTTTCTTCAACTTGTACACTCTTCCATCTCCAGTCTCAAAACCAGGAGGCTGTTCAACGTATACATCTTCCTTGATATCTCCGTTGAGAAATGCACACTTCACATCCATTTGATAAACCTTGAACTTGTGATGTGCGGCATAGGCTAGAAAGATTCGGATGGCTTCCAACCTTGCAACCGGCGCGAAGGAGTCCTCGAAATCGATTCCTTCTTGTTGGCAATATCCTTGAGCTACCAACCTTGCCTTATTTCTCACGATGAATCCAATGGCGTCTCTCTTGTTCTTGAAGATCCATTTTAATCCAATACTTTTGACACCATTTGATCTTTCTACCAACTCCCATACACAGTTGCGTAGAAACTCATTCAGTTCTTCTTGCACGGCTATTGTCCAGTGAACACAGTTGAGAGCTTCCCCAACATTCTTTGGTTCTGGCACATCAGCTACAAAGCAAGAAATCATGGCAACATCTCCAACTTGCTCGAACTTCTCTAGAACTGCCAACTCTTCAGCATATTGGGCATAAGAATTGGAATCTTCCTCGGTTGAATCCTAAGTCGCAACTCTGCTTCTTGTACGCACACCTTCGGTTGGGTCTCCGATGATGTTGTCAGTGGAATGAACTTCATATCATCTTCGGTTGCGTCTTCCTTCTTCTTCCACCTGTGGCTGTTCCGTGATCTGAGTTGGAGTCTTCAGAGCTGGTGATTGATCAACTGTTGAGTCTGGATCCTCAACATTGACATTATTTTGAACTGGACTTGGTTGAGCTTCGGATGCTGATGCAGTTGGAGGGGCATCAGTTGGAGTTCCCCCTTGAGATGAGCTAGGGTCTTCGCATTCATCTTCAGAGGAGTATGGATCCTCATCCTCGGTTGCCCATACCAGTGGTTCAGCTAGATATTTTTTCTTTAGAGCTTGTGATCTGGTGAGAACAGGTGGAACTTGTGGATCAGCCTGTTGTCCTTTAACCTGTTCCCTGTACTCAAAAGTAGATTCATCAAAACTAACATGAGGTGTTATTTCCACAACACGAGAGCTGTTGTTGAAAACTCTGTAAGCCTTGATCCGAGCGGCATATCCAAGAAATATGCCCTTCGAAGCTTTGGCATCAAAAGTTTTCAACTGAGTCTTCCCATTGTTGTGAATATAACACTTAGAACCAAAAACACGAAAATATGAGATATCTGGCTTCCTGCGTCTCCATAGCTCGTATGGTGTCTTTCCCAACCGCTTGGTCAGAAGAGACCGGTTCTGAGTGTAGCATGCAGTGTTGATGGCCTCAGCCCAAAATCTCTTTGGCAGAGCTGAGCTGGTTAACATGGATGTAGCTGCATCCTTTAGCGTTCTGTTCCTTCGCTCAGCTACTCCATTCTGTTGCGGAGTACGCGCGGCTGATGTTTGATGGGTAATTCCATTCTTCTCGCAATACTCGATGATGGTTTCATTTAGAAACTCAGTTCCACGATCTGATCGGATAGAAATGATCTTCATCTCTTGTTGGTTTGATATCCGATCCATCAGTTTGGGTAGCTCATCTCGGGTTTCACTCTTGTGGCGCATGAAGATGGTCCACGTATATCTTGAGTAGTCATCAGTTACAACCAGGGTGTACTCGTTCCCGTTCATGCTCTTTGGTGTAACTGGCCCGAAGAGATCCATATGGATCAGCTGTAATACTCGGTCGGTTGAGGGAGTCGACTTCAACCGGAAGGAGGATCTAGTGAGCTTTCCCAACTGGCATGCACTGCAGATATGTGTTGTTGAAAACACTCGGTTTGGTATGCCTCTTGCATGTTCTTGTCTGGCAAGTCGGTTCATAGTCTTGAAGTTCAGATGGTTGAGCCATTTGTGCCACAGCCAGCTCACATCTGAACTGCTCTTTGATAACAGGCAGGTGTCAGGGAGGCTGCTGTTCCAGTCAGCGTAGTAGACATTCCTAGTTGGTGATCGATTTCCCAACAATATCACCTGCTTTGATCCGACATTTTTAACCCTGCAACCCTGTGCATCAAACTTGACAGAGAAACCATTATAACAGAATTGGCTGATGGAGAGCAAGTTATGCTTCAATCCATCAACATAAGAAACATTAGAGATTGAAACATGATTGGTTTCAAGTGTACCGTAACCTCTGGTGTAACCTTTTGAGTTGTCACCAAAGGTAACTAATGGACCTTCTTTCTCCACGAAACTTCCAAGCAAATCCTTCAGATTCGTCATGTGTTTTGAGCATCCACTGTCCATCACCCACATTGTTGCAGACGCTTTATTCTTCCTCAGCTGTTTCTCCTGTACCTGCAAAGAGAAACTCGCTTAGGTCCCCAATTTCAGTTGGGTCCTGGAGGGTTAGAACTAGTTCCCCCTGGAACTGTGCGTCGCTTTTCCCTGTATACTCGGATGGATTTATCATTCCAGATCACTTTTCCTTCATCATCCACTATAACAACACCTCTGTTATCCTTAGGCTTGTTGTTAGTAGTGATGTTCTGTTTCTTGGGAGGAGTTGGATTTCTCCCATTCTGAGCTTTCGGAGGAGAGGCTTTCTCCCTGCTTTGATGTATCCTGTTGAATTTGTCTATGAGGTCGGACGCCATGTTGGAATCTTTGTGGCTGATTCTAATTCCAACTCCCTGAGTGTTGTCTGTAGCTGTTCATGCCCTGTAGGTGATTCATATTATTGCATGAATATCTCCAGTGGTTCGACCTGTTCCTCATTGGTTGACTCGGTTGGAACCTTTGGTTGAACTGATGTTGGAACCGCTGTTGATTCAGATGATTGAACCCTTGTCGGTTCTACGGTCGGTTCCATTCTTTCTGATGTTGACTCTGAGGTTGATGCAGAGGTCGGTTCAGATTCTGAGTTCGGTTGTGATTATGCCTTCGACGTCTCTGATTCCTCTTCTGACTTTTGGAACATTCCCCCTCGGTTGATGTCCCAGCCGATGGAACATTCTGTCCTCCATCTACTGCTCCTTTTCGCTTCTCAGTTGTGGTTGCCTTGGTCGGTTGAGCTTGCTGAGAGGTGGAGGTTGAATTACTTTGTGATGACTCAGGTTCCACTGTGTTAGGTTCGACAACCTTGACCTCAACAGCTTTGACGAAGGTTGCTGGAGGAATTCCACGATCTTTAATCACATCATAACCGAGTCCTGACACGTCATCCATCTGTCTACTGTAACTGATAAGATTCTCGATGATCTTGGATGACTGATACAGCTGAGGGGTGGTAACTATTATAGCTCCATCTATTCCAGTTGCTTGGAGAAATTGAATAATAGAAATATGCTCGTCCAGGCGGTGCATCAACTACAAGAAAATCAAGTTCCCCCCAGTAGACATCCTTCAGAAATTGCTTGATGATTCCATCTTTCGAGGACCTCTCCATATTACAGCCTCGTCAGGGTTGGGAAGCATGAATCCAATTGACATCACCCCAAGGTTGGATTCAACATAAATAGGCGACCAACCAAGGTTACTTTGGTAGATCACTTGCCCTTCAAGTCCGAGCATCTTTAGGATGCTCGGACTACATATATCAATATCAAGAAGGCCCACTTGGAAAGCCATAGCAGCCAGGGCAAAAGATAATTGAGCACAAAACGTACTCTTCCCGACACCACCCTTTCCAGACAAGACTAGCATCTTGTGTTTCACTGTTGCCATTCTTGCACTAATAGACACCAAGTTTACAAATAAACATAGTCAAGACGTAACTGCATCAGCATAAGAATGTAAATCAAACATAATTCAAATGTAACTGCAAAAACAAGCACTTATTCATTGACAACAACAACAAAAAAAAAGGATTAACCTAAATAATCTTAAGATAATTGAAATCAATTCTCAACAAGATACAATAAAACCAGTCCCATAAAAACAACAGCGGCATCACACTTCACATAAAGTTATGCAATGTTTCCAAAATCAAGAAAATATTCAATTACAGCACCCAACTCCTAATGTCTAGAGACATCAATTACTTAATCTTTATAAATCAAAGTCTATATGTACCAAAACTAAAAAATTAAATCACGTAGATAATTAAAGCAGCGATTCTATATTTCCGCTATGAAAGTAGCCATTTGAAAAATAAAAGTTTAAACCCCTTAGAAATAAACAACACTAAGAGCACTTACTACGCGGCTCGAAGGGGGGGTGTCGAAGGGTGGTGTCGAGTGGATCGACACCCCCCCCACTCGACACACCCTGTGTCGATCCCATAGTGGGCACTCGACACCCCCCTATGTCGAGTGCTATGTCGATGGCGGTGTCGAAATTTCGACACACCGCTCGACTCCACGATGATGCAATATGGGGACACTTGTCGTGTCCCCATTGATCCCTTATTATTATTATTGTTATTATTTTTTTTCATTTTTTCGTTAAAAAATTAAAAAAGCAACGGTTAATTTTTCTTTCTCTCCAACGTATACATTTCCATCTCCAACGTCTATATCCCATTTTTTCCCTATATATACCTCTTCATCTCATTCATTCTCCACACAACCTAATTTCTCCATCCATTCTTCTCCCAAAAAATTTCATTCTTTCAATTAGTGTATGTTGTAGTTTTTTTTTAATTCAATAAAAATGTCATTTATTAATTTCTGAATTTAATTAAGTTAATTTTTATAATATTTATTACAAATAAAAAAAATAACATAATAAAATCTATTCAATCATTAAAATCACGTTTCCCAGTGCTTAGACCTAGGTCTTACTCAACCCCATTGTAGTGGGAAAATCAACCTATGTCTAATTAAATACCACCAATCATTAAAATCACGCTTCCCAGTGCTTCAACCTAGGTGATGGTCTCGATACGAGTTACTGGTGTATTGGGGGGGGGGGGAGGGGAATACACCAGTTACGATTTTCAAACTTAACCCCCAAAAATAACTTCAACTGAGTAAGGCAGCTCAGTTGGAATCACAACTGAGTAAAGAACACTCAGTTGGAAGTGAAGTGCTGTGCGCAATGTGGTGGAAATTAAACTCGTAAAACAACTCACGCCTTTTTGCACGGTTGGTCAAAAACCAAATCAGTTGAGAATGCACGGATGCAGATTGTATGCTGGTTAGTCAGTCAGTTGAGAATGCAAGAAATAAACAAAATAAACACTAGCACACAGAGATTTACGTGGTTTGGAGAAACCTCCTACGTCCACGGGGAGTTGTGAGTCCACACAACTCTGTCCAAGTTCTTCTGGACAAACCACTCAGCTTACGCAGGCTGAGCAACCGTTAAGGATAAGTTTGCGGGTATTTATCAACCTTACAGTTTAGTTTTCGGGTTCTAAACAACCTAACTACTCAGTTGCAGGAAGAGTAGGATCCTAAACCTTTTCAGGTGAAAGAAAATGGGGTTCCAACTAAAAGCTCGAACACGAAGTGAGCTATGATCTAACACTCTACGAACTCTCACTAAGTGATGTTCTCAAGGTTCGATCTAAAGACACAAAAACTAACTAACTCTAGAACTCTCAACAAGTGATGTTCTAAGAGATTAAATTCAGTTCAGCTCGTGAAGAATATTGCTCTCTCTTTCGCTCTCTGGTTTCTTCTCGCGTGTGTGTCTTGTGTCTTTTTCGAATGAATGAATGCCTCTATTTATAGGCGGAGAGTATCAACTAGCCGTTGGAGGAGCTGTTGATCTCTATTCTTTGAAAGCGATGACTTGTCTCTCATCTCTGCAGACTTTCCCGATATGGCATCTGCGCTCTTCTGCTTTCCATCTGAGATAGCCTTGTGTTGGGCCAAATGGGGTAATGACTGAACGGTCAAACCCTCATGTGACTTCCTTTTTGAAATTCAAATCTTAACAGCAAACATCCAACAAGGAGTGGTCGGTTAAGACTTTCGATCTTCAACTAACTTGTTCTTCAGCCGATGTTCTATCTGACAACTAACAGTTGAACTCTCAGCTGACTTCATCTTCAAGCTGTTGATCTTCTTGGTTGAGTTCTACAACTGATGTTCTGAAACTGAACACTCAGTTGTCTTCCCTGTATCTGATCAGTTGGGTTCGAACGCTTAGATGGCTTCCTTTTATCTGATGTTCTCTTCCCCTTTACTGCTTCTCATCTGATGAACGCTCAGTTGTTTTCCTTACAACTGATGTTCTGTCCGAGTGATGCCTTGTTGCCATCTTCAGCTGGAGACCTGAAAAGATAAAATCTTAACAATGCTCAAATAGCGAGCCTACCTACTAACATTAGGTTCTGGCAACATCTACTCGGTTAAGGTCAGTTGGTTTTGGAATTCATCAAAACTCTTACTAATAAATTTCCCAACACTAGGTCTAACTAAATACCCGTAGTAAGTGCTCTAAGTACACCCACCCTATGAAAATGAGCTTTTTTACATTCTCGTAATAAGTTTACGCACATGTACCAAGGTGGCAAAGATGGGCTTAATTTGAATACACAAAGGAGGCTAAAAAATTACAAACTGATTATCATCAAATTATTTCCAAAGCACATCTTAATCATTATCTTTACATCCAATAATCCGAATAAACGATAACCACAACATTTATAATTGCAACCGACCTGGATCAGGTCCTTTGGGAGCAGTAGCACAAGCCTCCTGATTAGGGCATCCTCCGCACAAGCGTCGAATTTTCCAGCCGATTCAGACTCTGTTCCTGGGCAATCTGAAATTCATCGGAGAAGTATTAATAAGCAAAAGGAAATTCTACAGCTCAGAAACTTCACAACACTTAGATTGTACATACGTTCATTGGTGTCTTCAGGTACTTTGTGGCCTCCATTTTGCATGTTCGTGACTCCTCTAGAGCTGCCCGCGACGAATACTTTCCAGGAAATTTCGTCCAGAGATGTGTGTGTGTGTGAGAGAGAGAGATAAACTAAACCTCCCAAAACCCTAGAGAGAGAAGCCCGCTAATTCCGAATTTTCTTCTTTTTTAAATGTCTCATTTAGGATAATATATTTTCCAGCAATCTCATCTATAAAAAAGATTTAGAAAAACAATCTTCTTTCTTCATTTCAAGATGAAAAACAATCTTATATATTTATATGAAAATGAAAATAATTCGATTTAAAATAATTGAACTTGTTTTTGTTAGATAGACGCATCTAGTTTTATTTGCGTTACAATAATCTGGAGTTATTCTTTTTCTTAGAATAGCCTCGAGTTATTTTTGATATTTGCAGTTGAGAGTAATATTTTTAATAAAAATAATTAGTTTTTTTAAAGAAAAACATATGTATTTTTTGATATTCGGCCCGAGCTGGGTGTGTTGAATTATTAATATATATTTGTTGTGGCCTAAAATGTTCAGGCCTCTCCGAGACCTGAACATCCTAACTTGTCAGCATAGGATGCTAGATAGCTCATCAGTTATCTGCTAACGAGAAAAGCTTATATTGTAGAGAGCTCATGAGTAAACATCTGACCTCCAATTTCTAATGGTCTCAATGAAGGTCTCATTTGGCCAAATAGTGTCAGATGATATAAAGATGCTTTATCTGCAAAAGTACGGATTTAACAGATTGTACACAGCTGTGTCAACGAATAAGATGAACACATTTGTAAAGTAAGTAACTGAATCTTGGTTAATTTACTGTTACATCCCTAAGAAGAGGTATAAATATCATCACATCTCACATTATGCAACAAGATACTCACAATTTGCACACACCATATACTCATGCACTCTATTTTCCTCATTTTCTTCCCATTCAGACTTGACCATTGGAGGGGGTTCGCTGGAAAACCTCCGGACCCTTTCTATTTGCAGGATCTGAGGAAGTGTACCCGTTGATTCTAAGTCCTTATTTCTCTCTCTGGCGAGATTTGGGTAAGTGAGCAGGGAATCAATATTTTCCTGGTGTGTCATTTGTAGAGGTAGAATGTTGGTCAGTTTTTGGACGTAACAATATGTACAATTTTATTGATTCCAATGGATATTTAAGAGAAATGTGATGATAAATTAACTTCGTTTAAAATAACACAATACACAATAACTCTGATGTAATCATCAATATTTGATTTTTGTAAAGAAAAAATTGTTTATTTACGTACTCCCTCCATTCTTTTTAAATGTCTCATTTAGGATAATATATGGTGGTTGTTAGAATCACACAACAAATTAATTTTGCAATTGTGTAATAACATACAAATCAATAGTCATAAAAGAGAGATTTTTGTTGTTGTGAGTGTGATTCATGTTGCTGTATCTTATTATTAACTGACATTGACCCATCATGTTTTTAGTATAATATCTAATCAACATATCTAATTAACTACTTTAAGAGCTTCCACTTCATGTACCAGAACAACTCAACTCTAATTGGGAAAACTGCAACAAACCTTGACTCACAGTGCTAGAAGATGACTCGTTTTAAACGATAAATTGTCGAGACATACTCCTTCCGGCCACAATAAACGATTTTCCTAGGACGGTGGGCACAATGACTAATAAAAGTTAGGTAAATGAGTTGTGAGTGAAAGATGACCTCATATTTAGGGCGGTGTATTTAATCAATACTTTCATTGGACTTTGTAAGTCTATGGATTTCCATTGGAGTTCCGTTTGATTTGGCGGATTTATGTTGGAGTTCTGTTGGAGTTCGCATCGACTTCTGTTGGAGTTCAGAAAGTCCGTGACACCCAGCGCTCACTGGTATCCAGCGCGCGCTCGACGTTCCGAGTGACCGCTGGAATCCAGTGAGCGCTTGGAGTCGCATGAATTGGGGTAATACAATGCCCTAATTCCAATTGGGACCCCATAATTGGCCCTACTCTCCATTCCTTCTTCTCGACCGTCGCCACGTGAAACTTTTGCTTCGCTCCACCGCCTTCCTCCGCCGCAATCCATCATCTCCACCGCCTCATAGCTCCTCCGCCCTATATCCGGCGACCTCTACTCGCCTCAAAGCCGGCCACCACCTCAAGATCTCATCCGTCCACCGCTCAAAAAAGCTTCAAGGCCTCACAGCCATCCACCGCCTCCCCGCTCCACCGCCGCCTCCTGTTCGCCCAAACCGTCGAGCGTTCGATCCACCGGTGAACCTAGAAGTCCACCGTCTCCGATCCAATTTTCGACAGCAGCGGTCGCTCACCTCCAGCGTTAGCTCAAATTGTCGAGCGCCCGCGCGAAGCCAGTGAACGCTGGGAATCATGCCTCGTACAAAAAATGCCGAGCAGACTGAGGAAGATTACACTGCAAGGTTTGGTTGTTCGTTCAATCTAGAGATTGAATGGGAGGGAGAGGTATTCTCTAAATTCATTGAGTATGATGTTACATGCCCCCATTATCTATATTGGGGGTTGATTAGGACTCTAAAGATTGAAGTAAGGGTAGTACATTATTTGAAGAATTTATGACTTGAAACTTTTGTTAGGCCAACTGAATTTGCTTCTGCTTATGATGGTTTAACTATTGAGTTTCTAACTACTATGACTTCGAGTGCGGATAAGAAAAAGATTAGTGTTAGAATGAAAAACAAGAAATATATCATAAGCTTGCAGAGAATGAAAAGTACGTGTTTTTGGATTTCCAACTAATGGGGAAAGAGATAGACCTTCGGGGTACAATGCTAATATAGATTGGGCTGATTTGTCTCGGTTTCAGAATTGGGATGTTTCTGGTATGTCGAACGGGTTTATTATGGACCCGTCATTGGCCATTATCCATAAATTTATTGCATATAATATATTTGGGAAAGAGCAGGAAAACAAGGTCAATGCAAACGAGGTCTATCTATTGAGTTGTGCAGTGAATAACAAAAAAGTGTGTATGTCAAATTTCATCTGGAATGCTATGATTCAGAGTAAGAGTCGTCTTGGAGCTCATGCTTCTTGGGGTGGTATTATTACGTTGTTGGCGCATAAGCTTGGTGTCCTTAGTGATGTGAACGGCCCCCAGGAGGGTTACCAGGAACTTGAGGGATATATGATCGATTACAGCAAGCTTTTTCGAGCTCAAATCATTGCTGATGCATTCACTCTAGTTCCTCCGGCGAAAAGGCTATGTGTGAAGAAGTACGTGAACAAAGAGATCGTTGAAGGGAGACAAGCACCAGTGGTGCGCAATTTTGAAGTCGGCGGTCCCTTTAATGTAGGAGATGAAGGAGGTGAAGAGGAAGAGCTAATAACCCCCCCAACAATGTCGGGAGATGGCTACCAACAATTCCTTAATCATTTCGACACCAGCTTTGCTTCATTCCGCCAGGACATAAACGACCAATTTGCTGGCTTCCGTCAGGATGTACACTCGAGGTTTGATGCGCAGAACCAACAGCTTGCGATGTGGCAACAAGATACTAATGCACGATTTCAGGAGCACAATCAGCAAATTGCATCTTTACAAGCACAATGGAATGCTTGGTCTGCCTTCTACCCGCCACCGCAACCACCACCTCAAGATGACGAGCAACCACCACCTCAAGATGGAGATGGATCTTGACTTTGGTATGTTATTTGTGGCATTTTTTATAATTTATTAATGTGTTTATGTTAATGATTTTGATGCATATGCTACTGGACAAGAGTGGAGTTTGGCATTCTAGTAAGTGCAGAAGATGGAGTCCAGCGTTCGCTGGGAAATGTTTCCATATGTTATTTCGTTTTTTAATTATTTGGAGAATGTAATTGAACAATTTTTTATTGCCTTTCTCTTTCGTGTTATCGAACAAGTTCGTACTGTCTTTCGTGTTATCGAACAATCTTTCTTCTTTCGTGATATCGATCGGATTTCATCACGCTTATTTTGTTCAGCAAAGTCCAACGAAACTCCAACGAAAGTCGATAAGTTAAAAGTCAATGGAATGTTAAATACACCAAGATTTCAGAAGTCAAACAGAAGTCGGGATTGAATACACCCAGATTTCAGAAGTCCAGCAGAAGTCTGGATTGAATACACTCAGACTTCTGAAGTCTTTTAAAATTCAATAAAAGTCTTGATTGAATACACCCCTCTTAGTGTAGTGTATACTACACTCACTTTAACATGTGAATATTTTAAGGGCTGGTTTGGTAGGTGATGTGGCTGGAAAAGCACACCATGTAAAATCAGAACAAATGAATGACCAAAAACCAGTACTCACCTATACCACAGTTCTTCTCCGCTACAAGTGCTGAGAATCGTCTCCCGTAGAAGAATCCGAGCGCGGCTCTGCAAGAAAAGGAGGGCCGGGAAGGTTTCTCGGCCAACCACCTCCGAAAATTAAGTTAGCGTTCTGGGTTTTTCTCTCTGAGCAAGTTTAATGGAACAGAGAGTAAGATTTTGAGTAATGTGTGTATGTGTGTCATGTTTTTTAATATATATAGCCGTGAGTTTTCTCGAGGGTGAAGTTGTACTACTGCCAACACCCATTTTTCCTTGATCTTTACACGTTCTATCATCTTATTAGCTATGGCATCATCGTACTCTCTGACGGTACCGGATGAACATTAATTAAAGTGTCCTTGTCCGTCAGGTGTTCAACTAGGAGAGAGCCCTGACTAAGAGCTCTTCATGCAGATCTCTGGCGAGGCCTTGACAAGAGACCTACTGACTGTTCTCTGAGAGTAAGTTTCCACGAGAGACCCCATTGCAACCATTTAGAGTGCTCAGATCAGGTGTTCAGGTCGCGTGCTCAGGTCTTTCTGGAGACCTAGATATTTTTGTCACTATCATCTACTCCCCCCTACTCTGAATTTCGGGAGGTCTCCCTTTAGGAAATTTCAGAGTAACTTAATTCGCGCAACTGTCACGTGCACGAACTCCCTCGGTAGTCCCTTTTTTCCCTTATGCAGATCTGCCCATTTCAAATTTTTAAACCAGGTCTCCTTTGTAGTGAAAACGTGGAGAAGACTCTACAACTTCCCCTACCCTTTTTTCAACCGTTTCCTTCTTTCTCTTATATTGGGGTTTTCACTTTCATCTTCTTTCACTTTTAGCCACTCCTTTCAAATTTTTACTGAAATTCATCCATAGCGCAAACTCCTTCCCACTCAGAGGAATTCACCACCTCCGATCAACGCGAACCCCCGCCATCCGACACTCGGCACCAAACTTCTCCGCACGGGGATTCTCAGTCAAACACATCCGTCCATACCCAGGTGAAGAGGAAGAAACCCTCTGCTCGTCGTTCCCGCCGAATAGCCATCCAAAACCCCTCCAGTCAGGCACCTCTTTTCAACCCGAATGATGTCATCAACTTGACCGAGGGCTCCCCTTCCTCTGGTCACGAGGTCAAAGAGATGGATTCGTTGCTCCCGTCTGCGGAGACTTCCTCTTCTCTGAAGATTTCTGCTCCTCCCGCTATGACTGCAAACACTATAGCAGGTGAATCCTCCCTAACCTCTGTAGAATTAGCGCTAGTAAAGTCAATGTTGAATTGTGATGAGTTGTTCGATATTAGCATGCCAGAATCATATGACCGCCCCCATCTACTATAATACCCTTCGGTAGCGTTTTGGTACCACCAAGTAGAGTCAGGCCTAAGATTGCCTCTTCCTGACTTCGTAGTCCAAGTTTGTGATTTGTACAATCTATGGCCCAACCAATTTCATCCTTCCTTCGTCAAAATTTTATTAACTTTCTTTATCCTGCTTCGTGGTAATGGGGGAGTCCCTACTCCCTCTCTCTTTCAAACCGTGTATGATGTAAAACCCACTGGCACCTTCTACTATGCTAGCGCTAGGCCCAAGGGTCCTGCCTAGTATTTGTGTGTACCCCGCACAGCTGGAAAGGAATGGAGGGACAAGTATTTCATTGTTACTCCTAAGCAGGGCCGTTGGCCTTTTGATTATCCTCAATGGCAAACACTTCGTCTGAAGCATCCTCGACCTGCTGTTACGAGTATCGCTCCCGTAACTCTTCAAGTGCTATCAAAGTTGTCTCAGAAAGCACGGGTTGCCCCCTTTCCATTTAATTTCCTGCTGTCTGATCCTAGTGTACTTTCCTTCTTTGGACTGGCACCCCGAGGAGATCACTCTTTCTCCATTGAGGGTGGGTTTCAACTGTCTTTTCATCTTTTCCTTTTTTATTTCTCCAGCCTTCCTAACATGCATTTCATTCTTCGCACCTTGCTTGGTGCAGGGACGAGTTGGATTCAGGATGTGAAGCTTCCTGACGATGAAGATTTTGATTTTGCTATCATGCTAGAGGAACAAGCTTGTTTGGAGTCCCAAGCTCATGATACTTCACGCCCCACCAATCCGACTTCTTCATCTATTGCTGCATTTGCAAGACCACAGTCAACTCCTCTTACTACTTCGGGAGTCATCATCAAGCCCACGACCACTAAGTCATCGAGTCCAAGTGTTCCTCCCCAAAATCTAGGCAAGGACAAGACCAAAGTGGACACCTCCATTAGCCTTAAGAGACCTCTCTTGCCTTGACCTCCCGCTGGTGCCACCAAAAAATCCAAGCACAGTCCTCTTCTCGGCAGCTCCTCTCCCAGAGGTACTGACTCATCAGGCTACGCTTTTAGGGGCCAGACTTCCAGCTCCCTCCGCAAGCTACCTCCTTCCGAATGCCTCTCCTTGCTAAAGGCCATCCCTCTATCTGAGGAGAAGGCTGAGGATACGCCTCCCACTCTGCACCAGCTGCAGGAGGAAAGTGATCAAAACCTGGTGCAGGTGTTACTGTTACTATGCTCTCATTTCCAGAAAATGCTCATCATTAAGTACTGTCACATCCTTATTGTCATATATCTAATGCCTTTTTCTTCTTCCTTTGGCACCATTGCAACTGTTCAGTACCCATGGCCGACTGCTACAATTTCAAGATGCCGCCCAGGAGAAGGAGATGGAAAAGCTAAGGGAGGCACTGGTGGCCAGTCAGGTGCAGCTACAGGAATTGACTCAAGTGAACGAGGACCTGCAACATCAAAACCGGGATGTCCTGGACACCAGCAGCAGGCTCTCTTTGGCCAATGATAATTTAAAAAGGAAGAACCATGAGCTACTCATGTCCCAAGAGAAAATGTCTGCCTTATCCGAAGAAAATGCCTCTCTCAGCAATGTCAATGCCAAGCTCAGTCACCACTTATCCCAGGTCAGCAAGGAGCTTGAGGGGACCAAAGATCTTCTCCATGTCGCCAACCTCTCTTATCAGTCGGGTTACACTGAAGGGGTTCACTACTGTCGCAGCCACATCCTTCGGACCTCTCTGGGCCAGCAAGCGCTGCAGATTCTTCACCAGGGTCTCCTGGAGTCTTTCCAGGCATCCCCTGAATATTTGCTGGCTATCCGCCAAGACATTGCCTTTTTGGCAAAGAGGTGCGGCATGACTGTGCTAGCTAAGGCTCACAACCTAGGTTTCAAAGAAACCATAGAGGTCGATCTGATAGTGAAATATCTCCCTCCACCTCCCTTTTTCAAGGGTGATACCTCTACCCCTCTGGGAACTGCTTGGTGGTTTCCTATTATACAGAAGGATTTCGAGGCTCTCACAGCACCATGCGACTTACAAGCGGTCTTCTCTGATCCGCCTGAGCCCATATATGATTTCTTCCCCAAGGACTCCCTTCACCCTGGCAAGATATCAGGTATCTCGTGTCCTCATATACTGATCCTGTGTTTGCCACTATAATGCCCCACTTCCTTGGCTAATCCATTTTTCATATCCTTTCTTTAGATGTGCCCTCGTCTGGTGGGACCTCGCAAGCCATTGGGAGTGGACAGCTGGAAGATGTTCCTGAGGATGAGCCCGCTGACGCTGCTGAGGTTGACCCTGCTGATGATACCACCAATTTCCTGGCTTAGCTATCATGTAGTTCATGTTTCAAACAATATTTCTATCCGCTTCTATACTAAACAATTTCTTTTGCTCTTTGGCGTTTGAACAATTTCAGTACTTTTGTTTGTCTTACTAGTGCTGCATTCTCTACTTAGCAGCTTAATCCACTATGTCTATTATTGTGTTATCACTTATTCTGCGTATTTCTTTCGTTTGCGTTTTCATTTGCATTTTCATGGGGTATTGTGGGCCCCCCTTAGGGGTGTAAGGTACACTCCTACTCCCCCTACTCTAGATGGTTTTACCTTTTGTCAAACCATTTAGAGTAAATGTCTCATTTTTCCTAATATCATATTTACTGCCCTGCCCTGGTCTTATAATTTCCAGTTATCATAACACGACAATATGTAAACAAAGACGAAAATTACAAAAAACAACTTCTCAGCCTTTATTAATTTACGACAAGTTCTCTTCGTGCCATTACTGGAATACTTGTCTAGCTAAGCAAGTATCCTATCAAAAAAGAAAATGGGCATAAAGTCTGGCACGTAGACCTTTTCCCATTTAAGACAAAATTTCCCGTAGCATGTTTCTAAACATAGTACTTCTTCAAATTGCTTACATTCCATGGTCTTGGCTCCGTGTACCCTTCATGGCTCGTGAGCTCATACGCTCCGCCAGGGAGCACCTTGGTTACCACAAATGGTCCTTCCCAATTTGGCTCAAACTTCCTCACCGGATGCATGGCGTCAGCTCTCTTGAGCACCAGGTCTCCCTCTTGAAATCTCCTTGTCTTTACTTTCACATCGTATGCCGCTTTTATGCGAGCTTTACAAGCCAGAGCTCTCTGATGCGCCTCTTCACGTACCTCATCGATCAGATCTAAGCTATTAGCTTTCAGCTCCCCATTCAGGTTCTCATTGTAGGACAAGACTCTATGTGTTGGAATCTTCACCTCCATTGGCATAACATCGTCGGCACCGTATACCAAATAGAAAAGAGACTACCCTGTAGCCGTTTTCTGTCCGGTTCTATACGCCCATAACACTGAGCTCAGCTCCTCCACCCATTGAGACCTCTCTGTTTCTAGCCTTGCCTTGATGCCATTCACTATGGTCCAATTGGTGACTTCAACTTGCCCACAGGTCTCTGGGTGAGCAACATCAGCGAACCTCTGCTCGATTCCCCTGGCTTTACACCAAGCCTGAGTCCTTTTTCCAAAGAATTGCGTCCCATTATCGGAGACCAGCACTCTGGGTAGGCCATACCTGCAACAAATATTCTTCCATATGAACTTTATGATACTTTCCTCTGTTACTGAAGATAAAGGCTCTGCCTCTACCCATTTGCTAAAATAATCCACCGCTACAATGATGTGGCATTTCTTTCCCGCTGCCATGGGAAGCTTGCCAACTAGATCTATGCCCCATTTGTCGAATGGACATATTGCATACTGGACTCCCATCTCTTCAGCAGGCCTGTGAATCACCGGCCCATGCTTCTGGCATCTGGCACACCTTCTTACGAAGATCTCATCATCCTTCTTCAGAGAAGACTTTAGTACCCAGCTCTCAGCACTCGTCGGATCAGGTCTCGGAACCCCGTGTGACATCCTGCTATTCCTTGATGCACCTCCTTAATTATCCGTAGACCTTCTGCCTCAGCTACACATCTCAGTAGTGGCTGTGAATAAGCCCTTCTGAACAATTGCCCTCTAATCAGACAGCACTTAACATAGATTTTCCTTTTTCCAGCTCTCTCCCCATCTAGAAATTCCCCTGTTCTCAAGAAATGTAAAATAGGTGCTCTCCAATCGCTTTTTTCTTCTATCTCATGAACGCTTCTTTCTACCCTACTGCTGGCCGTTTTTAGCAACGTCAGTTTTCAGGAACCAATCCGTTCAGAGAGCTGGCCAGCTTAGCGAGGCGATCTGCCTGTGCATTGAGGTCTCGAGGTATCTGTTCTACCCTCAAGTGCTAAAACTGCTTACTCAGGTCTCTGACCTGCTTCACATACCTTATCATCCTATCTTCTTTGATCTCATAATTTCCTGAGACCTGTTGGACCACCAACTGTGAGTCAGAGCGAATGACGACCCTCTGAGCTCCCAACTCAGCTACCATCTCCAGCCCTCTGACAAACGCTTCATACTCAGCCTCATTATTGGAAACTCTGAACTCAAATTTCAACGCAAAACTAAGTTCACTCTGATTTGGTGTTACTATGACAATTTCGGCACCTCATCCTTCAACCATCACCGATCCATCGACGAAGACTTTCCACTCTGGCCATTGCATGGGCTGGGTGGTTTCTTGGATAAAATCCGCTAGGGCTTGCGCTTTGACAGCCGCACGTGGCTCAAATTCCACATCATACTCCCCCAGCTCCACACTCCATTTCACCATTCTTCCCGAGAAATCTGGCTTGCTCAATACCTACTTAAAGGGGAAATTAGTCCTCACTACCACCTTGTGAGCTAAAAAATACAATCTTAGACGCCTCGCTGCCGTCATCACAGCCAAAGCAGCTCTCTCAACATCCGAATACCTATATTTAGCCCCCTGCAAGGCCTTACTGATATAATAATGGGCTTCTGAATAGAGCCCTCTTCCTTTATGAGGACTGCACTTAAGGAGTGATCCCCAACAAATATGTAAAGGTACAAAGTTTCATCTGGGGTAGGCTTGGTTAACACTGGCAGACTTGCCAGATGAGCTTTCAATTCCTCAAATGCTTTCTGACAGCTCTCATCCCATTCGACTTTACTGGCTTTCTTCAACACCTTGAAAAACGGAAAACTTCTCTCCGCTGAAGTAGATATGAACCGACTAAGCGCAGTGATTCTTCCATTCAGTCGCTGTACCTCCCTTACATTGGTAGGAGCAGCCATTTCTAGTACAGCTCGTACTTTCTCCTGATTCACTTCAATTCCTCTCGGAGTCACCATATATCTCAGGAACTTTCCTGACCTAACTCCGAATGTGCACTTTGCTGGATTCAATCGTAAATCATACTTTCTCACAACTGTCAAGACTTCCTCTAGGTCTCTGGCATGGTGCTCTGCTCTCACGCTTTTTACGAGAATGTCATCTACGTACACCTCCAGGATTTTCCCTATCTGGTCTTCAAATATTGCATCCATCATTCTCTGATAGGTAGATCCGGCATTTTTCAAGCCAAAAGGCATTCTCACGTACGCAAACGTACCACACACAGTTACAAAGACTATTTTGATCACATCCTCAGGGGCCAGCTGTATCTGATGATAGCCCTGGTAAGCATCAAGCATAGACAGCAACTCACATCCCGACGTTGAATCAACTAGCTGATCAATGCAAGGCAGCGGGTAATGATCTTTCGGGCAGGCTTTATTCAGGTCTCTGAAATCTATACACATCTGCCAGCTGCCATTGCTCTTGGCTACCATCACCGTATTTGACAGCCACTCGGAGTATTGAATTTTAACGATATGACCAGCGTCTAACAGACGCTTGATCTCTTCTCTGATCACTTTTTCCTTTTCTGGTCTGAAGGACCTCTTCTTCTGCCTTACTGGCTTCACTCTAGGATCTACATTCAGATGATGCAGGGCTACCAATGGGTCTACCCCTTTCATGTCCTCCGGGCTAAATGTGAATAGATCCGCATTCTTCTACAAGCATCGGATTATCGCATCTCTTTGTTCTTCGGTCATTTGCCCCCCCATCTTCGTGGTAAATCCTGTTTTTCCCGGGAACAGTTCTACCATCATCAAATCCTCTTCCACCGGCTGCATTCTTGGCTCTAGGTCTTCGTCTACATTTTTTACCTTCGCATTTTTATTTTGCAGTGGGCGTTCTGCCGCTGAGGCTCCTTTCACCTTTTGTTTAGCATGCTTTATGGACTTTACATAAGACTCTTTTGATACTTCTTGGTCACCCGAGACCTCACCTACCAACCCTTCCTTAAAAGCTGGGAACTTCATTTTCATGTGGTAGGTGGAGACCACCACCTGGAAATCGTTTAGAGCAGGTCTTCCCAATATTATGTTGTATGCCGAAGGTGTATCTACTACTAGAAACTTCACCATCCGAGTGTTCGAGGTATCACCACTATCTAGTGTTACCTGAAGAGTCACCTCCCCTTTAGGCTGTATTTCACCTCCAGCAAAACCGTACAACGCTGTGTTTACTGGCATTAAATCAGCATTAATTTTCATCCTCTGGAAGCAATCCTAGAAAAGCACATTCACCGCGCTTCCTGTATCTACAAAGATCCGGGCTACCCTTCAGTTAGCAACTTCAGCACTAATCACCAATGCATCATTATGGGGTGCCGTGCTGACCAGGTCCTTGGGGCCAAAACTCACACTCACCTTTGGGCTCGTTTCTTCTCTCGGGAATGAATCTACTACATCAATCTCCATGCCCCATTGTTCCTGCTAACTCCTGGACCTCTTTGCTCACTTGAGCTTTCGCAGCCCTTACATGAGCTTTGCGAGCTCGACCTGAATCCCCATTAATATTCCCCCCATAATCATATTAATATTTCCTCTTTTTGGGGGAGGATCCTCTCGCCTTGGAGGAGTTCTCTCCCTCTGATCAGGCTTCTTCTACTCCAGCTCTTTCCTCTTGTAGCCTTTCTCTCTTTCCTTCTTAACAAACTGGAGTAAGGTGTCGTCCTTCTTCAGCAGCCGCTCAATAGCATCTTTCAAGTGTCTACAAGAGTTCGTGTCATGCCCATAATCATTATGGTACTTGCAATATAATTCAGATCGTGGGTTACGTGGAGCTTCTTTATAAGTGCTGGGGTACTTGAAATGAGGAGACCTGGCGGCTGCTTCCATGACCTCCACCAAAGATGCGTTAAGGGGCGTATATTGATCAAACCTCTCAGGAGCTCTTTTGGGCCTTTGCCCCCCTCTGTCCTTCTCAGCTCTCGCTGCTGAGGATGACCTCCTTTCTGAGGTCTCTTGTTTGAGCTTAAGCGACTCCTCTTTAGCTCTCCTAGCTTCTTGGGCCTCTTCCAAATTAACATACTTGTCAGCTCTCTGCTGTAACTCCTCAAAATACAACGGAGGTTTTTTGTTCAATGAATCAAAGAACGGCCCTGGGGCTAAGCCCTGTATCAACGCTTGCACCTTCACATCATTAGAAGCCAGGGGCACTTGCAATGCTTCAGCGTTAAAGCGTCCAACATATTGACGCAAACTCTCAGAGGGTTTCTGCCTTAAAGCCATGAGCGAGGAGGAGGTCTTAACATGCCTTCGTGCACTAGAAAACTGATGCAAGAACATGGACTTGAACTCATTAAATGAACTTATGCTGTTGGGGGGTAGCTGGGAAAACCACTGCTGAGCTATCTTCGACAAGGTTGTAAGAAAAACCATGCACTTCACCCCCTCCGTATACTGATGGAGCATTGCCCCATTCTCAAACCTCATAATGTGTTCATATGGGTCTGTAGAACCATCATATTCCAACGTCAATGTCTTGAAATTTGGAGGTAACTGATCCTCTCTAATGTCCCTCGAAAAAGAAGACTGGCTGTTACTGGCTTTAACAGGCTTCTTAGGAGATTTCTTAGACGAGGGAACCTTGCGCTGGAGGTCTTTCAGCTGCTGTTTGAGGGAGGCAATCTCAGCGGCAGCTCCCTCATCTTGGGGGGTAACCCGTGCTTCGTCCTCTGCAAATTTCACTGTAAAATGAGTAATCATGACTTCATCAGCGAGTAAATTACTTTAGAGATGTCACAAATATCTACTTTCTCTATTTATTCACTGAACATTTTCTGATTCAGTTTGAGGGCTCTCATACCCGTCACTTTCATACTGACCTTCCTCCACAGGTTCTCCCTATCAAGGAAAATAGGTGTATTTAGATCACAAACACTTATTCTTATATTCATGAGGTTCTAACCACTTCATTGGTGTCTCATTACAATCGAGATCTTACAAGATCCATTCATACCTTCTTGGCTTTACCCCTTGCTGTGCTGCCAAACTTCTTAGTTTGATTCTCCAGCGGAGCCAGGGCCTGGGATACAACTTGCTTTATCATAGCATTGAGCTGATCCATGGATACTGCATAGGTAACACCCTGCTGTGCGGGCATCTGAGGTTCATCTCTCGTAACCTCCGAACCTTTGCGACCTCCTGCTTTCTGAGGGCTAGTCGACTTGGAGGCCCCTTCCTTCTAAGGCGTAGTTATCTTTGGTGGAGCTTCCTTCAGCACGTTTTGATTTTCCTCCTCAGTACGTTCCTCCGAAGAGCTGTCATCACGCATCACTCCTTCAGGTAGGGACCGACATATCTTCCATGACTGAATCTGTATTTCCAAATTTTCAACTTATCAGCCAAAAGACAGCATTAGGACCATCATCAGGTCTCAGAAGGACTATTATCAGGTATACACTACCTGATGGTCCCGATACGAGTTACTGGTGTATGGGGGGGGGGGGAATACACAAGTTAGGATTTTTGAGTTTTTTAAAAAAAAACTTAACACTTGAAATCAACTTCAACTGAGTGAGAGGACTTAGTTGGGATCTCACAGCTGAGTAAGCAACCTCAGCTGGAAGGTTGGTGCTGTGCGGAATGTGGTGGAAAATAAACTCGTAAAATCAAACTCACGCTTTTATGCACGGTTGGTCAAAACCAAAACTGTTGTTGTGAAAGTATGCAGATTGTATGCGGTTTGTTTGTCAGTTAAGATATGATAATAAAGACTAAACACAAAAGAAAACACGACACACAAGATTTACGTGGTTCGGAGAGAACTCCTACGTCCACGGGGAGATGTGAGTCCACACACCTCAGTCCAAGTTCTTCTGGACAGAACCACTCAGCTTACGTGGGCTGAGCAACCGTTACAGTTTAGTTTCCGGGCACTAAACAGCCTAAGTCAAGTTTGCGGGTACTTGACGACCTGACTACTCAATTACAGGAAGAGTAAGGTCCTAGCACACTTTTTACGGTGTGAGAAAGGGTAGAATTTCCAACTACAGCTCGATCACGAATGAGAGCTGGATCTAAGGCTTGAGCGAATAAACACTCAAACTAAGATCTAAGACAGATTTTCACTCTATGAACCCTCAGCTACTAATGTTCTATCACTCTTGAACTCTCAGCTGCTGATGTTCTTAGAATAGGAGTTTAGCAGATTTTTCTTTCGCTTGTGATTGAACTTTTCTCTCTTGCTTCAGTCTGTCTCGTGTGTCCTCTATATCTCGAATGAGAGAATGCCTCTATTTATAGGCGGAGAGAATCAACTAGCCGTTGGAGGAGCAGTTGATCTCTGATCGGTTGATAGCGATGGCTTGTCTCTCATCTCTGCAGACTTTCCTGATATGGCATCTGTACTCTTCTGCTTTCCATCTGAGACAGCCTTATGTTGGGCCAGATGGGGTAGTGACTGAACGGTCAAACCCTCATGTGACTTCCTTTTGAAACTCAAATCTTTGACAGTCAACTTCGGTTTGTCGGTTGAAAGTCTTGACCTTCATCTGAGTGATCTTCAGCTGATGTTCCGATCTGTCGAGTTCTCAGCTGACTTTGAACTTCAAAACAGTTGAACTCCTTGTTCAGATTCTATAACTGAGGTTCTGAAACTGAACCCTCAGTTGTCTTCCACTTCTTTACTCGGTTGGGTTTGAACCCTCAGATGATTTCCTTTTCATCTGATGTTCTTTTCCTCTCAACTGTTTCTTATCTGATGAACGCTCAGTTGGTTTCCTTCAACTGATGTTCTGAAGACTTCCCCTTGTTTGCATCTGAACAAATGAACTCTCAGTTGTCTTTCTTCACAACTGATGTTCTGTCTGAGTGACGCCTTGTTGCCATCTTCAGCTGGAGACCTGTAAGGATAAAATCTTAACTTTGCTCAAACAGCGAGCCTAAATTCTAACATTAGGTATTGACAACATCTACTCGGTTGGGGTCAGCCGGTTTTGGAATTCATCAAAACTTATACTAATAAATTTCCCAACAATTTCCCCCTTTTTGATGATGCCAAAACCACTTACAACTTGAAACCACTACTGATCTTAAACCTCACTAACTTATCTAAAATCTCAGCTGAAATTCTAGACAGTCTATAAGATAAAACATCAAAGGGTTAGCACAGTTATAACATGGTATTTAAAAGACTTTGTGATTCAGAGCTTGGACAATGAGGGATTGTTCATCAAGGTGAATCTTATAACGGAATAGTTTTCATTACAACTGATTGTTACAAAAGATAGACTAAAAAAAAATCAAAAAAAATTACAACAGTTGCTAGAAAACTAACTGAGCTAGTATTGTAGCCCATACTTGCCAAAAATCCTTACAAAAATTTCCCTCTTAGCAGGTGACTCCTTAGAGATGTCCACTCCATGCTCCTTGCAGACCTGCCTCGCCTCAGATGCAATCTTCTGACGGTTCGGGTTGCTGGAATCCGAGAGAAGAGGTGGCCGATAAGTAACCCTCTTGGGAACTGGAACAGTGTTCAAGTCCAGGTTGGCGTCAATCATGGCCCTCCTGAATTGACTGAACATGCCCGGGTCACCTGAGTGCAACTCAGTCAGCGCCTCTTTGAACGCTCTCCTTGGGTCGTCAGTTGCGTAAACCTTCCTGTAATAGAAGTCGTTCACGAACTCCTGCTTGAACATCTCCCAATCCTCATTCCACTCGGTCGGCATCCATTTGTCAGTATGCCTGAACCGACTCTCAACCTTGGACTTTAGAGGCAACCTTTGTTGCTTCAACCGAGCTTCCGCCTTTGATTGGATTCTGTTGATGCGGCGTCGGCTGCGGGAGGCAACGTTGCGGTCCAGGTTCTGAGAAACCTTCTTCAGCTCAACCTCGAACTGGTTCACCCTCCTCGCCTGGCTGGCGGCAAACTTTCTGATCCAGCTCGGGTTCATGTAGTCCTTCTCCTCTACATCCATAGCCTTGGCCGCTGCAATGCACTCTTCGGTTGTTATCCCGTCGAGTTCAGAATCCAGCTCGGCTGCGATCTCGACTATGGAGCTGTAGGAAACTCCAATCTTCTTTGCCTGCTCCAAGTCCTTAGACATTTCGGCTCCACCGACTTCGGTTGTCTTGACAGCAGCAGACTTCCTTCTCCTCAGCTGAGATTTGGATGGTTGAGCAGCTGGCACTCCTTCTTCTTCTTCCTGTGCTTCACCCTCCTTCTCCTTCTCTTCCCCCTTTTTGGCATCAACAACAAGGCTTGCTACTGAACCGTCCAGAGAGTTGAGTTTGGCCTCGGTGGATTGAACACGGTTGAAGAGTTCATCGACCGCACACTCCAGTTCGATCTTCTTCGCCAATTCGGAGTCCTGGCGCTCTTGTTCTGCCTTCTTCAAGGCAGAGAGGTTGTCGTTGACCTCTGTCTGAAATGCAACGAACTCAGCCCAACGCGACTCGAACCGGGACTCCCATTCAGCATCCTGCGTCTGTTGGGACTTGGCCAGATTTGAGTCAGCCAAGGACTTGAAGACATTCACTTCCGACTTCAAACCCAACAGAGTGGATTTCAGTTCCGACACGTCCTGACTGGTGGAGGAGGAGAGATCATTCATCTTCATCTTCAGCTCGGCATTCTCCTCCATCAGTTGTTGATACTTCACTTCTTGAGCTGCCAACTCCCTCAGCTGGTCATCGTGTTGGTGCTGGAGGTTGGCGAGCAGCTCGGTCCTCAACTGGTTTACCCTCTCAGCCATTAGCTCGCAGATTTGTTCTGTTGAAGGAGCGAGCTGATCAGCTGGAGAAGCTTGAGCAGACTGAGCTAGAGGCTCAGCTGTGACCATGGCTTGACGGTTTGCCAGGTACAGCTTCAGGTTCTCCTCCTCTTCTTTTGCGGCGGCGGCTGCTGCATCGACATCTTCAAGGAAGTCGGTTGATTTTATCAACATGCTGTCAAGGAAGTCGACACACTCCTTTTCAGCTGCCTCCCTGGTGTCCTTCCCTTCAGCCAGACTCTGGTCCAACCGTCTAGTGAGCAACGCGATCCGGTTGTTGTACGCCACCTCCAAGTTGGAATAGTTGAAGTAGGCTCGGATGCGGGACTCATCAGATTTCAGCCTGTCCCAGCTCAGTACCCTGATCGTGTCTTCCTTGACATACCACTGGCTGAAGATCAGGTGGAACTGGTACAGTAGCTCGGTTCCCAGTGTGGCGAAGATGGGCATGTCGCGAGCCGCAGGGAATAGACCCAACAGCTTTTGAAAGCAGTAGGCCACCCTGCCTTCGTGCTCGTCAGCAACAGCCTGCAGGTCCTCCGCTTCATTGATCGGGGAGGGGGTGAGATTGTATGGTTCGGGTTCAAGAGGTTCATCGATGTTGGCTAAAGAGTCGGTCCCAACACCGGCATCGAGCTGAGAGCTCGGAATTTGGGATTCAGTTGGGGAAGAGGGTGGAATGGTTTCCTCAACATCGGCCGAAGGAGAGGTCACGATGTTGGCATCGAGCTGAGAGCTCGGAATTTCTGGCTCGGTTTGGGTAAAGAGAGCAAGAGGCTCTAGGGGCGGTACAACATTTGCTCCAGCTGTGGGGGAGGTGGTAGCATCTGCGAGGTCCTCAGATGAGGAGGATGCATCCGACGTCTCCATGCCCTCAGCCTCATCAGCTCCGGGGCCTCGAGGTGCGATCTCGAATGATGCGGCCTCAGCTGAGCGGCTGGATTCGGAACACTCCTCAGCAGGTGTGGACTCGACCTGCGCTCCCTCCTCGTCTGGAGCTTGTTCCTCAGCTGGCTCCTCAGCTGGAACTTCAACTGGCTCATCAGCTGGCACCTCAGCTGCCTTCTTGATTGTCTTCTTGAACCTTACCCTTAACTTTTTCTGGGCAGGTTCATCAGTCGACTCCGTCTCAACGTCAGCTCGGCGACGTGGGGCTTTGGATTTTGTTGGGCGAGCAGCAGCTTGTTCTCCCTCAGCTGTTGACTTAGCTGGCCTTCCCGACTCCCTCTTGTCCTTGGGAGTGTAGACACTCCTCAGCACCTCCTGTGCTTTCTTGGCTGTCGGGAACAGCAACAGCTTCTTCAGCGGCGTCTCCTCGCAGTCAGCCCAGACCATGTTGCGGTCCTTTGTTGCGAGGAGGATGAGGGCGGAGATTTTGCATCCGAAGTTGAGCGTGCCCTTCACACTCAGCAGCTTCTCTCCAGACTCAGTCGTAGTCTCAGAGTCTTCGACTTCTCCATCATCAACTGGTTCAGAAAATATTGGAACTAGTTGATTTGGTGTTGGTGCTCCAGGGCCAACAGCTGTTTCAACTTGGGTCGGCTGATGTCGCCGAACGCGCCACTGTATCCGAACACGACCTTCGACACGGCGTCGAACATCAGGCGGTGTTTAGGCTTCAGCTTAGTCCTTTGTATGTTGCTCCTCAACCGCTCTGGCTCGATCAGAGCATCCTGTAGAAATTCATCCGCTTGTTCGTCGGTAATATTCTCCAGGAACTCGGTGGCGGTGTGGTTGATTGGTATGATGTATCGGAGGACATCGGACACGTCAATGGAGAAGGAGACACGACGTATTGTCCTTGCCGGAACATCCCTTTGTCGGCAGGACACCGTCGTAGAAACTCTCTTTGAACTGTCAAGGGGGCGAAGAAGATTGACGTAGAATTCTCCGACTTGACGCCTGAGCAAGTGAGAGGGACAGAGCTTGGCCCATTCCAGAAGTCCGTTCTCACGGAGAGTGTTGGCGAGAGGGGCTAGGACCGGCGACTCTAGATCCTCGTCGGAGAGGATCTGCTCGAAGTGAATCTTCGATACTAACATATCGAACGACTCTTCATACGTTGTAGGCACGAGGGAAGGTCCGGATGATGCCATTCTTTTGCTTTTGGGTGCCATTAAATCACTGCAAAGGTAAAATATATAGGGGAGGAAGAAATCTATTTGCAGAAAAGGGTTAGGCAGAAAAACTGGAAGACGATGAGTAGTATGATTGATAAGCACGAATGTGGAAAGTAGGAGATATCTTCCTGATTTTTCGCCTTATATAGGTCTTTGACTTGGATGAGATCAACGGCTGGGGTTAAATGGTGCGAATCCATCAACGGCTGGGATTACGCGACTGTTGACTATCTTTGACTCGACGTTTTGATCCGAGTTCCAACCAGCGCATGAGAAGGTGTACAGTTTCATGTCAGCCCAGTCGCACTATAAAGTAGGCTATGGATGCTCAGCCGTACTTTACATTTAATGCGACATGATGGCTATTTTAATATAACTGACTAGCACAGGAATGTTTGAATTTATTTCAAACATTCTCATTTAAGAATATAACACCTTCAGTCATAAATGATACCTGCCAGCTGATGTCTGAACCAGCTGTGTTCATTAGTCGAGTTCCTCAGTTGCCGCTTACCATCAGCTGACTCGAGTTCGTCTGTTCAGCTGACGTTTGACGTCTTCAGTTGGCAATCAGTATCTGATATTCCCCTTTCATCTGAGCTTCCCCCTTCATCTGAGCTTCCCCCTTAAGTCGATATCCGATTCTTCAGCTCGGATGAATCCTTATCAGCTCGGATGACTCTTCTGCTCGGATGAGTTTTTAGCTCGGATCCAAAAGTCCTAGAAGATCACACAGCATCTTGAACCGGGCTTCAGGAAGAGGTTTGGTGAGGATGTCAGCTCTCTGAATCTCAGTTGGGATCTTCTCCATGGACACATCCTTCTTCTCAATATGATCTCGGATGAAGTGATGACGAATATCGATATGCTTAGTCCGAGAGTGATGAACAGGGTTTAGAGAGATAGCTATGGCACTCGAGCTATCACAATGTATGGGAACCTGTCCAGTTTAGACTTCATAATCTCTCAGCTGCTCAGCCACAATACTTGCATGCAACAGCTTCCGGCAGCCATGTACTCTGACTTGGTTGTCGAAGTAGCAACACACGCTTGTTTCTTGGAGAACCATGAAACCAGCTTGCTTCCCATGAACTGACAGTGTCCAGAAGTAGATTTTCTGTCCAACCGATCTCCTGCTAGGTTGGCATCTGAGTATCCAGTCAGCTGGATATTGTCATCAGTTGAGTACCACAATCCAACATTGACAGTTCCCTTCAGATACTTAATGATGTTCTTTGCTGCCAACATGTGTGCTTCTCTTGGTTGGACTTGAAAACGAGCACACACTCCAACTGCGTATGAAATGTCTGGTCGGCTGGCAGTTAGGTAGAGCAGCGAACCGATGATCCCTCTATACTGGCTGGCATCAATGAGCTTTCCCTCAGCTCCTGGTTCGATCTTCCAGTTCGTGTTCATAGGGATCTTGGTTGTCTTACTTGTCTGCAATCCGAACTTGGTGATGAGCTCCCTTGTATATTTGGACTGGTTGATGAAAATCCCTTCAGGTGACTGCTTCACTTGTAATCCAAGGAAATAATTCATCTCGCCCATCATTGACATCTCAAACTTTTCCTTCATAAGATCGGAGAATTTCTTGCACAGCTCCTCCGACTTGGACCCGAAAATGATATCATCGACATAAATTTGCACGACAAGTATATCTTCTTCAACTTTGATGGTGAACAGAGTTTTATCAACTGAACCTCGTTTGAACCCCGAGTCCAGTAGAAATCCACAAAGAGTGTCATACCATGCTCTTGGTGCTTGCTTTAGACCATAGATAGCTTTCTTCAGCTTGTACACTCTTCCATCCCCAGTCTCAAAACCAGGAGGCTGTTCAACATATACATCTTCTTTTATATCTCCATTGAGGAATGCACACTTCACATCCATCTGATATACTTTGAACTTGTGATGTGCGGCATAAGCTAGAAAGATCCGGATGGCTTCCAGCCTTGCAACTGGTGCAAAGGAATCTTCAAAATCAATTCCTTCTTGTTGGCAGTATCCTTGAGCTACCAACCTTGCTTTATTCCTTACAATGAATCCAATGGCGTCTCTCTTGTTTTTGAAAATCCACTTTAGTCCAATCACCTTGACACCATTTGGTCTTTCTACCAACTCCCATACACAGTTGCGTAGAAACTCATTCAATTCTTCTTGCATGGCTGTTGTCCAGTGGACACAATTGAGAGCTTCCCCAACATTCTTCGGTTCTGGAACATCAGCTACATAGCAAGAAATCATGGCAACATCTCCAGCTTGCTCGAACTCCTCTAGAACTGCCAATTCCTCAGCATATTGGGCATAAGTATTGGATTCTTCCTCGGTTGATTCTGGATTTGCAACTCTGCTCCTTGTGCGCACACCCTCGGTTGGATCTCCGATGATGTCGTTGGTGGAATGAACTTCATACCATCTTCGGTTGCGTCTTCCTTCTTCTTCCAACAGTGGCTGTTCAGACATCTGAGTTGGAGTCTTCAGAGCTGGTGATTGATCAGCTGTTGAGTCTGGATCCTCAATATTTACAATAGATTGAACCGAGTTCGGTTGGGCATCGGATGCTGATGCAGTTGGAGGGACATCAGCTAAAGTTCCCCCTAGGGACGAGCTGAGGTCTTCGCATTCATCTTCAGAGGAGTATGGGTCCTCATCCTCAGTTGCCCATACCAGTGGTTCAGCTCGGTTCTTTTCCCGAAGAGCTTGCGATCTGGTGAGATTTGGTAGAACAGCTGGATCCGCGTGTTGTTCCTTTACCTGTTCCCTGCACTCGAAGGTAGATTCATCAAAACTAACATGAGGTGTTATTTCCACAACACGAGAGCTGTTGTTGAAAACTCTATATGCCTTGATCCGAGCTGCATATCCAAGAAATATGCCCTTCGAAGCTTTGGCATCAAAGGTTTTCAACTGAGTCTTCCCATTGTTGTGAATATAACACTTAGATCCAAAAACACGAAGATAAGAAATATCTTGCTTTCTACGTCTCCACAGCTCGTAGGGCGTCTTTCCCAACCGCTTGGTGAGAAGAGATCGATCCTGTGTGTAGCATGCTGTGTTGATCGCTTCAGCCCAAAATCTCTTAGGCAGTGCTGAGCTCGCTAACATGGATGTGGCTGCATCCTTCAGAGTTCTATTTCTTCGCTCAGCTACGCCATTCTGTTGTGGAGTACGCGCGGCTGATGTCTGATGGGTTATGCCATTCTTTTCGCAATACTCAATGATGGTTTCATTTAGAAACTCCGTTCCACGATCTGATCTGATAGATATGATCTTCATCTCTTGTTGGTTCGATATCCGATCCATCAGCTTGGGCAGCTCATCTCGGGTCTCACTTTTGTGGCGCATGAAGATGGTCCACGTATATCTTGAGTAGTCATCAGTTACAACCAATGTATATTCGTTTCCATTAATGCTTTTTGGTGTAACTGTCCCGAAGAGATCCATGTGGATCAGCTGTAACACTCGGTCAGTTGAAGGAGTTGACTTCAATCGGAAGGAGGTTCTAGCGAGCTTTCCCAGCTGGCATGCACTGCAGATGTGTGTTGTTGAAAACACTCGGTTAGGTATGCCTCTTGCATGTTCTTGTCTGGCAAGTCGGTTCATCGTCTTGAAGTTCAGATGGTTGAGCCTTTTGTGCCACAGCCAGCTCACATCCGAACTGCTCTTTGACAACAGGCAAGTGTCAGGGAGGCTGCTATTCCAGTCAGCGTAGTATACATTCCCTGTTGGAGATCGATTTCCCAACAATATCACCTGCTTTGATCTGACATCTTTAACTCTGCAACCCTGTGCATCAAACTTGAAAGAGAACCCATTATCACAGAATTGGCTGATGGAGAGCAGGTTATGCTTCAATCCATCAACAAAAGAGACATTAGAAATTGAAACATGATTGGTTTCAAGGGTACCGTAACCTCTGGTATAACCTTTTGAGTTATCACCAAAAGTAACTGATGGACCTTCTTTCTCCACGAAACTTCCAAGCAAATCCTTCAGATTTGTCATGTGTTTCGAGCATCCACTATCCATCACCCACATTGTTGTAGACGCCTTCTTCTTCCTCAGCTGTTTCTCCTGTACCTGCAAGGAGAAACTCGCTTAGGTCCCCAATTTCAGTTGGGTCCTGGAGGGTTAGAACCAGTTCCCACTGGAACCGTGCATCGCTTTTCTCTGTACACTCGAATAGCCTTGTCATTCCAAATGATCTGCCCATTTTCATCAATTATAACAACACCCCGGTTATCCTTAGGCTTGTTGTTTGAAATGATGCTCTGTTTCTTGGGAGGAGTTGGATTTCTCCCATGTTGGGCTTTAGGAGGTGAGGCTTTCCCCCTGTTTTGATGGCGATTCTTATCCTGTTGAGTTTGTCTGTGAGGTCGGACGCCATTGTGGAATCTTCTTGGCTGATTCTGATTCCATTGCCTTGGCTGTTGACGATAACTGTTCATGCCCGGATGTTGATTCATGTTGTGGCATGAGTAACCATAGTTGTCGTAATTTTTCCACATAGGTTGACTCTGTTGGAACCTCTGATTGTTGTGGTGATGGAACCGTTGTTGATTATGTCGGTTGAAGCTTGGTCGGTTCTGTTGGTTCCATCTCTGCTGTGATTGGTTTGTTGGTCGGTTATCACGTCGGTTCTGAGCTTGGATATGTTGTCGAATTTGAGCTTGATTGCGACTCCGACGTCTCCGGTTCCTCCGTTGAGTCTTGGAACATTCCCCCTCGGTTGTAGACTCCAGGGACTGTTTCGTTGGTGCTCCATCTGCAGCTCCTTTGCCTTTCTCAGCCGTAGTTACCTTTATCGGTTGTGAGGGTGTTTGTTCAGTTGCATACTCAACTGTGTTAGGTTTGGCAACCATGACTTCCTCAGCCCTGGTGAAGGTAGCTGGTGGAATTCCAGTGTCCTTTGCCACGTCGTATCCGAGTCCAGACACATCATCCGTTTGCCGTCTGTATTTGATGAGATTATCGATGATCTCGGATGACTGATATAGCTTTGTCAGGTTGTCCTTCTCAGTCTGAAGATCCTTGAGAAGAACAGCTATATGCTCGGTCTGGGCATCTGATGTCTTTATCAGCTGGTCGATCTGAGCTTCTTGCTTGTTCAACTGTTCGTTCTGTGCCTTGATCTGTTCCTTCAACTGTTCATCGGTTGAAGCCTCAGTTTGGTTGGCTATACTCAGTTGACTTTTCAGCTGGTCAATTTCTTCAGCTTGTCTCTTGATTAGATCGTCCTTTTCGGTTAAAGAATCTTCAAGCTTGGCGAACTGGGCTTGAAGATTCTTAAACTCAACCGACTGCTGATGCAGTTCCTCACTGAGTTCTTGAAAATCATTCCAGGAGGGTTCCAACTCATCGTTCATAGATTCCTGCATGTTAGAAGTATTGGAAGAATTTAAGCAAGCAGGATTAGATTGTACCTCAATATCATCTTGGTCGGTTCCAAGTGCCATGAGGCATTGATCCGGACTGATGACTTTGTTGGTAGAGGTCAGGTCATCCTCATCTTCAGTGTCTGTGAAGATGTCCATATCGTCAGCTGCCTCTTCAGCTACCATGGCCTTGTTCTTTGCAGTTTGCTTCGCCCTCAATGCTTCTCTTTCCTTCTTTGAGAGGTCTGGGCAATCGGCTTTGAAGTGTCCTTCCTTGCCGCATTCGAAGCAACCATTGGTGACTGGCTTCGAACTGTCTCGAGTTCGGTTTGATTTATAGAAACGTTTATATTTGCCGAACCGAGTATCCATATCGCTGCAATGTTCTGTTGACAACGCTGCAATGTTCTTTGACAACGCTGCAATGTTTATATTTGCCTAACTTCTTTGACAACGCTGCAATGTTCTGTTGCAGTTCTTCTCTGCTCGGCTCCTTTGCAGTCGTGTCAGCCGACCTGGTTGGCCTTGACGATCTCGACTTTGAGTAGTCAGCTCGGAGGGCAACTGACTTTGATGCTGAGCCGACATCCTCAATTCTATTTTTCTGACTTGAGGGCTGCGACCTCCTTCTGTTGACCTTATACTCATTTCCTTTCAAGATTGAGAATAATCTTTCAGTTCCCATTTCACCTAGGTCAGCTCGGCTCTCGTGGATATTTGTGAAAGTATCCCACTCAGCCGGTAGAGCTTGCAACACTTTGAGGTTTATTTCTCTTAGAGTGTATTTTCCTTTCCGGATGGATTGGATTCTTCTGATGATGTCCATAAACCGAAGCTCTAGCTGATCTATAGTCTCATCAGGTCGCAGACTGAAATTGTCAAAATCTTGACATGCATGCGAGAACTTGTTTTCCTTTGTCTCGTCGCTTCCTTCACTTAGCGAGGCCAGGATGTCCCACATCTCTTTTGCGGTCTCACACTCCTCTATCCAGGGCAGATAATCTTGTCCAACCGTGGACATTATTGTGTTCTGAGCCCAGATATCCAGCTGGCTCACCTTGGCCTCCTCCGGAGTGTAGTCCTCTGGCTGTTTCTCCACATACTCCACCACTGCATCTCCATCGTTGGGATTTGTGGGAGTGCGAAGTATTCTGTCTCGTATGACGATTGGTCCAGATGTGAGAACTTGTTGCATCCTATGATGTTTGGACAAAAGGATCTTCTTCATTCGAGTTCTCCATGATGTATAGTTGACAACAGAGAACATGACCGTGATCTTGTCCTTGACGTCCATCTGCACAAACAAAAGCAGGACAACAAAAATGCGAGCAAGAATGCACTAGCGTGAAAAGACCTGTTCAGTTGACCACTGAAGAAAATTCTCGAATTCACACCTCGTGAAACAGAGTCAGCAGTCTTTTGAACCACTGCTCTGATACCACTTGATGGTCCCGATACGAGTTACTGGTGTATGGGGGGGGGGGAATACACCAGTTAGGATTTTTGAGCTTTTTAAAAAAAAACTTAACACTTGAAATCAACTTCAACTGAGTGAGAGGACTCAGTTGGGATCTCACAGCTGAGTAAGCAACCTCAGCTGGAAGGTTGGTGCTGTGCGGAATGTGGTGGAAAATAAACTCGTAAAATCAAACTCACGCTTTTATGCACGGTTGGTCAAAACCAAAACTGTTGTTGTGAAAGTATGCAGATTGTATGCGGTTTGTTTGTCAGTTAAGATATGATAATAAAGACTAAACACAAAAGAAAACACGACACACAAGATTTACGTGGTTCGGAGAGAACTCCTACGTCCACGGGGAGATGTGAGTCCACACACCTCAGTCCAAGTTCTTCTGGACAGAACCACTCAGCTTACGCGGGCTGAGCAACCGTTACAATTTAGTTTCCGGGCACTAAACAGCCTAAGTCAAGTTTGCGGGTACTTGACTACCTGACTACTCAATTACAGGAAGAGTAAGGTCCTAGCACACTTTTTACGGTGTGAGAAAGGGTAGAATTTCCAACTACAGCTCGATCACGAATGAGAGCTGGATCTAAGGCTTGAGCGAATAAACACTCAAACTAAGATCTAAGACAGATTTTCACTCTATGAACCCTCAGCTACTAATGTTCTATCACTCTTGAACTCTCAGCTGCTGATGTTCTTAGAATAGGAGTTTAGCAGATTTTTCTTTCGCTTGTGATTGAACTTTTCTCTCTTGCTTCAGTCTATCTCGTATGTCCTCTATATCTCGAAAGAGAGAATGCCTCTATTTATAGGCGGAGAGAATCAACTAGCCGTTGGAGGAGCAGTTGATCTCTGATCGGTTGATAGCGATGGCTTGTCTCTCATCTCTGCAGACTTTCCTGATATGGCATCTGTGCTCTTCTGCTTTCCATCTGAGACAGCCTTATGTTGGGCCAGATGGGGTAATGACTGAACGGTCAAACCCTCATGTGACTTCCTTTTGAAACTCAAATCTTTGACAGTCAACTTCGGTTTGTCGGTTGAAAGTCTTGACCTTCATCTGAGTGATCTTCAGCTGATGTTCCGATCTGTCGAGTTCTCAGCTGACTTTGAACTTCAAAACAGTTGAACTCCTTGTTCAGATTCTATAACTGAGGTTCTGAAACTGAACCCTCAGTTATCTTCCACTTCTTTACTCGGTTGGGTTTGAACCCTCAAATGATTTCCTTTTCATCTGATGTTCTCTTCCTCTCAACTGTTTCTTATCTGATGAACGCTCAGTTGGTTTCCTTCAACTGATGTTCTGAAGACTTCCCCTTATTTGCATCTGAACAAATGAACTCTCAGTTGTCTTTCTTCACAACTGATGTTCTGTCTGAGTGACGCCTTGTTGCCATCTTCAGCTGGAGACCTGTAAGGATAAAATCTTAACTTTGCTCAAACAGCGAGCCTAAATTCTAACATTAGGTATTGGCAACATCTACTCGGTTGGGGTCAGCCGGTTTTGGAATTCATCAAAACTTATACTAATAAATTTCCCAACACTACCCTTTTCAAAGGACCATCATCAGGTCTACACTACCCTTTTCTAAGGACCATCATCATGTCTCAAAAGGTAAATTTCAAGGAATTCAAGGAATATGATGCATCATATTCCCCTTCCCTACGCACTCGTTCCCCATCTCCGTGAGGACTACGTAAGACTTACTCTGAAGTCTTTATGTTTTTGCCAATTCTGGCTCTTCGGTTCATGAGGATTTCCGAATTTTACTTTTCGGAATCATCTATCTCTTTAACCACTCTTTCGCCTAACAGGGGATTCTATTTATCTTTTACTCCACCAATGGCTCTATACCGTACCATGGAATGTAGAATTTCACAAAAATACCAGAAATAAGCAAGTTTAAGAGACTACACCAAGATTCGCAAAGAGGTTTGAAATACGGGAATGCCCAAAATCGCTCAAACCTTTTCTTGATAAATAGCAGAAGTTTTTGAAAATAGAAGCATAAATCGACTAAAATGCTCAGACCCAGTTTCTTAATACTTTTCTTTTCCTCTCAAGCTTAAGCTCAAAACTCGACGTCGTTGAAAAAAGGACACAGAAAAAAGAGTTTGGAACGAAATTCTAAAGTAAAATTCCTTTCCCACAGACGGCGCCGGATGATGCGGCTGGAAAAGCATACCATGTAAAATCAGAACAAATGAATGACCAAAAACCAGTACTCACCTATACCACAGTTCTTCTCCGCTACAAGTGGTGAGATTCGTCTCCCGTAGAAGAATCCGAGCGCGGCTCTGCAAGAAAAGGACGGTCGGGAAGATTTCCCGGCGAACCACCTCCGAAGATTAAGTTAGCGTTCTGGGTTTTTCTCTCTGAGCAAGTTTAATGGAACAGAGAGTAAGATTTTGAGTAATGTGTGTATGTGTGTCGTGTTTTTTAATATATATATACCCATGAGTTTTCTCGAGGGTGAAGTTGTACTACTGCCAACACCTTTTTTTCCTTGATCTTTACACATTCTATCATCTTATTGGCTATGGCATCATCGTACTCTCTGATGGTACCGGATGAACATTAATTAAAGTGTCCTTGTCCGTCAGGTATTCAACTAGGAGAGAGCCTTGACTAAGAGCTCTTCATGCAGATCTCTGGTGAGGCCTTGACAAGAGACCTACTGACTGTTCTCTGGAAGTAAGTTTCCACGAGAGACCCCATTGCAACCATTTAGAGTGCTCAGATCAGGTGTTCAGGTCGCGTGTTCAGGTCTTTCTGGAGACCTAAATAATTTTGTCACTATCAGTAGGAGATATTAGACCATACTATATTATTTATATAGAACGATCGAGTGTTTGACACGTGATATTAATAATATGGAAAATACTGTACAAATTCAAGCCCATGCTAATTATCCCATTCTCCCATATAAATAGTTTTATATTGAGGTGACCTCAATATTATTTGTATTGGTCGAACGCTAAATCATAGTACTAAATAGGATGAAGACAAAACTACCCCCTACTTCTTCCTCCTCCTCTTCTCCGTCATCGACCACCACTCCACCTCCCTCGCCGCCGTTCACAGCCACCAGCCACCTCCTCAATCCCCCTCGTTCCGCCTCCCTTGCCACCGTTCACCGCCATCAGCAACCTCCCGACATCTCCTAATCTTATTTCTCTCCTTCTCCCTCCCTATCTCTCTCCTCCCGAAGCAAGAGCAGGAGCACCTCTAGGATTGCCTCAGAATTGGCTAACGTCAAGAACCCTAAAAAAATTATGTTGCTCGATCAACACTTGCTTTGACTCAATTACTGCCCTCCTCCGCATTCTAGCGCCCTGCTTTTTCTCCCCAGGTCTCTCTCTCTCTCTCTCTCTCTCTCTCTCTCTCTCACATTTTAGCAAATTCTCCTTTCAATTATTTTAGTTGTCGTATGGTTCTCTGCTGCATATGATTTTACCTTGTTGATTCAAGTTCATTTATCTCTTCTTGTTAATTGATCGTAATTAATAGATCTAAACTAATTGCATAATTGTGCAGCAGAAGAAGCAATTCAACTATTAGAAAGAGAGAGAAGGTACACGAAGGCAGCAGAAGAAGTAATTCAACTGCTTCAACTTCAATAGAATCCCCGGTACCAGCAAACCCACCCTAATTCGAGCACTGAATCTTTACACGTCTCCACTTTTAGAAACCATAATAAAGTCTGCCTAACATTTCCATTGAATCTTCGTGCATATCCACTAAATCATTTTGATGCAACCCTATAAAATATGATGTAAGATGAAAAGTTGCACACATAAATTTGAGTAAAAATAAATCAAAATAGCAAAGCGTATTAAAAAACTCTATTCTCAACTACGACAACACAGTACGGGATTAACATAAATTGGATGGGTGGCAGAACAGATATATCTGTGATTATAACTATAGACATAGTTATTACATTAAATCTTTGATGCTTTTAATCTCAGTTGGCCATTTCTTATCAATTCATTCTTACATGTCTAGAGTAAAATATCACTTGAAAGTTACGTGTTCTACATGCATACTTCTTGATGTTGCTCTGGTTTTGGTAACTTTCTTGTTATTGGAGCCTATAAAGTCATTTCATGTTTCTTGGGAGTAACATCTATGTGCAATTGACTTATTAAAATAGACAATGATTATAATCAAGATGCAAAAACTGACAAAAGAAGGACTGCTACGTAGAGACAAAAGAATTGGGCTGATGAATGAAATTTTAGCTGCTATGGATACAGTCAAGCTCTACATACAATATAATTTCTTAAGAGGCAAATGGTAGAATGTCATTGATGTACAAAAAAAAAATATCAAATCATATCACAAGTGCACTTTTGATAAAAAGTGGGATATTTTGTGCATTTTTGGATAATATTACCCTCAATTGCACCAAACCCATCTATTTTTCTCTCCCATTATTTTTCTCTTTCCTGCTTTTTTTCTCTCTCATCTCTCTTCTTCTCCTCTACATATTTTCTCCTCTCAATCTCTCTCTTCTTTCATTCTCTATTTTCTCTCTCTTTGCCACCACCGTCGTCGCTCCATTCTGTCGCCGCCGCTGCCGCCGTCTTCTCCATTCTCGCTATTCATGTCACAACCCGACTTCTAGGGTATTGAAACGATTAGAATGCAAGGGGCAGTGAGGCAAAACAACTAAACTTTATCTCAAGGAACATGCTCGGTAATCCATAATTGATTCTACAATGTGATCACTTGATAGATCATTTTCAAATAATACAAGTTTTTTATCAAAATTTTACCAATTAATCAAGCAAAGAAATTAGGTTTGATTATTAGCAATCTAACGTTGCATTCGGAAGTGGGCCAATCATTAAATTACGATTATCAAGTAGTGGTTAAGGGAATACGAGGAGTCATTTAGAAAATTCATTGTCGTTTCAAACGGAATTCAAAAAGGATTTAAGGTTTGTCGAGCACACGGTTCAATGTAACAAAATCCATGCATGCAATCAAACATATCAAAATAACGGTGTCGTAGCGGAATATGAACAATGACATCAAATCCCAAGGCTATATGTATGAAGACACATAACCTCGAGTTTAACTTCCAAAATAGGGTTATATTAAACAAATGAGCCGCCCAAGCACACCACATCCTCCTCATCCAAACTAACCTGCACATTTTAGAAATAACATGCAGGGCTGAGTACAATGTACTCAGTGGACACGTGTCAAAAATATTTTTAAAACTTGCTCTTAGAGCTATTTAATTGAACTTGCCTCTTTTGCTGCATCACAAGGGTTAGAGATAAAACTGTTTCAAAAGAGTTTACCACTTGTGACAGCCATAAAAATATTTTCATTTATTTTCTGAAATCGGCATGCCATTTACTCGAGTATGAATCAATCTACACATCTCATCTTCTTTCGTTGATGTCGAGAAGTAGGCCTCCTCCTCGAGCACCATGACCGGCCCAATCAAAGCAGAGCTCACAGCCTTTACATAATCGGTCCAACCGAAGCAAGGCTCACAATTACTTAACGACCGGCTAAGCTGTAACAAGACTCACGGTCACCTAATCTAATGCATGCATTAACCCGCCTCGTGCAGATTCTCATCCCGTGCGTCCACAGGATTCATTCTCATAACAAGTAGATGATTCCATACCAAAACATCAAAAACTCAGGCAAGTCAATCAATTTTAAAAAGCACACGTAATATATAATAAGTTGCATATTTATCATTTAGTTTTAGTTCAGAAAGCCCACCTGGATGTGGCGCTACTCTTCTATTCCTTTCACCTCGCCGTTTATAATTCTCGACTCCACTCGTTCCTTCAAAATAATATTTAATAAGGACTAGTTCGGGAAAACAACGAATACTTATCCCGTTATGCGAACTTCTACTTGACTTGGGTTCTAATTTCTCTATTTATCTATTCAATCGCTCAATCCTTAGGTTCTACCCAAGTACTACACCAATAACTCTTTCAAACTCAAACATCGACTCAAAACATCAAGCATTCATTAATCATTACACTTGTCATCACTTAATATATCAAGATATCACAAATAAACTCTTATTAACATATCACTCGATTTTATATCCTAATTTCAATAGTTCTCGGTTTCTGACATAATTAACTTCATTTTCCTTAGTCATTTCACTTGTAAAAATTCTCAACATTTATTCTTGATTATTTACACAACACTTTTTACTATAACATCAACTACACAACACATAATTATTCATACACAACACACGTATGCTTACATAAATAATCAATATTTATATTCTATTATTATTTTGCTCGACTTTTTAACTCGGACTTTAGATTCTCGTTTTCTTATGCAATTAACTTTGTTTCTCTTAGAAAAATTTAAGAAATCTAATTATGAATTTTATTTTAGATTTCAAGACTTTTTACCAATTTTAACGAATCGACGCTCGGCAAGTTTTTTGGGATATATATATAGATAAACTTGCTCGGAATATTCTCAAATTTTTATATATACCTTACTAGAAATAGTTTTAATTGAATGATTTTTCACTCGATTATATTTTTGGAATCGAGAACAGAAGAAACACTATTTATACTTATTAATTCTCGTCATTTATCTATTTTATTATTAAGGACTCGTTTTTGCTCAATTCAATTTCTAACATACTTTAATTAATTATCTAAACTCTTTTGACTACTTAATTTCCTTAATTTCACTTAATTTCTTGTTAGTCAACTTTTTGTTACGTTTTGTTGACTTTTTCATAACTTAGCCGTACGAATTCCAAATTAAGTGATTCAAGTGGCTATCGTACTTGTTTTTATCTCATCTTTATGTTGATAACATCATTTACATCTTCTACTTAGCCAAAATTAATCAATTTCTCATTTAAAGTTTCTGACCTAAGTCATCTTCTTTATACTTAGTATACTTTATATATTAATCAATTGCTAGTATATTTAAAATTACTCCAATTGAACTCTTATAACATCAATTTATCCAATTCCTCTTAAAATCACAAGTTCCTAATTTTTATGCTTGAGGTCTTCGAATTTATATATATATATATATATATATATATATATATATATATATATATATTATTTCTTTCTTAATTTTATTCATTCAAAGTTTTATTATACTTATAAAATTTTAATTATATAACTCCTTCATAAATTTCATCTTTTTTAGCTATAGAAATGGAAAATCACTACTAACTCTTAATCCCCATCGATTATTTTAGGGTTTTCTAAATAGATTTTTATTTCTTTCATTTGAATACATATTTATGTTCCAATAAATCCTAATTTCATTATTTTAGGATTAATTCTCCTTATTGAATCTAAGAACACTTAAAATCTTATTCTCTAATACTCATAGAGTTCGAGTACTTGGGGTTTTTCTCATTAATAATCAATTCTTGATTTTATCCTCTTATCTTGTTTTAATTAATTTGAATTTCATTTTTATTTTCTTAATTCTTCTATTTAAACTTAAGGATTTTAAAAACACAATTTCTTGTGCTTAGTGTGGTTCGAAAATTTTACTCTCTTATGCTAGGGAGATTACTTCTTCAATTCTCCCATAACTTAAACTTATTTTACTTCTAATTTCTCTTTTAATACTTTAATTAAGACATATATCTATAGGAATAAAAATTCCTAATTTATTTCTTCATACTCTTTGAATTTTTCTACTCATCAAACTTATGAATTTATTTCTTTTGATTGATAGCAATTCTATTCATAGCATACTCTTTATTTTATTTCTAATCCATCAAATATAATAATTATACTAAAAATTATAACTTATATTCTTGAGGCATAAATTTTCGGTATTAATCATGAATCTCACAAATAAATTCTTAGCTTCAAATTATTCATGTATTCATACTCTAGCATGTTTGGATTATAGATTTCCATCTTCAAATTAAATATACAAATCATATTTCAATTTTTCAATTCCACTATTCATCATCTTCCTCAAGTGACTTCATAAACATACTTATTTCTTCAACTAAATCATCAAATCATGCTTAGATATCATCATCTATATCAACAAGATCATAAACACAACAAAAGCATGCAAAACCATAATATCATCTCAATTTCGGTTTCAACAAGGGTTTTTCATTCATGGATTTTTCTTCATTATTTCATCATGTTGTTCAACCTAAATTAGTCTAAGTCGCACGCAATTAAACGTGGTTGTTATAGATTAGATAAGTTGTCCCGAATATCGTCTCACAAGGAAGGCTTAACAGGGTGATTGTTGTATTACGAAAAGAACAGAAAATAAAAAGAAAGCAATAAAGATTGATTGGGTTGGGTTTTGATTACTCTAAGAAATTAGAAAGACAATTAATCTAGACAGTAATATAAACCCTAGTTCTAAAAACAAAGTAAAACATAAACATAATTGAGGTGCAAAATAAAAGAAACTTACGATAATTAATTCGTAGTAGAAGTCTGTCGCAAAATCCGTACGAATTGAAAGTAATAATCTACCCTACTGTTTAGATGAACATAAAAACTGGAAAAGGAAAAAAAAGTATGTCTGTGCGTAAGAAAATAAAACGAAAGCTGCGAAGAAACGTAAACTGGAAAAAAAAAAAGAGATCCAAAAGGAAATAAATCACTCGGCTATTTATAAGGAAATATCGCCGCCTTAAAGTGAACGATCGCCCAACATGGGCGATCGTCCATCACAACAAAATCACGCCAAAATGAACGAACGTCGAACGTGGACGAGCGCTGGAGTGTCCTCTCTGAAACTCTTCTCGACCAAGTGGACGATCGTTGAGGCTGAACGATCACTGGGGTGTCCTCTCTGAAACTCTTCTCGACCAAATGGACGATCGTTGAGGCTGAACGACCGCTGGGATATCCTCTCTGAAAGCCGACTTGCCAACTTGTAGATTTATTGAACGAGCGCCGACCTTGGACGATCGTCCAAGGTGATTCTCTGAACTTCACGTCGCTGCTGGACACTCGTCGAGATGTGAACGATCGCCCAATACACCTCATATTCAGCGAACGTCGAAAATCAATCCAGCGCCGAACGATCATTGAACATACCACTTCTTAGCCATTTCTCTCGTGATCCAACACCTAAAACAAAAATACTGCATATTCCCAACAAAAACTCGACCCAAAGCATTAGAGCATTCCGAATATAAAAACAAAACAAAACACAACGGCAAACGAACAAAAAGCACTAAATAAATCCAACTAAAAACAACCAAAAACAGGCGAAACAACCCCTCCACACACAAAACCTTGCTTGTCCTCAAGCAAATCTTAATAAAAATTAAAACGAAGAAAGTGAAATTTGAACTAAATAACACATATCTCAAAAAACTCTCAATCACAAGGCAATCCATCACTCATCAATTGAAATCAGTAATCACAACACCAATGAGTGGCCCTCCACACAAGACCTCAATCCACCCAACATCCAAGCACAAGATCACAGAAAGAAAACAATGACATCAAAGAGTATCCCAACTCAAACCACTTATTAAACTATACTAACAAAAATGTAAAATCCGGGCAATCTTCATTAGGTGAAATCACGGAAAATCCGGCCTCCTAGCGTGGTTTCCCATACCCATTCCCCACCTTTAAAAACGAATTCAAGGTAATGAGAAAGAGGGGTAGAGCCCTTCACAACACAACAAACTTAAACAAACAAAATAACCAAACGTCAAGTCAAATTGGGTTATATGGCCATATTTCATGAGGTGAAGACATTTAGAGGTCATCTAAAGTATCCTCATGTGGTTTCCCATGCTCATGGTTCCCAGAAGAGCAGAGACCTCCCAAAAATGACTCAACTTATTAAACAAGATCATTTTGATCCCTTTATGACTTGTTTTGTTTTGTTTTTTTTAACTATTTTAAACTTGCTCAAATTGGGATACAAATCTAAAACAGCGTCTCCAAACCGTTCACCCATACTCAAAAGTTAAGTATCAATAATTCAAGTGTGAATCACCCCACAAATGACATGTAAAAACCGCACCAATCGATTCAAAATAGAACACCTTGATCAATAAAATCTATCAAAACATGAGTCATAAACTTCAAACCTAACTTCAACATCTTAATTCCAAATAAGAAAAACCCGAGGACTCACAATATCATAATAACAACACCCCCCACCCCCCACGAAAAAGCACTACAATGTCCCCATTGTCAACCAAAATGCAAGAGAACAAGGAAGGGATTACCACAAGACAACCAACGAAGGAATCGAAACTAACATAAGCACGAACAACCTAGCAAAAGATCCAAACAAACACAAAAACCAAAAATAATAACAAGAAAGCAAAAAGAAAAAGGAGAAAAGAACGGCGTACACAGCAACAACGAGAATCACTGCGGATCTAGCGGTGGATCAGACGAACCACCTGGAGCGAAATGCCAACGAGCAAATTGCTGCTCCAACGAATCCAATTGATGACCCTGAGAAGCCATTTGCTGTTGTTGCTGGGTCCAATACTGAGAATTCGAGGCCCAATTTTGTGCTTGCTCCGCCCAATGTGTAGTCTGAGTCGCCCAATACTGTTCCTGCGCCTCCCATCGCTGCTCATTAACTGCCCAACGCTGATCATTCTGCGCCCACCGTTGATCATTCTGCTCCCACCGTTGATCTTGACGGAACAATTGGGCATTATGTAGAATCACCTGCTGCTGCAAGTGCCCAAGCTGGGAACTCATCTCCCCACGGAATGAAGTAAAATCCTGCTGAAACACCGAAAAGTCATAAGGCACAGAACCGGAGCCGGAAGGGTGGGGAGCTTGTTCAATCTGACGAATAAACCCATCCTGAGGAGGAAACTCCTCATCACTCCCCACCGGTGTGGCATCATCGTTGGCCCCATCCGACTCGGCATCGGAAGAACCAGAGGCAGGAGGTGGGGGCACACTAGGACCAACAAACGCAGCACCATGCTGGCGCTTAACTGCTGGTCGCGACTCATAGGGAGCAAAGAACACCAAATCACGGGCAATAAATCCATGTTTCAATTCAGTAAAGCCCAAATACTTGCATCGCAACAGCACTTAATTAGAAGGAGTGGAATTTGCCCGCATAATATTGAAATGATATGCCAAAGCAGTAGCAAGATGCGGCAAAGCAGCCTTATATGTCGAAGTTCGCACAATGCTCTGCAAAGTGTCGAAGATAAACGGAGCCGGACAAACCTTCCGCTTCTTCACAGCACAATCCAACAAAAATAACTCAACATTGTACACCTTATCAGCCTCAGCCCGACCTTTAATGTGATAGACAAGGAACTTGTGTAAAATGCATAAAACTGGATCACGAATTAAGCCACTAGGGACACCACCATTCCCCCAATTGTCACATCCTGACAACTCATACCAAGCCACTTTGGCATCAAATGTCGGAGAAACAGACAATTCCCCATGAGCTTTCCGAAACCCAAAAACCGTATGCAAAACAGAATACCCCACACGATATGTATTGCCCATCAACCGAAAAGTGATACCCTTGAAATCATCTTCAAAATCCATAGAAACCAGAAATTCCAGACACAAAGGAGTAAATGAAGGCCATTCTGAGCGAGCATATTGAAATAATCCTAGGACCTTTAAGTACTTATTCAATTCATCCTTCACCCCCAAAGACTCAATAACCTCCCAATCAATAAAACGAGGTACCGTAACAGATTTACTCTTGAGGCGAAGGAAAAGTTTACCTTCAGGGAGCGAGTAAATAGGGAAAGGAGCAGCATAGGTCGCTGAAATGTTCGGTGGTGCAGCCGCATCGGTGTCCATAGCCTCGGGGGCAGTAGTATGGGAGGAAGAACTCCCTCCGACGTTCTTGGTGCGGACCATAGTGAATTAGATGTTGTCGTATACGAACACTCGTCCAATATGAAACCACGAAGCCGGCGGTTGCTGACGACGAGGAAGAAAAACTAAGCGTTCGCCGGGTATGAGAAATCAGCGCTCGTCGACAGTGAACGCTCGCTCAGCAAGGACGGCAAGGGAGAGAGAATGGGCGTTCGTCTGAAGTCGACGCTCGCCAGGTGCGTGGCCGGTGAAAATAGCAGACACTCGCCGACAGAAAGAACTGAGCGCTCGTCGGCTGTGGAGTGGTCGAAGACCACCACAAGGAATCGTTGATCGGAATGGTAGAGACGGTGCCGGTCTGGAACAAGGACGGAAACAAAACCAAAGGGGAAAAACCTCCACAAGCACACGCGAAGAGCGACTGGGAGAAAAAGACGAAGGAGGCGGCTGTTCTGAAAATTAGGGCCGACATATTTATAGCCCAGGAAGTGAGCGCTCGTTGGCGATGAGCGATCGCCCAGAATTGGGCCGTAGAACAAATGGGCCGAGGAACGAGTCGTGTTGGACGATCGCCTTGAGTGGACGATCGTCGCACCCCCCTCTCTGAAGTCCAGGCGCCATGTGCTGGACGCTCGCCCGGGGGGAACGATCGTCGCACCCCCTTCTCAGAAGTCGAAGTAACACGCACTGGACGCTCGCCCGGGGTGAACGATCGTCGCACCCCCTTCTCTGAAGTCGAAGCAACACGCGCTGGACGCTCGCCCAAGGTGAACGATCGTCGCAACCCCTTCTCTGAAGTCGAAGCAAAACGCGTTGGACGCTCGTCCAGGGTGAACGATCGTCTCACCCCCTTCTCTGAAGTCGACGCAAAACCCACTGAACGCTCGCCCGGAATGAGCGAGCGTCGAACCTGCGCCACAGTACCGTGTTTTTTTTTTTTTTTTTTTTTTTTTTTTTTTTTTTTTTTTTCAGTGGGTTGCCTCCCACGAAGTGCTTGTTTAATGTCGTTAGCTCGACATACAAAAACTAAACTTATTCGGAATCCACGAGCCAAATTGACTCGACTCTTTCCAGAACAGGTTCTCCTTCATAGTACGGTTTCACTCGATGTCCGTTGGTTTGGAAGGATTCGCGAGTCTGTTCGTTTAACAACCGAACAGCTCCAAAAGGTAGAACTTCTTCAATGAGATACGGCCCACTCCAACGGGACTTCAACTTGCCTGGAAATAACTTCAACCTTGAGTTGAACAAAAGGACTTTCATCCCGGGCTTCAACTCTTTGGATAGAATCCGATTATCATGCAACCGCTTCACTCGATCTTTGTAGATCTTGGTATTGTCATAAGCCTCGTTCCGGAGTTCATCCAACTCGGACATTTGCAACAGTCTTTGCTTTCCGGCGGCCTCAAGATCGAAATTTGTTGCTCGGATTGCCCAATACGCCTTATGTTCGACTTCAACAGGCAAGTGGCAATTCTTTCCATATACAAGCCGATATGGGCTCATCCCCAGAATGCTCTTGTACGCTGTCCGGTACGCCCAAAGGGCATCATTGAGCTTTGAAGACCAATCTTTACGAGACGGTTGCACTGTCTTCTCCAGAACTCCCTTGATTTGTCGGTTGCTCGTCTCTGCTTGGCCCGATGTTTAAGGGTGATAAGGGGTAGCAACCTTGTGCGTGATTCCATTCTTCTTCATAAGCTTCTCAAACAGCTTATTGCAAAAATGCTTCCCTCCATCACTTATGATTGTCTTAGGAAATCCGAACCGACAAATAATATTTTCCTGTACAAACTTGAGCACAACATGAGAGTCACAAGTCCTAGTGGGAATGGCCTCGACCCACTTGGAAACATAATCAACAGCTAAAAGAATGTACTCGTTACCAAAGGATTTGAGAAACGGTCCCATGAAATCGATACCCCACACATCGAAAATCTCAACCACAAGAATATTATTAAGAGACATCTCATTCCTACGACCAATAGACCCTACCCTTTGGCAACGATCACATGCAAGATAAAAAACATGTGCATCCTTAAATAATGAAGGCCAGAATAAACCGGATTGGAGCACCTTGTGAGCCGTTTTCTGCCCTCCAAAGTGTCCTCCACAATGCGACTCATGGCAAAATTGGAGCACCTTAACTTGCTCATCATCCGGAATACACCTTCTGATCACATCATCCTTACCAATCTTAAATAGGTAAGGGTCTTCCCAAAAGTATTGCCTGCACACAGATAGAAAACGCTTCCTTTCTTGGGAAGTAAGGTCAGGCCTCAATTCATCACATGCGAGAAAATTAACAATGTCAGCATACCAAGGGACTATGTCGGTACTCAAAGCTTGTTCAAAAGGGAACGACTCAAGAAAATTATCACAAATAACAGGAGAAGGAAGATTATCAAGACGGGATAGGTGGTCAGCTACAACATTCTCACTACCTTTCCTATCCCGAATCTCTAAGTCGAATTCTTGGAGTAAGAGCACCCAACGAATAAGTCTTGGCTTAGCCTGAGACTTGGTCAATAAATAACGCAATGCAGCATGATCACTATGAATGATGACCTTAGACCCTATGATGTATGCACGAAACTTGTCTAATGCAAACACAACAACAAACATCTCTTTTTCTGTAGTGGTGTAATTCACTTGAGCAGAAGTAAAAGTCAGACTCGCATAATAAATAACACGAAGCATTTTATCAATACGTTGACCCAAAACAGCACCCACCGCAGAATTAGAAGCATCACACATAATCTCAAAAGGTTCGGACCAAATAGAACCAATCACTACAGGGGCAGTACTCAACTTCTCCTTAAGCAAGTTAAACGCATTAAGACAAGCATCATCGAAAATGAAGGGCACATCTTGAGAAAGCAAACGACATAGAGGTTGATTGATTTTTGAAAAGTCCTTAATGAAACGTCGATAAAAATCGGCATGCCCCAGAAAGCTCCTAATTTCTTTAACATCACGAAGTGGAGGCAATCTTTCGATCACGTCCACTTTCGCTTTGTCGACCTCTACACCCCTCTTAGAGACGATGTGACCTAACACGTTCTCCCTCCTTACCATAAAATGACTCTTTTCCCAACTGAGAGTCAAACCACTCTCGACACACCTCGCTAACACCCGTTCAATTTTTCTAAGACAATCATTAAAAGATGATCCAAACACAGAAAAATCATCCATGAAGATCTCAACAAAATCATTAAGCATCTCAGAAAATATGGACATCATGCATCTTTGAAAGGTACCTAGTGCGTTGCAGAGTCCGAACGGCATTCTCTTGCAGGCATATGTGCCAAAAGGGCACGTGAAGGCTGTCTTAGCTTGATCCTCGGGCGCGATCGCGATCTGGTAGTAGCCTGTCAGTCCATCCAGAAAACAATAGAACTCATGGCCCGCCAATCTATCGAGCATCTGATCAATGAAAGGCAATGAGAAGTGATCCTTCTTGGTAGCCGCATTAAGTTTCCTGAAGTCTATGCACATCCGCCAACCTGTAACTGGTTTCATGGGCACCAACTCTTCATTATCATTCAAGACCACCGTGATTCCTCCTTTCTTTGAAACCACATGTACGGGGCTGAGCCATTCACTGTCAACAATGGGAAAGATGATCCCTTCGGCCAACTGCTTGTAGATCTCCTTCCTCACCACTTCCATTAGTACAGGATTCAATCTTCTTTGGCCATCTCTCTTTGGAGTCGCTCAATCCACCAAGTTTATCCGGTGCATACATGTTGCAGGACTGATCCCTTTAATGTCGGACAAACACCATCCAAAAGCAGCCTTGAACCTTGTGAGCACCTCGACCAATTCTTCTTCTTCGGCTGCCTTGAGCTCTGCAGAGATTATAACAGGCTTCCTTTTTCCTTTTTCAAGGAACACGTACTTCAAATTTTCTGGAAGTTCCTTAAGTTCAAGCTCGATCTCCTTCTCTTCTTTAGGAGCCTCTACTATGATTGGCTCATTAACAGGCAGGTTGGTTGGCATCAAGGCTTCCATAGCTGCTTCCTCCCTAAGTCTCTCCTCCAAGTCGGCAGAGCCTTCAAAAACCTCCTCGAGCTGCTGCTCTTCCATAAAACAGGCCTCGGCAAGTGTGTCGATAGCATCAATGTAAGAGCAATTATCAACACTATTGGCCGACGGAATCCCCTTGTTGGTTCTGACGTCGTAAGAAACTGACTCACCCAAAACTGACATCTTAATTATGCCGTTCTTTACATCAATGCGAGTATTGGTTGTAGCCATGAAAGGCCTCCCCAATAGTAGAGTGTGCTCTCGTCCATCTTCCTTGACGTCTCCAATCTCTAGCACGACAAAATCCACCGGCACAATAAGTTTCCCAACTCGCACTAGGACATCTTCAATAACTCCACGAGGGTGGCGAACCGATCTGTCTGCCAATTGCAAGCACATCCTTGTCGGCTTCAACTCTCCCAATTCCAACTGCTTGAAAATGGAATAGGGCATCAGATTGATCCCGGCTCCTAAATCCAGCATTCCAGAAGCTTTCTTTCCATTCCCCATAGCTATTTTAATCACAAAGCTCCCAGGATCTCGTTGCTTTTAGGGTAGAGAGTGCTGCATAATGGAGTTGGCACTTTCTGATACTAGAACTTGTTCCGGTTCATCAAACTTTCTCTTCTTGGATGCTAACTCCTTGAAGAACTTCACATAAGCAGGCACGTTTCGGATCACATCGAGCAAAGGTAAATTCACATTCACCTTGGATAGCATCTTATAAAAGTCTGAAAACTGCTGGTCCTGCTTCTCATTCCGCAATCTGCTAGGAAAGGGTACCGGTGGGCGATAAGGCTTTTCAGCCTTATGTAGTCGGATTTCTGCTTGCTCTTCCTCAACTCGAGGCTATAAGATCTCTGATGATGTGTCTCCCACTTTATTATCGACCATCTTCCCATTTCTCAACACAGTGACGGCTGACGCTTGATGTGGCTGTTGACCTTGGCTCGGAATCTTTCCCGTCTGCTGCTGCTGCTGCATCTGGTTCACGGTACCAGACACTTGTCCCACCGCCGTCTCAAGGCGCTTGATGGTTGCATCTTGAGCTTCTCTCGCCTGCCTGCTTTCTTGCATGAATGCATTGAGATTATCTTCAAACGGGTTCTTCTGAGCAGGTGGTGGCGATGCGCACTGAAATTGTGGTGGCCCTTGCTGGAACTGACTCTGCTGAGCTGGATTCTGCCACTGAGAATTGAAATTCTGCTGCTGCTGCTGTGGGTACCACTGTTGCTGATTAGAAAACTGATTGAATTGCTGAGGAGGATACTGCGTGAACTGCTGTGGAGGACGGCGATTTTGAAAATTGCCTCCATATGCTTGGCCTTGTGTTTGATTCCGCCATCCAGTGGTAGACTGATTTTGCCATCCCGAGTTCTGCTGTCGCTGATTCGGATTAGACCCTTGGCCCTGGTCAAACTGCTGTCGAGGAGGAAATCCCTGTGCCGCATACACTTCTGCGCCTCTTTCATAGGTTAACTCCCCCATTCTCTGACATTCCTCAGGATGATGCCCCAATTCTCCACAAATACCATAGGGTTCAGGAGTAATCTCATGTCTAACAGGTGCTGACCGAGGGGGAGATGCCACAGACTTATTCATTTTCAATTCTTGCAACTCCCTCATCATCCCTGCGAGTTGTTTCTGCAGCTCATAATTTGGTGTTACCGCATTGGTATCAACTCTTCTCCCTCAGATCGACTTCTGTTGTGAACTGTCTGCCAAAGTCTGAAAGATCTGGTTGAGTTCCATAGGAGTCTTCTTAGCGATGTTACCCCCTGCCGTGCTGTCCACCATGAACTGAGTAGTAGTAAGAAGTCCATCATAAAAGAACTGACTAATCATAATCGCGATAACTGATGATGTGGACATTGTCGGAGGAGCTCTTGAAATCTCTCTCAAGCCTCATGGAAAGGCTCGTCAGTTCCTTGCGTGAAATTCATAATCTGCGTACGAATCTCCTGTGTCTTGTAGTTTGGGTAGAACTTCAACATAAACTTCTCACAAGCATCCTTCCAAGAATTAATAGAATTTGACGGGAGTGATAGCAGCCACGCCCGAGCCCGATCCTTCAAGGTGTAAGGCAGGCACTTGAGCCTTAATTGATCCTCTGTAAGGTCCGACAGAGGAAAAGTTTGCACTATAGAACAGAACTCTCGGACGAATTGAAGTGCATCCTCATTGGGCATTCCATGGAAAGCTGGAAGCATGCTAGAGTAGTTATGTTTCAAATCATAATTCCTGACCCCGGCAGGAAGAACAATGGCCGACGTCGTGGCCTCAATAACTGGTCGGGAATATTCTCCCATGAGCTGGTTTTCCTCGGTAGTCATATTTCCTTGAAAATTCAGCTGACACTTTCCTTCAGAATCACAAAACAAATTCCCAAACAAAGCTTCGTCTTCAACCTTGTCAGGAAGCGGTTCAGTTACCTCCCTTAATTCTTCCAAAACTGCACTTCTCCTGTGTATATTGTCAATATACGGTGCTAACGGTTGTTTCTGACTTCTGCGACCTCGCATACACAACACTAGCACACAGATTAAATGCACCAGAGGGAGAAAAATAACCAAACAAAATTAAAATGAAAATTGTAAAACAAAAATCGCCTAAAGCCTTCCCCGGCAACGGCGCCAAATTTGTTCAACCTAAATTAGTCTAAGTCGCACGGAATTAAACGTGGTTGTTATAGATTAGATAAGTTGTCCCGAATATCGTCTCACAAGGAAGGCTTAACAGGGTGATTGTTGTATTACGAAAAGAACAGAAAATAAAAAGAAAGCAATAAAGATTGATTGGGTTGGGTTTTGATTACTCTAAGAAATTAGAAAGACAATTAATCTAGACAGTAATATAAACCCTAGTTCTAAAAACAAAGTAAAACATAAACATAATTGAGGTGCAAAATAAAAGAAACTTACGATAATTAATTCGTAGTAGAAGTCTGTCGCAAAATCCGTACGAATTGAAAGTAATAATCTACCCTAGTGTTTAGATGAACATAAAAACTGGAAAAGGAAAAAAAAGTATGTCTGTGCGTAAGAAAATAAAACGAAAGCTGCGAAGAAACGTAAACTGGAAAAAAAAAGAGATCCAAAAGGAAATAAATCACTCGGCTATTTATAAGGAAATATCGCCGCCTTAAAGTGAACGATCACCCAACATGGGTGATCGTCCATCACAACAAAATCATGCCAAAATGAACGAACGTCGAACGTGGACGAGCGCTGGAGTGTCCTCTCTGAAACTCTTCTCGACCAAGTGGACGATCGTTGAGGCTGAACGATCACTGGGGTGTCCTCTCTGAAACTCTTCTCGACCAAATGGACGATCGTTGAGGCTGAACGACCGCTGGGGTATCCTCTCTGAAAGCCGACTCGCCAACTTGTAGATTTATTGAACGAGCGCCGACCTTGGACGATCGTCCAAGGTGATTCTCTGAACTTCACGTCGCTGCTGGACGCTCGTCGAGATGTGAACGATCGCCCAACACACCTCATATTCAGCGAACGTCGAAAATCAATCCAGCGCCGAACGATCATTGAACATACCACTTCTTAGCCATTTCTCTCGTGATGCAACACCTAAAACAAAAATACTGCATTTTCCCAACAAAAACTCGACCCAAAGCATTAGAGCATTCCGAATATAAAAACAAAACAAAACACAACGGCAAACGAACAAAAAGCACTAAATAAATCCAACTAAAAACAACCAAAAACAGGCGAAACACATGTCATCATCTTCAACTCATGCATATACTCACGATATCAAGATCAAAATTTAAAAGCATGAAATTGCTCCATAACCCTAACATACGACTTATATATACTATCTCCGGTTCCCAAGTTTCTTCCTATCTTTCCTTTTTTAGATGGTCCCCAAGTTTCTTCCTAACTATTTTTGGACACTACCCCACAACAAATTATCCTTTCTTATCTTACTTTATCAACTTATTTACCTACAATACCACCTATAGCCCACCAATATCTCAATTAATTAATATATAAATATCCTTTACGTGGGACCCTTTCTCCACTAGCAACAAACTCAATCACATTTTCTCCACTCACAACTAACTCAACATCTTTTTCCTTAATCCCCGTGCCATTCTTTTCTAGGAAAAGACTTCAGGACCGGAGGTAGTACATGCATGCATAGTTTGGATTTTCCTCATTCTTTTCTAGTGCATGGATAACATGCATGATCATAGAGATAAAACTTGAAAATCTAAGTTTAATACTTCATAAAAATGATGCAGAAAAGTTCAAAACTCATAAGGTGAAAAAGTATGAAAATCGAAGTGATAGAGGTGGAAACCTTGCTCCTTTTCATGCTCGATGATACTAGACTCTATTCCACGCAACTCTAGCTCCTTCCTTAAGCTTGGATTGAAGAAAAATGTAGGTTATGGGCTGCTGCAACTTTCGGCAGTTTGAAGGAGAAGGGAGAAGAGTTGTAGCCGATTGAAATGAGAGAGATTGTGTGTGTGCATGTGAGGGTGAAAGTGGGGATGAGAGTGGGGAATAATTGTGGGTTAGGAGACTTATAAGAACCGTGTGAGATGAGGATGATAGAGGATAAGGGAGAATGAAGCTCACAACATGGCGTGAGAGTGGGGAATTAGAGAGAGCATAGTTAGAGAGTAGAAAATGAGAGTAGGATAAAAAATTGTATATGTTGTTGGTTGTATATGTGCCTACATGGCTTGAGTGAAAGAGAGAGAGTGTTCTTGATTTATTTAGGTAGTTTTTATCGAGTAAAAATCCCCAAAAGAAAAGATTTTACGGTATAAAATATCCGTCTGAAAAATATCTAACTCTCTCGACTTAAAAACTCATCTTTGGAACTTTCCCGACATCCAAATTCACTCTACTTCGCATCAATATTCACAAATTAATTTATAAATTCGGAAAACCTAAGTTTTGAACAAAAATTCCAAGAAACGAAGAAATCGGGAAAATTCACTATTCATATTCGTCTACTCAACTTATATTGCTTATAATTTAAATTGTAGACATCGGATTTCACTCTAATCTTCACCATTAGTCATAAAATAATTTCTAGATTCAAAGGAGCCCTACTTTTAGGTATGAATTCCGAATAACGAAGAATGCCGTAAAAGTTACTATTCACTTAAGCATTCTTTCAAAATAAAATTTAAACTCGACTCAAACGATATCGAAAAATTCTCCAACTCGCTTCAATAGTCTTAAAATAAATTTTAGAGTCTAATAACATTAATTAGACTAAATTCGAGGCTCGTTAACCGGGGTTGACTTTTTAGTTAAAGTTACTATTCATCATAAAGTCAAATGTCTTGGAAATTTCCGAAATTCGAACTCATGCTAAAACTTACATTTCTAAACTCATATAACTCATCTCATCTTCTTTTCGAGTTGCCAAAATGAGAAAATTTACGATTTTAACTTCAGGGGTATTTTGGTAATTTTACGAAAACATTTATTCTCGAAAATTTCTATCACACGCATTCATATATAATCACATGTAAATACACATTAAAAGCACTTAAGCATGAAATCTCACATTTAAGACGGTTAATTTACGCTTAGAAGAATCGGGTTATTACAATTCATCTACCACGATTTCACCACATTATGAATTTTCATATGAAGATCTTCTCTTTTACATTCTCTCTTGTTCTCTCTTCCGTTCTTCGGCCATCTCCATTCATCCCTACTCATTTCGGCTGCCGTCTGCAACATCTAAAACCACCGCACTAACTATTGCCGCCAGAAATCCATAGATCTCGCCGGAAATCCCTATATCTAAAATTAGGGGGAAATGAAGTTATTTGAAATTGTTTCAATTTATCATTTTATTTTTAGACTTGTTTTTAGTGGTATATAGGTTTTTCGTATAGTTTGTAATGATTTATAGTGTATTTGGATTGAATTCTGGGCGATTTTGATGTATTTGTGAAGATTTCTGGTTCGTTTATGTTGTTGCAGGAGAGTTTGCTGTTAAAAACCCATTAGTACGTAAACTAGTAGTAACTCGTACCAATACGAAATCACCATTTTGTACCAAGCGTACCACGCAGTAACCTGGATTCTGTTACGAAAATGGACATTTCATACTAACGTACCAAGTATGGAGTGGTACCTACGTACCAAGTTTTGTAGTGGTAACACGGTACCAAATTCAAATTCCGTAACTAGTATGCTAGTATGCGATTTTTCCAATTCAATTTCTAAGTTTGTGCATACTCAAATCATGCGTTTGGTTGGTATAAAATCCTTATATGGTCCATTTTTGAGATTGTACATGTTGTATTTCTAGTTTGCTATTCATTACTGTGTTTCATGCTTCAATTGGTAATGAGGTACGCATTTACAATTTCGTACCTCGTTACCAAGCGCTTAAGTGGCAACGAGGTACGAATTTGTAATTCCGTACCAACTGTACCAAGCATATAAGTGTAAACGAGTTACACATTTGCAATTTCGTGCCTCGTTACCAAACACATAAGTGATACAATCGGTATGAAATTGCAATTTCGTACCTCGTTACAAGTGCATAAGTTGCAACGAGGTATGAATTTGTAATTTCTTACCAACTGTACCAAGCACATAAGTGGTAACAAGTTACGCATTTGCAATTTCGTACCTTGTTACCAAGCACATCAGTGATAAAATCAGTATGAAATTCCAATTTCGTACCTCTTTACCAAGCACATAACTGGTATACTCGGTACAAAATTGCAGTTTTTGAATTGATTTCTGTTTTGTTTCTGTTTATAAAGGAGGTTGTTGCTCGCTGTCAAAACGTTAATAGGAAATTAGTGTATTCGAACTAGTTGTAACTCGTACTGGTAGCTGATATCATACAAGAAATCAATATTGTGGCTGGAAGCATCTATTTCTACAACATGAATGAAAAAAATAATTGTAACAACATGAACGTGCAATTCTTATTTGTAAATAATTTGCTATAATTTTTGGTTTGTAAACAATTTGTTACAATATTAGTATTTTAGTACGAATATTTTGTATTCATACAGTGTTTTGAAATAATAAGCGATACGAATATGTATATTCGTACTCGCTTATAGCGGGATTTTGAACTGGTACGCAGTACGAATTTACATATTCGTACTCGGTATGAAATTGATGTACAAATTAAACAATTCGTACCAACTTTTAACGTTGTTACGCTACAAATACACAATATTCATCGAGCAAAATGTAATATTATACTAACAATAGAGAAATAAATGAGCTAAAAAATAATCTTCATTCTCATAATTTCACCAATAGGTGATTAAACTAAACTATTTACACTAAACATATACATACTCTTATTGTTCTTCAATCGAACTTCGAGCTTACTCAATAAACATTTGAAAGGTTATACCACTAGGCAATTTATGAATTTACTCTTTTCTACCACACTCATAACTGCTGTCATTTCATTCTCCTCCATGGGCAACAATTAAACAAGATGTCTCGTTTGCATCAAATACGTACATAAAAATAATTTAGGCAGTAATGGTACACACAGTACTAATATACATATTCGTACTATCACACATCAAACTCGATACGATTTGTGAAATTCGTACCAAACATATAAGTTGGAACGAGGCACGCATTTGTAATTACTTACCAAGTTAAGAAGTATATTACTGGTACACTTGGTATGAATTTATAATTACGCACTTAATTAACAAGTATAATACTGGTACGCAGTACTTTGTTCGTACTGCGTACCAATTGTATATTACATGAACATCTTAAGGTTTGCAGTACGAATTTACAAATTCGTATTGCAGACCAACTGAATATTACATGATCACTTTAAGGTACATAGTACGAAATTACAAATTCCTACTGCGTACACATGAACACCTTAAGGTACGTGGTACGAATTTGTAAATTGGTACCGCGTACCTTAAGCGTACCAACTGAATATTACATGAACACCTTAAAGTACGCAGTACGAAATTATAAATTCGTAATGCGTACCAACTGAATATTACATGAACACCTTAAGGTACGGGGTACGAATTTACAAATGAATACTTCGTAACAACTGAATATTAACCGAACACCTTAAGGTAGGCAGTACAAATTTGTAAATTCGTACTGCATACCAACTGAATATTACATGAATAATAATTACAAGCGAAAATTGGTACGCAGATCTAAGATTTTACCCGAAATCATTCATCAAACAGATACAACTCAGATCACAAATAACAATTAACGTTAATATCTCTATTAGTTTCTTGCCACCACAAAATATCGCAGGAAAACTGATGATATTTATTTTGTTGCTGAAAAGCCTTCTCAAACCTTAAATTCTGACTAAGACAAAACACAATTTTCAGATTATTCAATGCTAAATCATTGCACTCGAAAAGAAAAACATGAAGAAGAATTAACAAGAAGAAGAAAAGAAAAAAAGACGACGAAAAAGAAGAAAAAGAAATGAGCTGAGAGAGAAAAAAAAGTGCAGAGTTGAGGGAGAGAGATGAGGTGAGGGAAATTAGGAGAGAGAAGAGAGATACCACGTGAGAAAGAGAGAGGAAAGTATGAGAGAGAATGAAGTTTAATAGAAGAAAAGGATAAAAATAAGGGTAAAAGGGTAAAAAAACTACTTTTGACAAAAAATGATCAAATTTGAATTGGTAAACATATTTTGATATTTTAAATATACTAATGTCATATCACTGTATTTCCTCATTTCTTAATCTATGATTTACATTATTCATATCTCTCTCTCTCTCCCTCCATCTTAATGCTGAAATGGATGCAGATGTTACGAATGGGAGGATAGTTTCCAAACAAAGGTTCAAAGTGTTAGGAATGGGGAGTTATTATGGTATCAGAAAGCTCAACTGCTTGGAGCTGTATGTTTCTTCTGAAAATTTATTTTGACTTACTAAGTATATCCAATTCATCCACTTGCAGTTAAAAGTTAAAACAAATTTTTAGAGTTTAAGTGAAAAATATCATTACACTTTTTTTTACTTATTGAATGAAGCCATTTCATCAAAATAAAGTTTTCCATCTATCAAAACAATCACATAGAAGAATTGATGATATAAGTATATGGTTTGTTATGTACTATATATGAACCTTTAGGATTATCAGAAATTCGCCTTAGATTTTATTCTGCTTTGAATTTTTTTCATTGTAACCTGTTTTCGACACATAGTGGAGTTCTTTCCTCGACCCATGGTTTTTTCCACGAATAATCTGTGTGCTCTTTGTTTTCATATTTGCTTCTTTACCATCATCTAATTCATTACCAGTTCAATTTAGTATCGGACCTTTATGATTATTTCACCTTGGGTTTCTTTGAACTCTCTCACTGTAGTTTATTTCTCGATGCATAATGAATTCCTCGCTTCTGCCATGAATTTTACTGTCTTTGGTTTTCCACGTAAAATCAGTGTGTCTCCATTTGTTGCTTTATTGTCATCTCTTTTATAACAGTTCAATTTGTTTTTAGCATTAGACCTCAATGGTTATTTCGCAGGTATATTCTGCATTGAACTCTCTCATTGTAACCAGTTTTTTGACATATATTGAAGTTCTCACCCTTACCCTGTTTTTTGTGTGTTTGATTTTTCGCGTAAAATCTATGGTTCTTTGTTTCCTTATTTGCTCTGCTTTATCCTCATCGATAATCTATTTTGTAACAGGTCAATTGTTTTTATCGTCATTCATTGTTTATGTCTTCCCCAATTTTTTTTCTATCCCCCATCGATTTTGTGTCTTGAACATTCGTTATTGATATTTTATGACACTATATTTGTGATTTGCAGTTGAACAGTTTCATACTTAACAGTCTACCTCTCGTGGTGATTGTAATTTAATTCAGCATATTCACTTTACTCGGAGGAGATTTGACACCTACAAAGGCTTTTACATCTTTGTCATTGTTTGTTGTCTCAGATTTCCCACTTTTCATGCTTCCAAATATTATAACACATGTATCTTATGCCAAAAATTACTTTCTTTTATGGACTGCAATATATAAATTCAGTTCTCTGCATTTAATTATGGTAAATTCAAATTTTCTTCTCAAAAGAGATGAGTATGTATGTATTAGTAATGGACTGTCCCTGTGTGAAAATGTTAATTTATGGTAATACTAGTAAATCCATGTAAGGATCCTTACGTTAGATTATATAGTTTTAACTCATATTACCATGAGGTTACAAACACCTAGGCATCATATTATTTTGCTAATACCGATACAAAACCTGCATGTGATTTCATTAGCATTCCATGATCAACTTTATAGATTTCATTGGTTGAATATAGTTTATGATGGTCCTGGTAATGAGTAACAGGTGTATGAGAGGGGGAGAATAAACCAGTAGCAATTTTTATTTTGCTTAACATCTTTTCACTGAGGTATACTTCTCAGGTCAATTCACTCGATAACTGGAAAAGTCAGTTGGAGTGGCTCTACAACTGAGTTGCTCAGTTGGAGTTGATCGCACAGTTGGCAACACAGCTGGCTCCTATGCCTGAAGTTCAGCTGTATGCACCAACTAAGGTTTTAATCAGTTTTGCATTGCGGAAGATGGTGGAAATTAAACTCGTTACAAAAACTGAAACCTTTGTAAAAAAGGGAAGATCAAGTTCCCAAATTAGTGCAGTTTGATAAAGATGCAATATGTATACATGTTAAAATACTGAATGTAAAACGCAGAAAGTAAGTACCCAATATTTTAACATGGTTTGGAGATCGACCTCCTAACTCCACGACTTCATTTTTGGGGAAGTAATCGACTACATAAGCTTAAGCGTGCTTACCAAATTCCCCACTTGGATTACGGGTTCCAAGCAAACCTAACCAGTTCAATTTCGGGTTCGAAAAAGACCTTACAACATTTTTCTAGGCAAGTGTACAATCTAGTCTTAGATTCTGGGTTCTAAGGGACCTGTTCTTGGATTCTGGGTTCCAAGGGACCTGGTATTAGATTACGGGTTCCATGGGACCTGATGTTGGAGTTTGGGGATTTCCAACGGGGAAGCCTTCAACACTTTAGGAAAGTAGAGGCTTCAACCTAAGACAACAAACTCGATCTCTTGAGAGAGAGTCTGTTGGGACACAAATCACGCAAGAACCTACTTTCTAGACTCAATCAAAAAAGGAGCTTTTGAGAGTCTAGAGGGAAGAACAGGAGGAGGTGTGAGCACTCTACTGTGATTGGTATTCGCCGGAGGTCTTCTTGCTGAAGAGAGAGGTGGTCTGCTGCTGCTGCTACTTCACCTTTTTCTTTTCTCTCAACTCTTCTATTGTGATGATTTGCGTCACCGAGCTTGGATGTGAAAAACCTTGCTTGGAGGCTTATTCATGACTGTTCCTTGGCAAGCTACATTCACCAAGGCTTTCTCTCCAATTCGAAGTCCTCCCACAATGCGCTGGACCAAATCATACTCAGGAATCTAATGCTGTGGGCATTTTGCAAGCATACGTTTAAACCTGTTCCAGTAGTCATAGAACGTTTCACTAAAGCCCATCTTGATGCTAGTAATCCTCTTCCTCATTGCTTGAATACGTGCAACTGGGAAATATTTCTCTAAGAATTTTTGCTGCATCTCTTGCCATGTTTACACACTCCCTGCGGGCAAAGTGTAAAGCCATTCTCTCCCATCCCTATTGGTCTAAGCTACCTCCCTTTTAAGGAATTTGCCGCCCTCCAATTGCCCACTGACCACATGAACTTTTGGCACAAATAGACTACTTTGAAATCATTGCCTAACACCTCGGGAACACATATATATATCTATCTTGCTCAATTAAACCTCACGAGTTATAAAAACACTTATATCACATATCATCTACCTAAACCCAGATCTAAAGGTTAAGCTAGACATAAAGTAAATAACAATAACAAAAGAGATAGAAGAAAACATACTTGAATTAATACTTAAACGATAGTCTGCCCAAATTGGGACTTAAAAGCAGAAAAGTAAATTGTATCTTGCAAGAAAGTAAATTATGCGGAAAGAAAGATGTAAAAGCTTGTGTTTGAGGCTGCATGCATGAACCTATTTATAGAGTACAAGGATCAGGGGTTGAAACCCTAAAAACCCACAAACAGGCCTTCAAGCAACAGCTGGTGGCTTCCTTGACCGATTAGGACTAGGAAAGATTTGTTTCCTTATCGGTATTAATCCATCATTATCTCTTTGTTTCCTAGTCCGGGTAGAATTTGTCTCCACGATTGCTTCACCTCCAAGGCATAAATTGCTTTCTTGTTGGTCTTTCGGATGATATCATACCAGCTGCAATGCCTAGAACCTTCGTATTCTTCTTCCTTCTATTTTTCCTTTGCCTTGTCCAGAGTCCTTCTGCCATCTTGATCTGTTTGGAATGACTGCATGCAATTTGAATTGGTCATGCCGACTAGTACAGAGCAGCTTTTATGTATTTAAACTTCCGCCCTCGGCATCTCCAGCTGCAAGAAAAGCTCATTGACCATTGCTTCATATCGATGTGCTCACTTTCACGCGCAAATCCACTCCAAATGCCCAACTTCTTGTCCTTCCCTGCCTACTACGAAACGTGTCCTCCCAGACACTAAAACAGACTAAAATGACACAAACTAGACTTGATCTAGACCTAAAAACACATGATGAGCATATAAAATATGGGCTCATCAACTCCACAGCCTCAACAAGCTCCTTCATCTTTCTCTAGCACCATTATCAGGCCCAGGGCTATCAAAACACTGAATCAAAGCACTCCCTCCCAAGATTCCAACAGGGAAAAAACTACTTCTGGTGAACCTCCTTCTTCTCTCTTAAATGAGAAGGCCAAGGCAGATATCTCTGTGTGTTCCAAGAGACCTCTATCTTCACTACCTTCTATTGGTGCCTCTAAAAATACCAAACACATTCCTCTCCTTAAGAGTTCTCCTCCCAAGGGTGCTGACTCATCTGGATATGCTTTCCAAGGTCAAACCTCCAGCTCTCTTTGCTAGCTACCTCCCTTTGAGTGTCTTTCTTTACTGCAAGCTATTCCTCCTTTTGAAGAGGAAGCAAAAACAAGCCCTCATTTCTTGGTACAACTTCAAGAGGAGAGTACTCATTGCTTAGTACATGTATCCTCTTTTCTCTTTCTTCAACTTTTTTCTTTTACTTTGAGAACTATTTTCTTTTAGTATTATTATTTGCTTATTTGAAGACTATAATGCTTTCTTGCATATCTTCCTTTGGTATTGCCTCAGCTAATCAACGCTCATGGTCGGCTATTGCAATTCAAAGACAACTCTCATGAAGGAGAGATGGAAAAGCTGAGGGATGCCTTAGTAGCTTGCCAGGTACAACTGCAGGAGCTGAACAAAGCTAATAAGGATCTGCAATATCAGAATATAGATATTTTGGAAACTAGCAGCAGACTTTCTTTGGCTAATGATGACCTGAAGAGGAAGAATCATGAGCTACTCAGATCTCAAGAAAAGATGTCTTCTCTATAAGAGGAAAATGCATCACTCGGCACCATCAACGCAGAGCTAAGCCAGCATCTCTCACAAGTTAGCAGAGAACTCGAAGAGGCCAAGAACCTTCTCCAAGCCGCCAACATCTCATATCAGTCAGGTTATACAGATGGAGTTCACTGGTGTTGAAGCTTCATTCTCCGTACCTGCTTGGGTCAAAGAGTACTACAAATTCTCCATGAGGGTCTTCTGGAAGCTTTCAACAATTTCCCTGAGTACTTGCTAGCCATTCGCAATGACATTGCTTCCCTAGCCAAGAGGTGTGGCATGAATGTACTAGCAAAGGCTCGCAGCTTAGGTTTCAAGGAGCCAATAGAGGTGGACCCCATAGTGAAGTGTTTACCCCCACCTCCCTCATTCAAAGGCGATTCCTCAACTCCTCTTGGGAATGCTTGGTGACTTCCAGTCATGCAAAGGGCTTTCGAGGCTCTCACCGCCCCATGCGATCTGCAGACGACTTTCTCAAATTCACCTGAGCCCCTCTATGACTTCTTCTTAAAAGACTTCCCTCAAACTGCCAAACCACCTGGAATCCTATTTTCCTTCTATCTTCCTATGTTTAGGCTTGTGCTCATTGTTGTTTTTTATTCTAATAATTTCTATCTCCCTTACTAGAAGCACCTTTGACTGGTGAGACCTCGCAAGCAGCTGGTGATAGGCAAGGAGAGCTGGGAAATGTACCCAGAGACGGAGCTACTGATGTTACAAGGGCTAATCCAGATGAAGATGCGGCTAACTTCCTAGCCTAGCTTTTATATGTACTAGCTTTTGAACCATGTCTTTATGTATTCTGGCACTGAAAAACTTTCTTCTTTTCTTTTTCCTAACTCATCTATGCTGCATTTCTTCTCTAGCAACTTGAATGGTTATAACTATTTTGCTATCGTTTATTTGCTTATCTTTTCCTCTTCTTTTTATGCACATATTTTTGCATTTTCATGGGGTATTTCTGGGCTCCCTAGGGGTATAAGATACACCCCTACTCTCCTCTACTCTAGATGGTTTCACCTCATTGTCAAACCATTTAGAGTATTCACTTCTCTATACTTCATTAAACGCTATGTTATTTTCCCACTGTAATCTTATAACATCAGTTTTTAACATATAAAAAGTGCAAATAAAACAAAAAGACTTCTCAGCTTTTATTTATTTGCAACAAGTTCTCTTCGTGCACTTACAGGAATACTTGTCTAGCTGAGCAAGTATTCTACCAAAAGAAAGATGGAAAAGAGGCCTAGCACGTAAGCCCCTCCCCAACAAAACAAAATTCTTTCTCTCACTCCAAAGAGGACTCATGTGCTCGTATGCTCCTCAAAAAAGTACCTTGGTCACCACAAAGGGACCTTCCCAATTTGGTTCTAACTTCTTCATTGGGTGCATTGCATCAACCCTCTTGAGTACAAGGTCTCCCTCTTTAAGCTTCCTGACTTTAACTCTCGCATCATACACTGCATTATATGAGCTTTGTATGCTAAGGCTCGTTGGTGAGCTCTCTCCCGAACCTCATCAATTAGGTCTAAACTTTCTGCTCTCAGCTCTCCATTCAGGTCTTCATTGTAAGCCAGGACTCTATGTGTTGAGATCTCTGCTTCCACTAGCATAACAACGTCAGCACCATACACTAGATAGAAAGGAGATTGTCCCGTAGCTGTCTTTTGGCTGGTTCTGTACTCCCATAATACCGAGTTCAACTCCTCTACCCACTGAGACCTTTTCTTTTCCAGTCTTGCTTTGATGCCATTCACTATGGTTCGATTAGTGACCTCTACCTATCCACAGGTCTGAGGATGAGCTATAGCAGCGAACCTCTGTTCTATTCCCCTAGCTCTACACAAAGCTTGTGTTTTCTTGCCAAAAAATTGCATTCCATTATCAGATATCATCACTTTTGGCAAGCTATACCTGCAACAGATGTTTTTCCATATAAGCTTTAACGACACGACGACGACACGTGTCAACCACCTCTCTCCCTCTCTCGCCACCTCACAACCCTCTCCCATCAACCCTCAAGTTCCAAGACCAACAAGACATAGTGGTGTCTTGTACATAGCTTGCTTGAATTATGCAAACAAGTTAGCTTCAAATCAAACCATCAAATCTTGTCTTATGCAATTTCCAACAAGTTAATTCCTTTTTCACTTTATTGAATTTTGAATCCTTTTCACCTAAGACAAGAGAGAAAACCAGCAACTTATTCATTCATTTCCATCTCTCTCTCATTCGATCTATCTCTCTCTCTCAAAACAAAAGAAAAACTCTCCAAACCTCTCCAACTCTCTCTCCCTCTCGGCATTCCCTCTCTCTCACACCTCCATTGATTTTTCTTCACATGCAACTATAGATTCAAGCTTATCCTCCATGAAAATGAAGTAGAAGCCATTAATCCTCCATCAATTCCATCCATATTTTCAAAGAAAGGTACAAGTTTCCAAGTTCTTGAAGTTAAATTCAAGAATTTTCCAACATTTTTCTTTAGTTTGATTCCTAAAAACCTATGGATGATTGATCTTATATTCTTTCTTTTTCTTTGAGGATTCAAGAAGATATTCTTCTTTCTTTCAAGATCCAAGCTTTGAAGCTACCATTTCCATCCATTTCAATCCCAAGAGCCAAGAGAAGAATTTCCATTTATTTAAGTATGATTTCATTTGATTAGTTGTAAAAATGTATGTCTATAAGTCCTAAAGGAAAGATCTATGCATGCATGTTATTTAATTTATGTTTAGGCAAACTTAGGATATGCATGTGCTAATCGAGTGAGAAGAATTCGTTAGGAGAATCGAGCACTAGATATTAATCGATGAATTAAGAGAAGAAAAAGAAACTAAAACCCTAAAAAAATGATAAATGCCGAAAAATATAAGGAAAATAGGAAAAATGTGAATCTTTGTGTTATTGTTATTTTGATGCTTGAATTGTTATTTTTATCATGTTAGTAATGAGATTATATGCATGAAAAATTGAGGAATAAATTGCACAAAATATGCATATGTGTGTGCCGTGTGTTTTTAAGCAAAATAGAGAAATTATTTTGTTGAATTTGTTGATGAATTGAGTGATGTTTTGATCTATGAAATGATTGTATGTTATGTTAGTATAATCATACATGTGTTAAATGAAGAAAATAGGATTGCATGTTGAAATTTTTGAAAGAAATTAAGTATAGAAATAATAAAAAGGATTGGATGTTTAAGTATTTCAATGTTTATATGAATGATAGTTTGAATATAGAAAAAAGATAGAAGTTTTGATAAAAGGATTGAAAAGCTTTTAATTAAATAAAAGATGTATGAAAAAGATTTTCTTAATTAAATACCTTGTATTAAAATTTTAAAGACTTGGAATTTTTACTAAAAATACAATAAAAGATCTTTTATAATAAAGTGAAGAAATTCATAAGAATGTTTATCAAAAGATAAAGAAATCATTAAGTAAGAAATAGCTTAAAAGTTTAAAACAAATAAAGAAGAAATTATTAAAGAAATAAACAAAACCGAGTTAAGTAGAATTAATCGATAAGAAATAAAAAGGAAGTTAAATTGAATAAAGAAAAGATGCTAGACGAGTTAAGATAGATACTCGTATAAGTTGATCGAAAAAAATGAGAATAAAATAAGATGTCGAATAATAAGTTGAAAGAAGATTAATTAAATAATTAATTGAGTACGTTATTTCCATTCAAGCGAAGAAAGGATAAACCGAGATAATAATTAAAGGAATGATATTCGAGTTAAGAAATGAGAATCAAGTTAGAATTGAACAAGAATTTATAATTTCATAAGAGTTTATTAAGAGCTAAAAGAATTTTTGTTAAATAAATAAGAGTTATAAAATACCTTATAAGATAGCGGATGTAGAACGAAGCGTTGTCTATATAAATAAGAAAGATAGAATTAATAGTTTAAGCCTCTATAAAAGGAAATGCATAATCGAGTTAGATTTTAAGATCTAAATTGAATGCATGTTAATGTGTCTTGAAGTGTTTGATTTATTTGAATTTATTATATGTTTGAATTAATATTTAAATGCATGATAGTTTTATAATGTGAAATATAATTGATTGTTAATTTAAGAATGAACTAAAGTCTTTGAAAGAAAGCTCGAGTAATAATTTGTAACAATGAAGTTATTAACTAGAACGAGAATAGTATACGATGTTAAGTAGTAGAGTTAACCTTTTCGAATAGAGTTAATGAAATAAAGACGAGAACGTGAGATTTTTTAGAAAAGTTAGAACGAAGAGAGCGACGACTCAAATAGAAGTCCGTCAGTTTAAGTCCAACGCCTTTGTGTCCGTCTTTCATATATCTTATCTATCGATGTCGAACTATGAAGGATCGAGCCGGACGGATCGTTAAGCAAGGACAAATAACCCTAGACCACCTAGCTAAGTTCTTCGGAAGTCAGGTGGGCTTTTCTGAACCAAAATCTATCGATGAAAATTAGTATGCTATTAAATATTATGTTATGGTTTTTCAAATGTGATTGACTTGCCATTTTATTGAAGTTAGTATGTGTTATCATCTATGAAGATGTGATTATCCTGTGAAAGCAGGAACCCACGTGTGGTAGATGTTGAGGTGACTGTGAGCCTTGCTTCGGTTAGGCCGGTCACAGTGCTTGAGAAGGAGCCTACTTCTCGGCACATGAAGTTATTTGTGATAGATGATACATGCTATTATATTATATGATATTTGACTGCGCAGTCCGTTTTAAATAAATATGTTTTGACATGCACAAGTAAAACCGTTTTCAAAACTGCTTATATACTTGTGATGTTTGGCAAGGCAAGTTCAATTAATATAGCTTTAAGAAGCATCCTTTTTTCAAATGTTTTGGCTTGTGTTCACTGAGTACGAAGTACTCAGTCCTGCGTGTGTTTCTAAACATGCAGGTTGACTGGATGGCGATGGCGTGGATACTTGGTGGTGTGGTTTGGTTTTGTTGGTTAAGTTTGGTAGAATTTCGGACTGGCATTTGTACGTCTTCATACGTGCAAGTGTTGGGAGTTGATGCTAATTTCCGCTGCTATCTTTTTGGAGCTAATGTCTGTTGAAGTTAACACTTTTATTCTCATGTTTTTGATTCCGAGCGTTGTGCTCGAAGACTTTGAATGTCTGTTGAAATCGTAACCCCTTTTTTTTTGTAATCCCGAGTGATGGGCTCGTAACTTGACTTGTTGATTGAACATGTTCCCTTTTCTTGATGTATATATTCGTATGATTCCTCTTTTTGTTGGAATTCCCTTCCCATCAGCATGGTTTTCTTGTTTGAATTCCCGTTCAAAGTGAAGTTGAGATGCTCGGTTATTATTCTTTATGCTTTTAAAAACCAAATTCGATTGCCTTATATTCCGCCCTTGTTTTCCCCGAGCATGTTCCCTTTATTTGAGTTAGTTCTTAGTTGTTTAGGTTTGTTGTTGTTCGTAAGTCGCACCCCGAGAGTCGGGGCGTGACAGGTTGGTATCAGAGCATGGTTCTTATTTGTTCTAAGGTCTGTTATTCTTTGATGAGTCAAGTCTAGATTTAATTCCTAGACTTATCTGAGTCAGTAAACCACACCAAGTTATCCTCCATCTCATCCGGCAACCAGGTATGTCTTTTTCTAAAAGTTTTCTTTTCAAGTTAAAATGATGTTTGAGTTATTAAATGTTGAGAATTTTCTTTAAAGTTATTTTGTTGAGTTATGATGTTTTGAGATAATTTGTTAAGTTGTTTAATAGCTAGATTGCTTTAGAATGTCTACCCCTTTGCGAGTGCGTGTGAAAAGGATCGGAAAGAATAAGGCGTGTGTGCGATTGGTTACGTGATTTGGAATTGACCAAAAATCCCTCTTTGGAACGCAGAAATGAGTAGGTAGTAGAATTCGTAATATGTTCGATAGTTTGTTAAGTTGCTTACGCATTTAAAATTCGTATAGGATGGACAACGTCGATTGGATGCAAGAGTATTTGCACGCGAGAATGGAAAATAACGAATCTTTAGAAGAATTCTTAGCACGATACCATACGATTTGGGGAAAAGTTCAATATATGGACGTAGGACCGTTAGAAGGCATGACGCACCTGATTCAAGTGCTACCACAAGAATGGAAGGACTGGGCAGCATCTCTTGTCTCTCAATTTCTAGGCTACCGTTATTTTGACCGAACCCTTTACGGCGATGTAAATGCTTTTATCTCCACGATTTCAACTCGTTTTATGTCCTATGGTGCTCCTCCGCCCGAACCTTATGAAAATGATACCCCAAGCTTGTTGAATGACTTTGTTCGTAATCCTTCACCAATTCCTCCAAGTGGAACTGTTTCTCTCCACATCAATTCGCCGCCACGAACTAATCTTCAATCTCAGAATCCTCTTGCAGATTACCCATTTGTAAGTGGTGTGCTTTTTAACTTAATTTTCTTGATTCCTTTGTTTTTTTTTTTCTGACTTATCAACATTTCAGCCCGCTCAATGAGCTAGCTAGCTTAGCGAGGCGACCTGCCTGAGCATTAAGGTCTCTGGGTACCTGCTCCACCTTTAGACTTTGAAAACCATTCCTCAGGTTCTTTACCCACTCAACATATTTAACCATTCTTTCTTCTTTTATCTCATAATTTCCTGAAACTTGCTGAGCCACCAACTGCGAATCGGAATAGATAATAACTTTCTAAGCCCCCAACTCAGCCACCATCTCTAGACCTCTAACGAATGCCTCATATTCAACCTCATTATTAGATGCTTTGAATTTAAATTTCAATGCAAAATTTAACTCATTCTGATCTGGTGTTATTATGATGACTCCTGCGCCACATCCATTAGCTATCACCGAGCCATTCACAAAAACCTTCCACTCAGGCCATTGCACAGGCTGAGTGGTCTCCTGAATAAAATCAGCAAGCGCTTGCGCTTTGATAGCTGTTCGTGGCTCAAATTCCACATCATATTCACCCAATTCCAAACTCCACTTTACCATCCTCCCTGAGAGGTCTGGTTTGCTCAGCACTTGTTTAAAAGGAAAATTATTTCTCACAATCACTTTGTGAGACAAGAAATACAACCTTCACCTCCTGGCGGCTCTCATCACGGCCAAAACAGCTCTCTCAATGTCTGAATATCTGTACTCAGCTCCCTCCAATGCCTTACTGATATAGTAGATAAATTTCTGCAAGGAATTTTCTTTTCTTATAAGAACCGCACTTAACGAATGGTCTCCCACAGAGATATACAAATACAAATTGGTTTGGTCAGTACCGGCAAACTTGCCAAATGGGTTTTCAGCTCTCCAAAGGCTTTCTGGCAGCTCTCATCCCACTCGAACCTGCTAGCTTTCTTCAATATGTTGAGGGAACAAAAAACTTCTTTCAGCAATTGTCGAAATGAACTGACTGAGGGTAGTAACTCTCCCATTCAATCGTTGCACCTCCTTTATACTAGTGGGAGCAGTCATTTCCAAAACTGCTCTCACCTTGTCTTGATTCACCTCAATCCCTCTTGGAGTCACCATGTACCCCAAGAACTTTCCTGATTTGACCCCAAAGGTACACTTTGCTGGGTTCAACCTCAGGTTATATTTCTTTACAACTATTATGACCTCTTCCAGGTCTCCGGTGTGGTGCTCTGCTTTCAAACTTTTCACAAGGATGCCATCCACATAAACTTCTAATATTCGCCTCATTTGGTTTCCAAATATTACATCCATCATTCTCCGATATGTAGCTCCTGCATTTTTCAGGCCAAAAGGCATTCTCACCTACGCAAATGTGCCACACACAGTTACAAAAGCTGTTTTGATTACATCTTCAGATATCCTGATATGCATCAAGCATAGACAACAGCTCACATCCTGAGGTTGAATCTAGTAGTTGATCAATACATGGCAACGAGTAGTGATCTTTTGGGCACGCTTTGTTCAAGTCCCTGAAATCTATGCGCATCCGCCAACCATTGCTTTTAGCTACCAATATGACCAGCATCTAGCAATCGCTTAATCTCCTCTCTTATTACTTTCTCCTTTTCAGGCCCAAAGGATCTCTTCTTCTTTCTCACTGATTTTGCCCTGGGGTCTACATTTAAATGATGTACAACCACAGCTAGGTCCACTCCCACCATATTCTCTGGGAAAAATGCAAACAAATCCACATTTCTCTTCAAAGACTGAATTATGGCCTTCTTCTGCTCTTCAGTCATCAACCTTCCCATTTTTGTAGTAAACCCTAATTTCTCTGGAAATAGCTCTACCATCATCAGTTCCTCCTCAACTGGTTGCATGTGAATCCAAATCTTCTTCTACATTTTCCATCTTCGTGTCTTTGCTTTGTAACGGACGCCCTATCGCCAAGGTTCCCTTCACATTCCGCTTGGCATGCTTGATGGATTTCACATAAGACTCCTTTGATATCTACTGCTCTCCTATGACCTCTCCAACCAGCCCTTCTCTCTGAGCTGGGAATTTCATTTTCATGTGGTATGTTGAGACCACTGCCTGAAAATCATTCAGCGGAGGCCTCCCTAAAATTATGTTATAAGCCGAAGGTGTATCTACCACCAAGAAAATCTTACCATTCGAGTATTTGACGCCTCACCATTTTCCAGCGTCACCTGAAGGGTGACCTCGCCCTTGGGCTGTATTTCCTCTCCAGCGAAACCAACATTTATTTTCATCTTTTGAAGACAATCTTAGAAAAACACATTTACCGCACTTCCAGTATCCACAAAGATACGCGCTACCTTCCAATTAGTTACTTCCGTGCTAATCACCAATGCATCATTATGAGGTTCCATATTAACCAGATCTTCAGGGCCAAAACTAACACATGCTCTCGGATTTATCTTTTCTCCTGGAAATGAATCTACTACATCAATTTCCATTCCAACAGCTTCTGCTAGCTCCTGGACTTCTATGCTTACCTGAGCCTTGGCAACTCTTGTATGGGCTTTGCGGGCTTGACCAGAGTTCCAGTTGTATTTTCTCCCATGATCATGCTAATGTTTCCTCTTTTTGGAGGAGGATCCTTTCGGTGAGGGGGAGTTCTTTCTCTTTGTTCAAGTTTCCTTGGCTCAGGCTCCTTCTTCTTATATTCTTTCTCTCTCTCATCCTCAACAAATTGAAGCAGAGTATCATCTTTCTTTAGCAACCTCTCAATAGCATCCTTCTGATGTCTGCAAGAGTTTGTATCGTGCTTGTAATCATTGTGGTACTTGCAATATAAGTCAGATCGTGGATTAAAATGGGTCTTTTTATAGGTACTGGGGAATTTGAAGTGGGGAGACCTGGTAGCTGCCTCCATAACTTCTACTAAAGACGCATTGAGAGGTGTATATTGATCGAACTTCTCAGGAGCTCTCTTGAGTTTCTGTCCTCTCTTGTCTCTATCAGCTCTTGGTGCTGAGGATGACCTTCTCTCTAAGGTCTCTTTCTTGGTAGTGGGAGATTTTTCCTTAGCTCTCCTGGCCTCCTGAGCTTTCTCCAGATTAACATACTTATCAGCTCTCTGCAGTAGCTCTTCAATGTATAAGAGAGGTTTCTTGTTCAATGAATTGAAGAACAAGCCTAGTGCCAATCCCTGTATCAATACTTGTACTCACACATCATCAGAAGCTAAAGGAACTTGCAACGCCTCAACATTGAAACGTCCCACATGCTGACATAGGCTTTCAGAAGGTCCTTGCCTCAATGCTATGAGTGAAGAGGATGCCTTTACATGTCTCCTCGCACTGGAAAATTGGTGCAAGAACATAGACCTGAACTCATTGAATGAACTTATGTTGTTAGGTAGTAGTTGAGAAAACCACTGCTGAGCTACTTTTGATAGAGTTGTGAGGAAAACTCTGCATTTGACTCCCTCAGTATACTAATGCATCATTACTCCATTCTCAAATCTCATCACATGCTCATGCGGATCTGTGGAGCCATCGTACTCCAATGTCAACGTCTTAAAATTTGAAGGGCTGATCCTCTCTAATGTAACCAGAAAAATACATCATATAAAATCAGAGCGAGAAAATGAGTAAACGATGATGGTTAACTGAATTACACCTCGCTATCTTCTCACTTCACACGAACTGCACCTCCACCAAGACAATCCTATGAGATTCTGCAAGAAAAATGAGGGCCGGGAGTGTTTCCCGGTGAACCACCTCCGAAACCTAAGTCAGTTTTCTGGGTTTTGAGAAGTGAATGTAACAGAAAGTGGATAAAGTTGTGTCTGTGTGTGTTGAATTTGTTTTAGTATATATATACCCGTGTCTTTTCTTGAGAGTGAAGTAGACTTGTTATGGTATTTCCTATCCGGTATTTACACATGTTTCTGTTCAATTGGCTATGCAGGATGTACCCTCTGACGGTACTATGTGTGCATTAATTAAAGCGTCCTTGCTTGCCATGTGTACCAGCAGAGAAGAGACCTCAACAAGAGACCTCTGGGAGAGACCTCAAGGCAGGTCTTTAGTAAGAGTCCTAATGAGTTCTCTGAAGGCCTCATTATACTTTTTATACGTTATTATCAATTCCAATCATTGTATCAACCCTCGGATTGAGTATTGATGTGATCGAGTAAAGGGCTCAGGTCCCTCGTAGACATGAGTACCTTTTGAACCACATTATCTACTCCCCCTACTCTGAATTTCGAAAGATTTTTCTTTTGAGAATACAGAGTAGTCTAACTTATAACAAACTGTCCAGATACGGGTTTTTCTTTCTAGCAATCAGGATTCTCTTTGGCAGAGACCTGCCCATTTAGAATTTTTAGACCAGCCCTCATCATCACTTTATCGGGTAGTGGGAAAACTCTGCAACTTCCCACTACTTTTTCTCAACCGCCTCTCTCTCTCTCTCTCTTATATTGGGGGTTTTTACTTTTTGTCACACCCCGACTCTCGAGGTGCGACTTACGAACAATAACACAACCTAATCAACTATCAATCAACTCAAATAAGGGGAACATGCTCGGGAAAACATTAATGAAGAGCAATGCAATCGAATAAGGCTTTCAAAGACATAATGAAGTAATAACCGAGCATTTCAAATCACATTCCAACAAGAGTATGATAAGTTTTTCAAGTTAAAGAAGTTAAAAGTTCAACAAGTATTCAAGACCATCGAGCACACTGCTCAGAGTTAAAACATAAGTATCAGAGTATAAGTATCAACAGACATCAATTCAAAAGAGTTGCAGCGGAAACTTGCATCAAAACCCAACATTTGCACGTATGAAGACATGCAAATGCCAGTCTGACATTCGACTCAATTCAACCAAAAGAAACACCTCACCACCAAGCGTCCATGCCATCGCCATCCAGTCAACCTGCACGTTTAGAAATACACGCAGGGCTGAGTACTTCGTACTCAGTGAACACAAGCCAAAACATTTGGATAAAGATGCTTTTAAAAGCTATAACAATTGAACTTGCCTTGCCGAACATCACAAGTATTTAAACAACTTAAAATAGTTTTACTTGTGCATGTTAAAAACATTTTCTTTTAAACAGACTGCGCAGTCAAACATAACATATATCAATAGTATGCATCATGTGTCACAATCAATCTTACTGTGCTGAGAAGTAGGCCTCCTCCTCGAACACTGTGACCGGCCTAACCGAAGCAAGGCTCACAGTCACCTTAACATTCAACATACCACACGTGGGTTTCATGCCTTTCACAGGATAATAACATCTCAACTAAACAGATGATAACACATACTAAACTTCAATAAAAACGGCAAGTCAATCGCATTTAAAATCATGTAATAATACTCAATAGCATAATAACTTTCATTGATAGTTTTGGTTCAGAAAAGCCCACATGACTTCCGAAGATTCTAGCTAGGCGGTTTAAAGGCTATTTGTCCTTGCTTAACGATCCGTCCGGCTCGATCCTTCACAGTTCGACATCTATAAAAAAAATAAGATACGCAAAGACGGACAAAAAAGCGTTGGACTCAACTGAAGGACTTCTACTTGAGTCCTTTCTCTCTTCGCTTTAACTTTTCTAAAGGATCTCGCGCTCTCGTCTTTAAACCATTAACTCTACTCGATGATTGGTTAATATTACAAACCAATGTCTTAACACTTCTTATTTTAATTATGAAACGTCGATTATCTACATTCCATTACTCGAGCTTTCTTTTAAAAACTTAATCACTTCTCGATTTAACAAATCAATAATTCAATCATCTTGCATACAAATAATTTAGTAATTTTGCACGTCACAATTAATATCATGCACTTAAACACTTATTCAATTACATAACAAATCACACTTCAAGACACATTAACATTTATTCAATTATACATTAGAACTTAATTTGGTTATGCATAAAACTCAAACAACATACTTTATCTTTTCTCAGTTTATAGACAACGCTTTTTCCTAGATTCGTTATCTTATGAAGTATTTTATAAACTTTTACTCAATTAAAACAAATTCTCTTTAATTATTAATAACTCTTATGAAATTAGAATTTCCTTTCCATTTCTAACTCGACTCTCATTTCTTAATTCGACTATTATTTTTCTAATTATTAGCTCGACAATTCTTCTCGATTTTTAATTCGCACGGTTTGCAAACAATTTACTTAATTAATTAATTAACTTCTTTCAAAACCATTACTTGAACTTTATTCCATTATTATTTTGGTTAAACTATACGAGTATTTAACTTAACTCGTCTAGCATCTTCTTCTCGATTTAATTAAAACTTCTTTTCATTTCTTATTAATTAATCCTTTTTAACTTGAATTTCTCGACTTCTTGTTTATTTATTTAATACGTTCTCCTTCTTTGTTCTTAACTTAAACTAATTCTTACTTAACAATTTCCTTTATTTTTCAATAAATATTTTTTATGAAAACTAGTTTTTCTCATTAGTTTAATTATAAAATCTCTTTTTGATTTAGTTTATTTAAAAAAATTCAAATCTTCAAGTTTTAATACAAGAACACTTATTAGATATACCTTTTTATGCATTTTCAACTTTTGACATTTTAAAAGCTTTTAAACTTCATTCTTTTTGTTACAAAAATTCCTCTTTTCATCTATGATTCAAACTAGTATTTACACACACATTATAACATCAAAACATCAAATCTTCTATATTATCACAATTTATTTTCTTCAAAAATTTAACATGCAACTTGTTTTTCTTATACTTAACAACATGTATGATTACATTAACATATCACATAATAATTTCATGATCAAAACATCACTCAAATCATTAACAAAATCAACAAAATAATTCTTTCTCTTTCTCCCAAAACACACGGCATTTATGCATATTTTGAGAAAATTTATTTCTCAATTTTTCATGCATATATATTCATTCACAACATGAATAAAATCATAAATCAAGCATCAAAATAACAATAACTCAAGAAATTCATATTTTCCTATTTTTCCTCCTATTTTTCGGCATTCATCCTTTTTTTAGGGATTTAATTTCTTTTTCTTCTCTTAATTCACCGATTAAATCCTAGTGTTCGATTCTCCTATCGATTTCTTCTCACTTAATTCTCACATCGATAACCTAAGTTTGCCTAAACATAAATAAATATCATGCATGCATGTTTTCTTTCTTTTATGGCTTAGAGATATACATATATACAATTAAACAAATGGAATATCATACTTTGAAAATTAAAAATCGGATCTCCTCTCTTGACTTCTTGGATCGAATTGAAGGGGAAAATGAGCTTCAACTTGAGCTTGAATGTTATGGAAGAACTCTTCTTGAATCCTCAAAGAAAAGAATAACACAATAATTAATCATCCATCCATCTCTTTAGGGCTTAAGAGCCAAAAATGAAGAAAATGGGGGATGATTATTGAATTTCAATTCAAGAACTTGATGAATTTTTACCTTTTTCTTGAAGGTATAGATGAAATAAATGGAAGATGATGATTTTCACTTCATTTCCATGGATGCTGAGCTTGAATATAAGGTTTGCATGGAAGAAAATCAAGTGTATGTGTGGTGTGTGTGTGATTGCCGTGAGAGAGGGAGAGAGTAGAGAGGGAGAGTTTTGTTTTCTTGAGAGATTTTGAATGTGAGAGAGATAATGAAGGAAATTTCCTTTTATATGGAGAGAGAGAGAGATAGAATGCATGCATGTGTATCCAACAAAGGGAATAAACATCATTGCAATTAGTATTGGAACTTGATATTGATTAAAAGTTGATGTGATTGAATTTGCATGCAATCTTTTGCTAAGATTGTGGGGAGACATCATGATTAGTTGCATAGGAAATTGGAGAGAGATGGGAGACAGGTAGTGAGGTGGCGTAAGAGGGAGAGAGAGGTGACGACACTTGTCTTCGTCGTGTCGTTACGGGTATTAATTACCCGGTCGTAAAGGTTTTCCGGATAAAACGATTCGTATTATTTCATTTATGCTATAAACGGGTCTAATCTCTCCTCGTCTCGTTTCCGACACTAAAACATCTCAATCCTATTTCACATTTCATTTAAAAGATTAACGATTCCGACCATCTAGTCTTTTAAATCTTAAAAGAAACTAGTCGGCTTATTAATCCGTTATTAATCCTTTAAAGATTTAATCTTCGTAACTCTTCTCAAATTATCTCGGATAAGCTCTTACCTTATCTCAATGTCCTTAGAAGAAATTCTAGGTTTCAAGATTTTAATTCTACTCTATTTTAAATTCTTCGGCGCATAGAATTTTCTCGGCGATCAACATTATTCTTTTTCAATTAAACAAACTCTTCGGGGTTTTTCTGGAAATTAATCTCATACTCATTCTCATATAAACAAACTCAACATATACGTCACATTATCATTTCAAGAAATTGAACAGATAAATTCACACAAAACACACAAAACATTCTAGACGTTTTACTCATTTCTCTTCATTTAGAAAAAAAAATTTTATTCCACAAATCACATCTTTTAACTTACTCAGTTAATTAATACACTCTCTAAAGATATAAAAGCTCGGGGTATCACACTTTTACCTTTCTTCACTCTTGCGTTTTCCCCAATTTTACTGTGATTTCGTCATGGCTCCATCTTTCTCTCACTCCGAAGAAGACACCATCTCCGATCAACCCGTATTTCAAACATCTGACATTCAGCCCTAGCCGTCCTCACATGAAGATTCACAATCGGACACTTCTTCCCATACCCAGGTCAAAAGGAAACAACATTCTGTTCGCCACTCTCGGTGGGTGGCATTCAAAAATTTCCCCAATTCGACGCCCTCTTCCAATCCCGAAGAGATCATAAATTTAACTGAAGGTTCTTCCCCATCCGGTCAGGAGGCCAAAGAAGCAAGTTCCTCACTACCACCCACTGAAACTTCTCCTTCCTCTAAGATTTCCTCCCTCCCCGCTATGGCTTCGAACACCATCGCAGGTGAATCCTCCCTGACTCTTGTAGAACTAGAATCAGTAAGATCGCTGTTGAACTGTGATGAATTTTTCGATATTAGCATGCATGAACCATATGACCGCCCTCATTTATTAGACTATCCCTCAGTGGCCTCTTCCTACTTTCGTGACCCAAACATGTAATCTTTACAACTTATGGCCTTACCAATTCCACCCTTCTACTCTCAAAGTCCTCATTACTTTTTCATACTACTTCGTGGTAATGGAGGCTTTCCTACTCCTTCTCTGTTTCAAACCGTATACGACGTGAAACCCACTGGTGCTTTCTATTATGCTAGTGCTAGACCCAAGGGTCCCGCTCAATACATATGTCAACCCCGAAGCCCGGGTAAAGAATGGAGGGATAAGTATTTTGTTGTTACTCCAAAACAGGGTCATTGGCCTTTTGCTTATCCTCCATGGCAGGCACTTCGTCTGAAGCAACCTCGCTCAGCCATTAAGGATATTTCTCTTATCGATCTCAAGGTGCTAACCAAGCTAACTCAAAGGGCACAACTCGTCGCTTTTCCATTCAATTCCTTGCTATCCGACTCTAGTGTGCTTTCCTTCTTTGGGTTAGCTCCTCGTGGAGATCAATCATTTTCCATCAAGGGTGGGTTTTATTTACTTTTACCCCCCATTTCTCTCCTTTTCTTTTTTCCTTCTCTTTTTTTAGGTTCATCTAATATTTTTCACGTTCCATTTTGTGCAGAAACGAGTTGGATTCAGGATGTGAAGCTTCCTGATGATAAAGAATTCGATTTCGCCATTCTACTAGAGGAACAAGCTCGCCAAGAATCTCAAGCCCGCGATCCTTCACCCCCGACAAGCCAAGTTTCTCCAGTCATTCCAACGTCTTTGAAATCTCAATTGGTTCTTCCTACATCTTCCAGTGCAATTATCAAACCCACAGCTACTAAATCGCTGAGTCGTGATGTTCCCTCCCCGAGCCTCGGCAAAGATAAGGCTGTTTCTGGTGGGCTCTCATTTTCTTCCTCAAAGGAGAAAACCAACATGGGCGCTTCTGCCAACCTCAAGAGGCCTTTCCCTCCATGACCTCCTGGCAGCACCTCTAAAAAGTCCAAGCATACCCCAGTGCACGGCAGCTCCCCTCTTAAGAGTACTGACTCATCGGGCTATGCTTTTAGAGGTCAAACCTCCGGCTCCCTTCGCCAGTTGCCTCCCTCGGAGTGCCTTTCCTTGCTACAGGCCATTCCTCTATCTGAAGAAGAGGCTAAAGTTGGATCTCCCTCTCTGACTGATCTTCAAGAGGACAGCGCTCATTACTTGATACAGGTATCACTATTATTATGTTCTCATTTTAAGGGATCATTTACCTTTCATATTATCAACTTCCTACTTGAATCATCTAATGTCTCCCTTTTTCTGTTTGGCATCGTTGTAGCTAATCAACGCTCATGGTCGACTGCTGCAATTCAAATATAATTCTCAAGAGAAGGAGATAGGGAAATTGAGGGAGGCGCTAGTCACCAGCCAAGTACAGCTACAAGAATTGGCTAAGGCAAATGAGGACCTGCAATACCAGAATCGAGATATCTTGGATACCAGTAGCAGGCTTTCCCTAGCCAATGACGATCTAAAGAGGAAGAACCACAAACTACTTATGTCTCAGGAGAAGATGTTCGCTCTATCTGAAGAGAATACATCTTTCAGCACCGTGAATGTAAAACTTAGCCATCATCTATCCCAAGTTAGCAAAGAACTTGAGGGGACCAAGAGCCTTCTTCAAGCTGCTAACCTTTCATATCAAACAGGCTATATTGAAGGCGTTCACTGGTGTCGCAACTACATCTTCCGAACTTCTCTAGGTCAGAAAGCTCTTCAAATCCTCCATGAAGGTCTGTTGGAGTCCTTCAAGGCTTCTCCCGAGTATTTTCTGTCCATTCGCCAGGATATTGCTTCTTTAGCGAAGAGATGTGGCATGATTGTGTTAGCCAAAGCTCGCAGCCTTGGTTTCGAAGAGTCTATTGAGGTAGATCCTATAGTGAAGTGCCTGTCTCCACCTCCCTCATTCAAAGGTGATCCCTCTATTCCTCCAGGAACGGCTTGGTGGCTTCCAGTCATGCAAAGGGCATTTGAAGCTTTTACTACTCCTTGCGATTTGCAAGCGACCTTCTCTGAGCTACCTGAGCCCATTTATGACTTCTTCCCTAAGGACTTCTCTCCCGCTACCAAACCACAAGGTATACCTTATCTTGCTTTTATGCACCTAGTTTCATACTTGCTATTACCACTCTTAATCCCTTTTCTGGTTATCCGTTTCTCATTTCTCTTTTTTTTTCTTCTTCTTTTTAGACACCTTCTTGGCTGGTGGGACCTCACAGGTTGCTGGTGACGGGTTAAGAGGGCTGGAAGGTGCTTATGGGAATGAGTCTGCTGACGCTGGGAAAACTGACCCTGCTGATGATGCCGTAAACTACTTAGCTTAGTTTTTGCTTGTCTTAAACTTTGAACAATATTTCTATCTGTTTCTGTACTGAACAACTTTCTTTTCTTTTCTGTTTCGTGTCTCCTCCTTGGCCGCTTGAACAATTGTCTTCTGTTTTGCTATCACTTTCTATGTATGTATGCTGTGTTCCTTATTCTCAGTTTAAACTGCCATGGTTGTTTTGTTATTGTGTACACAATCTTGCATTTTCATGAGGTACTTCTAGACCCCCTTAGGGGTGTAAGGTACACCCCTACTCCCCTCTACTCTAGATGGTTTTATCCTATTGTCAAACCATTTAGAGTAAATATTTTGTTCCGTTTTATTGAATGTTATATTTACTGCCTTATCTCAATATCGCAATAGTGCTTATTATCGCATAGCGAAATACAAATAGAAATAAAATAAAGAAATGATTTCTCAGCTTTTATTTAATTGCAACAAGTTCTCTTCGTGCCATTATAGGAATACTTGTCTAGCTGAGCAAGTATCCTACCAAAAAAGGCGGGACATAAGATCTGGCACATAGACCTCCTCCCTTAAAGACAAAATTTCCAAAGTTTTCGTCAAGAACTCTAAACATAATATTTCTTCAGATTGCTTATATTCCACGGTCTCGGCTCTATGTATCCCTCATGATTTGTGAGCTCATATGCCCCCCAGGGAGCACTTTGGTTACCACGAAAGGTCCTTCTCAGTTTGGTTCAAACTTTCTTACTGGGGGCATTGCATCAGCTCTTTTGAGCACGAGGTCTCCTTCCTCGAACTTCCTAATCTTCACTTTCGCATCATATACAGTCTTTATGCGAGCCTTATAGGCCAGAGCTCACCAGTGAGCTTTCTCTCGTACCTCATCAATCAGGTCTAAGCTGTTAGCTCTCAAATCCTTGTTTTGGTCCTCATCATAGGTCAAAATTATGTGCGTTGACATCCTTACATCCACCGGCATGACAGCATCAGTGCCATACACCAGGCAGAAAGGAGTTTGCCCCGTAGCTGTCTTTAGCCCAGTTCTGTACACCCACAATACCGAGTTTAACTCTTCCACCCACTGGGACCTTTCCTGCTCCAGCCTTGCTTTGATACCATTAACTATGGTTCGATTGGTGACCTCTACCTGCCCGCAGGTCTCAGGGTGGGCAACAGCAGCAAACCTCTGCTCTATCCCTCTGGCCTTGCACCAAGCTTGCGTTTCTTTCCAAAGAACTGCGTTCCATTATCAGATATCAGCACTCTGGGTAAGCCATATCTGTAACAAATATTCTTCCATATGAACTTAATAATGCTTTCCTCTGTTATCGAAGATAATGGCTCTGCCTCTACCCACTTACTAAAGTAGTCTACTGCTACTATAATATGTCATTTTTTCCCCACTGCCATAGGGAGCTTGCCTACTAGGTCTATACCCCACTTATCAAAGGGGCACTCTGCGTATTGAACTCCCAACTCTTCAGCGGGTCTATGAATTAACGGGCCGTGCTTTTGACAGCTAGGACACCTTCTTACGAAAGCTTAAGCTTCTCTTTTTAAAGAAGGCCAATAATACCTAGCTCTCAGCACTCGCCGGATCAGGTCTCGAAACCCCGTATGGCACCCTGCTATCCCCTGATGCACTTCCTTAATTACTTGCAAACCCTCTGCCTCCGTCATACATCTAAGTAACGGTTGCGAATAAGTTCTTCTAAATAGATGTCCTCCGATTACGCAATACTTAGAGTAGATTTTCTTCTTTTCAGATTTTTCTCATTCTATCAGCTCCCCTGTTCTTAAGAAATGTAGAATGGGTGCTCTCCAATCACTTTTTTCTTCTATCTCGTGGATGTTTTTCTCTACTCGACACCTCACCATTTTCATTAGCGTTACCTTTTCCGATATCGAACCACTCAATCAGCCTGCGTATTGAGGTCTCTGGGTATCTGTTCCATCTTCAGGTGCTGAAAGTTCTTACTTAGGTTTTTGACCTGTTCTACATATTTGACCATTCTTTCTTCTTTGACCTCGTAGTTTCCTGACACTTGCTGAATCACCAACTGAGAGTCAGAATGAATGACAACCCTCTGAGCTCCCAATTCAGCGACCATCTCCAGTCCTCTAACAAACGCCTCGTACTCAGCTTCGTTGTTAGAAACTCTGAATTCGAATCTCAGTGCAAAGCTAAGCTCACTCTGGTCTGGTGTTATTATGATGACTCCAGCGCCACACCCTTCAACCGTCACCGAGCCATCCACAAAGACTTTCTACTCAGGCCATTGCATGGACTGAGTAGTTTCTTGAATAAAGTCTGCTAGGGCTTGCGCCTTGATAGTTGTGCATGGCTCAAATTCTACATCGTATTCTCCCAGCTGCACACTCCACTTTACCATCCTCCCTGAGAGGTCTGGCTTACTCAACACTTGTTTGAAGGGAAAATTGGTTCTCACCACTACCTTGTGAGCTAAGAAATACAGTCTTAACCTCCTTGCTGCTGTAATCACAGCCAGAGCAGCTCTCTCCACATCTGAGTATCTGTGCTCAGCTCCCTGTATAGCTTTACTGATGTAGTAGATGGACTTCTGTTGAGAGCCCTCTTCTCTTATGAGGACCGCACTTAGTGAATGGTCACCAACGGATATGTACAGATACAAGGTTTCTCCTGAGATCGGTTTGGTTAGTACTGGCAGGCTCGCTAGATGGACCTTCAATTCCTCAAATGCTTTCTGACAGCTCTCATCCCATTCAAATTTGCTGGCCTTTTTCAGTATCTTAAAAAATAGAAAGCTTCTTTCAGCCGAAGTTGATATGAACCGACTGAGCGCCGTGATTCTTCCATTAAGTCGTTGTACCTCCCTTACATTAGTAGGAGCAGTCATTTCCAGTACAGCTCGAACCTTATCTTGATTTACTTGAATTCTCCTTGGGGTAACCATGTATCCAAGGAACTTCCCCGATTTGACTCCAAATGTGCACTTTGCTGGATTTAACCACAGATTATATTTCCTTACTACAGTCATGACCTCCTCCAGGTCTCTAGCGTGGTGCTCCGCCCTCACACTTTTCACAAGGATGTCATCCATATACACTTCTAGGATCTTTCCTATCTGGTTTTCAAATGCTGCATCCATCATTCTTTGGTAAGTAGCTCATGCATTCTTTAGACCGAAAGACATTCTTATATACGCGAACGTGCCACATACGGTTACAAAGGCTGTTTTGACCACATCCTCAGGGGCTAACTATATCTGGTGATACCCCTGATATGCATCAAGCATGGACAACAACTCACATCCCGAAGTTGAATTGACCAGTTGATCAATACATGGCAACGGGTAATGATCTTTTGGACATGCTTTGTTTAGATCTCTGAAGTCTATGCACATTCGCCAACTGTCATTGCTCTTGGCTACCATTACTGCGTTCGACAACCACTCAGAATATTGGATTCTAACAATATGGCCAGCATCTAACAACCGTTTAATCTCTTCCTTGATCACTTTTTCCTTCTCATACCCAAATGATCTCTTTTTCTGCCTCACTGGCTTTGCTTTCGTGTCTACATTCAAATGGTGTAGAGCTATGGATGGGTCTACCCCTACCATATCTTCTGGGCTAAATGCAAATAGATCTGCATTTCTCCGCAAACACTGGATTACAACTTTCCCCTGTTCCTCAGTCATTTGTTTCCCCATTTTCATGGTGAAACCTGTTTTTCCTGAAAACAGCTCTACCATCATCAGCTCTTCCTCTGCTGGCTGTATTCTAGGTTCCAAGTCTGCCTCTACATTTTTCAATTTTGAATGCTCATCCTGCGGTAGACGTTCTACCGCTAAGGCCCCCTTCACCTTCTGTTTGGCATGTTTAATGGATTTTACATAAGATTTCTTCGACACTTCTTGGTCCCCTGAGACCTCGCCTACCAACCCCTCCTTGTGAGCTGGAAATTTCATCTTCATGTGGTAGGTGGAGACCACCACCTGAAAGTCGTTTAATGCAGGCCTCCCCAGTATTATGTTGTACGCTGAAGGTGTATCCACCACTAGGAATTTCACCATCCGAGTGTTTAATGCCTCTTCACTTCCTAATGTTACTTGAAGGGTTACTTCTCCTTTGGGCTGTATCTCGCCTCCAGCAAAGCCGTATGACGCTGTGTTTACCGGTGTTAGATCAGCATTGATCTTCATCTTTTGAAAACAATCCCAGAAGAGCACATTCACGGCGCTCCCCATGTCTATAAAGATTCTCGCTACCCTCCAATTAGCCACCTCAGCACTAATTACCAGTGCATCATTATGGGGCGCCTCACCCACTAGATCTTTAGGACCAAAACTCACACATGCCCCTGGGTCCGTCTCCTCTCCTGGAAACGAATCTACCACGTCAATCTCCATGCCAACTGCCTCCGCGAGTTCCTGGACTTCTTTGCTCACCTGAGCTTAAGCAGCTCGCACATGGGCGGTCTGAGTCGCCGTTAACATTTTCTCCCATAATCATATTAATGTTTCCTCTTTTTGGCGGGGGATCTTCCCGACGAGGAGGAGTTCTTTTCTTCTGATCCATTTTCCTTAGTTCTGATTCTTTTCTTTTATACCCCTTTTTTTTGACGAATTAGAGTAGCGTATCATCTTTCTTTAACAAACGCTCAATGGCATCTTTAAGATGCCTGCATGAATTTGTATCATGACCATAATCGTTGTGATATTTGCAGTATAGCTCTGATCGCGGATTGCGAGGGGCTTCATTATAAGTGCTCGGGAATTTAAAGTGAGGAGACCTAGCCGCGGCTTCCATGACCTCTACCAAAGATGCATTGAGAGGAGTACACTGGTCAAATCTCTCCGAAGCTCTCTTGGACTTCTGCCCTTTTTTTATCCTTTTAAGCTCTTGATGCTGAAGACGGCCTTTTCTCCGAGGTCTCCCTTTTGAGAACAGATGATTGTTCTTGCATCTTTCTAGCCTCTTCAGCTTCCTCGAGATTGACATATTTTTCACCTCTCTGTAGCAACTCCTCGAAGAATAGGAGAGCTCTCTTGTTCAGCGAATTAAAGAATAAGCCAGGTGCTAATCCCTGTATGAGTGCCTGCACATTCACGTCATCTGAAGCCAGAGGAACTTGCAACGTTTCAGCGTTAAAGCGTGTCACATATTCTCGCAAGCTCTTTGAGGGTCCTTGCCTCAATGCCATGAGTGAGGAGGACGTCTTTATGTGCCTCCTCGCACTAGCAAATTGGTGGAGAAACATGGACTTGAACTTGAGGAATGAACTTATACTGTTGGAAGGCAATTGAAAGAACCATTGTTGAGCTACTTTCGATAGAGTCGTAAGGAAAACTCTGCACTTAACTCTTTCTGTGTACTAGTGCAACATTGCACCATTTTCAAATCTCATCATATGCTCGTACAGATCCGTGGAACCGTCGTACTGCAATGTCAATGTTTTGAAATTTGGAGGTAATTGATCCTCTCTGATGTCTCTTGAGAAAGGAGATTGGCTGTTACTAGTTTTAGCAGGCTTCTTAGGTGACTTCTTGGGAGAGGAAGTCTTCTTCTGAAGGTCTTTTAACTGCTGCTTGAGGGTTGCGATTTCTGCAACAGCACCATCATCTCGAGACTTTACTACCCTCGCTTCGTCCTCTACACATTTTCAAAACCAAAAAAGGAGGCCAACACAGATGAGTAATCATTGTTTTATTAATGAACAAGTTATTTAGAAACAATATTTATTTTCTCTATTCGTCCACTGACCATTTTCTGATCCAGTTTGAGGGCTTTCATACCCGTCACTTTCATACTAGTTTTCCTCTGCGGGTTCTGTCTGTTGAGAAGAAAAATAAGAGTATTCAGATCATGAATAGCTATTCTCACGTTAATAAGGCTTGAATCACCTTATTAACTTTTCATGCTAGTCAAGGTCTCACCGGACCCACTTATACCTGTTTAGATTTTCCTTTGCTGCATTACTATATTTCTTATTTTGGCTTTCGAGCGGGATCAGAGCCTTAGACACAGCCTGATTCACCATAGCGCTGAGCTGGTCCATAGAGAGTGCATACGTAACATTTTGCTGCGCAGGTGTCCGAGGCTCCTCTCTTGACCCCCCTGAACTTTTGCGACCTCCCTCTTTCTGAGGGCTCGCCGATTTAGAGGCCCCTCTTTCTGGGGCGTCACTAGCTTTGGCAAAGCTACTTTCCGATTCTCTTTCTTGACGTGATCCTCTGAGGAGCTATCATCACGTACTTCCCCTTCTAGTGGGGGTTCTTGGTCTCGGACCGACATACTCTCCATGACTTGTTGCGGCATCTCCTTAATATAACTTTCGATAAAAGTTCAAGATTTGTTGCTCCTTTGAAAATCCGTGTTGAGGGCATCTCCTCAACATATCTTTGTATCTCTCCCATGCTTCATAGATTGATTCATCTCCCGATTGAGAGAAGTAGGAGATGTCCGAAATAAGCTTTTGAGCACGCGAGGGAGGGAAGTACTTCGCTAAGAAAAGTCGGCACAATTGCTCCTAAGTAGTGATCTCCGAACGGTCAAGGGTCTTGTACCAAGCTTTGGCCTTGTCCCTTAGAGAAAATCCGAAGAGCCTCAATCGAATAACGTCATTTGAGACCCCTTGAATCTTGATGGTTTCACAAACGTCCAAAAAAGCACTCAAATGAGCATTTGCATCGTCATTGAACCCTCCTCCAAATGACTCCGCTTGAACCATATTAATCAATCCCGACTTTAGCTCAAAGTTATTGGCATTGCATCGATTGCCCCAACCTCCATCTTGGAACATATTCACTTGAGGCTCAAACATTTGGTTGATTGGAGGCGGTGGTGCTCTATCCCTTTGAGCTTGTTGCTCATTCATTTGACGACGGAGTTCTTGCATTTGACGCTCTAAGTCGGCCATATTATTAGGCATTTGGTGCTCCATTGCTTTCCTTCTTCGTTCTCGGCTAGCTCGCTTATGGGTGACTTCAATCTCCAAGTCTAAAGGAATGATTTCTCCTCCCTTTCATCTTGTGATCATGCACCAATTTATTTACACAAACCAACCAAGAACACACTTAGATTCAAAACACAAATTAAAAATAAGAAATGCTTGAACTAGTACTCTTGGTGCAAAGATCATTAACATTCTAAATTTTAAATAGTCCCCGGCAACGGCGCCAAAAAGTTGATCACTAAATTAATTAACAACTATTCCGCAACTTTAACGGGTAATTGTAATTGTAGCAATCAAGTATCAATCCTCGAGGACTATTGGACGAAAATAAAGTGGAAATGAAATTTATACACTCTCCTACTATTCAAACGCTAGGATTATCATGATTTTTGGCTTTTCAAACTTAAAGAAATAGGAAATTGACAACAAAGAGCAATCAAAGAGAAATTAAGGAATTAACAATCAAATAAGATAATATAAGACGGGGGTTGATTCTAGGACCCTTGCTCAACTCAAAACGATGGGGAAATAAGCTATTGACTCATCCAACCATTTTAATCCAATTCTAGTGAAAGAATCACTCACATATGCACACTCTCTCTCTCTCGACAAGAATATGCAAGTTGATCAACTACTCGTCTATCTCGATCAAGACTCAAGACGAGGAATTAACTCCCAAAAGCACCCGAGTTTTATAACATTCTTTGAATAGATTAACTTCCGCTAGGACCCTTAACCATTCATATCATGCAAACTTGAATTCAAAGAAAATGCAAAAGGCTCAAAGAGGCGAACAAAGATTTTTATGTGCATTTGGACAAGTGTTTGGGCAATTTAAGCTCAAGGAACAATGGCCTTAGATCATTTCTAAATTCAAATCCCAAAATCCAATCTCAAGGAAGAAACCATCGCAAGTTCTAGAGAAAAATCATGCATGATTGAATATAAACTCACTAAAAAATGACGGCTAACCATAACAATGTTAAAAGGCTCAATTCCTCACAAGGGCTAATTTTGATTCAAACTCAAAAAGGCCAAACGTGAGAGAAAATCAATCAAAGATCCACAATCCATGCAATATCCACAAACAATCATTTTCTCAAATCAAAACATTTTCATCATTAGCCTCATCAACAATCTCAAACTAAGCATGCTTATATACAAAGACTCGAAAAAAACTACAAACAAATTCAAACAAAAGTAAACAAAAGCAACAAAAGCTATAAAAGTGAGACACATATCTTATCTCACCCCCCTCCTCCAAACTCATTTAAGAGCATAGAGCTCGAAAATAAGTTTGGAAGGAAAGAGAAACAAGATATGTGTATCATGACACACAAACTAAAAGCAAATAAATCATTGGGTTACCTCCCAACAAGCGCTTCGTTTAACGTCTAGAGCTCGATAATACCTCATGTCTTCAAAAAGATTGGGAAAGGTCGGGAGGTGGATTCCATTCCCATTTGAAAGTAGAATTTGCCAAAATTGGGGTATCTTTCGTCTTGTCCACTCAATTGGTTCCTCTTTTCTCCAATTTATTGATATCCAAGCAAGTAATCAACTCGAGAGGAGGGCCCTTCATAGAAATATGCTCCAAAGGATCTTCATATAGCAAGGGCAAACTTTCTCCACAAGCTTCAAAGTAATCAACAAAGTTGTATTCTTCACCATTTCGCTCTTCTAGCTTCTTCATTGCATTATAGATGGAAATTGTCATCTTCTCATCATTGACTCTAAATGTCAACTCTCCATCTTCAACATCAATTAAAGCACGACCGGTGGCCAAGAACGGACGACCAGAATTAGTGGGATATTCTTGTCCTCGGGCATGTCAAGCACAACAAAATCGGCCGGAAATATAAACTTTTTAACCTTCACAAGGAGATCTTCAACCACTCCCTTGGGATGCTTCACGGATCGATCCGCCAATTGTAAAGCAATGGAGGTTGGCTTGATATTTCCTATGCCCAAACAATTGAAAATTGAGAGAGGCATCAAATTAACAGTTGCCTCCAAATCACACAATGCTCTATCGAATGTATGCCCTCCAATTTCACATGGAATTGTGAAGCTCCCCGTATCTTTTAACTTCAAAGGAAGCTTTCTTTGCAAAAAAACACTACACTCCTCCGATAAGTTGATTGTCTCATGCTTCATAAGCTTCTTTTTTCGGGAGACGGCATTCTTCAATAATTTGGCATATCCGGGTATATCTCTCAAGGCATCAAGTAAAGGGATATTTATGTTTACCTTTTGGAACATGTTCATGAACTTGGCAAGTTCTTCATCTATCTTCACTTTTGCCAATCTTCGAGGCCCCTTAATTGGTTCTTGATGTTCCTTTACTTGAGTAGGGCGATCCTCCGCATCAAACTCTTCATCCCAATCCTCCAATTCTTTTTCAAATTACTTATACAAGGAGCTACACTCATCACATGAATTGCATTGCATTGATTTCTCGGGTTGACCTCCGTGTTGCTTGGAAATTGACCCGACTTGTGTTGAGAGGCGGCTTGATTAGCCATTTGACTCACTTGACCATCCAACATCTTCATTTACTTTGTCAAGGCCAAGACGGTGCTCTCCAAAGTGGTGATTCTTTGACCCATTTGCCCCATGATAACATTTTGATTGTGAAGGAGTTGTTGCATCATTTCTTCCATACTTGACTTCTTCGACTCGTTAATCATTCCTTGTGACACCGAAAATCCGGGTGGCGGATGGATAGCATTATTCGGGTTAGAATACGACAAATTTGGATTCCTATAATTAGGATTATAGGCTTGATTCCCTAGAGGATAACTCGAACGGTTGTAGTTGTTATACCCCCGTTAATTCACATAATTAACATCCTCAAATTGTGAATACTCTTCACCTCCTTGTTGCATTGGTTGAGACACCATCTTCACATCCAACTTTCCCTTCCTTTCGGCCTCATAGTCTTTCTTGAGCAAGGTGAATTGCTCAAGAAGATCATCATACTTCTCATCGGAAATGGAAGCAACTCTTTTTGAAGAACTCCTCTCTTGTGGCCAATGAAAACTATTGGCCGACATTCCTCCATAATCCGAACCGCCTCTTCATAAGGTCGGTTAGTCAAGCCACCACTGGCGGTGGCATTCACGACCTCCCGTATATGACTAGTAAGCCCTCGATAAAAGTTCAAGATTTATTGCTCCTTTGAAAATCCGTGTTGAGGGCATCTCCTCAACATATCTTTGTATCTCTCCCATGCTTTATAGATTGATTCATCTCCCGATTGAGAGAAGTGGGAGATGTCCGAAATAAGCTTTTGAGCACGCGAGAGAGGGACTCACTTGGCTAAGAAAAGTCGGCATAATTGCTTCCAAGTAGTGATCTCCGAACGGTCGAGGATCTTGTACCAAGCTTTGGCCTTGTCCCTTAGAGAAAATCCGAAGAGCCTCAATCGAATAACGTCATTTGAGACCCCTTGGATCTTGATGGTTTCACAAACGTCTAAAAAAGCACTCAAATGAGCATTTGCATCTTCATTGAACCCTCCTCCAAATGACTCCGCTTGAACCATATTAATCAATCTCAGCTTTAGCTCAAAGTTGTTGGCGTTGGACCGATTGCCCCAACCTTCATCTTGGAACATATTCACTTGAGGCTTAAACATTTGGTTGATTGGAGGCGGTGGTGCTCTATTCCTTTGAGCTTGTTGCTCATTCATTTGACGACGGAGTTCTTGTATTTGGCGCTTCAAGTCGGCCATATTATTAGGCCTTTGGTGCTCCATTGCTTTCCTTCTTCATTCTCGGCTAGCTCGCTTATAGATGACTTCAATTTTCAAGTCTAAAGGAATGATTTCTCCTCCCTTTCTCCTTTTGATCATACACCAATTCACCTACACAAACCAACCAAGAACACACTTAGATTCAAAACACAAATTAAAAATAAGAAATGCTTGAACTAGTACTCTTGGTGCAAAGATCATTAACACTCTAAATTCTAAATAGTCCTCAGCAACGGTGCCAAAAAGTTGATCACTAAATTAATTAGCAACTATTCCGCAACTTTAACGGGTAATTGTAGTAGTAGCAATCGAGTATCGATCCTCGAGGACTATTGGACGAAAATAAAGTGGAAATGAAATTTATACACTCTCCTACTATTCAAATGCTAGGATTATCATGATTTTTGGCTTTTCAAACTTAAAGAAATAGGAAATTGACAAAAAAGAGCAATCAAAGAGAAATTAAGCAATTAACAATCAAATAAGATAATATAAGACGGGGGTTGATTCTAGGACCCTTGCTCAACTCAAAACAATGGGGAATTAAGCTATTGACTCATCCAACCATTTTAATCCAATTCTAGTGAAAGAATCACTCATATATGCACACTCTCTCTCTCTCGACAAGAATATGCAAGTTGATCAACTACTCGTCTATCTCGATCAAGACTCAAGACGAGGAATTAACTCCCAAAAGTACCCAAATTTTATAACATTCTTTGAATAGATTAACTTCCGCTAGGACCCTTAACCATTCATATCATGCAAACTTGAATTCAATGATCATAAAAACCGATTAGGCATTTTTACAAACACTTGGCATGCTAAAATAGAGGCCACCTATTCTAACATGAGAAACAAGCACTAAGAAGCATGAACTACAAATTGGAAGGCAAAACAACATCAATAATAAAATTCTACCATCAAATGAGCCTCACAAGTTTCCTAAAATCAACTAAGAAGATTAGCTAGACATAATTAGAGAAATGACAAGAGAGAGAAGAAATAAAGCCATAAATAAAGATACTACTAAACCCAAATGGAGAAATCTTCAATTGATTCTTCAAAAGCATCCAACACAAGTCTTGGTTGCTGCAAGGAAGACAGAAGAAGTGGGTCGAAAGAATTTGATGGGGAGACGAGATGGCTTGTATCTTCGCATTGGAATTCTGCCGTGCAAGTGCACAACTTTGACGAAAATGACGTGATCAGCAAAACAACGGATGCGGTAGTGCTTCTGCAAGAGCAGGATGTTTTGTTGGGGAAACACGACAAGGACATCGATGAGACACTCGATCAGTTTGAGGTTTCGAGATACACATGGTGGTCAGCCTTCTATAGAGTAATTGAAGGTGTGTTTAAGGTTTCTTTATTCTCCCTCCGAACTATTCTGAATGATACTTTTGTTATGGCCAAAATCAGCCCAACATTTTCAAGAATATTATCCCCATAAGAAAAAGAGGAAATTGCTGCTTGCTCACTGTGAGTCGGAGGCCGAGAGATGCTCCAACTGATGGGACACCTTCGGTACATCAAGGTTGCCCGATGGCAACCTTTCACTAATACTTTCAGTATCCTCTTACTTGAATAGCAACCTTGCCCCAACATTTGGAACATTAGGGGAAGTCTGCTTGGAATAGTGGAATCATGCTCCCAGGAAAGGTTCCCTCGTGGCAACCTTCCTCGATTACACTTTATAGACAGCTGGTATAAAGCGTTGTACGGATTTGCCTTCTCAAGGCACAAATATCCCGTGTCAGACGTCGGTACCGACCTGTCACATCGCTTAAAGTAGGGAAGCTTCCCCTATCAAAGGCAGTTGGGAAACTTTCCAAGTTTCCCCAAAATGACTGAAATACCCTTATTTCTACAGGTATATATACTGATTTCTACAGCAAATATCAGGTATGATCTTCATTATCTCTCACACACGATAGAACTCGTTGAGACAGCTTGAACTTCGTGTTGAGTACGAACTGACTTGATCGTCGGAGATGCGACGCAGGCACACAACTCGGCGTTACGCTTTGTAGGTCAGAATCCACGGACGGAATCCACGTGGAGAAGCTCTTCTCAAACATAATCTCGTCGATACAAGGTACGCTTATGTGTTAATGATTCTTAAACATCGGTATGTTTATGGGTTGCAAATCTCGACCCCATCAACTGGCGCCATCTGTGGGAAATCAAAACTAAGGCGTGAGATCCGTTTTATCGTTTTTTTTTCCAAAAACATCTTGAATATCAAGATCAATATATGCATGAACTCATTTTCTTAAAACCATATCTGCATATATGATGAACTTCATATGGATAAACCCGTGAATGAACTTGAATATGGATATATTTCGCATATGCGTGTGCATTGAAATACGGAGAAGCATGATCATTTGCTGATAAGAAGCATGATAATTTGCTGATATAAAACATGATAAATTGCGGAGAGGAAGTATATAATTAAGAATATCTGTTGTAAGTTATATCTGTTCTTATGATTACTTGTTGCCAAGAAAATATGGTTATGAAGCATGGCGAAACATGATTATTTGCTAAAGATACACGATTTCGATGGATGCATTTGGATATGTATCTGCATGGATATTATTGGATATTATTCGGATGCATATTATTTGTTTAAGCCATGAAAAGGCGAGATGAAGAGCTAAAGTTATTCCTCGAATGTTATAGATCATGACAATTCCTCCCCGGAACCTGGGGCAGGATTTTGAGGAATCCATCACTCCACAAAGACAAACGACCCTGGGAGGCCCTCCCTCTACAACTGGGGTCAGGCAAGGAAGCTTCCAAAGACCTTTAACTCTCAGAGAGGAGTTAGGGTTATCAGAGCTCCCACCCAGTCAATCTAATCAAGTTGCTCATCCAGGCATGGTTGCCTCATCTTCCAACACAGATCACATGTTTGGGTTGGATCCTACTCAGATACGCCAACTATTGGAAAGGTTGCTACGTGAGAATGAACAGGGCCAGAGAGAACGTCTAGAGACAATTTTGGAAAACCCTAGTCAAGAACAAATGGAGCATTCCGATGAGAGAAGGTTCCCCTCCCATGAAAGGCAACCTTCCAGATATGACTTGAGATCACCAGTACCCTATGTTCCTGAGAAGGGGCGTATGAACCGAAGAGAATGGTTGGAGGCTACCTCGGCAGCCCGATCTGATGAGGAGAACCAATCGGCATCTTATCATCCTCATTCTGAGTCAGCATCTGCCATAGGCACAAAGGTGGTTGCTTTGAGGAAGGAAATGAAAGAAATAAAGAGGCGTTTCATGAAGCCTGAACTCGGTGATTTTGACGAGATAAGCTCCCCCTTCAGTGATGCCATACTACAGGAAACCCTGCCTGCAAACTTTAGAGGAATATGGAAGCAGTATGATGGAACAACAGATCCGATGGAACATCTTATGAGCTTCGAGAATAGTTCCACCCTTCATCAGTATACTGATGGAGTCAAGTGTAGAGTATTCCTCACAACTCTCACTAAATCTGCATAAAGGTGGTTCAGTTAGTTAAATCCAGCATGCATACGGACTTTTACTGACTTCAGCAACCTTTTCCGACATCAATTTGCAAGTGCCAGGAGGCAATGTCGTACTTCTGTTTATTTGATGTCGTTGAGGCAAGGTTCCCAGGAAAGCCTTCGAGAGTATCTTCGGAGATTCAACTCTGCTGCGTTGGAAGTACCCACTGCCATTTCGGGAGTAAAGATGCATGCCTTGACGCAAGGCTTATGTGATGGAGATTTCTTCAGATCTCTGGCTAAAAAAACATGCATTTCATTCGAAGATCTCTTGACTAGAGCGGACAAGTTCGTAAACTTGGAGGAAGTAAGGGGGATGAAAAAGGAGGAAGACAGAACTATCTGCCCCTGTCAAGACGCAACCTTGCCTACTCCAGGAACGATCTCTCGTGGGGTAGAGGAAAAGAAGTAAAAGAATGATAGAAGAAAAGAATCCCGTAATTTTCCAAGAAAGGAGAGATTTGACAAGGACAATTATACTTACACTCCTCTCATGGTAGCACCTGCGGAGCTCTTTGCAATATTGTCCAGGCAGCAGATAGGTTTCCCTTTGCCTCGAAGCTATCGAAGGGAACCTCAAAATCCTAGAGTGGGTCCTTATTGTGAGTGTCACAATGAATTTGGTCATGAAACAAATCAATGTAGACATTTGAAGGATGCCATAGAGCGATTGGTGAAGGATGGCAAGCTAGTAGAATTTGTGAAGAAAGAACGTGGTCAAAAAAGGAAGGAAGATGACAGGAAAGAATACCAACGCCCCCGATCACCCAAAAGAGAGTATGATCATCCTAGGTCTCCGAAAAGAGAGGAACATCCCCAGAAAAAGGGACACATCCACATGATAGTAGGTGGGCCATCAGGAGGAGATTCCAATAATGCAAGAAAAGCCTTCGCCAGAGTTCCCGATATGATTGAAGTGGAACGAGTACACAAAGTAGGGAAATGTGAGGAACTATTCCTTAATTCAATTCAGCCCCAAAGATGAAATTGCTATTTTACGCCCACATGATGATGCCCTAGTGGTCACCACAGAGATTGGTGGATACGATGTCTCCCGAGTGCTTATAGATACTGGGAGTTCGGCAAATGTCATATTTGCCCATTGCTTCGAAAGCATGAGACGAATTGTGGAATTGCAATCTATAGAGACTTCTTTATATGGATTCGCAGGAGGTGCTATTCATCCTCGAGGATTGGTGTCATTACCCATGGCCATGGGAGAGTTCCCGCTGAGGAAAGTAAGAATGATAAAGTTCTTAATAGTGGACACTGCATCGTCCTACAACGTAATTCTAGGCAGACCTGCCCTCAACGAGTTTGAAGCAGTGGTATCCACCTTCCATATGAAGTTGAAGTTTCCAGTGAAAGACAAAGTGGGAGAATTAGCGGGAGAACAAGATGCTTCCCGAGCATGCTATGTCAAAGAAGTTAAGGTATCGGGCAAAGCTGCCAAGCGACCCAAATTGGGAGATTCTTCTAGAAAGAAAATGAAACAGATGGAAATGCACCCAGAGATGCAAATGTCCCCGGGAGAGGAGCTTATGCCAGTGGAGCTCTACCCTAACAAGCAAGGTTTTTACCACCCGAATTGGAACGCGGATGGTGCATGCGGATGCCGAAGCTGTGATAGCTTTCCTACAGAGGAATGCTGACCTATTTGCTTTCAGCACAGATGATTTAAAAGGCATTGATCCCAAAATTGCCATGCATCACTTGAATGTGGACCTGGCTATTTGCCCCGTCAATCAAAAGTTAAGAAGATTTGATCCAGAAAAGAACAAGATTATCATGATTGAAGTGGAAAAATTGCTCAAAGCTGGACACATTGTGAGGGTACAGTACCCTGAATGGATTGCCAACGCAGTCATGGTACCCAAAGGGGTGGGCAAGTGGCGTATGTGCATCGACTTCCGGGATTTGAACAAGGCATGCCCAAAAGACCACTATCCACTTCCCAGAATTGACCAATTGGTAGATTCCACCTCAGGATGCGAATTGTTGTCAATGATGGACGCTTACCAAGGATATCACCAAATTTTGATGAATCCAAGGGATATTCGGAAAGCTTGCTTCATTGTCGAAGGAGGGACATTTGGCTTCAAGAAGATGCCCTTTGGTTTGAAGAATGCAGGGGCAACCTACCAAAGAAAGGTGGATTTGGTGTTCCGAGAACAAATTGGAAGAATTATGGAGGTATATGTTGATGACATGCTGGTCAAGAGTTTTAAAGCCGTTGATCACTCAACGGATCTGGAAGAAGTCTTTGTAGTAATCAGAAGCAATGACATTCGATTAAATCCTGCCAAGTGTGCTTTTGGAGTGCAGTCGGGAAAGTTCCCGGGTTATGCTGTCACGCCCAGAGGTATTGAAGTCAATCCTGCAAAGGTTTCCGCGGTGCAAGAAATGCAAGCTCCCCGCAACTTGAATGAAATTCAGAAACTTAATGGCAAGATTACTACGCTAAGCCAATTTATCTCTCGTTCGGCAGAGAAGAGTTTGCCTTTCTTCAAAATCCTGAGGAAAGGTAGCAAATTTGAATGGACGGAAGAGTGACAAGCAGCGTTTGATGCTTTGAAAGAACATTTGACTAGGTTGCCCTTACTCACAAAGCCTGAGATGGGAGAAACTCTCTACCTATACTTCTCAGTGGAAAAGGAGTCGCTGAGTTCGGTGTTGATAAGAGAAGAAGGTGGTGAGCAAAAACCCATCTACTACACCAGTAAAATGATTCAAGGCCCTGAAGCAAACTACTCGGAGGTGGAGAAAGCAGCCTTGGCGGTCATGATCTCTGCTCGAAAGTTGCGTCCTTACTTTCTTGCACATAAGGTCATTGTGAGGACAACATTCCCCTTTAAAAATATTCTGAGCCAACCAGATTTATCGGGAAGGATGGTAAAATGGGCCATGGAGTTGGGAGAGTATGATATTGAATTTGAGCCAAGACCTACGATAAAAGCTCAAGCTCTGGCAGACTTCATTCAGGAAACTACCCGAAGTGCAGAGTTGGTTGAGTGGAAAGCTTATGTGGATGGCTCTGTTACCAAGGAAGGATGTGGTGTGGGAATATTGATCATTCCTCCTACCTCAGAAGAAGTACAATTTTCAATCAAGCTGGGATTCAAGGCTTCAAACAACGAAGCCGAATATAAAACGTTAGTACGAGCTATGCAAATCATGGAGGGATTGGGAGCCAAAAAGGTCTTGATATTTTCTGATTCCCAATTGGTGGTATCCCAAATGGAGGGAACTTATTTGGCTAAGGAGGAAAGAATGGCCAATTATGTAGCCAAAGTGATACAATTGAAGGCAAAGTTCACAGAGTTCAAGATGGAGCAGATTCCTAGAGAAGAAAATACTCGGGCAGACAAGTTGGCAAGACTGGCCAGTTCCATCGAAAAGGGAACTCTTGGTCCAGTTACATATCTTGAAGAGGAAGAGAGAGTTGCCACCTTGGACATAAGAGCTATTGATGAGATCAGAGACTGGAGGGTTCCCATCATACATTTCTTGATGACAGGAAGACGCATGGAAGGTTCCCAAGCATCTAAACGGGCTTCCTATGCTCACTTCTGCATGATTGGAGATCATTTGTACAAGCGTGCCACTACTTACCCCTATCTAAAATGAATATCGGAGGTAGAAGGTACAAGTGTTCTACAAGAGATACACGACACACTGGAGCAAGGGACATTGCTCGAAAAGTGTTACAAGCTGGATTTTATTGGCCTAACATCAGCAAAGATGCTAAAGAGTTTGTTAAAAAATGTTCCCAATGTCAGATACACGGGCCTTTGATTCACCTTCCAGGTGAGGAATTGGGAGTTATGTATGTTTCGTGTCCTTTTGATAAATGGGGGATTGATTTAGTGGAAAAGTTGCCCACCGCACAGGGAGGTATGACTCATCTCATAGTAGCCGTGGACTACTTCTCCAAATGGGTGGAAGCTGAACCCATTAGCAAAATAGATGATGCAACTATCATAAAGTTCTTGTGGAAAAATATATGTTGCTGTTATGGAGTGCCTCGAGTCTTGGTGTCAAACAATGGTGCCCAGTTCATTAGCCAGGGAACCATAGAATGGTGTTCGAAGTTGAAGATTGAACAAAGATTTGCAGCAGTGGCTCATCCCGAGACAAATGGCCAAGTAGAAGTTACCAACCGAACAATTGTCAATGGCATCAAGGCAAGGTTGGATGATAAGCGTGGCTTATAGGTAAAGGAACTTGATTCAGTGTTGTGGGCTTACCGCACTAGTCCTCGAAGGGCCACCAACGAAACCCCTTTCAATTTGGTCTATGGATCTTCAGCGGTGATACTGGCAGAAGTAATCTCAGAAAATCATCGGATTCGGTTCTATGATGAAGACCGAAACCAAGAACTCCGGAGGGAAGAGTTAGATCTCGTGGAAGAAGAAAGAGAGCAAGCTCATTTGAAAACAGAATGGAACAAAGAGCAGATACGTAGTTCATATAACAAGAAGGTACGAGTTCATCGGTTTAGCAAGGGAGACCTCGTTTTGAAAAGGGTTGATGCCTTGAAGCCAATTAGAAAGTTTGAGCCCAATTGGGAAGGACCTTACAAGGTTGCAGAAGTCCTGGCTGGCAGAGCCTATGAGCTAATGGATGCCAAAGGGGAAGTTTTGTCCCGCCCATGGAACATTAGCAAGTTGAAGAAGTACTATGTATAGGGAAAGATAACCCCTATTTTTTGATCACTTATCGCAGACGACTTATTCCTGCCCGATGCGCAGATGTGGCTTTCCTGCTTGTATATACAAGATCGGATTTTTGGACGTAAATATGATGCTACACCCTTTTTGAAGTATATGGTTATTTGAACTTTAGTATTCAGAAATGGGAGGAAAGTTGCTGATGAGTAACTTTACTCAGGCGGAACCAGAGTGTTCCTAGGGTGAGCAAGGTTGTCGGCAGGCAACCTTGACCCGACAGTGGCTACATGCGCCTCTGAAAAATTAGGGTGAGCAAGGTTGTCGGCAGGCAACCTTGACCCGACAGTGGCTACATGTGCCTCTGGAAAATTAGGGTGAGCAAGGTTTTCGGCAGGCAACCTTGACCCGACAGTGGCTACATGCTTCCCTGGAAAATTTGGTATTTGGATGGCAGTTATGTCTTTATGCTACGGATTGAACAAGATTGTAAACGTGCAATTTTACTTGAACATATTGGTGATCAGGAATACTTATTCTAAACAACTATTCGTTTGACAAACTCCTACTTCTTTAGAAAAAAGGGGGGAGGAGAACACATATATAAACATATTAGAAGCATGCAAGAATCGCATACGGAATACAAAAATAAAAGCCAATTATAAGAAAAATTGCAAGAAAAATGCCAAGTATGATGATAAAAAAGCACGATGGGCATAGAGGCTTACTGGCCATGGATTGTTTGAGCAAAATGCAGTGAAAGCAAAGATAAAGTAGCGGCCAGGGGGCCATTGTAGCAAAAACAGAAATAAAATGCGGCTAAAAAGCCATTATAGCAGACACCATTGTATTGTAGATTACAGGAATTCACCCTACGCAGAGGGGTTATCGGATTCTTCACCATCAAGCTTCTCCTCCGAGGCCGAGTTGGTGGCAGCCTTATCTCCCTCCTCAGCCGAGTTGGTGGTAGCCTTGTCTCCTTCTTCAGCTCCGTCTGCCTCCCATGTTGATTCCTTCTGAAGAAAGAGGAACCCTACCTCTGAGGTAGTCTTCTCAGCAGGAGGAGTGGTAATGTTGGGCACAGAAGTATCCTCAATGGATGGCAGCTCTATCAGATTGGAGCTAGACGCACCTGCAGAAAGATCATAGAAAGGGTTGTCCATAGCAGTCAAGGAGGGGTCAAGGATATGGCTGAGAGCAAATTTCCTTGTACAAGTCTACACTACTGGAAGTTGATATCCAGGCCCTGGAGGAAGGTCGTTCAGTGGCTGCAGGTGAGGAGGAAGCTCGAGATTGTCCATAAGGGCTTTGGTGTTCACCTCTCCGGAGTAGGAAGGTTCCCTCATCTGTGCAGCAAGATTGGAAGCTCCCTGGTGGACGAAGTAGCGAATGGTGCGGCTTAGATCGTGCAAGTACTGGCCACTCCCCTTGTATGCCTCCACCAACCCTTCAGCCAGCTCCTTCAGAAAGGCTTGACCAGTAGCTGTGCGGAAAAGTCCTTGTTGGCAAGCTTTGATGCCACTCTTGTAGCCTTCTTGACGAGCTCTGACCAAGCTCTCTGCTTGATTCTTCTCCAGGGAAGCCTTCTCATCCTCAGTCTTAGCGAGAAGTTTGTTGAGGGAATCCACCTGCACTTGGGCGTCGGCAAGACTGCCCTCCATCTGCTTACACTTAGTTTCCAGTTTGGAAACTTGATAGAGAGCTTTGGCAATCTCCTCATTCTTTGCCTTGGAGGAAGCAGAGGAACTTTCCTTTCTCCTTTCTTCAGCCTCAGCCAAGAAAGCACCGGCCTGATGAAAAATCGAATAAGTTATATTATCCCTAAAATGATAAGATTTTATGACTACGAATGGAGAATACCCTAACCTGAATCAAAGTACGCCCTATGGCATTGTGGAGAGCTTCAGTGGAGAACTTAGAAACTTGATGTCGTTCAAGAGAGTTGGTCATTTGGCGGAATAGAGCTACACAGTGGGAACCTTCCATCGACACTAGTGGCACATGGAGATGAACCTCGAGCTCACTGGAGAATTGCTGGACATACATGGTGGAAGCCTTACCCCTGGAAGTCTTCTCTCCTTTCCCCTTCTTAGGTGGTGGAGAAGGAGGCAGATCAGTCATGGCTCGACTGTGAGTCCTAGTGCGTATCCCTCCAAAAGAAAGGTGCGCAGGAGAAGCAGGAGTAGACTTGCTCTTGGAAGATCCCCCCTTGGAAGATTGCTCCCCGACAACTATGCCCTCAGGAATGTTGGCTTCAAGTTTTGGAAACTGGGGAAGGGGAACAGAGCTGGGTGTGGATTCCACCACAATAACGTCATTATCCTCCTCAGCGCCTTGAGCCGTTTTCAACCAATCCATTACTACAAAAATGACAAGGATAAAAATGGTTACATTTTGCAAGATTTACCAAGTGTTTGAATTCAACCAAACACTGGAGCTAACATTTACTCATCTTCGGAGTGGAAGGTTGACGAGGAGGAGGAGCCAGTCCAAAGTAGGCCAAAGCGGAAGAATCCATGAGAAGGTTACGAATATTGAAATTATTGTTGGAATTAAGACGAGTACTCAATTCCACCATAAGCTCCTCATTCGAAGAAGGAATGGGATGCACTTCTACCTGAGAAGGTCTCTCAAAAGAATACCGCCAATGTTGCACGGTGAAAGGCCAAGAACTATTCACGGGAGTGACAAAAATATAGTAGGGTTGCCAAGTTTTATCATTCCTGGTACTCTTACCCAGAAAGTGAGCGGGACTATTTGTTCGAGAGCTGAACATAACCATTCCCCTTTGGTATTTCATCTGATAGCAGGCATGGAAAAGTTCGGGGTAGGGTTGCCTCCATTGGCTTTCAGAACTATGTAGAATGACAGAGCAGTCCTAATGGAGTTGGGGATAATTTGACTAGGGCAAACTTTGAAAAGATCACAAATGCGAACAAGATATGGGCATATGGGAAGCCTAAGCCCAGTCTCGAAATGTTTTTTCCAAAAGGGCAATGTGGGGGGAGTGGTGTAGTTCGGCCGCTCGCTAGGGCCAAGAACCCTAAATTGAAATCCCTCTATTCTCAAATCAGTGATTAAGGCTTGAACATCGGCCTGTTTAACTAAGGATGTAGATCTAGTTATTAAATTCCAATTATCCCTACTCGAAGAAGAATCGGGTTCTACGGGTAGAGAAACGGAAGCAGACTCCGACCCTTCTTTTTTAGGGGAAGCAGATGGTACAAGTATGGGAGCAGAAGGGGAAGAAGCCTCCTCCCCGGTAGAGTCACTCCAGTGGGTGGAAGATTCGGAAGGGTTTAGATCAAACCCTCCCCCAAACCAGGCCAGAAAGATATTGCAACTAAAAATACTAAAGGAAGTAAAACCTACGAGGAAAGTAGCAGCGAAGTACCTGAAAGGATGAACGGGAAAGCTGGGACGGAGGCAAGGAGTTCCGGCGAAGAGAAAATGTTGAAGAAGTGAGAGCGAGAGAGAAAGACAGATGGAGCGCGAAAAAAGAAAGTGAAATAAATGAAGAAAAACGGTAATAATTTGAATTATAACCATGTAGGGTTGGTTATCCTGCAAAAGCGCTACACGTGTGTAACGGATGGGACGTGGGCTATCCCATCTCTGAAAAGGTGAAATTCACAGAGACAGAAAGAGAGAAACTCCTTAACTGCTTTGACTTATCTGAATGGGCAAGGTTGCCTCGAAGGAATGTTACTACTGAAAATTCCTCACTTAATCAGAACAAGTTTCCTCTTTTCAGACTTGAGGGAGGAGGAGTTGATGGGACACCTTCGGTACGTCAAGGTTGCCCGATGGCAACCTTTCACTAATACTTACTTGAATGGCAACCTTGCCCCAACATTTGGAACAGTGGGGGAAGTCTGCTTGGAATAGTGGAATCGTGCTCCCAGGGAAGGTTCCCTCGTGGCAACCTTCCCCGATTACACTTTATGGACAGCTGGTATAAAGCGTTGTACGGATTTGCCTTCTCAAGGCACAAAATATCCCGTATCAGACGTCGGTACCGACCTGTCACATCGCTTAAAGTAGGGAAGCTTCCCCTATCAAAGGCGGTTGGAAAACTTCCCAAGTTTCCCCAAAATAACTGAAATACCCTTATTTCTACATGTATATATACTGATTTCTACAGCAAATATCAGGTATGATCTTCATTATCTCTCACACACGATAGAACTCGTTGACAGCTTGAACTTCGTGTTGAGTACGAACTGACTTGATCGTCGGAGACACGACGCCGGCACACAACCCGGCGTTGCGCTTTGTAGGTCGGAATTCACGGACGGAATCCACGTGGAGAAGCTCTTCTCAAACATAATCTTGTCGATACAAGGTACGATTATGTGTTAATGATTTTTAAACATCGGTATGTTTAAGGTCCTTAGCAGCCAACTTTCCACGTGGCGAAATCTTATTGACTTACCTAAAAGTGATGTCAGAGTTGGCAGGAAGGACATGGGAGACCTGACGAGGTCTCTCTCGCAACAGGAGACCTGATCAGGTCTCTCGTGCTACCTGATGCTAGTCAGGTCTCTAAACAAGTATATTAAGCTATTTCTCTGTATCGTAGCGAATTGTTTCTTTCTCAGGTCTCTAACTGAGGCCGGTTGCATTTATATTCTCATACTTTCTGTGTGTGATCCTTTTTTCAGGTCTCAGGTCTCACGTCTCAGGTCTCAGGTCTCACGTCTCTAACCAAGACCTGATAATTTTGTGCCACATTAATTTTGATTTTAAATAGTGATGATGATATGATCTTATTCATAATTCACAACAGAATCTAATAATCTTGATGAAAAATGTTATGATATTGCATCGAAGCTTTAACCTTAACTCATGCAAATCGAAGCACGTTTTGTTGTTCGTTGTCTGATTGAGTTCTGATTCCCTGCATGCAGGTCTAGCAGAGATGAGCAGATTAGCAAGAAATGGGCTCCAGCAACCCAGAAATGGATTGGAAGATCCCTCAGAATAACCGAACCGAAGTGTCGAATCTCGGTCAATTCGGTTCAGTTTTCAGCTTATTCGGTTCTGGTTTGGTTGGCTTCTCCGGAAACCCAACATTTCTTTGGTCAGTTCGGTTTTGGGATCCAGAATTTCGATCGTCACCAAACCGGCCGAAGTACTTAGGGTTTAGCTTTTTCTTTTTGTTTTGATTGTTGTTGGGTACTTTATATCTGGATTGATGGTGTAGTTTTTTCTTGGATGGTTTGGTTCATCGTGCTGCTTAAATTAGTGGTTTGTTATGATTCTTGGACGGCAAAATCTCGTGTGCGGCTAACTATACCGTGCAGTTGATCCTAATTAGAGAACAATTAAGAGGTAATGAGAGGTAATTATTTGCAATTAGTACAATCCAGACATTTCACTTTCACCATGGACAGGTCAGTGCACTATAATCTGGATAACAGGTCCTATGATGTATATCAAGAAGCTCATGTTACAGAAAGCTTTGGCAATTCCTAAGTACAATAATAGTCATGTTTGCATACATCTCTTCCCATTAAAGTTCAGAAGTTGTAGTCTGCATGTCATCGGATTCTGACATCGTCGTGTAGTTGAGGATCGCCTCGAAGCTGTTGCAGTAAGCACTCGAATACACGACTAGTGCTTGGAACAACTTGGGCAGGCTTGTTTGTAAGTTGCTTAGGATCATGGCTCTTGTCAGTTTGACAGAAGTCAAGTACTTAGCTTTCTCGTCGGCTGCTAAGCTCTTCAGAGCTTCAGCTTTGGCTCGCCTAACTGTTAACGGATGCGTAGAGGCCGCGATAGAGTTGACATCTTCGACTGAGAGGCTCCCTGCAAACTTCATCTCCATTTCGGCAAGAAAAGTGAGTTCCCTCTCCACCTTCCTCACAATCTTCTCAGATCGTTTACGTAAGTCGCATTCTTGTTGCTGCTGCGAAATTATGGAGTTAACAGCTGATAGTACACACTTGATAGCCTCAGCCACCATCTGCAAGAGAAGAATAAGGTGTCAAATTATATCCACATTGTATTATTTCGTTTGGGGTTAATTGCCGCTTTTAACACAACTTATAACTATTTTTGCAATACTCACGTGACTTTTCAATCGTTGCACTTATTTTTTGCAATTTCCACAGCTCATATATCTGCAATTGGAATTGGAAAACTTGCAAAAGATTGAAAAAAGGTGTTTAAATTGCAACAATTGAAAAGCCATGTGAAATCTACAAACACGGTGTAAAAGTGGTGTTAAATTCGGTAATTAACCCTTTCAATTAGTTCTTTCAAGAACTACACATTAATAGTAAGTCTTCAAACTATATCATTGTCATATGGGAAAAAAAAATAATAAACATGCACCTAATCAGAGTACCATCTCGTAACACAATAAGCATGCAGCACGTGTCGAGAAGTATATACCTTATCAGGCAATTTATCCAGTGCTTGTTGCCATTTATCCAAAAGGGCATGCGGTGTTGGTGATTCACTCTGACGGCTATCAGCACCTTCGATATAGTTAGAAAGCTTGGTCCACTTGCAGAACGCCCTTACATACTCGCGCTGATACTTAACGAGTTTGCAAAAGCTGTTGTACCAGGATGTTACTTCTGTCTGCAGCTGACCCGCAGCCTGCTGCTGGGATTCAGTAGTCGGTTCCACAGTTTGCGGATCTGTTAGATGATTCATCTGCTGAGATATATGATTCTGAACTTGATGAGAGTTGTACATCGTTTGCCACATGTGCATCAATCTGAGAACACGAGGTCGGATCAGTTTATGAAAGAGAATCATACCTCGGAATGCATCATATGTCAAAACTGGCAACAAGAAACCAGTTTTGTCTGAATTCATATATTCTGAAAATGGGAGACCGTGTAAGAACTTGCGTTTACCCTGAAGCCAGTGTAATCAACTGAGGGTGCAATTCCTTGTTTACGAGCTTCAAGATGGCTGAAGAAGACCTGCTAATCGACTCTTGAAGAGATGAGATGTAAGATTGCAAACTTTCAAAAGTTAGGCGTGTTTTCTCCGCCTTGGTCCAGTCATGCTCGTTGTCTTGTTTCTGCAATAGTAAAGATTTTCTTCCATACTCAACCTTAGCGACCTCTTCCTCCTAGGAAAATAGAAACGTCAACCAAAAACTATTATGTGGTTCCTAAGCTGAAAACATAAGAGCCATTTCAAACAGAAAACTTGGTAACAACGTTATTCCAACGTATAAGCCTTTTGATCTAACACAGCCATTGCATAATCTTTCTCCCCCTTCATAGCTCTTTACTCGTAGAATCAGCTGAATTAAAGCATGGTCATGCATGATTTAAAATTATAGATTTTCACTATAGTAATTGATGGAATAAAGCTGCACGATTCATGACATGTAAGACGAGCGGACAACTTTATCATAAGAGAACCTAAAATTCTAAGTAATGACTACATACATTATTCGCCTGTGTTATTACATTCCTATAGCTTAGTTAGGAGAAATCACCTTAACATCCTTGTAGAGTTTCTGTTCCTCTGAATAAAGTTTCTCGAGAGTGATACAGTGAGCTCCAGGCTTGCAGGGCTCACCCGATCTAAAGACATCTCCCGTTTCTCTAGTGGATTGAAGTGATTTAGACGACCACGACCAATTCAAAGCACTAAAAACTTTTGCTGAATTACTTCTCTTCCCTGTAAACAATGCATATTCTGTAAGCTCAGTGGAATATAAACCTATAGTAAAAGAAATCGGGTTGTAACACACGGCGTCGGTACATAAGACATAGAAACATTTACTTAAACCAAAGGCATGCAATAATTTGGAAATTCTAACTGATATATAACAAATAAGGATTAAATCAAACGAATTACTCTTGTTCTCGTTGATGCTCTGGTAAAGGAAGGTGCCTCCAGCATTGATATCTATGAAAACAGCGATATCCTTCACTACAGCGGATGCTTTCAGGAAATACTCGTCCAAGTCTTTGATAACACCCGTAAAGCTCTTCTTGCCCCTCCAAACCACCATTGCCATATCTGCCGTGTCCTTTGTGTGCCAGCTCATTATTGACGAGCTATCATCAACAAGTTCAGTATCATGCTGCTCAGGAGGCAGCATATCAAGGTCATCAACACCAAAAACAGCCTCCTTGTCCTCGTCCTCATTTTCTTCTATGAATTCAGTATTTGTATCTTCCCAATTCTCCTCCTCCCCCTGCTCCACCGTTTCACTGCTCTTCCTACAAGGCAACGGAGCAGAACCAAAAACGTCCCAATATTCCCAGGACGAGCTAGGAACTGGAGGGGGTGGAGTATGACCACTCTCCTCATCAATCTCAATGATTTCCTCCACAGAAGATTGAGTCTCTTGTGATTTAACCTCAAACTTCCTTAGGTCGGGGCTAAAAGTGGGCAGAGGTGGAGGAGATGGTGGCAGCGGGGGAGGAGGGGAGGGAGGGAATCCGACAGCGGAAGTTGTTTCCTCGAATTCAAGGGATTCGGGCTCAGTAAACTGCCTAAGTGTCACACCAGTATTCCTCAATGACCTCAAATAAGCTATCTGAGCATCAGCAAATTCTTTCCTATATCTCAACAACTGTTTCATCAGCTTCTTCCTCTCCTTACACGTTCTTACCCTCTCTTCTTTATCAATTCTTGATGCAACACAACCCATGTTCCCTTAAATCTTGATGCAATAAACGAATTTCGGCACAACTTTAAGCGTTCAGGCCTCTAACATACGCTATAACAACAAAGCTTAATCAGTTTATGTCATATATTTTAGAACAATCAGAATCCATAAACATACAAACCTCAAAAAAAAAAAAAAAAGGCAACAACAACAACCTAAGCTCAAACCAAACTACTTCAAAATATCCTTCAACACAAACAATCCAATGAGTGATCAACAAGAGGCATGAAAATGGAATAAAAATTTAACTCTCAAGAACTTCATTTACTTCCCAGCAAAACATGTAACTAACAATGTTTACACGGATTCAGACAACCTTAAATAAGACAAAATAGCATTGAACATTATTACCCAACTCCAAAATTCTGCTGAGATAACAAACCTAGAGCACAAGCTCCTAGAAAAAAAAATCCTGAGAAAATGTGAAAATTCCTGACTAATAAATCAGAAGAAACAGATTATATTTGAGCTTAAACTTGTAACGTGCAATGCGGTTTAGTAGAGTTAAATAAATACAAGAACGCCAGTCAAAAAAGGAAGTGCAGTTCACCTTCTTAATCTTTTGGAATATTAAACCTCAAAAAAATCCAAATATTTGTTGTCAAGTATCAAAGATTTAGCCAGATGGACCACAGGGTTTATCCAGATAGTAATTCTTTTTCTTTTTTTTCAAATTATTATTTTCAAGAAATCAATAAAGAAAAGAAGGATGGTTCTGACACAGAACCGTCAGAGGCAACAATGTCACACAACAAAGAGCAGAACTTTCAGACAATAAAATATCAAGAAAGAAAATGGGTTGGACAAATGAACTGTAGCAAAATCATAGCGCCAAGAATCTTGAATGCAGTAAGGAATTAGTGAAGTCAGGTTCCTTTGTGTAATGAGTTCATGATACAGAAACAGTGATAGAGAGAGCGAGAGCAAGAGAACCGAGAAGAGGCATCCAAAGCACAAGAACGAAGAAGACAGCAATTTTCTAGTATTTTATTATATGGATAAATTGTGTTCTTTTTCGTTTGTCGAATGGTTTTAAAAAAGTATTGATAAAGAATTGTTAAGAGCAAAACAGCCAAACACTTCTTATAGTGATAAAATTCTTTTGCTTGTACCAAATTTATATTTTTTTCCAATGCGACAAATAAAACTACATGGGGTCTCTGGCTAGCTAGCAACACAAATATAGACACGTGGCAAGTTAATAAAACGTACACTCTTCTAGTGCATAATTTCTCATGATGATAGTTTTTATTTTTATTTTAAGTTACGTACTAAAGTTGTTGAGATTGACCGCTAAAACTCATCAACTCCTAAGGTGAGGTCAATCAGCAATTTGTGGAGATTGAGCGGATTACATCTGCATGAAGAGAGAGTTAGCTCAAGTTAGTTATTTAACTAACTGCTGCCAGCTCATCAGTCCGGTGGAGTTTGATCTTAATCGTTCATTACTTGTATGGTTGTGATTGTAGATCTTAGTTTGGAGTGTTAATAGTTGAGTGAGTCGGTTTTGCATTGTAACAACTTCTATTCATTTTGAGTATGAAACAGAAGATAGAAGATAGAGAAGGAGAGATAGAGATCAGAGAGAGTGAGAGGATTGTGATCCTCATTCATTACGTCTGTAATCTTCATCATTGATTGAGCAGTAATACAGCCCCGATTAACCCCTCCGTGGACATAGGATCATTCAGATCTGAACCACGTAAATTCCTGGTGTTCTTAGTTGTTTGGGGATTTACTGTTTCATTGAATCAATTTCTTAGCTGTTGAGTTTACTAAATCACGTTGCATGTTCTTGCTGTTAGTGTGAATTCTTCATAGAATTTACATTGTGGCGCCGTCTGTGGGAAGCGAGCTACTCAATTCCGGCGATTGATCCGTGAACAGAGCTTGAAGATCGATCATGGCGACGCGATTCGAAGCTAAGAAATTCACAGGACAAAATGATTTTGGCCTGTGGCGGGTAAAGATGAAGGCACTTCTCACTCAACAAGGTTTGGGCGAATTTCTCAAACCTCCATCCAAGGATGATAAAGGCAAGAAGGAGGAAGGTGAAGCTGCGAAAGAGGCAGCGCGAAAAGCAGATATAGAAGCCAGAGCCTACAGCACCATTATTCTTTGCTTGAGTGATAAAATCTTGCGAGAAGTTTCGAAGGAAACAACAGCGGAAGGTCTATGGAAGAAACTGGGTGATTTATATATGGAAAAGTCACTGGCAAATCGCTTATATTCCAAAAGAAGGTTGTACTCTTTCAAGATTGAGGATGGAAAGGATATCCTCGAGCAGATGGATCAATTCAATAGGGCGGTTGATGATCTTGAGAATATAGACGTGCAGTTAGGGGGGGAAGACAAGGCAATCCTGCTGTTGAATGCTCTTCCTCCATCTTATGATCATCTAAGGGATGCCATGCTCTATGGCAGAGAGAAAACCATTACCATGGATGAAGTGGTTTCAGCAATCAAGGCCAAGGAAATGCAGAAAATAAATTGAAACAAGAAGGAACAGAATTCAGAGGCTTTGAATGTAAAAGGGAAATCAAAGAAGAATGGTAAGTTCAAGAAACCATTCAATGGAAAGAAGAAATCTCAGCACTACAAACCCAAGGATCAAGGAAAATCAGAGAGAGACGAAGATGAGCCGATCAAGTGTTATCACTGCAAGAAACCAGGTCACATAAGGAAAGAATGCTACGCTTGGAAAAGATTGCAGGCTAAAGGTGAAGGTGGAGCTACAAGTGGTTCCAATGTACAGAATACAGCAGATTTCTCTGAAGGAATAGAGAAAGCTGAAGCCATGAATGTGATGGAATCTGGACTTAGCAGTGAATGGATTCTGGACTCAGCATGTACTTTTCATATGACACATGTAAAGGAGTGGTTCTCAGAGATCAGTTATGGAGATTATGGGACAGTAGTCATGAGAAATGAGGACACCTGCGCAATCAAAGGCATTGGCAACATCAGATTCAAAACCAAGGAAGGAGAGTTCAGGCTTATTCAACAAGTGAGGTATGTTCCAAGATTTAAACGCAATTTGATATCTCTTGGCATGCTTGAAGAGAAAGGTTTTGAATATAGAGGTCACAATGGTTATGTTAGTGTGTTAAAAGGTGACAAGTTGATGTTAAAGGGTATTAGGAAGAATAAGTTGTATCATCTTTTAGCTGATGTTGTAACTGGTGAATCTCATTTGAATGTTGAGTCAGATACTGAATTGTGGCATAAGAGGTTGGCTCATGTAGGGGAAAAGGGAATCAGTGAGTTGAATAAGCAAGGTTTATTGAAACTGAATGCACCAGCAAAATTGAAGGTGTGTGAAGACTATATACTTGGTAAAAGTACCAAGTTGCCTTTTCCTACAGGGAAAACCATCTCTAAGCAGCCATTGAAGTATGTACATAGTGATCTTTGGGGACCTGCAAGGGTGTCAACAATGAGTGGTGGGAGATATTTTCTGTCATTAATTGATGATTATTCCAGGAAGTTATGGATTTACATCATCAAGAATAAATCAGACACATTTTCAAAGTTTGTAGAGTTGTGTGCTGAAGTGGAAAATGAACTGAGTTTGAAGGTGAAATATCTCAGAACAGATAATGGTTTAGAGTTCTTGTCTGATGAATTTGAGAGTTACTGCAAAAGTAAAGGCATAAGAAGACATAGGACGGTACCTGCAAATCCTCAGCAGAATGGAGTTATTGAAAGGATGAACAGAACAATACTGGAAAGGGTTAGATGTATGTTAACTAGTTCAGGTCTTCCAGTGAGGTTTTGGGATGAGGCTGTGAATACAGCATGTCATTTGATTAACAGAAGTCCATCTTCAGCAGTGAATTTCAAAGTTCCAGAAGAGCAATGGTCAGGAAGAGTTCCAAGTTATTCCTACTTGAGAGTATTTGGTTGTTTAGCTTTTGCTCACATTAAACAAGATAAGTTGAAGCCAAGGGCTCTGAGATGTGTGATGTTGGGATATCAGAAAGGGGTGAAAGGATATAGACTGTGGTGTTTGGAGTCTGGAAATCAGAGAACAATTGTCAGTAGAGATGTCACTTTCATAGAAGATAAAATGCCTTTTGTAGATTTTCCTGATTATCAAGAAGTGAGAAGAGCTGCAGCTAATTTTGAAATAGAGCATGATAAGTCATTGGCTCAAGATGAAGAGGATCAGGTGGAAAATTTGAATGATAATGAGGACCATGAAGAGGAAAATGATCTTCTAGACTACCAGTCAGCCAGAGATAGGCAAAGAAGAACTATTACACCACCAACAAGATATGCTGAAGCTGACATGATTGCATATGCTTGTGCCACGGCTGAAGAAGTTTATTATTCTGAACCAAAGAATTACAAAGAAGCTATGAGCTGCAAGGAAAGAGATCACTGGTTGAAAGCTATGGAAGAAGAGCTTGAGTCCATGTTCAAAAATAAAACTTGGATAGTGGTAGACAAGCCTAAAAAGCAGAAGTGTTGTTGGAAAATTTATTAAAGTTTTGATTAATTCCAAAACCAACTGACCCCAACCGAGTAGATGTTGCCAGATCCTAATGTTAGTAGTTAGGCTCGCTGTTTGAGCATTGTTAAAATTTTATCTTTACAGGACTCCAGCTGAAGACGGCAACAAGGCTCCACTCGGATAGAACATCAGTTGTAAGAAAGACAACTGAGCGTTCATCAGATGCGAAGATGCCAAAGTCAACTAAGGAAGATGCAAGAGAACATCAGTTGTAAGGAAGACAACTGAGCGTTCGGAGCCAACTGATCAGATACAAGAAAGACAACTGAGCGTTCAGTTTCAGAACATCAGTTGTAGGACTCGAACCAAGAAGATCAACAGCATGAAGTTCAAGTCAGCTGAAAGTTCAACTGTTAGCATTCAGATAGAACATCAGCTGAAGAACAAGTCAGATGAAGATCGAAACTCTCAACCGACCATCCATTGTTGAAAGACTAATGTTGAGATTTGAAATTCAAACAAGGAAGTCACGTGAAGGTTTGACTCTCTGTCATTACCTCATTTGGCCTAACACAAGGCTGTCTCAGATGGAAAGCAGAAGCACGCAGTTGCCAAATCCGGAAAGTCTGCAGAAAATGAGAGACAAGCCATCGCTTTCAAAGAACAGAGATCAACAGCTCCTCCAACGGCTAGTTGATTCTCTCCGCCTATAAATAGAGGCCTTCATTCATTCACCAAGGGCACGGAAAAAGAACGAGACAGACAAGTGTGTGAAAGATATACAAGCGAAAGAACAACTTTATTCCTCACTCAAGCAAAACCTCTAAGAACATCATTAGTTGAGAGTTCTAGAGAATTAGATTCTGTCTTTGTAGTTGTCGATCCAACCTTGAGAACATCACTAGTTGAGAGTTCGTAGAGTGTTAGATCATAGCTCACTTCTTGTTCGAGCTATTAGTTGGAACCCCACCCTTTCTTATACCTGAAAAGGTTATTAGGACCCTACTCTTCCCGTAACTAAGTAGATAGGTTGATTAGTACCCGTAAACTAATCTGTAAGGTTGATAAGTACCCGTAAACTTATCTCAATGGTTGCAAAGCCCGCGTAAGCTTTATGGTTTGTCCAGAAGAACTTGGACTGAGTTGTGTGGACTCACAACTCCCCGTGGACGTAGGAGTTATCTCCGAACCACGTAAATCTTTGTGTGTTGTGTTTATTTTTCAGTTATCTTAGTGCATATTCAACTGACCAACTAAACTGCATACAAACTGCATTATTCCATATTAACTGTCTTGGTTATTGACCAATCTTGCACTTAAGCGTGAGTTGATTTTATACGAGTTAATTTCCACCACATTCCGCACAGCACTTCACTTCCAGCTGAGTTTTTCTTACTCGGTTGTGATTCCAACTGAGTTGCATTACTCGGTTGTGTTAATTTTTAGGGGGTTGTTTTTAAAAGTTTTATCTGGTGTATTCCCCCCCTCCTCATACACCAGAACTCGTATCGGGACTATCAAGTGGTATCAGTGCAGTTGTTCAAAAGACTGCTGACTCTGTTTCACAAGGTGTGAATTCGAGGTGTTTTCTTCAGTGGTCAACTGAACAGATCTCTTTATCACGCCAGTGCATATCTGCTTGCATTTTTCTTCTGTTGTTGTGTGCAGATGGATGTTAAAGACAAGATCGTGGTCATGTTCTCGGTTGTGAACTATACATCCTGGAGAACTCGGATGAAGAAGATCCTACTGTCAAAGCATCATCGAATGCAACAAGTACTCACATCCGGATCGATCATCATCAGAGAGAGAATCACTCGCACTCCTACAAATCTCAACGATGGGGATGCAACTGTGGAGTTAGTGGAGAAGAAGCCAGAAGACTTCACTCCAGAAGAAGCCAAAGTGAGCCAGTTGGACATCTGGGCTCAGAGCACAATCATGTCCACAGTTGGACAAGACTACCTGCCTTGGATAGAAGAGTATGAAACCGCTAAAGAGATGTGGGATATCTTGGCATCTCTGAGTGAAGGAAGCGACGAAACAAAGGAGAACAAGTTCTCACATGCCTGTCAAGACTTTGACAACTTCTGTCTGTGAACTGATGAAACCATTGATCAGTTAGAGCTCCGGTTCATGGACATCATCAGAAGGATCCAGTCCATCCGAAGAGGAAAGTATACTTTGAGAGAAATCAACCTCAAAGTATTACAAGCTCTACCAGCTGAGTTGGATACCTTCACCAATATTCATGAGAGCCGAGCTGACCTTGGTGAGATGGGAACTGAAAGATTGTTCTCAATTTTGAAGGGAAATGAGTACAAGGTGAACCGACGAAGGTCAACTCAGTCCTCGGTTCAGACGAGTCGACATGAGGACGTTGGTTCAGCCACAAAGTCAGTAGCGCTCCGAGCTGACTATTCAAAGCCGCGAACATCAAGGCCAACAAGATAAGTAGACACAGCTACGAAGGAGCCAAGCAGAGAAGAGCTGCAACAGAACATAGCCGCCCTGTCAAAGAAGCTAGCTGACATGGACACTCGGTTCGGAAAATACAAGAGGTTCTACAAGTCTAACCGAACTCAAGATGACTCAAAGCCTATGAACAACGGTTGCTTTGAATGAGGCAAAGAGGGACATTTCAAAGCAGATTGTCCAGACCTCTTGAACAAAGAGAGAGAAGCATTGAGGGCCAAACAAACAGGAAAGAACAAGGCCATGGTTGCAGAAGAAGCAGCTGACGACATGGACATCTTCACTGACACTGAAGATGAGGATGAGCTGACTTCCACCAACAACGCTATCGGTCAGGATCAATGCCTCATGCCACTTGGAACCGACCAGGATGATACTGAGGTACACTCTAGTCCTGTTAATTTAAATTCTTCCAATATTTCTAACATGCAGGAAACACTAGATGAAGAGTTAGTTACCTCCTGGAGTGACTTTCAAGAACTCAGTGAGGAACTACATCAACAATTGGTTGAGTTTAAGAGTCTTCAATAACAGTTCTCCAAACTTGAAGAATCCTTAACCGAAAAGGACGATCTGATCAAGAGTCAAACTGAAGAGATAGATAATCTCAAAAGTCAACTGAATGCGGTCAACCGAACTAATGCTCCAACCGATGAAGAGTTGACGAAGCAGATCAAGGAGCAGCAAGATCAGTTGAAAAAGCAAGAGGCTCAGATCGACCGGCTGATAAAGAAGTCAGACGGACAAACCGAGCATATAGCTGTCCTCCTCAAAGAGTTGCAAACTGAGAAGGATAACTTAATAAAGCTATATCAGTCATCCAAGATCATCGAGAATCTCATCAGTTACAGCCGACAGATGGATGACGTGTCAGGACTCGGTTATGATGTGATCAAGGATACTGGAATTCTTCTAGCAACCTTCATCAAAGCTGTAGAAGTCAAGGTTGTCGAACCTAACACAGTTGATTCTGAATCTCCCCAAAGTAATCCAACCTCCACTTCTCAGCAAGCTCAACCGACCAAGGGAACCACAACAGAGAAAGGAAAAGCAGCAGTGGATGGAGGACAGAACGTTCCATCGGTTGGGACATCAACCGAGGGGAAATGTTCCCAAGAGTCAAAAGAGGAACTAGAGGCGTCGGAGATACAATCGAAACCGAACTCAGAACCAACCTCTGAACCGACCTCAGAGCCAACATCAGAAAGAATGGAACCAACCGCAGAACCGACAAGGATCCAACCATCTGAATCAACAGCGGTTCCATCATCAGTTCAACCAGAGGTTCCAACCGAGTCAACCAATGAGGAACAGGTCGAACAGCTGGAGATATTCATGCTACAACATGAACCACCAACAGGGCATGAACAGCTATAGACAACATTCAGGGAGTTAGAATCAGAATCAGTCACAAAGATTCCAACATGGCGTCCGACCTTATAGACAAATCCAACAGGATAAAAAGCGCCATCAAAACAGGGGGAAAGCCTCTCCTCCGAAAGCTCACAATGGGAGAAATCCATCTTCTCCCAAGAAGCAGGACATCACTACTAACAACAAGCCTAAGGATAACCGAGGTGTTGTTATAGTTGATGATGAAGGAAAAGTGATCTGGAATGATAAATCTATCCGAGTATACAGGGAAAAACGAATCACAGTTCAAGGGGGAACTGGTTCTAACCCTCCACGACCCAACTGAAATTGGGGACCTAAGCGAGTTTCTCTTTGCAGGTACAAGAGAAACAGCTGAGGAAGAATAAAGCATCACGAACCATGTGGGTGATGGATAGTGGATGCTCGAAACACATGACAAATCTGAAGGATTTGCTTGGGAGTTTCGTGGAGAAAGAAGGACCTTCAGTTACTTTTGGTGACAACTCAAAAGGTCACACCAGAGGCTACGGTACTCTTGAAACAAATCACGTGTCGATTTCTAATGTTTCATATGTTGATGGATTGAAGCATAATTTGCTCTCCATCAGCCAATTCTGTGATAATGGTTTCTCTGTCAAGTTTGATGCACAGGGTTGCAGGGCTAAAAATGTCGGATCAAAGCAGGTCATATTGTTGGGAAATCGATCGCCAACCGGGAATGTCTACTATGCTGACTGGAATAGTAGTCCTCCAGACACCTGTCTGTTATCAAAGAGCAGTTCAGATGTGAGCTGGCTGTGGCACAAAAGGCTCAACCATCTGAATTTCAAGACTATGAACCGACTTGCCAGACAAGAACATGCAAAAGGCATACCAAACCGAGTGTTTTCAACAACACATATCTGCAGTGCATGTCAGTTGGGAAAGCTCGCTAGATCCTCCTTTCGGTTGAAGACAACTCCCTCAACAGACCGAGTGTTACAGCTGATCCACATGGATCTCTTCTGGCCAGTTACACCAAAAAGCATGAATGGTAACGAGTATACCCTTGTTGTAACTGATGATTATTCTAGGTACACGTGGACCATTTTCATGCGTCACAAGAGTGAAACCCGAGATGAGCTACCCAAGCTGATGGATCGGATATCGAACCAACAAGAGATGAAAATTATTTCCATCCGATCAGATCATGGAACCGAGTTTCTAAATGAAACCATCATTGAGTACTGCGAGAAGCATAGAATTACTCATCAAACATCAGCTGCGCGTACTCCGCAACAGAATGGAGTAGCTGAGCGAAGGAACCGAACGCTGAAGGATGCAGCTACATCCATGTTGACAAGCTCAGCTCTGCCAAAGACATTTTGGGCTGAGGCCATCAACACAACCTGCTACACCCAGAACCGGTCTCTTCTGACCAAGCGGTTGGAAAAGACACCATACGAGCTATGGAGACGCAGGAAGCCAGATATTTCATATTTTCGCGTCTTTGGTTCTAAGTGTTATATCCACAACAATGGGAAGACTCGGTTGAAAACTTTTGATGCCAAGGCTTCGAAGGGCATATTTCTCGGATATGCCGCTCGGATCAAGGCCTATAGAGTTTTCAACAATAGCTCTCGTGTTGTGGAGATAACACCTCATGTTAGTTTTGATGAATCTACTTTTGAGTGCAGGGAACAGGCTAAAGGACAACAAGCCGATCCACAAGTTCCACTTGTTCTCACCAGATCGTAGGCACTAAGGGAAAAAAATCTAGCTGAACCATTGGTATGGGCAACCGAGGATGATGATCCATACTCCTCTGAAGATGAATGCGAGGACCCCAGCTCATCTCAAGGGGGAACTCCAGCTGATGTCACTCCAACTGCATCAGCATCCGAAGCCCAACCAAGCCCGGTTCAAAATATTGTCAATGTTGAGGATCCAGACTCAACAGTTGATCAATCACCAGTTCTGAAGATTCCAGCATCTTCTACGGGTCAGGATTCACCATCAGTTGAAATCCTGGAACAGCCACTGTTGGAAGAAGAAGGAAGACGCAACCGAAGATGGTATGAAGATCATTCCACTGACAACATCATCGGGGATCCAACCGAAGGTGTGCGTACAAGGAGCAGAGTTGCAAATCCAGATTCGACTGAGGAAGATTCCAACACTTACGCTCAATATGCTGAGGAGTTGGCAGTTCTTGAGGAGTTCGAGCAAGCTGGAGATGTTGCCATGATCTCTTGCTTTGTAGCTGATGTGCCAGAACCGAAGAATGTTGTGGAAGCTCTCAACTGTGTTCACTGGACAACAACCATGCAAGAAAAACTGAATGAATTTCTACGCAACTGTGTATGGGAGTTGGTAGAAAGACCAAATGGTGTCAAAGTCATTGGATTAAAATGGATTTTCAAGAACAAGAGAGACGCCATTGGATTCATCGTGAGGAATAAGGCAAGGTTAGTAGCTCAGGGATATTGCCAACAAGAAGGAATCGATTTCGAGGACTCCTTCGTGCCGATTGCAAGGCTGGAAGCCATCCGAATTTTTCTAGCCTATGCCGTATTTCACAAGTTCAAGGTCTATCAGATGGATGTGAAGTGTGCCTTCCTCAACGGTGATATCAAGGAAGATATATATGTTGAACAGCCTCCCGGTTTTGAGACTGGAGATGGAAGAGTGTACAAGTTGAAGAAAGCAATCTATGGATTGAAGCAAGCACCCAGGGCTTGGTATGACACTCTTTGTGGTTTTCTTCTGAACTCGGGGTTCAAACGAGGGTCAGTTGACAAAACACTGTTCACCATCAAAGTTGGAGAAAATATACTTGTTGTGCAAATCTACGTCGACGACATCATATTCGGTTCCAAGTCGGAGGAGCTGTGTGAGAAATTCTCAACTCTCATGAAGGAGAAGTTCGAGATGTCGATGATGGGCGAGATGAATTATTTTCTTGGACTTCAGGAGAAGCAGTCATCAAAAGGAATTTTTATCAATCAGTCCAAGTATATAAAGGAGCTCATCACCAAGTTTGGATTGCAGACAAGTAAGACCACAAGGATCCCGATGAATACTAACTGGAAGATTGAACCTGGAACAGAGGGAAAGCTCGTGGATGCCAGTAAGTATAGAGGGATCATCGGTTCTTTGCTATATCTAACCGCTAGTCGGCCAGACATATCTTACGCGGTTGGACTGTGTGCTCCGTTCCAAGTTCAACCGAGGGAAGCTCACATGTTGGCAGCAAAGAACATCATCAAGTATCTAAAGGGAACTGTAAATGTTGGGTTGTGGTATCCAACCGACGATAATATCCAACTGACGGATACTCAGATGCAGATCTAGCCGGAGATCGGTTGGACAGGAAGTCCACTTCTGGACACTGTCAGTTCATGGGAAGCAAGCTAGTTTCCTGGTTCTCCAAGAAACAAGCATGTGTTGCCACTTCTACAACCGAGTCAGAATATATGGCTGCCGGTAGCTGCTGCATGCAAGTGTTGTGGCTCAAGCAACAGCTGAGAGACTATGAAGTTGCAATTGGACAGGTTCCCATTCATTGTGATAGCTCAAGTGCCATTGCTATCTCTTTGAATCCTGTTCACCATTCTCGGACGAAGCACATTGACATCCGACATCATTTCATCTGAGACCATATTGAGAAGAAGGACGTATCCATGGAGAAGATTCCAACTAAGATTCAGAGAGCTGATATCTTCACCAAACCTCTAGCCGAAGCGCGGTTCAAGATGTTATGTGATTTACTTGGATTGTTGGATCCATCAGATGAGGAACCAGCTGAGGTGAAGAGATAGATATCCATCTGAGGGAGAAGCTCAGATGAAGGGGGAATTTCAGATGCAGATCACCAACCGAAGACATCAGATGCGGATTGCCAACCGAAGACATCAGACGTCAGCTGAACAGACGAACTCGAGTCAGCTGATGGTATGTTGCAACGTTGGATCAGACATCAGCTGAACAGACAAACTCGAGTCAGCAGATGGTATGCTGCAACATCGGAACACAGCTGATTCCAACATCAGCTGACAGGTGAACACAGCTGATTCCGACATCAGCTGGTAGGTAACATTTATGGCTGGAGGTGTTATGATCTTAAATGAGAATGTTTGAAATAAATTCAAACATTCCTGAGCATGTCAGTTACATTAAAATAGCTATCATGCCGCATTTAATGTAAAGTACGGCTGAACATCAATAGCCTACTTTATAGTGCGACTGGGCTGACATGAAAAACAGTTCACCTTCTCACGTGCTGGTTGGAACTCGGTTCGTGACGTCAAGTCAAAGCTAGTCAACAGTCACGTGATCACAGCCGTTGATGGATTCGCGCCATTCAACCCTAGCCGTCGATTTCAACCGAGCCTAAAACTTATAAAAGGCGGAAAATCAGGAAGTAATCTCTTACCTTCCTCATTCGTGTTTATCTGCAGTAACTATTCACTTTCGTCTTCAATTTGTCTAACCGTTTTCTGCAAAGTTTTTCCTTCCTTCTTATATATATCTTCTCAGATTCATTAAATGGCACCCAAAGGAAAGAAAATGGCTTCTTCCGGACCCTCCCTAGTCCCCACCTCTTATGAAGAATCGTTCGACTTGCTGGTGTCAAAGATACATTTCGAGCAAATTTTGTCTGACGATGAATTGGAGTCACCGGTGCTGTCCCCCTTGCAAATATTCTCAAGGAAAACGGCCTACTGGAATGGGCAAAGCTCTTCCCCTCCCACCTGCTCAGGCGCCAGGTCGGAGAGTTCTACGTAAATCTGCAGTCATCCATCGACAACAGAGAAGGCGTCATTATAGAGGTTTCATGCCGACAACGCGACGTTCCGGCCAGAACCATCCGCCGTGTGACCGTTCCCATAGCAGTTTCCAATTTCCTCCGCCAAATCATTCCCGTAAACCACACCGCCACTGACACGATTGAAAATATAACCGATGCGGATGCCGATGCGTTTCTGGAAAGTGCTCTGATCACCCCGGACAAGTTGAAGAGCAATATGCAGAGGACCAAGTTAAAGCCAGAACATCAACTCCTATTCGATGTTGTATCCAAGGTCGTGTTCGGCTACAGCGGAGCTTTCGGAGACATCAGCCGACCGAAGCTCAAGCAGTTGCTGGCCTTGGAACACAAACATGAGATCAACTGGTTTCAATATTTTCTAAACCAGCTGATCTTGGAGAAGCAGAAGATCTCCGAGACCACAACCGAATCAGGGGAGAGACTGTTGTGTCAAGGGGACTCTCAATTTCGGTTGCAAAATTTCAGCTCTGATCCTGCTCGCAACCAAGGGTCAGAACATGGTATGGAAGGACTGCGAGGAGACTCCTGTGAAGAAGCTGATGCTGTTCCCAACAGCAAAGAAAGCTCAAGAGGTGATAAGGAGTGTTTATACTCCTAAGAAAAAGAAGGATGCTGGGAAGACAGTTGGAGCGAAGGATACAGCTGAGGAAGTACCAGCTGCCAGTCGCCCTCCGAAGTCGAAAGCTGCTCGCCGAGAACGAGCTGAGTCGGAGAAGGAGAAAGCTGAGGAACCTGCCAAGAAGAAGCTGAAAGTGCGCTTCAAGAAGACGGTGGCAGCACCAGTTGAGGAGGAGCCAACTGCTGATGTACCAACTGAGGATGTTTCAGCTGAGGAGCCAGCTGCTGATGTGCCAGCTGAGGATGTGCCAGCTGAGGGTACGCCAGCTGAGGAGGAGATACCAGCTGTGGAGGCGCCAGCCGAGATGGCACCAGCTGAGGAGCCATTCGAGTCGAGTTACTCAGCTGAGGTAGCTGCCTTCGAGATCGTTCCTCGCGCTGCTGATGAGGCTGATGGCATGGAGACTGACTTGACCTTGGATGCTTCTTCCTCCTCTGAGGAAGTTGAAGACATTTCCACCTCCCCCACGGCAAGAGCTGATGCCGTACCGCCCCCAGAGCCTCTCGCTCTCTCAACCGAACAACAGCCAGAGATTCCGAGCTCATTGCTCAATGCCAACATTGAGACCATCTCTTCGGCCAATGTTGAGGAACTTGTTGATACCCCACTCTCCACAGAATCCAATATTCCGAGCCCCCAGCTCGATGCCAATGTTGAGACCACTTCTTTGGCCAACATTGATGAAACCTTTGAACCAATGCCTTATGAGCATCTATCCCTCTCCCCGATCGATGACGAAGCTGACCGTCAGGCAGTCGCGTTGGAGCATGAAGGCAAGGTGGCCTCTTGTTTCCAAAAGCTGATCGGGATGTTCCCAAAAGCTTGCGACATGCCAATTTTTGCTACGCTTGGGACCGAGCTGCTGTACCAGTTCAACCTGATCTTCAGTCACTGGTATGTGAAGGAAGACACAATAAGGATACACAGCTGGGACCGGCTGAAGGCGGACGAGTCTCACATCCGAGACTATTTCAATTATACCAACCTGGAAGTGGCCTACAACAACAAGGTGGCCCTGTTGACTCGTCGTCTGGACCTCAGCAAGGCAGAAGGCACAGATACAAGGGAGAAAGTTGGACAAGACTGCATTGAATTCCTCGACAACATGCTCGTCAAGTCAGCTAAGTTCCTTAATGATCTGGACGCAGCCGCCGCCGCAGCAAAGAATGAAGAAGAAGAGCTTCAACTGTACCTGGCCAACCGTCAAGCCATGGTTACAGTTGAACAGCCAGCTCTGATTGAACACCAAGCTCCAGCTGATCAGCCAGCGCCCTCAACTGAAGACATTTGCGAGCTAATAGCTGAGAGGGTGAACCAGCTCAGGACAGAGATGCTTGCCAACTTCCAGCAAAACAAAGAAGATCAGTTGAGGATGTTGGAAGCACAAGAGGAGAAGACCAAGCAGCTGATGGAGGAGAATGTTTCACTGAAGATAAAGCTGGACGAACTCTCCTCCTCCACCAGCTAGGATATTTCTGATCTAAAATCAACAGTTCTGGGGATCAAGTCTGAGCTGAATGTCTTCCAGTCCATCTCGGATTCCAACCTTGCCAAATCCCAACAGACTCAGGATGAAGAATGAGAGTCTCGGTTCGAGTCACGCTGGGCTGAGTTCGTTACTTTCCAGACTGAGAAAACTGAAACACTCGCTGGATTGAGGAAAGCCGAACAAGAGCGCCATGACTCCGAACTGGCGAAGAAGGTTGGAATAGAGTGCGCGGTCGATGAACTCTTCAACCGCATCCAACAAGCCGAACAACAACTCACCTCTTTGGATGGATCAGTAGCAAGCCTTGTTGCTGATGCCAAAAAGGGGGAAGATAAAAAGGGTGAAGAGGAGTTGCAGGTGGATGTTGAGTTGCAGGGGGAAGATGAGACCCAGGCTGAAGCTGCTGCAAAATCTCAGCCGAGGAGGAAGACTGCACAGAAGAAGAAGTCCGCTCCCAAGTCAACCGACGTAGGTGGAGCTGAAATGGAAAAAGACTTGGAGCAGGCGGAGCAGTTTGGAGTTTCTTACAACTCCATAGCCGAGATCGCAGCCGAGCTTGATTCAGAACTCGACGGTATCACAACCGAAGAGTGTATTGCTACTGCAAAGGCTATGGATGTTGCTGAGAAAGATTACATGAATCCGAGCTGGATCAAGAAGTTCGCTGCCAGCCAAGCTCGAAGAGTCAACCAGTTCGAGGAGGAGATGAACAAGATAACCAAGAACTTGGACCGGAACATCGCCTCCCGCAGCCGTCGCCGAATAGACAAACATCAAGTTAAGGCTGAAGCTTGGCTGAGACAACAGAGGTTGCCAAGGAAGGTCAAGGTCCAAAGTCGGTTCAGGCATGTAGACAAGTGGATGCCAGTTGAGTGGAATGAAGACTGGGAGTCATTCAAGCAAGAATTCGTGAATGACTTCTATTACAGAAAGGTCTTCTCAACTGACGATCCGAGGAAAGCGTTCAACGAAGCCCTGACCGAGTTGCATACTGGGGACCCGGGCATGTTCAACCAGTTCAGGCGTGCAATGATAGAAGCAAAACCGGACATGAACATAGTTCCGGTCCCTCAGAAGGTTACATATCGGCCTCCCTTCCTCCAAGACTCCCGAAACCCCGACCGACAAAAGATATCAGCTGAGGAGTCAGAAGCGAAGAGAGAGATTTTTGTTAGAATATTTAGCAAATATGGGCTTAAGTTTTAGCTCAGTTAGTTTTTGAGGAGCTGATGTAATTTTTTTTGGTTTTGTGCTTATCTATGTAACCATCAGTTGTAATAAAAACTATTCAGTTATACGATTCAACTTGGCGTACAATCTCTCATTGTCCAAGCTCTGAATCGCAAAGTTATTTCAATATCATGTTATAACTGTGCTAACCCTTTGATGTTTTAATCTTAAAGACTGTCTAGAATTTCAGCTGAGATTTTGGATAGGTGAATAGGATTTAGATCAGTTTGCTTTGTAAGAATTTTATAAGGGTTTTGGCATCATCAAAAAGAGGGAAATTGTTGGGAAATTTATTAAAGTTTTGATTGATTCCAAAACCAACTGACCCCAACCGAGTAGATGTTGCCAGATCCTAATGTTAGTAGTTAGGCTCGTTGTTTGAGCATTATTAAGATTTTATCTTTACAGGACTCCAGCTGAAGACGGCAACAAGGCTCCACTCGGATAGAACATCAGTTGTAAGAAAGACAACTGAGCGTTCATCAGATGCGAAGATGCCAAAGTCAACTAAGGAAGATGCAAGAGAACATCAGTTGTAAGGAAGACAACTGAGCGTTCGGAGCTAACTGATCAGATACAAGAAAGACAACTGAGCGTTCAGTTTCAGAACATCAGTTGTAGGACTCGAACCAAGAAGATCAACAGCATGAAGTTCAAGTCAGCTGAGAGTTCAACTGTAAGCATTCAGATAGAACATCAGCTGAAGATCGAAACTCTCAACCGACCATCCATTATTGAAAGACTAATGTTGAGATTTGAAATTCAAACAAGGAAGTCACGTGAAGGTTTGACTCTCTGTCATTACCTCATTTGGCCCAACACAAGGCTGTCTCAGATGGAAAGCAGAAGCACGCAGTTGCCAAATCCGAAAAGTCTGCAGAAAATGAGAGACAAGCCATCGCTTTCAAAAAACAGAGATCAACAGCTCCTCCAACGGCTAGTTGATTCTCTCCGCCTATAAATAGAGGCCTTCATTCATTCACCAAGGGCATGGAAAAAGAACGAGACAGACAAGTGTGTGAAAGATATACAAGCGAAAGAACAACTTTATTCCTCACACAAGCAAAACCTCTAAGAACATCATTAGTTGAGAGTTCTAGAGAGTTAGATTTTGTCTTTGTAGTTGTCGATCCAACCTTGAGAACATTACTAGTTGAGAGTTCGTAGAGTGTTAGATCATAGCTCACTTCTTGTTCGAGCTATTAGTTGGAACCCCACCCTTTCTTACACCTGAAAAGGTTATTAGGACCCTACTCTTCCCGTAAATGAGTAGATAGGTTGATTAGTACCCGTAAACTAATTTGTAAGGTTGATAAGTACCCGTAAACTTATCTCAACGGTTGCAAAGCCCGCGTAAGCTTTGTGGTTTGTCCAGAAGAACTTGGACTGAGTTGTGTGGACTCACAACTCCCCGTGGACGTAGGAGTTATCTCCGAACCACTTAAATCTTTGTGTGTTGTGTTTATTTTTCAGTTATCTTAGTGCATATTCAACTGACCAACTAACCTGCATACAAACTGCATTATTCCATATTAACTGTCTTGGTTATTGACCAATCTTGCACTTAAGAGTGAGTTGATTTTATACGAGTTAATTTTCACCACATTCCGCACAACACTTCACTTCCAGTTGAGTGTTTCTTACTCGGTTGTGATTTCAACTGAGTTGCATTACTCGGTTGTGTTAATTTTTAAGGGGTTGTTTTTAAAAGTTTTATCTGGTGTATTCCGCCCCCCCCCCATACACCAGAACTCGTATCGGGACCATCAAGTGTATTGGATGTAAATGGATTTACAAGAAAAAGGTGGAGGTAATAAATGGAGTTGAAACTCTGAGGTATAAAGCAAGGCTGGTAGCAAAAGGATTCACTCAAAGGGAAGGGATAGATTTTAATGAGGTGTTTTCACCTGTTGTAAAGCATACTTCCATAAGGATTCTTCTGTCTATAGTTGCACAACATGGTTTAGAACTTGAGCAGGTAGATGTAAAAACTGCTTTTTTGAATGGAGATTTGGAAGAAAGCATTTATATGAATCAGCCAGAGGGTTTTGTTTTACCAGGAGATAAAGGGAAAGTATGTCTGTTAAAGAAGTCAATCTATGGTCTCAAGCAGAGCTCAAGACAATGGTATAAAAAGTTTGATGAGCATGTTACTCAGATTGGTTTTAGAAGATCATCTTATGACAATTGTGTGTACTTGAAGCATTCTGGAAATTCAGTGAAGACTTACTTGCTTTTGTATGGGGATGACATTCTTTTGGCAAGTAAGAGTAAAGAGGAGATACAAGCTATGAAGAAGGATCTTGAATCTAGTTTTGAGATGAAACATCTTGGAGAAGCCAGAAGGATACTAGGTATGGATATAATCAGAGACAAGAAGAACAACAAGTTATGGCTGTTTCATCAAGATTACATTCTAAAAATTCTCAAGAAATTTAAGATGAATGATTCTAGAGCTGTACAAGTACCTTTGGGCCAGCATTTTAAACTGTCAACAGAGCAGAAACCTAAAGATGAGTTTGAGAAGAGATATATGCAGAATATTCCTTATTCAAATATAGTAGGGGGTGTTATGTATTGTATGATTTGTACTAGGCCTGATTTTTCTCATGCTATTAGTGTGTGTAGCAGGTTTATGTTTGAACCAGGGAAAGCTCATTGGGAAGGTTTAAAGTGGATAATGAGGTACATTAAGGGTTCAGCTGATCTGGGAATCTTGTTTGAAAAACAGGAAGACAAGAATCTGTGTTGTGTTGAAGGGTATGTTGACTCAGATTATGCAGCAAACGTGGACAGTAGAAAGTCTCAAAGTGGTTATGTGTTTACCATGTTTGGATCAGCTGTGAGTTGGAAATCAACACTTCAATCTGTTGTTGCTTTGTCTACAACAAAGGCAGAATACAAGGCTCTTATAGAAGCAGTAAAGGAAGCATTGTGGCTCAAGGGCATTGCAGCTGAGTTTGGCATAAAGCAGAGTTCTGTTGTCATTAAATGTGATAGCCAAAGTGCTATTCATTTAGTCAAACATCAGGTATTTCATGAAAGGAGCAAGCATATAGATGTGAGGCACCATTTCATTAGAGATATTGTTGGTAAAGGCAAAGTGCAGGTAGAGAAGGTTGGTACAGAAGAGAATGCTACAGATATGCTTACTAAGGCTCTGCCCACTACCAAGTTCAGGCATTGTCTTGACTTGGTGAGATTGCTGCCTCGGCAGCAATGATAAACTCATGGAGAGGTAAGCCCTGTAATGGGGAAAATTGAGGGGAAAGTTGGGTGCTGATGTTCTTGATGATTGAAGAGTTTTGCATTCAAGGTGGAGAATGTTGAGATTGACTGCTAAAACTCATCAACTCTTAAGCTGGGGTCAATCAGCAATTTGTGGAGATTGAGAGGATTACATCTGCATGAAGAGAGAGTTAGCTCAAGTTAGTTATTTAACTAACTGCTGCCAGCTCATCAATCCGGTGGAGTTTGATCTTAATCGTTCATTACTTGTATGACTGTGATTGTAGAACTTAGTTTGGAGTGTTTATAGCTGAGTGAGTCGGTTTTGCATTGTAACAACTTCTATTCATTTTGAGTATGAAACAGAAGATAGAAGATAGAGATCAGAGAGAGTGAGAGGATTGTGATCCTCATTCATTACGTCTGTAATCTTCATCATTGATTGAGCAGTAATACAACCCCAATTAACCCCTCCGTGGACGTAGGATCATTCAGATCTGAACCACGTAAATTCCTGGTGTTCTTAGTTGTAGGGGTGTGCATACCCAACCCGAACCCGCTAAACCGACCCGGACCGGTGGATCCGGGCCGGGTTGAAACCGACCCGAAAGAAATAAAGGTCCGGGTCGGGCTCGTATTTTAGGACCGCCAATTTTCCGGGTCGGGTCGGGTCTGAACCTGCTCGAATCCGCTAGACCCAGACCCGACCTGAAAGATAATATAATATTAATTTTTAATTTTTTAAATAGAAAATATATATATTTTTTAGAAAGCAAAGTTAGCAAACCACCAAAAAACCCTACTCCCCATTTCCTCCATCTCTGCGCCGCAAACCAGTAAACCACCAACAATTCATTCTCTCATCTCTCTCTCTCACTCAAATACTCAATCAATCGAGCTTGGCAGCTTGCAGCCTTGCACCACCGCCTCACCGGAGTCCGACGGCGGTGAGCTTGCTCCACCGCTCTCTCTCCCCTGATCTCCTCCATCTCCGTGCTCGCCTCCATCGCTGCAACTTCAAGCTCAAGCAGCAAAGTGAAGGCTGCAACTTCGCCTCCTCACTCCTCAGTCCTCTCCTCCCAAGTGCCATCCCTTTTTTCAAGCTAAGGTAATATTTTTTTTTTCATTTCTTTCTTGTAGCTGTAGGCTAGAAGTGAAGAAAATGCGTAATGTATGAAGGAGAAGACGTGTGCTGACACAATGGGAAAAAATTACTGTCTCAAAGATTTTAATTGGATGTCTGTGTCAATTTTAAGTTTGATCGAGAGAGTAGGATCTTTGAGAAATGAAGTGATATGCTAGTGTGCTGTGTATTTGAAAGAATAGAGAAATTGTGATTAAGGTGTTAATAGTCATATGATAATGCTCATCATAGACGAGTTTTAAGGAATCTGATTCCAATTTTCCATCATTGAATTAATCAGATTTTTTGTGCATTTTTCATCCATTTTAGTGCAGATTTAGTGCAGTTTTTTGTTTCCTGCAGTTTTTATAGTTGTTTTTGTGCATGTTTTTTACTGATTTTGTGCAGGTTTTTGTGTAGTTGTTGTTCAGATTTTTTTACAAATTCTTAGTCCACTTTCTTAAGTTATATTTTCTTATTGGTAGGTGATAAAAATGGCAACGACAGCAACAAATATACCAGCTGATGCAGAAGGTGAACCTCTTTCACATGAGGCCGAGGATAAAAAATCCGGGAAAAAACCTTCAGTGGTTTGGCTGCACTTCACCCGCTTTACTAATGAAAACGGAGTGCCAAGAGCTTATTGCAACTACTACAAGCAGGATTATTGTGCAAATACATCAAAGAACGGTACGTCTGCTATGATGAAACACCTTAAAAAATGCAAAAATACATCAAAGAACGGTACGTCTGCTATGATGAATCACATAATCTTCTTGAGTATTGTTGTTGATCCTAGGTATAAGTTTGAATTTCTTGAGTATGTACTCGTTCAAGAGTGGGGTGAAGAAGTTGGAAAGAAAGTGAGCAAAGGGGTTTTGGATAGCTTGCATGAATTGTATGATGCATACAAAGAAATTCATCAACCTACGGTCACCACAACCACACAATCTCAATCTACAAGGCCAAAAGAATCTTCTCAAAGCTCAAACAAACGTGTCATGCTTGAGAGATTCAAAAGACAAAAGGTATAAGTTGGATCGGTCTCTACAATAGATGAGTTGGATGTCTATTGTAACGAGATTGTTGTATCTTCGGATGATGAGTGCTTTGATATTTTGATGTAGTGGAAGCTTAACCAACACCGTTTTCCGGTTCTTTGTCATCTTGCTCGAGATGTATTTGTTGTCCCCATCTCTACGGTGGCCTCGGAATCAGCTTTTAGCACCGGGGGGAGAGTTCTCGACCCTTTTAGGAGTTCTTTAACTCCTTCAATTGTCGAGTCACTCATTTGCACACAAGATTGGCTAAGAAAAGTAAAAGAAAAAATCACCATTGAGGAAACTATTGAGGACATCCAAAAGCATGAAGAAGGTAACATTTTTATACATTTTTTCATTATTTAATATTATATATGCATAGCTTGTGTATTATATGTTTGATTAACTTGAAATTTTGAATCTTATTGTGTAGATTTGATGAAGCTTTCCATCAATGACAAGAGTGAGGAGAGTGTGACTCAAACTCAAGGAAAGAGTACCCAAACTCAACAAAGCCAAGTGGAAATGATGGACACCAATGCAAGTTTGGGTTGATTGAATTTGATGTTTGCACATTTGTTTTTATGAATTTGTGGTTTAATTAATGAATGATTATGTAATGGATTTATTTTAGCTTTTTTTTTTGTTGTGGATTGAGAATATTTGAGACTTAAGACTTGTTTTATTAAGGATGTTATTGCTGAAAATTGTGTTTGGTTGAAAAAAATAGGTGTAAGTATGTATTATGTATAGTCTATTGGTCTGCAATCTGCATAATTTTTTTTTATTATACGGGTTGGACCCGGCCCGGACCGAACTTGGAGCCCAGGTTTGGGTTGGGTCAGGGTCGGTCCGAAGACCTTGATCGGTCCGGGTCGGGTCAATTTTTAAAAAATGTCCGGGTTGGGCTGGGTTTGACCCGATGCACAACCCTACTTAGTTGTTTAGGGATTTACTGTTTTATTGAATCAATTTCTTAGCTGTTGAGTTTACTAAATCACGTTGCATGTTCTTGCTGTTAGTGTGAATTCTTCGTAGAATTTACAAAAGTGTTAGAGAACGTAAATATGAATTCAATTGTGTATTAAATTTGTCGCACTCAATTTTAATTTCTAATACTATAGTTTTGTTATTTGTTAAGAATTACACTTCCGCCAAAAATACTTCACATTCTATTTTGATTTCGTATCTTAGTTCTATTATGAGTGCAAATTAATGTCTATTATGATGATGATATGAGACAATTTTTTGATAACGACTCATGTCACGAAATTGAAAATGTTGATACAAAGTATATAGAACAACATCTTTAAGACAATACTATTAATATCAGTTGGATATGCACAAAATAAATATCCGAACACCAGTCAACAGCCATCAAGCTTAGTGGTGAAGTAAATAAAACTTTACTAGTATTAAGGCAACTTTAGAGTCATAATTTTACAACATTAAATATTGCAAAAGCTTTACATAGACGCCTTTTTAGTTTTTACTAATGAAAAGTGACTTTATTTATTCATAAAATACCCAAAAAACGTGTATTTTTCCAACTCAAAAACTCTCGACTTTTTTTTCAGATTGAATGCATGCCAAACAGTTGTATTTTATGATGATCTAAAACTTTATTGCCGTTCTTAGCTTTTACCTTTCGTTTTTTCAGAAAAAAGTTCGAACATGGAAACAAAAAAGATGATGATGAAAAGTTAGTGTGAGTGTGTATGTTGTGGAATAAGTTCGACATTTCAAACTGAAACGAACTAGTTACTGGAGTGGGAGACTTTGTGAATGTAAAATAATATATATACTACATATATATTTGAGTTTTGGGGAATATCTTGCAGGTTTAACCTATTGTATAATACTTGCAATGTGACTTATTTATACAGTAAACTTCTATTAAGGAATACTTTTTGGGACTGTAAAAAATTATGGTAAAATAGGAGATTATTCCTAAATAGAGGTATAAAAATATTTTTTAATTTTTTTTTCTAATTTTAGTGTGCATGAACAATACATGAATGTGTAATTGCTAGATACATGTATTGTGTAATTAAAAAAAATGGATAAAAAGAATCAAAAGCTACTTAAAGAGTTGAATATTCAGATAAAAGAACTTCACTATAACAAGATGGAATAAATTGTGTTTGTTTCTACTTAAAAATAAATATTGATGAAATTACACAAGAAGATGAAATATTCTAGAGCATGATAGTATAGAAACGATATATATATATATATATATATATATATAAATGCATTTTAGTGAAAAGCCTCCTTATCCTAAAAAATGAGAATTAATTTTAACCACACATCTTTGCATGATGGATGGTCAAGATTTGATCCTAGTCAAATCAGGTCAACCCATTGACTTTTTTTTTTTACGGTCAGACCATAACATCATGCATGCACCACACAGTGTGATGAGATGCACCACTAGATGCATTGAGATACACCGAATTTTTTTTATGGTCAGATCATATTCACCGCACCATATATTCATATGCAACACACTGTATAATGAGATGCACCACTAAATGCATTGAGATGCATATGTTTTTTTTGCATATATTTTTTCCCGGCTCCGCCTTCGACCCCGATTTTACGACTCCGTCTTCGCTCCGATTACTAATACAAGGATAATCGTCGGGCAACAATTTAGATTTTGCGGCTCGCTCTGAGACCTTCGGCTCCCCTCGCTCGAATCTTGACCAAAGAAGAAGGGGCAAACAAAAAACGAAGAGGCAAACAAAAAAATGGGGGAAAATAAATATGAAAAAAAAAACAGAAAAAAAAACCGAAAAAAAATGTGGTGCATCTCGTTATATAGTGTGGTGCATATGAATACATGATGTGGTGCAGATGGACTGACAGTAAAAAAAATCAAAAATATGTTGCATCTCAATGCACTTAGTGGTGCATCTTGTTGTATAGTGTGGTGCATATGAATCATGATGCGGTGCATATGGCCTGATCATAAAAAAAATTTAAAAAAAAAAGTCAACGGGTTGACCCAGTCCAATCTTGACCATCCATCCCTCCTAAATCAATGGATGGGATCAATTCTTATTTTTTAGGATAAGGAGCGTTTTTATATGAACATAACTATATACTATTATATATATTGTGATTTATTTCTAAATGGAGGGGTATTTCATTAAGGTGGGACTTAAAAAAATATGAATTATCACAAATATAGAATTTATTTTTATTTTAACTGGTCCAAGTCGGGACCATAAAAGTTTATGAAAAAATAAGAGTTTATAACTAAATAGAGTATTCATTTATAGAGGTTCTACTATACCTTGTAGTTTGTGAGTTATACTAACTTGCAATTTCAGGGTGGAAGTAAATAAGTAATGGTAATGCATATTGAGTAAGTATTATTATTATTATTATTATTATTATTATTATTATTATTATTATTATTATTATTATTATTATTATTATTAGGACTAAAAAAAAGTACTTACTTGATATGCAATTAATCTACCTCAAATCGGATTAAATTTTGGAGCAGGAAGGGTTATACAATTAATACAATACTTTTGGTTCATGAGTTCAGATTGGACCTGTCCGACATAGATACATTAAAATCATTTTCTTCTTTTTTATATTAATTTCATAAATACAAACATTTACCTACAATTGGTTGCATACAATGTAACCAGTTTTGATCCGCTCCCTGACCCGACCCAACCCGCATATTTAAAAAAAAAAAAAAAAAACTGACGTGTTATGGTTAAATACCATTAATTGTAACTATGTTGACTTTGGCGCAGTGGCTATGCAGAAGGCAGAAGAGTCTTCTCCAGCAGGTGGCCCAAGTTCGAATCCTGGCAACTGCATCTATTAAACTTTATTTTTATTTTAAATATTTGATTTATTGGGATACATTTAAAGGGTCCCAATTACGTGTTATTTAATATATAATCTATTGGGATACTATGAAATGTCCCAATTGCTATAGTTTAGTTTGCTTTTTTAATATGTTTTTTATTTTTTCATTTGTTTTTGTTTTTAAATTATTTGTTTAAATAATATTTATTAATATACAATTACAATTTTTATTTTTAAATATTTTTTTAATAAACTTAACTAAAAATAAGAGTTGTGGTGACTAAAAGTATATGTTGTCGTGAATAAAAGTATCAATCGTTGTGAAAAAAATGTACTCCCTCCGTCCACGAAATGGTTGCCACATTTTAAACGACACGGGTTTTAAAAATAGTAGGTAGTGGTGAATTGTAGTGAGTATTATTGTGAGTGGAGTAAGGGTCCCACAATAAATGTGAGTGGAGTAGCAAAAGTGGCAACCATTTCGTGGACAAACTTAAATGACAAAAGTGACAACCATTTCGTAGACGGAAGGAGTAATATTTATGAAACATTACATTTCTTAATATCAATAATTACGTTTCATCACGATAATAATTATTTGACCAAAAGTACACGTTATCGTGAACAAAAGTAAATATTATCGTGAAGAAAAGTAATATTTGGGAAACATTACCTTTCTTCATATCAAAAATTACTTTTTCATAACGAAATAATTACTTAACAAAATAATTTAAAGTACATGTCGTGAATAAAAGTAGCAATCGTTGTGAAAAAATGTAATAATTTTAAAACATTACTTTTCTTCATATCAATAATTATTTTTAGCCACTATAATAATTACTTGATCAAATAACTAAAAGTATACATTGTCGTTAATAAAAGTAAATATTGTTATTAAGCATAGTAATATTTTTTTATTAATTTTTTTTAATATAAAATCCTTATAGAAAAAAGAAAATGAATAAATAATAAAATAAAAACTGAAAATAAAATAAATTAAATATTAGATTGGAAACACAATATAATAAAAATTAAAAATTACAAAAAAAGAAATGAAAAAATGAAAAAAAAAATAGAAATTATGATTTAATACTTTAAAAAAGAAAATAGGAATAATAAATAATTCTTAAAAAAATTGAAAAAAAATAAATACAATGAATAATATATCGACAACATAATAAAAAAAAGACAAATTAAAAAAATAAACGAAAAAAAAAAACTAAAAATGAATAATACTTTTAAATGTCGCGTGTATAAGATATAAATAAACGTACCTACATTATATATCATAAAGTGGTTTGTAGCCTAGTGGTAGCACTCTTGGCTTAAAGCCATGTTGAAACTTTCATGTCTCAGGTTCGAGTCCTATATGGAGAGCTCATATAATTTTTTTTTTGAATTGAGGCTAATTGGGCTTGGGCTTGGGCTTGGAATGGGCGTCTGTTAGGCTTGGACCGGCAACACGGTTGTGGGCTCGACAGGAGGCTGGAGCGGGTTGTGGGTTGGTTGGGCTTGGGCAAGCGGGTTGTAGGCTGGGCATGGGTCGAACTGGTTGCGTGGAAGTCCAGCTCTTTCATAAAATAAGTTGTGGAGTTTTCCAAACCATTTGAAGAAATTTAGGCTCCAATTATTAACTTTCTCAAATATTTCATGTGTTATACTCTCTCTCTCCCGTTGTACTTATCTCACATTTTATTTTAGGTGTCCTACTCTATTTGTCTCACTTTCCATTTAAGGAAATAATTAAGAAATCACTTTATTCACTTTATATCACTTCAAATCCACTTTATATCACTTTATGTCACTTCAAAAACAATTTACATCACTTTATCAATTAAAAAAAGAGTGAATGAGTGATATCCTTAGATTACAATAGTTGTCAAGGAACATAATATAATCAAATTATAGCCAAATTCATGACTTTTGGATAATTATATCCTTACTATAGGGTGGAAGTTTATACACCATTTTATTATTTTCTCCCACCCATTTCATTTCACGTCAGTTTTTTCTCTCTCTAAAACTTCTCCCACCCATTTTCTCCCCCACGATTCTCCTCCCCTATTTTCTTCCCCACGATTCTCCTCCCCCATTTTCTCTCTCCACGACTTTCTCTCCCCGCCTCATCTCCTCTGCCTCATCGTCTCCTACCCAGCCTTCCGTCGTCCGCTGCTCCACCGTCCACCGTCTGCCGCTGCCTCTTCGCCGGTAAGTTTTCTCTCTCTGTTGCTCTCTCTCCCCCTCCTCCCCCCTCTCTTCTTCTTCTTCTTCTTCTCTACCTCTCTCTCACTTTTTTCTTTTCTTCTCCTTCGTCTGCCGTCCGCCGTGCTCTGCCGCTCCGTCGTTTTCCTCAGATCTGGTTTTTTTTCCAGATCTATTGCTATTTCATTTTTCCGTAACTAACTGTGCATTTTGATTCATTTAGTTGAAGTTACGAAAGTAGAATTCCATAACATGTTTGTGACAATTGGAAAATTTCGAAATGAATTATTTTATGTTACGAAATTAGCATTCGTATTGAATAATCTATTGTTAATTCATATTTTCGTATCACATTTTTGAAATTTAGGTTATAACATGTTACGAAATTATAATTTTGTAACATGTTTGTGGCTATTTGAAGGTTTCGAAACTGAAATTTTTAAGTATATATTGTTGCAAATTTTGAAATTCGCAACATAATATAGGAATTTCGTATATATTGTTATGAATTGTGAAATTCATAACTAACTGTGCATTTTGATTCATTTAGTTGAAGTTACGAAAGTAGAATTTTGTAACATATTTGTGACAATTGGAAAATTTCAAAATGAATCATTTTATGTTACGAAATTAGCATTCGTATTGAATAATCTGTTGCTAAGTCATATTTTCGTATCACGTTTTTGGAATTTAGGTTATAACATGTTACGAAATTACAATTTCGTAACATGTTTGTGGCTATTTGAAGGTTTCGAAACTGAAAGTTTTAAGTATATGTTGTTGCGAATTTTGAAATTCGCAACATAATATACGAATTTTGTATATAGTGTGAAATTCGTAACTAACCGTGCATTTTGATTCGTTTAGTTGCAGTTACGAAAGTAGAATTTCGTAACATGTTTGTGATAATTGGAAAATTTTGAAATGAATCATTTTATGTTACGAAATTAGCATTCTTATTGAATAATCTGTTGCTAATTCATATTTTCGTATCACGTTTTTTAAAATTTAGGTTATAACATGTTACGAAATTACAATTTCATAACATGTTTGTGGCTATTTGAAGATTTCGAAACTGAAATATTTAAGTATATGTTGTTGCGAATTTTGAAATTCGCAACATAATATATGAATTTCGTATATAGTGTTACGAATTGTGAAATTCGTAACTAACTTTGCATTTTCATAAGTTTATTTGAAGTTACGAAATTATAATTTCGTAACATGTATTACATGTTCTAAATTACTGAATTGGTTTAATTATTTATTTATTGTAGATCGAATGGACATTCAAGAGAAAGAATCTTCTAGTCAAGCACTACCGGATCATGCTAACCGGTGGTGAGTGCACAGTGAATGATATTAGGTCTGTGTTTGAATCATTCGACAACAAATCTATCCGGATGTTGAAGCAATAAGCAATGAATTCGTATCACAGTCATAATTCATTGTTACGAATTAACGCTTTCGTATCACATTGTTATGATTTCATATTACGATTTTATGTTACGAAATCACAATTTCGTATCACTATGCCTTAACTTTCTGTTAAGATTTTATCGTTTCGTATCAGTTTCATGTTACGAATTTTACATTTCGTATCTTGTTTCTATGTTACGAATTTTACATTTCGTATCAATATGCCTTGTTTCTCTGTTACGAATTTATGATTTCGTATCACTTTGTCATAATTCCATGTTACGATCTTATGAATTCATATCAGTTTGTCATGATTCCATGTTACGAATTCAATATTTCGAATCAAATGTGTCTTGTTTCTCTATTACCAATTTATGATTTCGTAACATCACGCTACATGATAAAGCAATTACAAAAACAAACAAGTCGTAACACCAAAACAAAATCGTAACAAATCGTTTCGTTATGAAATCAACAAATAGTAATAAATCAGTACGAAAACAACAAATCGTAACACAAAAACAATCTTTAACTTTGTGTTACGAATTTCATACATTCATAACATAAGACATTACGAATTCATACAATTCGAAACAACAATATCATCAATCGTTGATTTCGTATTACGAAATTAATAAATTCGTAACTTAACATATTACAATTTTGGCATTTCGTATCACTATGCCTTGACTTCCTTGTGCATTTCTTCAAACACCTCATCAACCGTTTCTTATCCTTATATTATGTTGCGAAATGTAAAATTCGTAACATGCTCTGTTACGCAATAAGTAAATCGTAAAAAAAACGTAAACATTCGTTTCGTTACGAAATTAAAGAATCGTAACACACTAACATGTTACGAAATTATACTTTCTTAACTTGAAATAAACTTATGAAAATGCAAAGTTAGTTACGAAATTCATAATTCGCAACACTATATACGAAATCCGTATATTATGTTGCGAAATGTAACATTCGTAACATGTGTACTTCAAAAATTCATTTTCTAAACCTTCAAATAGCCACAAACATGTTACGAAATTATACTTTCATAACTTCAAATAAACATATGAAAATGCAAAGTTAGTTACGAAATTCATAATTCGCAACACCAAAACAAAATCATAACAACAAAGCAAAATCGTAACAAATCCGTTGATTACAACTTCCATTAACTTGCATCTGCAAGACACACAGAGAGAGAGAGAGAGACAGAGAAATAGTGCATCAGCCCAGAAAAGTTGAGGGATCGACGGCTGCGCCGACGGGAGGGGTGACACAGGCGGTGATAATAGAGAAGATCGAGGGCGGTGGCGACGGGATGGGCGACGGAGGCGGCGATAACAGATCTAGAGAGAGAGCAACATCGACGGAAAGAAGAGAGAGAGTGGCGACGATGGGGCGACGGAGGCGGCGATAACAGATCTAGAGAGAGAGAGAGCGACGACGACGGGAAGAAGAGAGAGAGAGCGGCGACGACGGGACGACATCGGCGGCGACAGGAGGGGCGCAGGGCGGTGGCGAGAGAGAGTGAGCAGATATATTAGGAAAAGCAGGAAAAAAAAATGAAGAAGAAAAGCAGTAGGAAGAAAAAACACGATGGAGAAGAATAAAAGAGAAGAAAGAAAAAATGAGAAAAAGTGAAAAGAAAGGGTATTTTTATCCAAAAAATACATTTTTTGCTACAATTTAACCATATTAAGTTCCTTGACAACTATTGTAGTCAACCTAGTCAAAGTGGCTATATGGATGGATTACCTCTAAAAAAATACTTTATATCACTTTATTCACTACACTAAACACACCTTTTATATTTAATCATTTTCTTCTTAATCTCCGTGTCCGTCTCAAATGATACAAATAGAAAGGAACGGAGGGAGTATATGATATGAGTTGTCTAATAATATACATTGTTATTTTAATAGGGAGTTATAGCGAATAAAATAATGGGTATGTTTAAACCCCTTATAAAATATTGTGATGGAAAGTTTCAGTTTCATTTTCATATTCACGAATTGAAGAGAATTAGGTTTTTTATAGAATTTATGGGCTTGCCAATAGGAGTGTAAATCAATATCAAATATTATGACTCGATTCGCGATTTGTATTCGGATTTTAATATTCGATTCGAATTCAAATACTTATATTCAACTAAATTTTAAATACTTATTAGTACTTGCGATATTCGATTCGATATACATAAAGATTTGATTCGAGGTATAAATAAGTATATATATATATATATAACAAATTATAGATGTAAATTATCTCAATTATAGACGTTATTCATGTAAGTATTTGATAATTATTGTTTATGCCAAACAATTCAATTTGTGGTTTATACTGAGACATAAAATTGGATTTTTGGAATTACTCGAGTACTTGAGTATGGTTTTTTTTTTTTTTTAACAGCTATTGTTGAGTATTTTTAGGTATTTGTTTGTTGAATGAATTGTATTGTTTTATAAAATGGTCGGAAATTTGAATCGTTTAGTTCAAATCGAATCGAATATTTGAACAATGTTGCTTAGAATAAATTTACAAAATACATATATCGAATACTCGAATAGTTCGAATTTGAATGTCAAATTGAATTCAAAGCGTATTTAATATTCGTGTCGAATCGAATTCGAATTTGAATCGTCAAATATTTTCACGAATCCGAATCGAATACATTGTTATTCGATTTGATTCTCTTCGTTTACACCTCTACTGGCCTATAAAGTTGTGAGGCTGAAATATATAAGGGTGATATATCATGCGGTTTTAAGAAGTGGAAACGAAATTTTCAAATTTAATAAAAGGATTAATAAGAACTAAAATAATTAAAAAGGATTAAATAAATTTTTGTGGCTTAGTTGTCAAAATATGATACTACTAATGTTCTGTGTGTGAGTGATTCCTTATTATATTTTGTTATTGCAATTTAAATTACTTTAAGGGATCTTGATGAGTTGAGGAAAGGATAACACTGGAGAATGAACTTAAAATCTATCCCTCTTTTAAAAACATATAATAAAACGTTAGAGTTAATGGGTTCAAATACAAGATTACTAAATTATTTAGCAATATAACGCAACTCTAACGGGTTATATTGGAGCATTAGCAATCGGATATCGTATCCACAAGAATTATTTGACCGAACTTATAGGGGAAACGAAATTCGTGCGTTTTTCTACTATTCAAACTCTAGATTCATCATGATTTTGGTTGTTTCAAATACACAAATATAAAATTAAAGCAAACAAGACAATCACAAAAAATTTAGCAAATAAGAATTGATCAAAGATACAATATGAGATAAATGTTGGTTCTAAAGATTCGATTTGATTCTAGATGACATGACAATGACTTCCTAATTCACATAACTATATTTAATCATCTAAACGAGAAGCATTCACAAGACTAATCACTATCCTCTCTTGATAGATAGCAAAAGTGGATCAAATTATCGACTCTCTCGGCGAAGACTCAAGATGACAATCCAACTCCAAAAAGCACAACGAGTTAAAGCTCCCATGCATGAATTCATCACTTGCTAAGTCTCAAAACCATGCATGTTATGACAATTTGATTTCCATGCATGTAAAAACCTATTAAGAATTACCACAAACACTTGGCATGCAAGAAAGATGATCAATAATTCCCACATGAAATTAAGACCCAAATTCACAATCAAATAGATGAAGGCAATTAGAATTAGAGAGCTAAGATCAAAGCCACCATTGAATCATCTCAATTCCCCAAAACCAACTAAAAGGATTTAGCTAGACATAAGAAAAGAAATAGCACAAGAAAAGATAATTGAATGCATTATTAGAGATACTAAAAACCCAAATGGAGAAATCTTCAAATAAATCTTCAAACAATCCAAATTCAACCTTCTAATGTGATTACAATGATTAAAAGCTAATTTAAACCCAAAATGGAAACTTTGGGAAGAGAGTTCTAAGCTATGGAAAGAGATCTCACGTTTTGGGGCTGGTTTCCCCCTTTATATCGGGTACAAGAAGTGCTAAAGCATGTTAAAAATGTAAAAAGGGCAATTTCAAAATTTTTGGTACAAAATTAGCCAAATTGGCGGTCCAGCCATCCAAATCGGTGGTCTAGCCATCTAACCCTTCTAACTGACGGTTGGGAGCGCCGCATGCGACATTTTTTTATTTTACCTTGTTCTCCATCGTCAGAACTCCGAATTGATCTCCATTTCTTCCTATTGCTTCGTATCAAACTCTTCTTTGAGATATCATGATCATTTTACTCTAATTTCATCTTAATTTTCCTGAATTTTAGTCAAAACTTGCAAACAAGTGTAAAATCTCATAGAACAAGCAAAGTTAAACCAAATGCTTACTTCTAACATAATTTTCACCAACAAATAGCATCAAATGAACCTTAAACAATGTGGAAAAACCATGCTTATCAACTCCCCCAAACTTGAACTCTTGTTCGTCCTCGAACAAGAACAATAAGGAAGACTCAACGATAAGCATGCGTAAAATGAGATGTTGACGAATAATGGCTTCAGAAATTTTCCAAAACAAAACTACAAGTGAAATATCACAATTCATGCTTCAAATATCTCAATAATCTCAAACATTCAGCCTTTCAAAGTCATCATCCTCACCAAAAGGGAATATATCAACAAATTAGGCTCTCACTCTAAAAAATGCAAAACTGGAAGTGTATAAACTCAATTCAAATCATAACATGCATTCTACCATAAGCTTGCAACTTGTCATACCTCTCCATTGCTTAAATGAGTGCTTCAAATAAATATCAATAAGGACTTAATCAGGTTGTAAAGAAGACACTTGGTTAGGTAGGATGTTTTTGGCTAAGTGACTTAATAAATTTCCCAATTGAACCACACTCACTCAAAACTCCCATATTTCATTCAAAAGCCTAATTTCCACCAAAGCTTTTGATCAATAAAGCTCAAATCAAAACCATTTTTGTCAAACATTCGAATTCAAGCTTTACCACTTGCTTATGCTCTTTTATCTCTTTTTTCTTTTTTTTCTTTTTCTTTTTCTTTGCTTATTACTTGAACGGAACAATTCTCAATCTTGCTTTCAATTTTAAGAGCTTATGCTAAGTAGAAGCATTATATACCAACAAATCAAGTTCAACACATTTTCACACTTCACTTCCAAACAACTTCACCAAACTTTCAACAAAAACAACTCCACCCAAGGCAATTCAAAGAAAAGGCAAAAGGCTTAAAAGAGCGAACAAAGATTTTTATGCGCATCTGGACAAGTGTTTGAGCAAAATAAGCTCAAGAAAAATAGCCTTAGATCATTTCTAAATTCAAAGCACAAAATTCAATCTCAAGGAAGAAACCATCACAAGTTCTAGAGAAAAATCACGCATGATTGAATATAAACCCACTCAAGAATAAAAGCTAACCATAACAAGGTTAAAAGGCTCAATTCCTCACAAGGGCTAATTTTGATTCAAACTCAAAAAGATCAAACATGAGAGAATACCAATAAAAGATCCACAATCCATGCAATATCCACAAGCAATCATTTTCTCAAATCAAAACAACATTTTCGTCGTAAGCCTCATCAACAACCTCAAACTAAGCATGTTTACAAAATAAAGACTCGAAAAATAAAATAAAGCAATAAAAATGAGACACTTATCTCATCTCACCCCCTCCCCCAAACTTATTTGAGAGTATAAAGCTTGAAAATAAGTTTGTAGGGAAAAAAACAAGATATGTGTATCACGACTCACAAACTAAAAGCAAATTAACAAATAAACGTTTGGTTGCCTCCCAACAAGCGCTTCGTTTAAGGTCTAGAGCTCAACGATACCTCATGTCTTCAAAAAGATTGTGAATGGTCGGGAGGTGGATTCCATTCCCATTTGAAAGTAGAATTGCCCAAAGTTGGGGCATCTTTCGCCTTCTCCACTCCATTGGTTTCTCTTTTCTCCAATTTATTGATACCCAATCAAGTAACCAACTCAAGAGGAGGACCATTCATAGAAATATTCTCTAAAGGATCCTCATATGGCAAGGGCAAGCTTTCTCCACAAGTTTCGATGCAATCAACATAATTGCGCTCTTCACCATTTCGCTCTTCTGGCTTCTTCATTGCATTATAGATGAAAATTGTCATCTTCTCATCATTGACTCTTAATTTCAACTCTCCATCTTCAATATCAATTAAGGCACGACAGGTGGCCAAGTATGGACGACCAAGGAATAGAGGAATATTCTTGTCCCCGGGCACGTCAAGCATAATAAAATCGACCGAAAATACAAATTTACCAACCTTCACAAGGAGATCCTCAACCATTCCCTTTGGATGCTTCACGGATCGATCCGCCAATTGTAAAACAATTGAGGTTGGCTTGATAGTTCCTATGCCCAAATGATTGAAAATTGAGAGAGGCATCAAATTAACACTTGCCCCCAGATCACATAATGCCATATCGAATGTATGCCCTCCAATTTCACATTGGATTGTGAAGCTCCCCGGATCTTTTAACTTCAATGGAAGCTTTTTTTACAAAACGGCACTACAGTCCTCCGACAAGTTGATTGTGTCATGCTTCTTAAGCTTCTTCTTTCGAGAGACGGCATCCTTCAAGAATTTGGCATATCCGGGCATATCTCTCAAGGCATCAAGTAAAGGGATATTTATGTCTACCTTTTGGAACATGTCCAGGAACTTGACAAGTTTCTCATCAACTTTTTCCTTTGCTAACCTTTGAGGATAAGGGGCTTTGGGAACAAAAGCCTTAATTGGAGAACTGAGTTTATTAGGAGTTACCTTCTTCGGAATTTGAGGCTCTTGAATTGGCTTTTTGAAGTTTCTCCATTTGAATCAGGGGCTCCTCCATATCGAACTCTTCATCCCAATCCTCCACTTCCACATGTTTCTTTGAAATATTTTGATAAGAATGTTCACTCACTAAATGGATTGCATTGCATTGGACCGTTGGATTAACTTTTCTGTGGCTTGAAAATTGCACCGACTTGTGTTGTGCGGCAGTTTGATTCGCCAATAGGCTTATTTGCCCTTCAAATGACGTCATTTCTTTTGCTAGAACCGAGATGGAGTTCTCTAAGTGCTCCATTTGACCAATGAAAATGCTCTGTTGGGTCACTATTTGTCACGCCCCGACTCTCGAGGGGTGACTTACGAACAACAACAACAAACTTAAACAACTAACAATTAACTCAAATAAAGGGAACATGCTCGGGGAAAACAAAGGTGGAATATAAGGCAATCGAATTTGGTTTTCAAAAGCATAAAGAAATAATAACCGAGCATCTTAACTTCATTTACAACAGGAATTCAAACAAGTAATTCATGCTGATGGGAAAGGAATTTCCAATAAAAAGAGAAAGCATACGAATATATATCAAGTTAAAGGATCATGTTCAACAACCATTCAAGTTACGAGCCCATCGCTCGGAATTACAAGTTAAAGAGTTATGAATTCAACAGTATTCAAAGTCTTCGAGCACAACGCTCGGAATCAAAAACATGAATATTAAAGTATTATCATCAACAGACATTAGTTCAAAAGGATTGCAGCGGAAACTAGCATCAATACCCAACACTTGCACGTATGAAGACGTACAAATGCCAGTCCGAAATTCTACTAAACTCAACCAACAAAACCAAACCACACCACCAAGTATCCACGCCATCGCCATCCAGTCAACCTGCATGTTTAGAAACACACGCAGGGCTGAGTACTTCGTACTCAGTGAACACAAGCCAAAACATTTGAATAAAGATGCTTCTTAAAGCTATAGTAATTGAACTTGCCTTGCCGAACATCACAAGTATATAAGCAGTTTTAAAAACAGTTTACTTGTGCATGTCAAAATATTTTCTTTAAAACAGACTGCGCAGTCAAATATCATATAATATAACAACATGTATCATCTATCACAAACAATCTCACTGTGCCGAGAAGTAGGCCTCCTTCTCAAACACTGTGACCGGCCTAACCGAAGCAAGGCTCACAGTCACCTCAACATATACCACACGTGGGTTCCTGCTTTTCACAGGATAATCACATCTTCATATAAATAGATGATAACACATACTAACTTCAATAAAATGGCAAGTCAATCACATTTGAAAAACATATCATAATATTCAATAGCATAACTAATTTTCATCGGTAGTTTTTGTTCAGAAAAGCCCACCTGACTTCCGAAGAACTAGCTAGGTGGTCTAAGGCTATTTGTCCTCGCTTAATGATCCGTTCGACTCGATCCTTCACAGTTCGACATCGATAGGAAAATAAGATCTATGAAAGATGGACACAAAGGCGTTGGACTTTAACTGACGAACTTCTATTTGAGTCGTCTCTCTCTTCGCTCTAACTTTTCTAAAAGATCTCGTGTTCTCGTCTTTAAATTATTAACTCTATTCGAATTGATTAACTTTACTACTCAACATCGTACGCTTTTCTCATTCTAATTAATAACGTCATCGTCTATATTCTATTACTCGAGCTTTCTTTCAAAGGCTTTAATCAATTCTTGGTTTATAAATAACAACTCAATCATTCAATTATTTTTCACAACATAACTAACATCATGCATTTAAACACTTATTCAAACATATAATGAATTCATATAAATCAAGCATACTTCAAGACACATTAACAATCATTTAATTTAGATCTTAAAATCTATCTCGATTATGCATTTCCTTTTATGAAGGCTCAAACCATTAATTCTATTTTCCTTACTTAATTTTCTTATTCATCTTTAATTCGATCCTCATTTCTTATCTCGACTATTGTTCCTTTAATTATTATCTCGGTTTATCTTTTCTTCGCTTGGTTGGAAACAACGTCCCTAAATTAATTATTTAATTAACCTCTTTCAACTTATTTCTCGACATTTTATTTTATTCTCATTTTCTTGATTAACTTATACGAGTATCTATCTTAACTCGTCTAACATCTTTTCTTTACTTGATTTAACTTTCTTTTTACTTCTTATCGATTAATTCTTTTTTTTTAAAGACGGTTTTCTCTATTTTGCTTATTTCTTTAATAAATTCTTCTTTTCTTGTCTTTAACCTTTAAACCATTTCTTACTTAATAATTTCTTTATCTTTTGATAAGCATTTTTATGAATTAGCTCACTTTATTAGTTAAGTTATAAAAGATCCTTTTTGTTATAGTTTTAGTAACAATTTCAAGTCTTTAAATTTTAATACAAAGACATTTAATTGATATATCTTTTCATACATCTTTCATCTTTTATTTAATTAAAAGCTTTTCAAATTTAAATCTTTTTATCAAAACTTCTATCTTTATTCCATATTCAAGCTAACATTTATACATACATTGAAATACTTAAACATTCAATTTTTTTATTATTTTTTTATAATTAATTTCTTTCAAAACTTCAACATGCAAACTTATTTTCTTAATTTAAACACATGTATGATTATATCAACATAACATACAATCATTTCATTGATCAAAACATCACTCAATTCATCAACAAAATCAACAAAATAAAACCTCTATTTTTCTTCAAAACTCACGGCACACACATACATATTTTGTGCATTTTATTTCTCAATTTTTCATGTATATAAAATCTCATTCTCAACATGATAAAAATAACAAATCAAGCATCATAATAATAATAACTCAAAGAATTCATATTTTTCCTATTTTTACTAAAATTTTTGGTATTTATCATTTCTTTAGGGTTTTAGTTTCTTTTTCTTCTCTTAATTCATCGATTAATATCTAATGCTCGATTCTCCTAATGATTTCTTCTCACTCGATTATCACATGCACATCCTAAGTTTGCCTAAACATAATTTAAATAACATGCATGCATAGATCTTTCTCTTAGGACTTATAGACATACATATTTACAATTAATCAAATGAATTTCATACTTAATTTAAATGGGAATCCTTCTCTTGGCTCTTGGAATTGAATTGGATAGAAATGGTAGCTTCAAAGCTTGAACTTGAAAGGAAGAAGGATGTCTTCTTGAATCCTCAAAGAAAAAGAAGAACATGGAATTAATCATCCATAGGGTTTAAGAATCAAAATAAAGAAAAGTGTTGGATGATTCTTGAATTTAACTTCAAGAACTTGGAAGATTCTTACCTTTCTTTGAAAATATGGATGAAATGAATGGAGATTGATAACTTCTACTTCATTTCCATGGATGGAGAGCTTGAATCCATGGTTGCATGTGGAGAAAAATCAAGGTATGAGGGAGAGAAAGAGATTGTCGAGAGAGAGAGAGAGCTTGGGAGAGTTTGAGAGTTTGTTTTCTTTCTTGCTTGGAAGAGAGAATTCGAAAGAGAGAGAGAGGTGGAGTGTGAATGAATGTAGTCTTCCTTCTTGTCTTAGGTGAGTGAAATTGAAATCCAACAAAGGGAATAAAGTGTACTTGTTGGAAGTTGTAGTAAGACATGACTTGATAGGTGATGTGATATTAACTTGCATGCAAACTTTTGGTAATATCATGGAGGAAACATAATCATGATGCTTAGTCTTGGAAATTGAAGGGTGATGGGAGAGGAGGTGTGAGGTGGCGTGAGAGGGAGAGAGGTGGATGACACGTGTCGTCGTCGTGTAGTTACGGGTGTTAATTATCCGGTCGTAAAGGTTTTCCGGATAAAATGATTTGTATTAATTTCTTTTTATACTATAAACGGGTCTAACCTCTTCTCGTCTCACTTTTGACACTAACTCATCTCAATCCTATTTCACGTCTCAATTAAAAGATTAACGAATTCGATCATTTAGTCTTTTAAATTTCAAAAGAATTTAATCGGCTTATTACTCGGTTTATTAATCCTTTTAAAGATTAACTCCTCATTTCTCTTCTCAATTCTCGGATAAGTTCTTACCCTATCTCAGTGATCTTAAAAGAAATTCTAAGTTCGAAGGTTCTAATTCAATTCTATTCTAGGTTCATCGGCGTAAACATATTTCTCGGCGATTAACGTTATGTTATCTCAATCAAACAAACTTCTCGGGATTTTTCCAGAATTTAATCTCATACTCATTTTCATATAAACAACTCAACAAGCATATCACATCATCGTCATCTCAGATAAATAGAACAAATAAATTCACACAAGATTCACAAGGCAATTTAAACGTTTTATTTAATTCTCTTTGATTAGAAAAGAAAAATTTTACTCCTAATTTCTCATCTTTTAACTCACTCGGTTAAATAGATGCTCTCTAAAGATATAAAAACTCGGGGTATCACATCCTCACCCTCTTAAAAAAAAATTCGTCCCGAAATTTACTGACCTTAAGAAAATAACTCGGGATACTTTGCTTTCATCTTTTCTTCGAGTTCCCAAGTGGCTTCTTCAAGATCATGATGACACCATTTGACTTTCACTAAGGGAATCGATTTCGTTCTAAGCTGCTGGACTTTATAGTCTAAAATCTCTTCAGGTTTCTCTTCGTAGCTTAGATCGGGCTTCATCTCAACATCTTCTCGACGTATTACATGCTTCGGGTCAAAGACATACTTTCTCAACTGCGATACGTGAAACACATTATGCGAACTTCCAAAACTAGGCGGTAACGCTAAACGATACGATACGGATCCAATCCTCTCGAGGATCTCGTATGGTCCTATAAAACGAGGTCTAAGCTTTCCTTTAACTCCAAAACGATAAACTCCTTTCGAGGGGGATACTTTCAAAAACACTTTATCTCCTTCTTCAAATTCCAACTTGGATCTTCGATTATCGGCATATGACTTTTGTCGACTCTGAGCTTCTTTAATCTTCTCACGGATTTGACGTACAGATTCTATCATTTCTTCAATCGCTTCTTGCCCTAACACTTTCTTTTCACCGACTTCATTCCAATACAACGGCGATCTACACTTATTTCCGTAAAGAGCTTCATACGGGGCCATTCCTATCGTATTCTGATAGCTATTGTTGTATGCGAACTCAACAAGAGGTAAAACTTTTTCCCACTCGACTCCTTTATCTAACAAGACGGCTCTCAACATATCTTCAAGAATTTGGATCGTTCGCTCGGATTGACCATCGGTTTGAGGGTGGTAAGCAGTGCTGAACTGCAATTGGGTTCCCAACTCTTTGTGGAAACTTTCCCAAAAATGGGCGGTGAATTTCGAATCTCTATCTGAGGTAATCATCTTCGGAACTCCATGCAACTTCACAATTTCTTTGATGTAGATCTCGGCTAACTTGGCTGATCCATAGGTATGTGGAATAGGTATGAAATGAGCAGACTTCGTCAACCTATCCACGATTACCCATACTACTGTATTTCCTCTTCTTGATCTTGGCAATCCTGTCACAAAATCCATTATGATTCCATCCCACTTCCACTCTGGGACGGGTAACGGCTGTAGAGGTCCGTACGGTCTTTGATGTAAGGACTTCACTTGCTGGCAAGTTAGACATCTTTCAACAAACAATGCCACATCCGTCTTCATTCCATTCCACCAAAACTGGTTCTTTAGGTCTTGGTACATCTTCGTGCTGCCGGGATGAGCTGTATATGGGGTTTCATGAGCTTCACTAATTATTTTGTTCTTCAACTTGTCATCGTTAGGCACACAAATTCTTCCTTGGTACAACAACGCATTATCGCTTGACTCTGCAAAACCTTTTACTTCTCCACTTCTCACCTTCCTTCGTAGCTTTTCTAATTCTCCGTCTCTTCTTTGGCCTTCTATGATACGGGTTCTTAAGTCAGGCATCACTACTAAGGTAGCGATTACTTGATCTACTGTCGCTGGCGGTACGATTACTTCAATCTTCATCTTCGCAAACTCTTCAATCAGCTCGACTTCATCGGTTAAAAGAAATCCTAACTCGATTCTATCCGAATTGTCCTTCCTTTTCTTTCTACTTAACGCGTCGGCTACTACGTTCGCTTTACCAGGATGGTAAGATATCTTGCAATCGTAGTCTTTTACTAGCTCAAGCCATCTCTTTTGTCTCATGTTTAACTCCTTCTGCTCGAAGAAGTACTTCAGGCTCTTGTGATCTGAGAATATTTCACACTTCGCTCCATAGAGGTAATGTCGCCATATCTTCAAAGCATGAACGACGGCTGCTAATTCCAGGTCATGAGTTGGATACTTCTCTTCATGAGGTTTGAGTTGCCTGGAAGCATATGCAATCACTTTCCCATTTTGCATTAACACGCATCCTAGTCCTTGAGCAGATGCATCGGTATAAACAATATAGTCTTTATCTGGCTCGGATAGGACTAGAACAGGGGCTGTCGTCAATCTCGTCTTGAGTTCTTGAAAATTTTTCTCACACTCTTCCGTCCATGTGAACTTCGTTTCTTTCTTCAACAGGCTCGTCATCGGCTTCGCGATCTTAAAAAATCCTTCAATGAATCTCCGGCAGTATCCTGCCAAACCAAGAAAACTACGGATTTCATGTACTGACATCGGGGACTTCCAATCTTGCACAACTTTCACCTTCTCCATATCCACTTGGATGCCTTCGGACGAAACTACATGTCCTAAGAAATTTACTGCCTTCAACCAAAATTCGCACTTACTGAATTTGGCATACAACTTTTCCGTTCTAAGGGTTTCTAACACGATCCTTAAATGCTCTTCATGCTCAGCTTCACTCCTTGAATACACCAAAATATCGTCTATAAAAACAATCACGAATTTGTCCAAATATTCGTGAAAAACTCTATTCATCATATCCATGAACACTGTTGGGGCATTTGTTAATCCAAATGGCATTACTATGAATTCGTAATGTCCATATCTCGTTCTAAAAGCAGTCTTTGGAATATCTTCTTGCTTGATCTTCAGTTGGTGGTATCCAGACCTTAAGTCAATCTTGGAGAAAACACCGGCTCCTTTTAGCTGGTCAAACAAATCGTCTATCCTTGGCAAAGGATATTTATTCTTCAACGTAATCTTGTTTAACTCTCGGTAGTCTATGCACATCCTCAAACTACCGTCCTTCTTCTTAACGAACAAAATCGGAGCACCCCAAGGCAATATACTTGGTCGAATATAGCCTAAGTCCAACAATTCCTGCAGTTGGATCTTCAACTCTTGAAGTTCCTTTGGGGCCATTCGATATGGTGCCTTGGATATCGGGGCTGATCCTGGTTCTAAATCGATTGAAAACTCTAGCTGACGATCAGGGGGTAAGCCTGGTAACAACTCTAGAAACACATCCTTGAATTCTCTCACGATTGGAACATCATTGATACTCAACTCGTGATTCTCGTCCTTATTTAGATAGACTAAATACGCTTGGGTTCCTCTCTTCCGCATCAATCTCTGCACTTTCATGGCTGAAATTATCGGCACGCTCTTCTTCACTCTCTTCTCCATTCCAATATCTATGGTTGATTCTTCTCCAGGGGATTTAAACGATATCTGCCTCAAATCGCATCGAATCGTCGCAAAATTCTCGGTTAGCCAATCCATTCCTAGGATTATATCAACGTCTCGCATCTGGATCACATTCAGGGATTTCACGACTAATTTAAGGTTTCCGACTTCAAATTCTAGATTCGAGCAAACACGCGATACTAACGCAGACTTTCCTAAAGGGGTTGCGACACTAAGCATCTGATTCGATTCTTCTACTTCTAGTTCTAGGTTCTTTACGCAGATACTAGATATAAACGAATGCGAAGCTCCGGTATCGAACAAAACAATAACAGGTATGTTGTTAAGCTTTCCCATACCTGCCATATTTATATCTTGACCTGTAATGGTATATAGGTAAATAGACTGAAGATCCGATGTCCACCTATGACATGAACTCGCGCCATTGGCTAACATTTCTGACCTTTACCTGTTGAATCCGTATCGTGACAAATGTATATGCTTTTTGAAGGTGTCTGGCCTGTATATGCTTTTTGAAGGTGTCTGGCCTGTATATGCTTTTTGAAGGTGTCTGGCCTGTATATGCTTTTTGAAGGTGTCTGGCCAAATGAGTCCTTTACTATGCATTCAGCATAGCTTCCTCAGATGCTCTCTCACCAGCTCTCTGAACTTACACCTGACAAACCACCTTTATGTCTTCTGTAAGCGAGCTAGAAATTCAGGTCTCGAAGAGACCTGAACTTTTTAGGTCACAACATCTACTCCCCCCTACTTTAGTTTTAAAGAGAAGTTTCTCTCTCTTTAAAACATAGAGTAAACATGATTAATGCTTAGAACAAAACTCAGCAGGTATTTACGACGAAGACACGTGTGAAGCAAAGGCCTTCGACGAGACCTGACTGTTTTGAAAAAACTTCGTCTTTATCCACGATGATGTCATCTTCTCGCACGTCTTTTCAAAGAGGATGGACGTGGGCCTCTTCAGTTTTCCCCCTCTTTTTCTCATCTATCTACATATCCTTGATATATTACTTTTTCGTTGTCTTAACTTTCCATTTTCACTTTCCTGACTCACTTCTCCTTCCCACTTCCGTGCTTTCGACTGCAATTCGGCGATGGCGAATTCCAATTCGCTCTCAGAAGAAAATACCATTTCCGATCAACAGCGATGCCCTTCTGGGGAGATGCCGCCTGAGTCACCACCTCATGACGACTCTTTCTCTGAGACGTCCTCTCATACCCAAACTCAGAGAAAGAAACTGATTACTGGCCGTTCTCGATGCCTCTCTTCCCGTCGGACTGTCTTCTCGAGCCGTGACTCCAACGTGAAAGATATTGTGGATTTAGAAGATGATTTAGCGTCTCTTCGCTCGGACCCTCGATGATCTACACCATTCACCGCCGCTGGGGATGATGCTCCTCACAATGCGGGCACTCTTGCTTCCCTTCCTGCTTCTGGTGCGTTCACATGTGAATCCCTCTTAACTCTAGAAGAATTAGGGTTAGTGAAGGCGTGGTTAGGCTATTGTGATGCTTTTGATATTCGCATGCCTTTTATCTCATGAACGTCCTCACTCAGTAGAATTCCCTTCGGTAGTTTTTTGGTATCATCAAATTGAGGCAGGGTTGAGATTTTCCCTTGCTGACTTTGTCGTAAAAGTATGTGCTTTGCATAATCTGTGGCCTAATCCATTTCTGCCTTCTGCCATTAAAGTTCTACTTACCTTTTTCATTCTGATGCGCGGGAACGGAGGTCATCCCACTCCTACCCTTTTCCAAACAATATATGACATCAAACCCATCGATAGCCTTTATTACATCAGTGTGAGGCCTAGAGGCCCAGCACAACACATGTGTAATGCTCGTAGCGTCGGGAAGGAATGGAAGGATAAGTATTTTGTCATCACTCCCAAGGATGGTAACTGGCCTTTTCCATATGCTCCGTGGCAAGATTTATGCCTGAAGCAGCCTCGTTCCAGTGTTCAGGCTATTCAGCCCATCGAGCGTAAAGTGTTGAACAAGCTCACCACCAAGGCTCGCCTCAGCGCCTTCAAATTCAACGATTTACTATCTAATCCCTCCGTTCTTTCATTTTTTGAGCTAGCTCCCCTGGCGGGTGTTCTTTTTTCCCTGAGGGTGGTTCTTGCTCGTTATCTCTTTGCTTTCCTTCTCATTATCTTACTACTATTCAAATATACATGCACATCTGCCTTTGGACATTAGTTTTTGCTTTGCTATTAATCGTGCAGAGATGAGCTGGATTGAGGATGTTAAGCTTCCTGATGACAAGGAATTCGACTTTGATATTCTGCTTCAAGAGCAAGCTAGCAAAGAGATAAATCGAGCCAATGATAACAGTACACTCCTTGACTCTTCCGCCACTGTTCCTTCCAACCCGACCTCTGGTCCATCGGAGTTCTCAGCATTGCCTAAATCCGGCCGTATACCTATGAAGGTAACTTCTACTGGAGATTTGACCAAGCAACACCCTCCTTCTCTAGGTTTACCTCTTCCTACTGGCAAAGGGAAGAAAGTCACTTCGTTTTCAGCTCCCTCTCTAGGTTTACCTCCTCCTACTGGCAAAGGGAAGAAAGTCACTTCGTTTTCAGTGGGACTTAAGAGACCAGCCCCTGTCCATCCGCCCCCAGCTACTTCTAAGAAAGGTAAACACATTCCTCGTCTTGAGGTATCTCCCCAGAGAGCTGCTGACTCCACGTGTTATGTCTTCCGGGGGCAGACGTCTAGCTCTCTCCGACAACTACCCCCTCTGAATGCCTCGCTTTACTGCAAGCTCTGCCCTCTTCCCCTGATGAGGAAGTACCTTCGCAGCCTCCTTCTCTGCTCCAACTACAGGAGGAAAGTGCACAATGCCTTATCCAGGTAATTAGCTGACTATTTTTTTTTTCTCATGTACCCGTGCTCGTTCTAAGTTTTCTGCCATGTATTTATCCTGATAACTGCTTTTTTCCTTTTACCAGCTAGTCAGTGCTCATGGCAAACTTCTTCAATTTAAGGGTGACCCTCACAACGAGGAGGTGGAGAAGCTAAAAGAGAGCATAGTGAGCTATCAAATGCAGCTTAGAGAGCTTACCCATACAACAGAGCAGCTTCAAATGCGGAACCGGGACATTCTGGATACCAGTAACCAACTGTCGCTGGCGAATGATGATCTAAAGAAGCAAAATCATGAGCTATCCCAATCGGTAGAGAAGTTGTCAAACCTTTCCACAGAGAACGCTTCTTTGAGTGCTGTCAACGCGGACCTCAGCCACCGCTTAAATCAGGTTGCTAGGGAGCTCACTGAGGCTAAAGGCCTTGTTCGGGATGTTAACAGTGCTTATCAATCAGGCTACATAGAAGGGGTTCAGGGATGTCGCAGCTTTATCTTGCGCACCCCCATGGGTCAACGTGCTTTGCAAATCCTTTACGAGGGTCTCCTAAATTCCTATAGAGCTTTGCCTGAATGCCTTGCTGCCATTCGCAATGATATTGCTTACTTAGCAAAAAGGTGCGGCATGACCGTTCTGGCTACCACTCGTAGCATGGGATTTGAGCAACCCCTTGAGGTAGATTCTATTGTCAAACGCCTGCCTCTACCTCCCTCTTTCAAAGGTGATCCAAAGGCCCGGCTTGGTACTCCCTGGTGGCTTCCCGTGATGAAAGAGGCTTTCGAAGCTCTGATCGCTCCCTGCGACCTTCATACTGCTTTTGCTAATCCTCCCAATCCCATTTACGATTTCTTTCCTGAGGACTTTTTCCAGGTGGTAAGTCAGAACGGGAGTTACCTCTCCAAACTCCCCTCGGGTCCAACTATCTCCTCAGGTATACTTTTGCTCTACACCTCCTATCTTGGTTTTTATTTCTGTTTTAAACTCCGTGAACATCTTAAGTGTGGGTGCTTATTGTTGTTGTTTTTTTTTTTTTTTTTGAAACAGGTTTTCTTCCTTCCGTTTCTCAAGCCAAAGTTGATAATCCTACAGGCAGGATCCCTCCAGACATAACTCCACCTTTGGCTCAGCATGCTGACGAGGAAGCTACTATGGAAGAAGATACCACCGACTTCTTAGCGTAGTATTTTACCTACCCGTTGGTTTCTTAAAACAATTTTTATTTTGTACGAGCTTGACTCTTTTATTTACCTTTGCTTTTGGCTTCTGTCTGCCGTACACTTTTAATTTCCTTGCGCTTATCTTATTTTGCTATCTAAACTTGAGCTCATTTTGAGCATTATCAGTTTTAAGTGTTTTGCTACTTAAATTTCTGATTTTGCATTTTCAGTTTGCATTTTCATGAGGTAATCTGACCCCCCTTGGGGTGTGGGGTACATCCCTACTCCCCCCTACTCTGGATGAATTCGAACAAGCATTACATTTTCCTTTTCGAATCATTCAGAGTATATTACACTTTATTTAACCGAATTTGCTTGTATGTTAGCTGATTCATGAAAATAGTGCATAGAATAATCAAAACCTTTCAGCCTTTATTTATCTTCAGCAAGTTCTCAGCGTGCCATTACAGGAATACTCGCCTAGCTGAACAAGTACCCTACCAAAAAGGGAGTTAAGAGACCTGGCACGTAGGCTCTTTTTCTCCGAACAAAACAAAACAACTCTTCCTCTCATTGGACAGAAAAATGCTCAAACATAGTATTTCTTTAAGTTGCTGATGTTCCACGGTCTTGGGGCCAGCTTTCCTTCTTGGTCCATGAGCTCATATGCTCCTCCTGATAGGACTTTAGCTACCACAAAGGGTCCCTCCCAATTCACTTCGAATTTTCTCATTGGGTGCATGACGTCAGCCCTTTTCAACACCAAGTCTCCTTCTTCCAGTTTTCTGATTCTGACCTTTTTGTCAAATGCTGCTTTGATCCTAGCTTTGTAAGCCAAAGCTCGCTGATGAGCTTTCTCCCTGACGATTAGGTCCAACCTCTCCCTTCTAAGTTCTTGATTTAAGCTTTCATCATAGGTCAACGTTCGATGTGATGAGATGTCACTCTCCACTGGCATGACAGCTTTTGACCCATATATCAGGCGAAAAGGCGACTCCCCGGTGGCCGTTTTCTGACCAGTCCTATAAGCCCAAAGGACGGAATCCACCTCATCTAACCACTTAGACCTCTCTTTCTCCAGTCTCGCTTTAATGCCATTCACTATGGTCTTATTAGTTATTTCCACCTGACCGCAAATCTCCGGTCGAGCTACAGAAGCAAACCTTTGCTCGAATTTCCTTGCCTTGCACCATTCTCGGGTTTTTCTGCCAAAAAACTGTGTACCGTTATCTGACACCAAAATCTCAGGCGCTCCGTATCTGTAGCAAATATTTTTCCATAGAAACTTGATTACATTATCCTCAGATATCGAAGAGAGTGGTTCTGTTTCCACCCACTTACTGAAATAATCCACTGCCACTATCAAATGACACTTCTTTCCTTTAGCCATGGGCAGTCTCCCTATTAGGTCTATGCCCCATTTGTCAAAGGGACATTCAGCATACTGCACTCCCAACTCCTCAGCAGGTGCATGAATTAAAGGCCCATGCTTTTGACAATTAGGACATTTTTTCACAAAATCTTCTGCATCTCTTTTTAAGGTAGGCCAATAGTATCCTGCCCTTAGCACTCACTTTGCCAGGTCTCTAAACCTAGAATGGCACCCAGCTCTTCCCTGATGAATTTCTTTCAATACCTCTGCGCTTTCTATCTCCGTTAAGCATCTGAGTAGCGGCTGAGATATAGCTCTCTTGAATAGATGCCCCCCAATCATGCAATACTTAGCATAGATTCGCCTTTTATGAGCTTTCACCCCCTCCAACAGCTCTCCTGTCTCTAAGAAGTGCAATATGGGGGCTCTCCAATCGTTTCTAGATTCTATCGTGCTGACCTCTTCTTCTTTAGTGCACTCTGCTAATATTTTGAGCAATACCACCTTCTCAGGTATTAGCTCTCTTGTTAAGCTCGCCACTCTAGCTAGGTGATCTACCTTGCTATTGAGATCCCTGGGGATTTGCTTTATGCAGACATCCACGAACTTCTCCTTCAAATTCCTTACTTTCTGGACATACCTTGCCATTCTCTCTTCTTTCACCTCATAATGCCCTGTCAGTTGTTGAACCA